>CM066321.1:99895887-100534220 GCA_033807775.1 Saussurea involucrata | reverse complement strand
GAACCCTTGTCCTTCTCGATCCCATTGGATTTTGGGTGAGTTTTCATGCTTCACTTGATTGTCGAGCAGGATATTGTACCCGTTAAGTTGTAGTGCTTCGTCGTGAAGTTTAGTCAAGAGCGTTGGAGTATTTCGTGGATGTAATGAATTAGAATGAGCGGGTCGGCGGTGTTGGAGAGTTAGGAACTCTTGGTAGTTCTTGGTGTTAAGTACCTCATGAGAACTTGGCTAAAGGTCTTGACTGATAAGTATGGAGAAGTTGTTCTGTTAGGCTGTAGCGGTGTGCGATGGAAAGTTTGTGTAAGCATGAGAGAAGATGATGACGGTATGAAAGATCAAGTATAGACAGACTCGCGGTAACAAGATGTCATGAGACATTGAATGGGCGGACTATAGTTGAAGAACTGTTCTTTTTAAGGCATAAGATAAGGGATTGTTGTTTATGTCATGGTTAATGAGTTGAGAAAGCTAAGTTCATGCGACCGGTCTAAAAGTTGGTTCTTGTGGGTGAGTCATTCTTTTGAGGGATCTTTAATGTATCAAGTTAGGATGGAAACAAGTGGTCAAATGTGGCGTCGTGGTCGAGAGACCTTGGGATTAGATTCAGTATTGTCGGGAAGAATGTTTCGCGTGAGCGTGTCGTTCAACATTCAATTAATTGAGATAGTTTGAATGAGCTTGGTCACTCCTCCGTATGGGAGGGCAAGTGAACGTTGGAGGCAGTTCCTAGTTAGTGGAACCATTCGGTGGATTAGGGCGAAGGACATAATTGTGTATAGAATATAATTATTGTCAGGATCGAATCTTAACAAGATAATTAACACTTAGAATTCAGAATTAAAGAATCTGCGGAAAAGAACTTTAATTCTCACAATCAAGAACAATGTAACAGAAAATTCACCACTTTGTGTATTCACTAAATCGACTCACAAGATTACAACCAAACCTCAATCTTGATGAACAAGCTCAATCAAGACGACTTCTACTTCTCTAGAAATAGGGTTCTTACACCTTGAGGTTAATTCTCTCTGAAATACAATCGAATTCTTTTTCACACGTATATCATCTATGTTCTCGTCTTTCTTGTATCTGCTAATAGCTATCTATTGAAGTCTATTTATACAAAAATAATTACAAGATAACTATCAAGATAAGATTGATCTTCAGAATATTCTTTTAAGTATATCTTCAATCAATCCATCTTTATCTCCTTCAATCTCGCATTCCATGTTCTGATCACAAGCAGTAGTAACTTCATTCTTCTCAAGCAGTACTAATAATCTTCCAGCAGTAGTAATATACCAGCAGTATTAACTTTGTTCAGCAGCATTAATGATGTACCAGCAGTAGTAACTTTGTTCAGCAACATTAATGATGTACCAGCAGTAGTAACTTTGACAAGCAGTACTAACCTCACATAAGCAGTATTAATAATGTTCCAACAGTATTAATATCTCAGCAGTACTAACCTTGATCTGGCAGTAGTAATGTTGTTCTGGCAGTACTAACCATACTTAGCATATCTTCAGTTCCCAACAATTATGGCTTAGCGATTGTTGTGAGTTTGGACCGTTGATTTGTAGCTGTTGAGACACGTGTGATCAGTGTGACTTTGAGGAAACGCAACTGTGCCAGGTGAACGCTATTTTGGTAGGAGGGCGTTCATCCTTTGATATGAATGTTATATGGTGGTGAGAATGCGGTAATGATATGAGAGTGATAGTGTGTAATGTCGACGAAGGGAGTGATTAGTCTCTGTTTAGAGATTCGGGTTATTGCGGTGTTAACTCGAGTAGAGTCGTTTTCTATTAAGGAGACTAATTTGGATGAGTAGTATGTTCGGACGAAGGGATTGCAAGTGTGTTTCAACAGGAGATTGAATTGGGCTATATTGTAATGAAGTAATGGCAGTTATAGAAGGAATTGGGGGAGATAATGAGTGAATTAAAGGTACTCGGGGAAGTATGATACTTTTGGTGCGTCTTCGCAAGTAATGCGAATGATTGAGGGGTCGGATTTTGTAGTACCGTTAGAAACAAATATTGGCACCGGATGGTCGAGAATTTGAGGGACAAAGAAGTTGATCTTCTAGAATTGTATTTGCAACTCCTTAAGAAATTATGTGGGTAATGTGATTATTGGAAGTCAGAAGTTAACTCCAAATTGCAGCATATGTCCGGCAATGGAATTCCGAGGACGAAATCCTGTTAAGGGGGAGGTGATGTAACACCCCATATTTCAACTCTTGTGGTATTAGTGCAGAAATAAGAAATTATGGGGCTCTTTTGAGAAAAACTCAAAGTTCTGTGGCTGGGTTGTGAAAAGGAAAAGTTTAATAAGATAAAAACCCTTCCAAAACCCTATTTTGTTATTCATGTCGGCTGGAGCAATTTGGAGAGGAGAAGAACTCAAGAAATTCCTCCATTGAAGACTTGGAGAGGTGTTGCAGCTAGAGATTTCAGAAATTCTTCTAAGGTATACCTTCATCTTCATCTCTTTGTATGGTTTTAGGAAATGGAGCTTAGGTGTAAGATTCCTGTTGCAATCTTCTTCTTCTTTAAGTGTTTTGAGACAAAACCAAGTGGAAGGGTGTGTTGGATGAATCCATTGAGGAATTTGTGAACTCTTGGTGATGTTCCACCCTTCCAATGGAGGTTCTTAAGTCTAATACATTTTAAAAAGGGATTTGTGTTTCAAAAGAGTATTTCATAATGGTTTGATTGAGGAATTGATTGATTTAAGTAATGAGAATTGTTTCCTTAATGTATATATAGTTTTAGAGGTTGTTTTGGGAAGTTATCTAGCAACTGGAATCAGTTTTGGAGGATCTAAGTGGTTTTACGAGCTGACCCTGGTGAGCAGAGCTGAGAGTGCTCGACCAGAGGGTTACGCGGCTTTTCACGCGGTTTGCAAACCGCGTGGCAAACCGCGTAAGTCTCTGTTGGGCGATTTCTCGTTTTTGCTTCGGTGGTCGTTCGAGCTTGGTTTAGGGGATTGTCTTAGGACGTTATGGGGGATGTTTTAAAGTATAATTGGGGAGTCTAATACCTCCTTTGTTAACCCCAAATTCAGGTGATCGTTTGGAGATTAAGTGAGCTTCGAGTAGTGTGTGGTTTAGCCGAGCATCAGGTGAGTTCCCTTATGCATTACTTCTATCTTTTAAAATGAATTGCGAAGAATTGATATGACTGAAAATGAGTTTACTTGATCATCATGACCTTATGTTTTCTCATGCATGAAAAGTGTTATTTTACAAGTGGAAGGAGGATTATCCTCGAGTAAGTTTTAAAGCATGTTTAAATGTTTATGCCTGTGGTAGAGTCGGGTTGCACAGTGGAGGACCCTTCGAGTTGCCGTGCCTGGCTTTGTAAGGTGTGGAGTTGCCGTGCATGGCTTTGTAAGGTGTCGAGTTGCCGTGTCTGGCTTTGTAAGGTGTTGAGTTGCCGTGCCTGGCTTTGTTAGGTGTTATTGGTCCATGCCACTGTGTACACCCTTGTTTGAGCTCAAACTTATCAAGTATTGTTTGCAAGGAAACGTGTTTCTTAAAATGTTTTGTGGTTACGCTTTTAGGAGGGAATTCACTAGACCTTATGGTCTAACCCTCGCTTTCAAAACTTAAAAACCATTTTCAAGGAAAGGTGGCTTAGGTGCTTCGTCCAAGGGAAAGGAGAAGGCTTGAGGCGAAGGTGCGAGATTAGGGACCGTCAAGTTCCAGTTTTTGTTTAGCTAGTATCTCGGTTGTATTTGCTTGAGGACCGTAAACAATGTAATTGATTTTTGGGAGTTTATGTTGTAAGTGGGACCCTTATGGGCTTTTGACTTATATTTTATGTTAGGAGTTTTTGGGTTGTTACACTTTCCGAGCTTGTGAGTGTGATGAGAAATCAAAGGTCAGATTCGGGTCTCAAATGTTACGAGGAAATGCGTTGACTTGGTGGAATATAACACCTTAAGTTAAACAAGAGATGACAAGATTGGTAAAACTAATACTTGTAACACCTCCCTCAATCTTGACATCGGAACAAGTCCAACATATTTAATTTAGAACACAAATAGTTATGTTGATTTACACCAATATATTTAGTAAAAATGTCAGCTGGATTTTCAGAAGATGGAACTTTTACAGTTTTCAACATTCCAGCAGCTACCTTATTTCGGACTTGATGTACATCAATTTCTATGTGTTTTGTTCTCTCATGAAATACAAGATTATTAGCAATCTGAATAGCAGATTTATTCTCACAATTTAAGCTCACAGGAAGTAAATTTTCTAATTTTAAATCAACTAGAATACAAAGAACCCAAATTATTTCACAAAGAGCAGAAGCCATAGCTCTGTATTCAAACTCAACAGAAAACCTAGAAACAACAGATTGTTTCTTGCTTCTCCATGAGACCATACTATTACCCAAAAATAAACAATATCCTGTTATAGAGCGCCTTGTTGACAAACACTTTCCCCAATCGACATCAACAAAAGCACAAAGAGTAAAATCCGAAGATGAAGAAGAAGTAAAATTAACACCTTTACTTGGAGAGGATTTTAAGTACCTCAGAACTTGTAACATCCCCAGCCCATCGTACACGATATTGTTCGTTTTGCGCATACCCTCTACATAACAGCATGCCGGTACCGCTCACGGTTTTGTTCCTGCCCGCACATGCATACGCGGGACGCACCCAGACCGCACCCAGTGACAGACAAAAGGCCTCATGCAAGGAAGGTATACATCCACCCTTATAAGAAGGACTTCGTTCCCCCTCCTAGCCGATGTGGGATCTCACAATCCACCCAACTATGTGGGATCAGCGTCCTCGCTGACACATCGACCCGGTGACCGTCTCTGATACCATTTTGTAACATCCCCAACCCATCGTACACGATATTGTCCACTTTGCGCATACCCTCTGCATAACAGCATGCCAGTACCGCTCACGGTTTTGTTCCTGGACGCACATGCATACGCAGGACGCACCCAGACCGCACCCATTGACAGGCAAAAGGCCTCATGCAAGGAAGGTATCCATCCACCCTTATAAGGAGGACTTCGTTCCCCCTCCTAGCTGATGTGGGATCTCACAGAACTCGTAAAGCCAACTTTAGATGAGATTCACAAGGAGAATACATAAACTGACTCAAACAATGAACTGCGAAAGCAATATTGGGTCGACTTGCCAAGAGATAAATCAACCTACCTATTAACTTTTGATAACCAGTGAAGTCTTTCAAAGGAGGATCCTTGGAATCAAACCCAAGAGAATCAGTGACAATTAGATTCATGTCCATAGGTGTGTTAATGGGTTTACACCTGTGACACCCTCAAAATTGGAAATAGCAACCAACTAAAAATTTCAATAATACAACTGAAAAGAATAGAATTTCTCCCTATAAATCAATACTAGAATATCTTAAATTAAGTTCTATAATAAACCACGAACAACTCATTACCCAAGTCTTATTACAAAGACTAAATCCATATCGGGTGTTACTTAACCCAAGTACAAGTTGCTAATCCCAAAATAGATGTGGAAGACTTCACTAAGCAAATCACTCCTCGAGCACACTACTAGCACTCATCTCTTCACAGTTTTGCTAGAACTATTCCCAACCTGAACCTGTTGCACATGTCGACAAATAAAAATGTTAGACTATCGCCTAGTGAGTTCAAGAGTTTTATCATGATTGCGTAAATCAATAAACGAGGAGGATGTAGCTTGAAAATATAATTTCCCAAAAGAATTTTATAACAATTATGTAAACAACTCATTTTCCCAAGACACACAAATCTTGAGCCGGAAGCTTTCATATTAAACAGTTTCCAAAATAAACTTAATCCACAACTCACTCAAAATGTGCTTTGACTTTAAATATCCCAAGTAATATAACGTGAATAAAGCTCCAATATTTAAAACATCCAATAAGGATAAGACATAGTGCTCCGCCAATAAACCATGGGAAACAATTCATATAGATAAAATAGGTCACCGAAAATATGGATAAAAGTAAATACCCAAAAACAACACCTTTCGGTGACGGGGGAGACCCGGTTCCATCGAATGTGACGGGCACACAAAGTTAGGTCACTTACGATGTTATTGGATTACACCTCAAGTCCCGGTTTTAGTTTCCATGCCATAAAGACATCACAACCTCAAACCATATACATGCCTTTATTGCCTACTCCGTCGAGTTACACCTCATAGACTTATGGGACCACATTGACTATCCAATCTAGACGAGTTACACGTCAAAGACTCCAATGTCCCATATTGCCTACTCGCTAGTGGCCCCGAACGGCCCACCGCATATAACCATGCGTTACAATAGTCCACTCCTCGTGCACAAAGAGATAGACACCAAAATAACTCATGATCCCGGAGTACAACCCATAACGGTTCCTCTTCACAAAAGGAACGAGACATCAACAATGCTAGTTCGGCATAAGCCCCAAAGTGAGAATTCTTAAGACTCATCACTATTAAGTATGACTGACTTACAGGCCTATGGATCCAATGCATTATAGTCTAAAACGTTACATGACTCAAAACGAATGAACTAATGCACTCAAAATATGTAACTTCCAAATAAGATGCAAATAAATGCGTAACACAACCAAAGCTCCATCTTGAGCTATTAAAACTGGACAAAAGGCCCGAGACTCATTTGAGTATGATTCAAGCCTAGAAAGGCAATACAACGATTGGCTAACTACACGAGCCCATACGATTATATAAACCAAAACATATCTTTACTCAAATCTTTGACTCATAAAATACAATTGGCCCTCGGCCCAAATCTAAAAGATTTACGATTCACAAATGCCATAAAGTAGAGATTGACCAACTCTAATAATTCACACATTTGTATTTTCCAAAACGTATCGTATCATAGTTTGTGCATAATCAAGACAACACTAAAAGCACGTTTTTTCCCAACAACCTCCATTTGTGAAAAAAGTTAAACAAACACTTTCAATAATGATTTACTTAACAAAGTGTCCAAAATCCCAAAAGTAGGTGTTTTATAAGATTTTATAAAGTTAAACATTTTCATAATCAAAACCCACCAAATAGCTCTACAAAGGATAGTTTTCATATAAACACATAATCACTTTAAAATGACATTTTGGCATGTACAACGTTTTCACAAATCAACTTGAACTCACCTTGCTAGATTTAGGCTAAATCTATATTTCCCCCAACTTGAGCTCCTTTGAAGAAACTCGGATCTTCAAGCCAAAACTTCCAAAACCTAGATCCACAAGTTTCCAACCATAAATAATCATCCCCAAACACATATATATGTTTCCCCCAACATAAAACATCCAAAATCACCAAAATACCAAAACCCTAACTTTTTAGATGGAGAAAAGTGAGAAGCTTACCTCAACCACCACCAAATACTCCTGGATCATCCTATATACTTCAAAACTCTTCTATATCCTTGAAAATCTCTCAAAAAAAAACCATGGCAACTTGAATCACTCAAATCAGAGTTGGGATGCAAAAGTTATGAAGGAATGAAGATTGAGGGCTGAAAATCGCGTCTTATTATACCAGACCCGCTCCCGCGGCTTACCTCGCGGCCTCAATTCGGGTGGTAGGTCGCGCGCCTACCACTTTAGAGGCTTACATGGCTTGGACCGCGGCCCAATGCCGCGCACCAGCCCGCGCGACCCCTTTTTGTTCGGATACTGATTTGGCCATAACTTCTTCGTTTTAGCTCCGTTTTCGCTCCGGAAAGAACCGTTGGACTCGTATTCGAATTCCCATCCAACAAGACCATAAAATATAGGATTTAATCCAAAATCTTATTTTTCATATTTTTCTTAAAAGATCGGTTCCACACTGATTCGAAATTGTACTTATCCGAAAATTACGGGTGTTACAATCCTTCCAACCTTAGGATGATTTCGTCCTCGAAATCTAGCCCCTTAACACCCAAGGGTTTTCGAACTCAACACTTTCCATGTTGCCTCAGTTTCCAACTGAATTTTGAATCCCTTCTTGCCAGAACTGCTATGACAACTTAATGTTGATACTCACAATCAATGACCATTCAGACCCACTACACTTATGCCTGAGTGAATGCTTAATTTACCAAGGTAGCCTCTAACTGAATGACTTCGGTCATCTCCCAACCTTAGGTGATCCATACTCCCTCATCATCCGATCTCGACTTCCACTCAGCCCAGATCTACACGCTTTAAAGTTTCTTCTCCAACCAACCCGAGGTTTGGTTACCACCGAAGCCAACAAAATCTCCAAATCCAGCCGTCCCGCTGCTGAATTTGACATTTGACCCTAGCGAGCACTAATAGACCCCAAAACAGGCGGTCATCCCCGACCCAACGATTATGAAACTCCAAGAATACATCCCAATATCAATCATCCAGTCCGCAAATTATTTTACCATTCAAGGAAGGTCATCCCGCTAAGTCTACTTACCACAATATGAACTTCTTAAAACCACTATAAGCGATACGATTAACCCTTAAGATTGGACTACAACACTCCAAATACACTGGCGGTTCATGGTCTCAAAATCCAAGTTGACACCTAACTATACCACCAGATTCAAACCACTGTAGTCCTCCACACACGAGTTCCATTCGTAGAACATCCCCCCACAAAACCAAGGTTATCAATATGGTGACTAAAGGGTCCTACACGTCCCTCATGAGAAAATTTACCAAGACCCAAACAAGATTGCCGACATGAACGGCCACCACCAATATTAACAGAAAATACCGCGAGTCTAACCTTCCAGTTACAAAATACGTCGACTCTGCAAACAACACTACATGGCCTATGGTAACAACACGCGTTAGAATACCCAACCTTCTACTGTCGAAGTTCTATACACA
Source organism: Saussurea involucrata (assembly GCA_033807775.1). Lineage (NCBI taxonomy): Eukaryota > Viridiplantae > Streptophyta > Magnoliopsida > Asterales > Asteraceae > Saussurea > Saussurea involucrata. The sequence goes on along the minus strand of CM066321.1, from coordinate 100,525,353 downwards.
TTTACTCCTAACCGAGGTTACTTAACCTTTCCAAGGTTCTAATGAGTTCAAGGTTTTCAAGTGAAATATTTAACAAATATGCCAATTGAAATTTTTATAGAAATTTTCAACACAAAGGTTTTCATATCAATTTAATTGTACGCACAAAATCTACTACTATCTACTCGGTAGTTGTGCAAAAATGGACACACTCGTCCCACATATGAAATCATATTGAAAACTATTTCATCACAATTTAAGTTATTAACAAAACGCAAAAGCATACTAAACAACTTCTTGAAATGAACCGCTACGGTCCTAGCATGGATTTACTTATGTCAAGCACGTAAAGCAATTTCCTACTTTAAATAGTGTGCAACAAAAGGTTTGTACGTACTTAAAAAGAAGTTTAAACGACATCCGACTCCCAAAATTCTTTTTAACCATAAAACGACATGGAACAAAATCCACCAACAAAGTTTGCACGCGTCAGTTTATTCCACAAAAACGGTGAAACGATCCATAAACACACTTTGTTTAAAATATAAAATGATTTGCGGCGGTTCCATGTTTAAAGACAGAAATTAACATGTTTTCATCCTTCGAAGATATCGACTAAAATATTGTGAAGGAGTCTCAAATTGGAATATGCATGCAAACGTGTAACACTCTCCTAGTGGTTTTCTGGAAGTAAAATTACATTCACAGGTAGTCCATACTAAATTTTCAACGTAGCAGATTTCATTAAATCGAATTTCAAACTTTTCTCGTTTAGTCATATAGTAACATAGGAGTAGAATCTTTTTGACAAGACTCACACACATTAATGTATTTTCTCAAAACATAGGAAAATAGTAAGTGCTTGTAATTGGTTGACACCTAAAATAATTTAAATCGACTCCAAACCTCGAATCATGCAAACAATGCACATCAATGTTCCAAAAACATAAATAACTCCCCACAACTCTAGGTTAAGACAAATAGTTTTCCAAAACCCTCATCACGTTGCATTTATACCAAAAGATTTACACTCGTAATACAAATCGTTAAAATATCAATGCTTCAAATTTACTCACCAAAATTCTGAAAATACATCTTTTCTCCAAACCCAAAAAGGTTTACAACTTCCAAAATATTCATCAAGCCCAAAATTAACCAAAATCCAACGACCCACACATTCGTATTTTCAAAAGGTACCGCATCGTAGGTCGTGCATAATCCCACAAAAGCAAAACATATTTTGACCAAATGACTTCCACGTATGCAATCAATTAATAAAACATCTTCAATCTTGATTTATTTATTAAAACATTAAGAATTAGTGCTACCAAGTTATGCATACCCCTAGATCAATATTATGCACTTGCGTGAAATGAAAATAAGAGAATCAATTAATCGAAAGCGCATAAAGCAAATCATTAAGAATAACTATCATGATGCTTTTACATGCATTACTCACACCATGTATAAATCAGTCCGTACACTGAACAAGTTGCAACGAAATGTGCTAACAAAATCTTCAAAAGAGAAATAATGCAACACCAAAATTTCACAAAAAATCAATTCTTTTGGTTGTCTCACGACATAAAATAATATTTCTCAACAAAACCCGCATGAGACAAAATGCCCAATATAATCCAAAATTAACACACATAATAACTAAAATATGCACGTTACAAAATTGCACTCACGCGACGCAAAACATCGTAAAACAGAACTCGATAGAACTCAATGAAACTCAAAGGCATCCAATCAATCAAATGGTGCCCAACTTTTCGCTTTCAAAAAAACAAATTTGCATAAGACCAAAAATCACGACGAAAATGTCAAAATTCCGAAAATTTCTTTTTTGTTGTAATACACTATAAACAACACTTTTCAGCAAGACTCGCGTTAAATGAATTTTCCAATAAAGCTCAACATACACATAATGGGAGATAACTCTCCGTCCAAACCTTAACACATGTGGAGGAGATCCAATGTTAAAGTTATAAGACGTAGTTACTTGCCCAAAATCCTAGACAACAACAAAATATGGATATTACTGTATCCGAAAGTAACGTTGGACAATAACAAAATATAGAAAGTCCCGACCAAGTTTGCAACTCCCCGCAATAAAATAATTCCATGCATGTTCAAAACCATGATTTAAAATCTTTTGTGCGCTAAACGTTTTCCCGAGATTTTGTAACACCATCCACATGAGGTTTTGAAACACAAGAAATAACTGATGCAATTTATTTTGAAAATAAATTTTGTGCATGAATTTAGTCGGCACGCAACGCCTCAAGCCACACTCCTCCAAGTTCCTCCGGTCACACTATCGTCATCCGGATGCTCATACGTCTTAAGACAAAATGAAAGTCACAACGATTCACTTTACAATTTTTCCTCGAATTAAGATCGATTCAGTAAGCCTATGGTTCTATTCCAACCATCAACTTCAACCCGAAATGGTCCACTTACTGCAATCACCATGCTTACTGCCATTCCAAATGAGAGATGCTAAAATCATCAACCTCTTCTAGTGACTATTCGCTTACAAACTGCTTCACTACCCCAATGATCACCAGCTCAAAGTAGTCCAAGTATGTACATGTAACTAGTAGGTTCACCATAACACTGGCCAGGTGCAATTATGAACGTACCGTACACGATTATCCTTGCTACCCTAGACGCGATTCTCGTTTCTAGTGACTCCATCAATTCGAAACATCATATCTTAAAGTGACTAATGGTGAAATTTTACTCTCAGTCACTTAAAAGATTGCTAGTTTGAGTCTAGGTATCTAAAAATCAACACCTAAATCTCTCAAACTTATGCTCTGATACTAACTTGTAACACCCTAAAAATTGGAAAGAGCAACCAACTAAGAATTTCAAAAATACAACTGAAAAGAATAGAATTTCTCCCTATAAATCAATACTAGAATATCTCAAATTAAGTTCTATAATAAACCTCGAACAACTCATCACCCAAGTCTTATTACAGAGACTAAATCCATATCGGGTGTTACTTAACCTAAGTACAAGTTGCTAATCCCAAAATAGATGTGGAAGACTTCTCTAAGCAAATCACTCCTCGAGCACACTACTAGCACTCATCTCTTCACAGTGTCGCTAGAACTATTCCCAACCTGAACCTGTTACACATGCCGACAAATAAAAAGGTTAGGCTAATGCCTAGTGAGTTCAAGAGTTTATCATGATTGTGTAAATCAATAAACGAGGAGGATGTAGCTTGAAAACATAATTTCATAAAAGAATTTTATAACAATTATGTAAACAACTCATTTTCCCAACAGACACAAATCTTGAGCCGGAAGCTTTCATATTTAACATTTTCCAAAATAAACTGTAACATCCCGAAATTTCGTTATATTATGGTTTTAATATAAATGAAGTTATGTTATAATTTAAGTTGTGAATGTGTGCTATCTTTATAAATATTTAAATCAATGGGGTTAAAAGTTAAGTAACCAAAGTTTGAGGTTATTGTGTAAAGTTGGAAACTTGAAGGTGTGTTTGGTCATTTTGGGATAGTGTGTATGGATAAGGGCTGAGATTTAAGAAGATATCTCATTTCTATTCAGCTAGGTCAGTTAGAGAAACCAAAGAAAGAAAATAGAGAGAAAGAAGAAAGAAAGATGAGAAGAGGAAAACCAAGCTTTGGTCTTCAATTTGGTAAGGAAATTCACCTAGGGTTTGAGCCAAAATTGTTATAAGATGTATGGTTGTAAACAAATCTGTTTATTCAATTGGTTTTCAGAATCGTTAACAGCAGTTCGGATTTCTGATTTGTGCAAGAAGTGGGTTTAGTTTCTTAAAGGTGAGTTCATCCCCTCTTTTTGTTTAAATCCTTGTTTTCTGTTAAAATTAAACGTTAAGACATGTGTATAAACTGTATTGGGACTGTATGAATGTATTAAAACAAGCTGAATGGAACAGCCATAGATTTAGATTGTAAAAATAAGCTGCAGGTCGAGGTTTCCGGATAGAAGAACAGTATCCGGAAAGCCTCGTACGAAGGTGTCCGGACGAAGCAAGAACATCCGGTAAGTATTTAATTGTCTGTAGTTTTCGGATAAATTAGATACTGGATGGTATCCAGATTACCTTGGTTTCCGGATATTGTTCGGAAAGTCATGTTGTCCGGAAAGTTAAATCGTCCGGAAAGTTATGTTATCCGGATTGCTTATGTTATCCGGTAAGCGATGACGTCCGGATAGCTGTGGTGTCCGGAAACTTCTGATGTCTGGATGTAGTTTTCGGATGTGTCATCTAGTTATGTTATCCGGTAAGCGGAACCCCCGTGCTAGAGAGAGATAACGGAAAATGAGAAGAAAAAATGAGAAAATGATTCGTTCTAATGACTAAGAGAGAAGAACTATTGTTTATTTACATAGAGTAATTGCTTACTGGTCCTTGCAGCTTTAGTCCTTCAAAACTCCATATTTGCTCCACTAGCCTTCCATTATCTACAAATGTGAGGCGCGGTCCATCTGCCCTTGAACTCTTTCATCTTTACACTTTTGACCCTCGCAGAATTAGAAACAATCACAAACACCTTAAGTTAAACAAGAGATGACAAGATTGGTACAACTAATACTTTTAACAAAAAATAATAAGGGGTGTTTGGTTTGTAGAATGTTTTTTAATGAAATGAAATCTGTCTAAAAAATTTGACTTTTGAAGGATTTTGAATAAAAATGCTATCAGGTTTGACCACCAAGTTAATAGATATTGGAATGAATCAATGGAATATGTTTAAAAAATTGGAATATGTCTGATTGATTCACATAATGTAGCTTCGGAGTTGGAATGAAATATTAGTAAAAGACCAAGATACCATTTGAAAATTTTGAAACTGAAATCCAACTATTGTAGTTCAGAATGGTGGTAGTCGTCGGTGGTTCAGATCGATGGTGGTCGTCGGTGGTTCAGATCGGTGGTGGTCGGCGGTGGTTCAGATCAGTAGTGGTCGGCGGTAGTTCAGAACAATGGTGGTTCGATGATGGTTTAGAATGGTGGTGGTCAACGATGGTTTAGATCGGTGGTGGTTCAGAACGATATTGGCCGACGATTATTCAGATTGGTGGTGGTCTGCGGTGTTTCAGATCGTTGGTGGTCGGTGATGGTTCAAATCGATGGTGGTTAGCGGTGGTTCAGAACGATGGTGGTCGGCGGTCATTCAGATCGGTGGTGGTGGGCGAAGGAGGTTCATATGGGTATGGGTAAATCTAGTAGGGAAGATGGAGATAGTTATGTCTTTTTGAGAAATGAGATCGAATGTAATTGAATTCCTTCTCAAATGTGATGGAATGACCAAATCCGTAAATGGTGGAATGTATGTAATTCAATTCCATTCAATAGGTAAACCAAACATCTAAATGAAATATGATCAACGATATAGATCATTCCAATTTTTTAAGATTCCATCGGAACTGCAAACGCTACCTATTAAACATTAGAAAACCATGGAGAAAGAAAATTATATTTGAAAATATTAAAAAACAATCTTTCATTTGTTGTATATTGCTCATTTAAACCTCTATTTTCTAGAACTTCCGTAGTTCAATGGCACCTTTCCTATATCCTTATTTTGTTTTATCCCCAACAACACATTAATTTAAGGGTTTTAAATGTATAGTTATATATATGCTATAAATACTTACACGTAATCCTCATATTTAGTGAATTTTGAGTCTTTGACCTATTGAGAGTCTACACTCTACCGATAACACGAGTATTGGTGGACCATGTTTATAAAAATAGTGTAACACCCCAAGCACAAGGCAACTACATGATTCAATAACGTGAAATCCAACTTAATATCATGGTGGAAGTCATTGAAGTCCACAACTTTGAACTTATAAAAAAATTACATACATATCTAGTTTTCTATCCATATAAGATGGGTTGTTACAAACTCGGTTATCATAAAAATGAATTGTTCATGCTAAAATTGGTTGTTAGAAGAAATAGGTTATATGTTTAAGAAAATGTCGTCATAAAATATAGTCACATTCAAAAATATTATCAAAAAGTCACATTTCAAAAGTTGTGGAAAAAAATATACTCATGCGTCATAATTATATTGTCAATTAAAGGTAACTAATAAAATTTAATTTAGAAAGTTTGTCGTTATATAATTTACCCATATGCTAAAAATGGTTGTTATAATAAATTAGTTAAATGTCTAAAAAGTGGTTATAACAAGGAGACATATTTTAAAACGTTATGGAATTGTTAAATACGGTAACCAAATTTAACTAAAATTAAATTTCACAATAACCAAGTCAAATAAATACTCGCACAATGTATAAATATTATTTTTTGGGAATTTAATTAAAATACCCAAAGTTTGACTTTGAGTTGCCAAAATATCTATTTCTCTCTCGAATTTGCTAAAATACCCATTTTTCCCGCGAAAAATCTCGCGATCGCGGGACCCACAACCACGTGGCACCATCTTTGGCCAATTGTCCCGCTATGGCCCCTCAAGATACCCCGCGACTGCAACATTTCCCCCCAAGTATGCCCGTTGTTACACTTTTGGCCCCTGGTCCTGCGATTTTTCCCGCGATCGTGGGATTTAGCTGCCACGTGTAGGGCTGGGATTGAAACCCTAATTTTTTATTAACTCTTCCCAACCCCCACCCTTCAATGTCGGCTATAAAGAGAGAGGGTGGGGGACCAACATCCGGCCACCATACCCATTTTTAAACTTCTCATTTTTAAACGGTCTCCCAACTCTCTCAACTTCTCGTGTCGATTACGCGCTCGGTTTGAAGATGTCACGTGTTAGGGATGTGGTAAGTCATTTTTCTTAACTTCTTGTAGTTTCTTGTTGTTATCTTAAATTTTCAAAATATATGATATGTAAACTTTGTTGTTTAAACTTTGTTGTTTGAATGTTGTTGTTTGAACTTTGTTGTTATCTTAAATTTTTGAAATATATAATATGTAAACTTTGTTGTTTAAACTTTGTTGTTTGAACTTTGTTGTTTGAACTTTGTTGTTATCTTAAATTTTTGAAATATGTAATATGTAAACTTTGTTGTTATAAAAAAACATGTTAAAGTGGTTTTATAAAAAATATGTTAGTGTTTTTTTGTTAAAAAAAGATGAGTGTATTTTCCAAAAATAAATGTTAGAGTGAGTTTATAAAAAATAAGTTAGTGTTTTTTTTAAAAGTTGGTGTTATTTATAGAAATAAATGTTAATTTTTTTTTTATAAAAAAAGTATGTTAGTATTTTTTTGGTTATAAAAAGAGAGTGTTTTTTTTAAACAAATGTTAGAGTGAGTTTATAAAAAATAAGTTAGTGTTTTTTTTTAAAAGTTGGTGCTATTTATAAAAATAAATGTTAAATTTTTTTTATAAAAAAAGTATGTTAGTTTTTTTTTGTTATAAAAAGAGAGTGTTTTTTTAAAAATTAAATGTTAGAGTGAGTTTTATAAAATAAATGTTAGGCCCTGTTTGTTTTTGGGTTTTTAGATCTTAATGGGCTCTAAACTCTAAATCGGTTAGACAAACCCAATTTACCATTGTTTGTTTTTTTCTTAATTTCAGATCCACTTAAGTCTGAGATAGGTCTAAATCGGTAAGTGGAAAACTTACCTCTAAATCGCTTAGAGGTTTGTTTAATCGGCGTCTTCTTCCTCGTTCTCCTCCAGTGTCATACCTTCTTCCTTCAATCGATCAGAGACACTATCAATCGATCAGGTATTCCTCTCTTCCCTCGTTTCCATCGTTTTCGTCCTCCGTAACTCTTCCAGGCCCATGTTTTTCTGTGTTGTTGCTGCTGTTGGATAATCTTTGATTATCCAAATGTATATAGTTGTGTGGTCGAAGTGGTAGGAAGGGGGATCCAGGAAGTTCCCGTTTCTTCCTTAGTCTTGAAGACAAATTTATCACATTTTGGGGGGGGGGGGTCGAATTCAGGTTTCAGCCATGTCTATTCTTCCCCTTTGTTTATTCTAATTAAAGCTTATTTGAAAATAGTTAACAATAAACTTTTAGGGCTTAATGAAAGCTTTTAGAGTTGAGGACCTACCAATCGAATCCAAAATTTTGACAAAAGCACTGGACGAAGCTCAAAGAAAAGTGGAAAATTACTTTTTTGATATCCGAAAGCAACTATTTGAGTATGATGAGGTACTGAACAGCCAAAGAGACCGTGTGTATATGGAGAGAAGGCGAGCTCTAGACAAATCTATTTTCATCATACTTGTTAGCAACCCCATAAATTTAAATATTTTTTCATAGGGTTGAAGTTTGGATTTTTATGGGGTGAGGGAATTGGATTATGTATTAGGATTTGGATATTGATTTTGCATAGTGATCAGTATATATGAGTAGTTAACATAAAAAGATTTTTACAAACCGATATCATTCACTTGGTGGGTTCTTATAGATGAGCATTGATTAACTTCAAGAATCAAGAAAACCACAAGATTTTCATCATGCTGAATGTATTTTCTAACAATTGACATACTAGAGGCAAATGTTGGTTCTGATGCTCCCAAGGAAAACTGGGATAGCTCCAGCAGTAAGTTCAAGTTTCATTATCTAGTTATTTACTTTTGGACTCAAGTAAATAATATAAACTAATTTATGTTCCATTTAGTTAATAACATGATGCAACTATTTTACTGCAGGTATTATTACTATCTGTTGAATGATTTGACTACAGATTTATTGGTAAGCAAATGTGCAACTTATGAAGATTTGAGGAACTCGTGTTTGTGGACGTGAAGCACATTCACGAAAGACAGGTTTCATGGTCTGCTTTGTTGAACTTGTGGTTGTGATCATGTACTTGATTAGTTGATTACCTTCAAAAACTCGATTTTACATGTCTTTGGACAACAACTTCTTGTTGTGATTAGGTACTCGATTTAACCTTCAAATGAATAGATGTTTTTATAAACTCAACAATATAAGATTATGAGATATAAAATATATAATTATACATATTCAGAAGTTTAAAAAAACAAACAGTCTAATTTATTCAGATTTCAGATTTCAGCACCATCTCTTAAAAATCAGAAGTGAAATCAGACTTCAGACTTCATCGCCTCTTAAAAAACAAACGCCACCTTAGTGTTTTTTTTTAAAAAAAATTGGTGTTATTCATCCAAAAAAAATGTTAAAGTGTTGGTTATAAAAAAATGAGTGTTTTTACAACTTAGGTCCCTAAAATTTGCTAATGTACAACTTAGGTCCATAAACTTTAGTGAATGACAACTTAGGTCCCTAAACTTTGCTACTTTACAACTTAGGTCACTAAACTTTAGTGAATGACAACTTAGGTCCATAAACTTTAGTGAATGCCAACTCAGGTCCCTAAACTTTGCTACTTTACAACTTAGGTCACTAAACATTAGTGAATGACAACTTAGGTCACTAAACCCTAAACCCTAACAATGTTACATTGAAATAAAAAAACCCACAACATATCTATTTGGATTTTGTCAAACGGGTGTAAATAGCCCTAAGGTATGTGGGGACTTAAGCAATCCTTGTGATTCCCCTGCTACCTGGAAGTCCAATTGATTGAGTGGGTTATTTTCTAAAACTAAAACAGACGAATTTTCTATGCAGCGCGATTATCAACTAAAACTAAAACAGACGAATTATCAACCCAATAAACCAAACACGCATTATAACATCCGTGAATTTTCTATGCAGCGCGATTTTCTAACGATCGACTTGACGTTAAGGTGTTGCGTTTCGTTCATCGTAGATATGAGACAACGCTTAGCCAGTTTAGGAGATCGGGTAGTTAGGGTTGATGAGATCTTCAGAGGGACACCTTTCGGTCCATGGCTGGATCTTACCATGAGCGGTGGTGATCCCATGCTAGTCCACATGTTTCTACAGCGGGAGGTCGAGGTCAACAATGGTGATGATGAGGAGATGTATTTTGATGTCTTCGGGCATGATATGTGGTTTCGCCGTCACGAGTTCTGTCTTATTACAGGACTTCTTTTTAGAGACGGACCCCCTTCCTCCGTTATCACACATTACTTGGGTTAGTAGGGTTTGGCCTGACGTGCCACCATCTCGTTTGAGGCTGAGGACAGTCGTGGACACGATGAAAGACCGTCTTTCTGCCCTTAGCGGCGAGGATGTTGTTCGTGTATGCTTGGTGGTGACGGTGGAGATGAGCTTCATGGGCCGTGAGTGGAGCCAGTATGCTTCCGAGACGTTCCTTATGGCTGTCGAGGATTTGCGTTTGTTTAGCACTTATCCGTGGGGTAGCCACATCTGGACATATACCTACAGACAGATGCACCGAGTCATCGCCAGACGCGCCGACATACATGCGAAGATGGCTCTTTGTGGATTTACATACGCCTTCAAGGTTAGATAAGTAGTATATAACATAAACAATAATACATACAGACTGTTTGGCTTTCCTTTTTACGTACTTGCTTTTCTTGTGTAATTCCAGATATGGATCTTGGAGATGTTTCCCATCGCCCGTTCCAGTTTCACCATGCGCACCGACAGGTTGATTAGGGGAACCCGTTGGGACAGGGTTGTTAACCTTAATAGGAATAATTGCCTTGCGTTCTTCAGCCGGGCAAGCACCGTAAGTTCTTTCACTATGTTTACAATGTTTCCTACGTTATTCCCTGTTATTAAGTTTTTGTGTTTTACCATATATTTAGCCGGCGTATGGGCCTCTCGCAAACCTTGTGGCTATGGATACCGAGAGGGACACGCCTTGGTACAGAAACAACGTGGCCTTTATCAATAGAGAGGAGGCACGACGTCATGGGTCTAGTTCCTCATCTGACGAAGATGAGGAAGACGACGCGAGGCATGAGCATCAATTTGAGCTGCCCCCTTCCGATCGATATGAGGCGCCCCCTTCCTCCTCCCATCAAGATCAGACACACGTCTACGGGCCATCTCGTGGCAATCATGAGCAGCTGTGGGACTACGTCCACGGGCCTGTAGACACACGTATCGAAGATCTGGAAGCATTCGTCAGACAGTTTCGCGGTGTTTAAGTTAGTGTTTAACTTAATTTATCGGCCACGATCTTTTAGTTTGTATATTAATATTACTTTCCATATTTGTTTTAGCTGTCGGGTACGACGCCGATCTCCGCTCCGTTCGGACATGGGGCACCGACGCCGTTTGGCACCACATCCTATCTGTCATTCCCGGAGAATGTAAGTCACACTGACTAACCAATGTAATTATATATTCGTTCCTAGGTTTGTAACTGTTAAAATGAAATATGTCATGCAGACTGGGATGACGACGGCAGGGGCTTATACACACCATATGACGACAAAGGCTCCCACATCCTATGCTCCATTCCCACAGAGTGTAAGTCACATACATCGACCCTCGTTATCATTATATTTTCATTCTTAAGTTTGTAACTGTTATAATGTCGTGCAGATTGGGATGATGGAGCAATAGGGTTATGGTAGCCAAGTGGCCACCCCATCATTCACGGACCTCCTTGATATACCGGCGACAGACTATTACAGGCCGGACATGCCAGGGCAGTCGTACGTCACACCGCCACCACATACTATGACTGTAAGTTATTTTGGTAGTTTTTGTTTAATTGTGAACATGATGAAATTGTACTTAAAACATATAATAAGTTAATTTTCAGTCAATGGGGTTGGGAGAGGACTTGCGGTGCTCGGAAATTCTCGAGGACCACTTCTCGGAGCCGGAAGTTGACCCGATGGATGTGGAAGAACCTGATAGGCCGGTTCGGAATAAGAAACGTTCAACATGTTGGGGATCCCCAATATTTGGCCGACAAAAATCTACCACACCGCCCCCTGAAAAGAAAGCCAAGCCAAAGGTGACAGGAAAGGGAGCAGGAAAGAAGGCGGGAAAGAAAGGGGGAAAGAAAGAAGGCGAGAAAGAAAGGGGGAAAGAAAGCGGGAAAGGGAAAGATGGCTTCACCGGAGCGTCTTCCGACCTCGGAGATATTGAACCTGTGCCAGACTGGTGACCTCCCCCGCCTGATATTCATCCCTTTCATCAACCTGGACATCACCCCCTCGTTTTTCCAAGTATTGCTGGCAGTTGACCCTTTGCTATCTGATTTAGAGGATGTGGTTAGTATTGAAGTTTAACTGTAGTCATATAATCAAATATATTTACATTACATGTCTAACCATCTATTTTTTGTGTATAGCATATGGATTGTTGGGTCGCCATGCTTCTACGTTCCCGACAACCAGACACGAGGTGGACCATCATGCACACTTCTTTCTTTCCGTTCATGGTCCTTCCACATCAAGGTCCCGTCTCCGTGGCTAACTCATGCAATGGTGTGGAAGAGTTTTCTTGGCGGTACCTCGATACTGTATGTAAATCGTTTTACTCTTATTTTATTTAAGTTGTTTGGTTGCTAACTAAGTTGTCTAATATTGTAATATTTCAGGTGTACATCCCTATCTGCATTCATCCTAAACATTGGGTGCTCAGAGTGTTTGATCTTCCTCGTATGTTGATGATCATATATGACAGCGACCCTGCCAGTCTCTTCACAGACGCTTTGCATGAGCGTCTTGCCATATTTAAATATGAGCTGCCGGGGTTCTTTAGTCTGCTCGGGGATGTGGATCGTCGCGAAAAGTCAGTGCACTTCCGTCACAAGTTCGCCAAGAATGCACCACACCAGCAAGGGATGAATGCGAATTGCGGTGTCTGGGTATGCCGTAATGTCAGCATCTTGATTCCAGACGATGTGGTAGATATACACACTTCCCGCACCGAACAAGAGGTCGCGGACTTTCGCATACATATGGCGGAGACCATTTATGCGCATTGTGTTCCACGGCAAGATGATTAGGTTGTTTATGTAACATTAAATGATTGTTATTTTTAGTGTTAACTTATTTTGTTAGATTATTTAACTTGAAGTTATAATTTTGTTAAAGTATTGCATATATGAATACTTGAAGCCTAAAAAGTGTGACAAAAACAGTAAAAACATGCAACAACACTTTCTTTATTACTCTCTCTTCCTATGTGGGACACATTCCCACACCCATTTGGTTTTTGCTAATTTCATCCAATTACTCAACTTTGAGTATCGATATCTCATTCACACATACTCCGTTTTGGACGCATTATATATCGTTTCGAAGCTCTCATATAGGAGAACATAAACCCACTAAGAGCTACTTATATATAACATATATATATTTATATATTTATTTATTTAAATGTGTCCAAAGTTTAGTAAAAACCATATTTTTACTAAATTTTTCCAACACCTAGTAAGTAGGTTTATAAACTTGCGGTAATCCTAATACAGAGATTATTGGATGAACAAGCATTTATTTCTTGATTCATATGTGCATTAATCCTTAGACTACTTAAAGACTACTTTTCAGCCTATTGAAAGACCTTTATTCATGAGCAGACTTCCTTTTGTAGACGAATCTTGTAGTTACTTTTTCAGTCGAATCTTACAGGCTCTTTTGCAGACGAATCTTGCAGTTACTTTTTCAGTCGAATCTTACAGGCTCTTTTCAGACGAATCTTGCAGTGAACTATTCAGACGAATCATGCAGGAAACTTTTCTGACGAAATCTTTGACCATATCCACATCCCTGATGAAGAACATACATTTTCACGGTTATAAGTAGATGGCATGATAAAGTAGTAATTCACAACTTGCTATCTATCTTTTATACATTCTTTTACACCGTTTACAAACATTCTCTCGCTTTTCTTAACACTATGGCTAGAGGTTCAAGATCAAGGGGGAACAGGTCGGCGAATGGGGTTGGAACTTCACGTTCGGCAGCCTACCAACCAATGAACGATGGAGCTCTCTGGAGTACCTGGAAGGTACCGGAAACAGACGAGGAGTGGAGAAACCATGGGCGAACTGCGATCGATTATCCATTCACGGCTGAGGAGGCAGAAGACTGGGAGATGGCATGGGAGAATTACCACTTCGATAATGACAGGAAAAGACCACCAATGTATCATTGTACCTAGCCGACGGGTCTTCCACAAAGTCAACGAATTACTCCCTTAGTGAAAAAATCCATTGATAAGGCGAACGCCGATATCGAAAAGGTAAAAAGTATGTGGAACCATAACATGGGGATTCAGCAGGGGAAAATGGAGTATCTAGCGGAGAAGAAACGAGAACTGACCATGGCTAGGGCTCACGTTCGGGAGGTGCAACGACAAATTAAGGAAGTAGAAGAGGAACTACAAGAAATGGAAGACGACTACACGGGAATGGAGGACGTCATCAACGAAAAGCTTAACTTCATCACCGGAATCCAGGACGCATTCCAGTCATAGATTTCTTTGTTTACATGCACTGTATCCGTTTCGGTTAGGAAGATGATTTGCAATAACTGATCTTTTAATTAATTTGCTTATTAAATAACTTAAAATGGGGAAAACATTTTCTTTAATTAACTTCTATATTAAATACATTAAAATGAAAAGGAAACAATACATTAAAAACCTCAACTACATAAAATGATAACCTAAAAACTATAGAGACCATTTATGTTTTTTTAAATTTGCCCCAAACTGGAGGGTCCAAAAATGTAAAATAGGCGAAATCGCGGGACTACCGCGGGACCCAATCGGGGGACAAGGGGCCAAAAGTGGTCCTGCGGGCAAACTTGGGGGGGAAAGTTGTAGCCGTGGGGTATCTTGAGGGGGCATAGCGGGAGATTGGCCAAAGATGGTGCCACGTCGTGCCATGTAGTGCCACGTGGTTGTGGGTCCCGCGATCGCGGGTCCCATTGCGGGAAAAATGAGTATTTCGGCAAATTCGACGAGAAAATGTGTATTTTGGCATGTTAAAGTCAAACTTTGGAGATTTTAATTAATTTCTCTTAATTTTTTAAATATGTTATTACGCGCGTGACAAGCTCAAGTATTAAACAAAGACTTAATATTTGAGCTACAATTCATTAGTAGTTAGTTCAAGTCTCTCTAAATTTACTCGGGATTAGCCTAACTGTCATTTTTAAGATCCTACAAAATTAATAGCGTTGTGGAGGTGAGGTTGAGTCTCAAATATTAAGTTATGGCAATACAACTACGTTTTTCAATGTGTGTCCTAATGACACACACACATATATATATATATATATAGACCTACTATTTTGTAAACTTTTTTTCGTGTAAAATTTAGATTTCATAGGTTTTTTTTGGTAAAATTGTTTCATGAAATTGTTTATTTGCATGAAACTGTTTCATATCATTCATTTCTTAATGAAATTGTTACATATTTTTTTGTTTTTTTGTGTAATTTCATATTTTTTTTTCATTCCTATGAAACGGTTTAATATATTTTCTCAGTTTGATGAAACTTTGTCGTTTTTACATAAAAAACACAAATATATGAAACAATTTCATCAATAAATTAATAATATGAAACACTTTCAACAAAATAAACAATTTCATGAAACAATTTCATCAAGAAAACCTATGAAATCCAAAGTTTACACACATTTAGAGGTTTATAAATTATTATCCCTCTCTCTCTCTATATATATATATATAGGGTGCGTTTCATTTACAAACCAAGCAATTTGTACAAACTTTGCAAACCACTATATTAGGAAACAACATATATATTTATGGTAATTATTATGATTCATTAATAATGATTGTGATATATATGGAAGATGATAACGTTCATTAATTATGATCATGACTTTAGATTAGTAAACATAAAAAAATCAGATATTGATTAGAGTTGATGAACAATTAAGATTGGTTTGCAGGGTTTGTACAATCTATTTAGTTTGTAATGGAAACAGACCATATATATATATATATATATATATATATATATATATATATATATATATATAGAGAGAGAGAGAGAGAGAGAGAGAGAGGTTCATAAGAAAACCTCAAAAAAACAGGAAAATTGAAGAACACCTTGGTAACCTTTCATCTAGACGGTATGTACTTGTACATACATGTAAATTATGTTGTTGTGTTTTGTTTTTATGCACAAGTGCTTCATGCACGTGTGCATGCTATAAATTACTTGTATGCACAAGTGCTGTAACACCCTAAAAATCAGGGTCAATTTAAACTTTAATTGTAACCAGTTATGACAAAATAACATCCAAACTTTATATAAGAGAGGAGGAATAACTATGAAGTTTCATAATTACAATGTGGAATTCTTCTAATAACTTATTAATCTAACCGTGTTCACTACAATTAGATTAACTAAGTTATCTAATTAAATCCAACAAAATCTCCAGGCATTAGCTAATTCCTCTGCTTATCTCTTTAAGTTGGATGCATCAAAAGCTCTCGGCCCACATCCCATTTACTTCCCTGAGCCTGTACCTGGTAAGAAAATTTAATTTAAAAGATTAGGCTTACGCCTAGTGAGAACATTCAATTTCAAACCAAAGACATATAAACAAACCTATTCTCCACCATTCTTACCATACATATGCTCACCTCAACAACAGGATCATACCCGATCCTATGAATATGACTCACCTCAACAACAGGATCATACCCGATCCTATGAATATGACTCACATTCAGTAGGTCATATTATCAAAACCAGAACCCACTACGAATCTTTACAAGTTCTACATTCATGCTCTTATCCAAGAAATTACAAGTTACTTTATGCCTAATTCTTGGACCGAAAATAGAGATTACAAGATACTTTATGCCTGTCTCTCTTTCCCATGTGAAAGGGAATTACAAGTTGCTTTATGCCTATTCCTCATTTCACCTCACACTATGAAATAGAAATTACAAGTTCCTTTATGTCTATTTCTTATTTCATAACACCTTTACGAAATGGGAATTACAAATTACTTTATGCCTATTCCACATTTCAGGTCAACGGGAATAATCCACGTTAATAATCACCTCTCAAAATGGGAATTACAATTTACTTTATGCCTATTCCACATTATAGGTTATCGCTTCTCGAAATGGGATTAAAATCCACATTTTAGGCCAATGGGAATTACAAATTGCTTTATGCCTATTCCACGTTACAAACAATGCCTATGGATCCATTACACTTACTACACACCTGCCTAGTATCAAACTAGAACAATCATTAAACCTAACAACCTACCATTCAACTGTAATTATGTTCAAGCTACTAGAATTGCATTTCAATTCCTAACTCGTATCTGTTTAGAAGTCAGCAAATCCTAATGTTACTGAGTACTCCAGAAGTGACCGGACAACACTGGTTTCCGGACACCTCAAAATTATCCGAACAACACAAGTTTTCCGGATACCCATGACTTACCGAATACACCATCTTTCCGGATACATTAACTTTCCGGATACATCATTTTTCCGGATACTCCATCTTTCCGGATACATCATCTTACCGGGTACTTCACTAATCCGGATGACATCCGGAAACCAAGGTAATCCGGATACCATCCGGTAACTCATTCATCCAGAAACTATAGATAATTACTACTTACCGGATGTTCTTGCTTCGTCCGGACACCTTCACACGAGGGTTTCCGGATACTGTTCTTCTATCCGGAAACCTCGACCTGCAGCCTATTTTTACAATCTAAATCTGCGTCTGTTCCATTCAGCTTGTTTTAACACATTCATACAGTCCCAATACAGTTTATACACATGTCTTAACGTTTAATTTTAACAGAACACAAGAATTTAGACAAAGAGAGGGGATGAACTCACCTTAAAGAACTAAACCCACTTCTTGCACAAATCAGAGATTCGAACTGCTGTTGATGATTCTGAAAAATCCATCTGAACAAACAGATGTGTTCATAACTAAGCAATTTCAACCAACCATATCTGAATCCAAGATTAATTCCTTACCAATTTATGATGACAATTCTTGAGTTTTTCCTCTTTTTCTTCATTCTCTTCTTTTCTCTCCTTTGATTTCTCTCTAAACCGACCCAACACATAAATCAGATATTTTTACCAAACTCAGCCCCTTAACCACACACACTATCCCTAAATGACCCCACACACCTTCTACTTTGAATAATAACAAAGTTAGCTCCAATTTTGACTTTTCATGCTTTTAACCTCATAACTTTATATTTTAGTAAATATAGCACAAACTTACAGCATACTTACAAAACAACTTCCCTTATATTAAAAAATATAATATAACGAAATTTCAAGATGTTACAATACTCCCCAACTTGAAAATGATTTCGTCCTCGAAATCAAAGTTAGGTAAACCAGTAGGGATATCTAACCTTCATGTCCTCCTCCGATTCTAAAGTTACCTTAGCACCATGATGATGTTCCCATTGTACTTTTAAAATAACCACTTCTTACCACTACGTAACTTTCTAACCGATCTTTCCAAAATTGACTCTGGTTCTTCCACACATCGGCTCTTTTCGTCCACCCTTAAATCAGTAAGTGGAATCATGTTTATTGAGAGTCTACACTCTACCGATAACACGAGTATTGGTGGACCATGTTTATAAAAATAGTGTAACACCCCAAGCACAAGGCAACTACATGATTCAATAACGTGAAATCCAACTTAATATCATGGTGGAAGTCATTGAAGTCCACAACTTTGAACTTATAAAAAAATTACATACATATCTAGTTTTCTATCCATATAAGATGGGTTGTTACAAACTCGGTTATCATAAAAATGAATTGTTCATGCTAAAATTGGTTGTTAGAAGAAATAGGTTATATGTTTAAGAAAATGTCGTCATAAAATATAGTCACATTCAAAAATATTATCAAAAAGTCACATTTCAAAAGTTGTGGAAAAAAATATACTCATGCGTCATAATTATATTGTCAATTAAAGGTAACTAATAAAATTTAATTTAGAAAGTTTGTCGTTATATAATTTACCCATATGCTAAAAATGGTTGTTATAATAAATTAGTTAAATGTCTAAAAAGTGGTTATAACAAGGAGACATATTTTAAAACGTTATGGAATTGTTAAATACGGTAACCAAATTTAACTAAAATTAAATTTCACAATAACCAAGTCAAATAAATACTCGCACAATGTATAAATATTATTTTTTGGGAATTTAATTAAAATACCCAAAGTTTGACTTTGAGTTGCCAAAATATCTATTTCTCTCTCGAATTTGCTAAAATACCCATTTTTCCCGCGAAAAATCTCGCGATCGCGGGACCCACAACCACGTGGCACCATCTTTGGCCAATTGTCCCGCTATGGCCCCTCAAGATACCCCGCGACTGCAACATTTCCCCCCAAGTATGCCCGTTGTTACACTTTTGGCCCCTGGTCCCGCGATTTTTCCCGCGATCGTGGGATTTAGCTGCCACGTGTAGGGCTGGGATTGAAACCCTAATTTTTTATTAACTCTTCCCAACCCCCACCCTTCAATGTCGGCTATAAAGAGAGAGGGTGGGGGACCAACATCCGGCCACCATACCCATTTTTAAACTTCTCATTTTTAAACGGTCTCCCAACTCTCTCAACTTCTCGTGTCGATTACGCGCTCGGTTTGAAGATGTCACGTGTTAGGGATGTGGTAAGTCATTTTTCTTAACTTCTTGTAGTTTCTTGTTGTTATCTTAAATTTTCAAAATATATGATATGTAAACTTTGTTGTTTAAACTTTGTTGTTTGAATGTTGTTGTTTGAACTTTGTTGTTATCTTAAATTTTTGAAATATATAATATGTAAACTTTGTTGCTTAAACTTTGTTGTTTGAACTTTGTTGTTTGAACTTTGTTGTTATCTTAAATTTTTGAAATATGTAATATGTAAACTTTGTTGTTATAAAAAAACATGTTAAAGTGGTTTTATAAAAAATATGTTAGTGTTTTTTTGTTAAAAAAAGATGAGTGTATTTTCCAAAAATAAATGTTAGAGTGAGTTTATAAAAAATAAGTTAGTGTTTTTTTTAAAAGTTGGTGTTATTTATAGAAATAAATGTTAATTTTTTTTTATAAAAAAAGTATGTTAGTATTTTTTTGGTTATAAAAAGAGAGTGTTTTTTTTTTAAACAAATGTTAGAGTGAGTTTATAAAAAATAAGTTAGTGTTTTTTTTTAAAAGTTGGTGCTATTTATAAAAATAAATGTTAAATTTTTTTTATAAAAAAAGTATGTTAGTTTTTTTTTGTTATAAAAAGAGAGTGTTTTTTTAAAAATTAAATGTTAGAGTGAGTTTTATAAAATAAATGTTAGGCCCTGTTTGTTTTTGGGTTTTTAGATCTTAATGGGCTCTAAACTCTAAATCGGTTAGACAAACCCAATTTACCATTGTTTGTTTTTTTCTTAATTTCAGATCCACTTAAGTCTGAGATAGGTCTAAATCGGTAAGTGGAAAACTTACCTCTAAATCGCTTAGAGGTTTGTTTAATCGGCGTCTTCTTCCTCGTTCTCCTCCAGTGTCATACCTTCTTCCTTCAATCGATCAGAGACACTATCAATCGATCAGGTATTCCTCTCTTCCCTCGTTTCCATCGTTTTCGTCCTCCGTAACTCTTCCAGGCCCATGTTTTTCTGTGTTGTTGCTGCTGTTGGATAATCTTTGATTATCCAAATGTATATAGTTGTGTGGTCGAAGTGGTAGGAAGGGGGATCCAGGAAGTTCCCGTTTCTTCCTTAGTCTTGAAGACAAATTTATCACATTTTGGGGGGGGGGGTCGAATTCAGGTTTCAGCCATGTCTATTCTTCCCCTTTGTTTATTCTAATTAAAGCTTATTTGAAAATAGTTAACAATAAACTTTTAGGGCTTAATGAAAGCTTTTAGAGTTGAGGACCTACCAATCGAATCCAAAATTTTGACAAAAGCACTGGACGAAGCTCAAAGAAAAGTGGAAAATTACTTTTTTGATATCCGAAAGCAACTATTTGAGTATGATGAGGTACTGAACAGCCAAAGAGACCGTGTGTATATGGAGAGAAGGCGAGCTCTAGACAAATCTATTTTCATCATACTTGTTAGCAACCCCATAAATTTAAAGATTTTTTCATAGGGTTGAAGTTTGGATTTTTATGGGGTGAGGGAATTGGATTATGTATTAGGATTTGGATATTGATTTTGCATAGTGATCAGTATATATGAGTAGTTAACATAAAAAGATTTTTACAAACCGATATCATTCACTTGGTGGGTTCTTATAGATGAGCATTGATTAACTTCAAGAATCAAGAAAACCACAAGATTTTCATCATGCTGAATGTATTTTCTAACAATTGACATACTAGAGGCAAATGTTGGTTCTGATGCTCCCAAGGAAAACTGGGATAGCTCCAGCAGTAAGTTCAAGTTTCATTATCTAGTTATTTACTTTTGGACTCAAGTAAATAATATAAACTAATTTATGTTCCATTTAGTTAATAACATGATGCAACTATTTTACTGCAGGTATTATTACTATCTGTTGAATGATTTGACTACAGATTTATTGGTAAGCAAATGTGCAACTTATGAAGATTTGAGGAACTCGTGTTTGTGGACGTGAAGCACATTCACGAAAGACAGGTTTCATGGTCTGCTTTGTTGAACTTGTGGTTGTGATCATGTACTTGATTAGTTGATTACCTTCAAAAACTCGATTTTACATGTCTTTGGACAACAACTTCTTGTTGTGATTAGGTACTCGATTTAACCTTCAAATGAATAGATGTTTTTATAAACTCAACAATATAAGATTATGAGATATAAAATATATAATTATACATATTCAGAAGTTTAAAAAAACAAACAGTCTAAGTTATTCAGATTTCAGCACCATCTCTTAAAAATCAGAAGTGAAATCAGACTTCAGACTTCATCGCCTCTTAAAAAACAAACGCCACCTTAGTGTTTTTTTTTAAAAAAAATTGGTGTTATTCATCCAAAA
Source organism: Saussurea involucrata (assembly GCA_033807775.1). Classification (NCBI taxonomy): domain Eukaryota; kingdom Viridiplantae; phylum Streptophyta; class Magnoliopsida; order Asterales; family Asteraceae; genus Saussurea; species Saussurea involucrata. The sequence continues at coordinate 100,503,534 of CM066321.1, read as the reverse complement.
AAAATGTTAAAGTGTTGGTTATAAAAAAATGAGTGTTTTTACAACTTAGGTCCCTAAAATTTGCTAATGTACAACTTAGGTCCATAAACTTTAGTGAATGACAACTTAGGTCCCTAAACTTTGCTACTTTACAACTTAGGTCACTAAACTTTAGTGAATGACAACTTAGGTCCATAAACTTTAGTGAATGCCAACTTAGGTCCCTAAACTTTGCTACTTTACAACTTAGGTCACTAAACATTAGTGAATGACAACTTAGGTCACTAAACCCTAAACCCTAACAATGTTACATTGAAATAAAAAAACCCACAACATATCTATTTGGATTTTGTCAAACGGGTGTAAATAGCCCTAAGGTATGTGGGGACTTAAGCAATCCTTGTGATTCCCCTGCTACCTGGAAGTCCAATTGATTGAGTGGGTTATTTTCAAAAACTAAAACAGACGAATTTTCTATGCAGCGCGATTATCAACTAAAACTAAAACAGACGAATTATCAACCCAATAAACCAAACATGCATTATAACATCCGTGAATTTTCTATGCAGCGCGATTTTCTAACGATCGACTTGACGTTAAGGTGTTGCGTTTCGTTCATCGTAGATATGAGACAACGCTTAGCCAGTTTAGGAGATCGGGTAGTTAGGGTTGATGAGATCTTCAGAGGGACACCTTTCGGTCCATGGCTGGATCTTACCATGAGCGGTGGTGATCCCATGCTAGTCCACATGTTTCTACAGCTGGAGGTCGAGGTCAACAATGGTGATGATGAGGAGATGTATTTTGATGTCTTCGGGCATGATATGTGGTTTCGCCGTCACGAGTTCTGTCTTATTACAGGACTTCTTTTTAGAGACGGACCCCCTTCCTCCGTTATCACACATTACTTGGGTTAGTAGGGTTTGGCCTGACGTGCCACCATCTCGTTTGAGGCTGAGGACAGTCGTGGACACGATGAAAGACCGTCTTTCTGCCCTTAGCGGCGAGGATGTTGTTCGTGTATGCTTGGTGGTGACGGTGGAGATGAGCTTCATGGGCCGTGAGTGGAGCCAGTATGCTTCCGAGACGTTCCTTATGGCTGTCGAGGATTTGCGTTTGTTTAGCACTTATCCGTGGGGTAGCCACATCTGGACATATACCTACAGACAGATGCACCGAGTCATCGCCAGACGCGCCGACATACATGCGAAGATGGCTCTTTGTGGATTTACATACGCCTTCAAGGTTAGATAAGTAGTATATAACATAAACAATAATACATACAGACTGTTTGGCTTTCCTTTTTACGTACTTGCTTTTCTTGTGTAATTCCAGATATGGATCTTGGAGATGTTTCCCATCGCCCGTTCCAGTTTCACCATGCGCACCGACAGGTTGATTAGGGGAACCCGTTGGGACAGGGTTGTTAACCTTAATAGGAATAATTGCCTTGCGTTCTTCAGCCGGGCAAGCACCGTAAGTTCTTTCACTATGTTTACAATGTTTCCTACGTTATTCCCTGTTATTAAGTTTTTGTGTTTTACCATATATTTAGCCGGCGTATGGGCCTCTCGCAAACCTTGTGGCTATGGATACCGAGAGGGACACGCCTTGGTACAGAAACAACGTGGCCTTTATCAATAGAGAGGAGGCACGACGTCATGGGTCTAGTTCCTCATCTGACGAAGATGAGGAAGACGACGCGAGGCATGAGCATCAATTTGAGCTGCCCCCTTCCGATCGATATGAGGCGCCCCCTTCCTCCTCCCATCAAGATCAGACACACGTCTACGGGCCATCTCGTGGCAATCATGAGCAGCTGTGGGACTACGTCCACGGGCCTGTAGACACACGTATCGAAGATCTGGAAGCATTCGTCAGACAGTTTCGCGCTGTTTAAGTTAGTGTTTAACTTAATTTATCGGCCACGATCTTTTAGTTTGTATATTAATATTACTTTCCATATTTGTTTTAGCTGTCGGGTACGACGCCGATCTCCGCTCCGTTCAGACAGGGGGCACCGACGCCGTTTGGCACCACATCCTATCTGTCATTCCCGGAGAATGTAAGTCACACTGACTAACCAATGTAATTATATATTCGTTCCTAGGTTTGTAACTGTTAAAATGAAATATGTCATGCAGACTGGGATGACGACGGCAGGGGCTTATACACACCATATGACGACAAAGGCTCCCACATCCTATGCTCCATTCCCACAGAGTGTAAGTCACATACATCGACCCTCGTTATCATTATATTTTCATTCTTAAGTTTGTAACTGTTATAATGTCGTGCAGATTGGGATGATGGAGCAATAGGGTTATGGTAGCCAAGTGGCCACCCCATCATTCACGGACCTCCTTGATATACCGGCGACAGACTATTACAGGCCGGACATGCCAGGGCAGTCGTACGTCACACCGCCACCACATACTATGACTGTAAGTTATTTTGGTAGTTTTTGTTTAATTGTGAACATGATGAAATTGTACTTAAAACATATAATAAGTTAATTTTCAGTCAATGGGGTTGGGAGAGGACTTGCGGTGCTCGGAAATTCTCGAGGACCACTTCTCGGAGCCGGAAGTTGACCCGATGGATGTGGAAGAACCTGATAGGCCGGTTCGGAATAAGAAACGTTCAACATGTTGGGGATCCCCAATATTTGGCCGACAAAAATCTACCACACCGCCCCCTGAAAAGAAAGCCAAGCCAAAGGTGACAGGAAAGGGAGCAGGAAAGAAGGCGGGAAAGAAAGGGGGAAAGAAAGAAGGCGAGAAAGAAAGGGGGAAAGAAAGCGGGAAAGGGAAAGATGGCTTCACCGGAGCGTCTTCCGACCTCGGAGATATTGAACCTGTGCCAGACTGGTGACCTCCCCCGCCTGATATTCATCCCTTTCATCAACCTGGACATCACCCCCTCGTTTTTCCAAGTATTGCTGGCAGTTGACCCTTTGCTATCTGATTTAGAGGATGTGGTTAGTATTGAAGTTTAATTGTAGTCATATAATCAAATATATTTACATTACATGTCTAACCATCTATTTTTTGTGTATAGCATATGGATTGTTGGGTCGCCATGCTTCTACGTTCCCGACAACCAGACACGAGGTGGACCATCATGCACACTTCTTTCTTTCCGTTCATGGTCCTTCCACATCAAGGTCCCGCCTCCGTGGCTAACTCATGCAATGGTGTGGAAGAGTTTTCTTGGCGGTACCTCGATACTGTATGTAAATCGTTTTACTCTTATTTTATTTAAGTTGTTTGGTTGCTAACTAAGTTGTCTAATATTGTAATATTTCAGGTGTACATCCCTATCTGCATTCATCCTAAACATTGGGTGCTCAGAGTGTTTGATCTTCCTCGTATGTTGATGATCATATATGACAGCGACCCTGCCAGTCTCTTCACAGACGCTTTGCATGAGCGTCTTGCCATATTTAAATATGAGCTGCCGGGGTTCTTTAGTCTGCTCGGGGATGTGGATCGTCGCGAAAAGTCAGTGCAATTCCGTCACAAGTTCGCCAAGAATGCACCACACCAGCAAGGGATGAATGCGAATTGCGGTGTCTGGGTATGCCGTAATGTCAGCATCTTGATTCCAGACGATGTGGTAGATTTACACACTTCCCGCACCGAACAAGAGGTCGCGGACTTTCGCATACATATGGCGGAGACCATTTATGCGCATTGTGTTCCACGGCAAGATGATTAGGTTGTTTATGTAACATTAAATGATTGTTATTTTTAGTGTTAACTTATTTTGTTAAATTATTTAACTTGAAGTTATAATTTTGTTAAAGTATTGCATATATGAATACTTGAAGCCTAAAAAGTGTGACAAAAACAGTAAAAACATGCAACAACACTTTCTTTATTACTCTCTCTTCCTATGTGGGACACATTCCCACACCCATTTGGTTTTTGCTAATTTCATCCAATTACTCAACTTTGAGTATCGATATCTCATTCACACATACTCCGTTTTGGACGCATTATATATCGTTTCGAAGCTCTCATATAGGAGAACATAAACCCACTAAGAGCTACTTATATATAACATATATATATTTATATATTTATTTATTTAAATGTGTCCAAAGTTTAGTAAAAACCATATTTTTACTAAATTTTTCCAACACCTAGTAAGTAGGTTTATAAACTTGCGGTAATCCTAATACAGAGATTAGTGGATGAACAAGCATTTATTTCTTGATTCATATGTGCATTAATCCTTAGACTACTTAAAGACTACTTTTCAGCCTATTGAAAGACCTTTATTCATGAGCAGACTTCCTTTTGTAGACGAATCTTGTAGTTACTTTTTCAGTCGAATCTTACAGGCTCTTTTGCAGACGAATCTTGCAGTTACTTTTTCAGTCGAATCTTACAGGCTCTTTTCAGACGAATCTTGCAGTGAACTATTCAGACGAATCATGCAGGCAACTTTTCAGACGAAATCTTTGACCATATCCACATCCCTGATGAAGAACATACATTTTCACGGTTATAAGTAGATGGCATGATAAAGTAGTAATTCACAACTTGCTATCTATCTTTTATACATTCTTTTACACCGTTTACAAACATTCTCTCGCTTTTCTTAACACTATGGCTAGAGGTTCAAGATCAAGGGGGAACAGGTCGGCGAATGGGGCTGGAACTTCACGTTCGGCAGCCTACCAACCAATGAACGATGGAGCTCTCTGGAGTACCTGGAAGGTACCGGAAACAGACGAGGAGTGGAGAAACCATGGGCGAACTGCGATCGATTATCCATTCACGGCTGAGGAGGCAGAAGACTGGGAGATGGCATGGGAGAATTACCACTTCGATAATGACAGGAAAAGACCACCAATGTATCATTGTACCTAGCCGACGGGTCTTCCACAAAGTCAACGAATTACTCCCTTAGTGAAAAAATCCATTGATAAGGCGAACGCCGATATCGAAAAGGTAAAAAGTATGTGGAACCATAACATGGGGATTCAGCAGGGGAAAATGGAGTATCTAGCGGAGAAGAAACGAGAACTGACCATGGCTAGGGCTCACGTTCGGGAGGTGCAACGACAAATTAAGGAAGTAGAAGAGGAACTACAAGAAATGGAAGACGACTACACGGGAATGGAGGATGTCATCAACGAAAAGCTTAACTTCATCACCGGAATCCAGGACGCATTCCAGTCATAGATTTCTTTGTTTACATGCACTGTATCCGTTTCGGTTAGGAAGATGATTTGCAATAACTGATCTTTTAATTAATTTGCTTATTAAATAACTTAAAATGGGGAAAACATTTTCTTTAATTAACTTCTATATTAAATACATTAAAATGAAAAGGAAACAATACATTAAAAACCTCAACTACATAAAATGATAACCTAAAAACTATAGAGACCATTTATGTTTTTTTAAATTTGCCCCAAACTGGAGGGTCCAAAAATGTAAAATAGGCGAAATCGCGGGACTACCGCGGGACCCAATCGGGGGACAAGGGGCCAAAAGTGGTCCTGCGGGCAAACTTGGGGGGGAAAGTTGTAGCCGTGGGGTATCTTGAGGGGGCATAGCGGGAGATTGGCCAAAGATGGTGCCACGTCGTGCCATGTAGTGCCACGTGGTTGTGGGTCCTGCGATCGCGGGTCCCATTGCGGGAAAAATGAGTATTTCGGCAAATTCGACGAGAAAATGTGTATTTTGGCATGTTAAAGTCAAACTTTGGAGATTTTAATTAATTTCTCTTAATTTTTTAAATATGTTATTACGCGCGTGACAAGCTCAAGTATTAAACAAAGACTTAATATTTGAGCTACAATTCATTAGTAGTTAGTTCAAGTCTCTCTAAATTTACTCGGGATTAGCCTAACTGTCATTTTTAAGATCCTACAAAATTAATAGCGTTGTGGAGGTGAGGTTGAGTCTCAAATATTAAGTTATGGCAATACAACTACGTTTTTCAATGTGTGTCCTAATGACACACACACACACACATATATATATATATATATAGACCTACTATTTTGTAAACTTTTTTTCGTGTAAAATTTAGATTTCATAGGTTTTTTTTGGTAAAATTGTTTCATGAAATTGTTTATTTGCATGAAACTGTTTCATATCATTCATTTCTTAATGAAATTGTTACATATTTTTTTGTTTTTTTGTGTAATTTCATATTTTTTTTTCATTCCTATGAAACGGTTTAATATATTTTCTCAGTTTGATGAAACTTTGTCGTTTTTACATAAAAAACACAAATATATGAAACAATTTCATCAATAAATTAATAATATGAAACACTTTCAACAAAATAAACAATTTCATGAAACAATTTCATCAAGAAAACCTATGAAATCCAAAGTTTACACACATTTAGAGGTTTATAAATTATTATCCCTCTCTCTCTCTCTATATATATATATATAGGGTGCGTTTCATTTACAAACCAAGCAATTTGTACAAACTTTGCAAACCACTATATTAGGAAACAACATATATATTTATGGTAATTATTATGATTCATTAATAATGATTGTGATATATATGGAAGATGATAACGTTCATTAATTATGATCATGACTTTAGATTAGTAAACATAAAAAAATCAGATATTGATTAGAGTTGATGAACAATTAAGATTGGTTTGCAGGGTTTGTACAATCTATTTGGTTTGTAATGGAAACAGACCATATATATATATATATATATATATATATATATATATATATATATATATATATATAAAGAGAGAGAGAGAGAGAGAGAGAGGGGTTCATAAGAAAACCTCAAAAAAACAGGAAAATTGAAGAACACCTTGGTAACCTTTCATCTAGACGGTATGTACTTGTACATACATGTAAATTATGTTGTTGTGTTTTGTTTTTATGCACAAGTGCTTCATGCACGTGTGCATGCTATAAATTACTTGTATGCACAAGTGTTGTAACACCCTAAAAATCAGGGTCAATTTAAACTTTAATTGTAACCAGTTATGACAAAATAACATCCAAACTTTATATAAGAGAGGAGGAATAACTATGAAGTTTCATAATTACAATGTGGAATTCTTCTAATAACTTATTAATCTAACCGTGTTCACTACAATTAGATTAACTAAGTTATCTAATTAAATCCAACAAAATCTCCAGGCATTAGCTAATTCCTCTGCTTATCTCTTTAAGTTGGATGCATCAAAAGCTCTCGGCCCACATCCCATTTACTTCCCTGAGCCTGTACCTGGTAAGAAAATTTAATTTAAAAGATTAGGCTTACGCCTAGTGAGAACATTCAATTTCAAACCAAAGACATATAAACAAACCTATTCTCCACCATTCTTACCATACATATGCTCACCTCAACAACAGGATCATACCCGATCCTATGAATATGACTCACCTCAACAACAGGATCATACCCGATCCTATGAATATGACTCACATTCAGTAGGTCATATTATCAAAACCAGAACCCACTACGAATCTTTACAAGTTCTACATACATGCTCTTATCCAAGAAATTACAAGTTACTTTATGCCTAATTCTTGGACCGAAAATAGAGATTACAAGATACTTTATGCCTGTCTCTCTTTCCCATGTGAAAGGGAATTACAAGTTGTTTTATGCCTATTCCTCATTTCACCTCACACTATGAAATAGAAATTACAAGTTCCTTTATGTCTATTTCTTATTTCATAACACCTTTACGAAATGGGAATTACAAATTACTTTATGCCTATTCCACATTTCAGGTCAACGGGAATAATCCACGTTAATAATCACCTCTCAAAATGGGAATTACAATTTACTTTATGCCTATTCCACATTATAGGTTATCGCTTCTCGAAATGGGATTAAAATCCACATTTTAGGCCAATGGGAATTACAAATTGCTTTATGCCTATTCCACGTTACAAACAATGCCTATGGATCCATTACACTTACTACACACCTGCCTAGTATCAAACTAGAACAATCATTAAACCTAACAACCTACCATTCAACTGTAATTATGTTCAAGCTACTAGAATTGCATTTCAATTCCTAACTCGTATCTGTTTAGAAGTCAGCAAATCCTAATGTTACTGAGTACTCCAGAAGTGACCGGACAACACTGGTTTCCGGACACCTCAAAATTATCCGAACAACACAAGTTTTCCGGATACCCATGACTTACCGAATACACCATCTTTCCGGATACATTAACTTTCCGGATACATCATCTTTCCGGATACTCCATCTTTCCGGATACATCATCTTACCGGGTACTTCACTAATCCAGATGACATCCGGAAACCAAGGTAATCCGGATACCATCCGGTAACTCATTCATCCAGAAACTATAGATAATTACTACTTACCGGATGTTCTTGCTTCGTCCGGACACCTTCACACGAGGGTTTCCGGATACTGTTCTTCTATCCGGAAACCTCGACCTGCAGCCTATTTTTACAATCTAAATTTGCGTCTGTTCCATTCAGCTTGTTTTAACACATTCATACAGTCCCAATACAGTTTATACACATGTCTTAACGTTTAATTTTAACAGAACACAAGAATTTAGACAAAGAGAGGGGATGAACTCACCTTAAAGAACTAAACCCACTTCTTGCACAAATCAGAGATTCGAACTGCTGTTGATGATTCTGAAAAATCCATCTGAACAAACAGATGTGTTCATAACTAAGCAATTTCAACCAACCATATCTGAATCCAAGATTAATTCCTTACCAATTTATGATGACAATTCTTGAGTTTTTCCTCTTTTTCTTCATTCTCTTCTTTTCTCTCCTTTGATTTCTCTCTAAACCGACCCAACACATAAATCAGATATTTTTACCAAACTCAGCCCCTTAACCACACACACTATCCCTAAATGACCCCACACACCTTCTACTTTGAATAATAACAAAGTTAGCTCCAATTTTGACTTTTCATGCTTTTAACCTCATAACTTTATATTTTAGTAAATATAGCACAAACTTACAGCATACTTACAAAACAACTTCCCTTATATTAAAAAATATAATATAACGAAATTTCAAGATGTTACAATACTCCCCAACTTGAAAATGATTTCGTCCTCGAAATCAAAGTTAGGTAAACCAGTAGGGATATCTAACCTTCATGTCCTCCTCCGATTCTAAAGTTACCTTAGCACCATGATGATGTTCCCATTGTACTTTTAAAATAACCACTTCTTACCACTACGTAACTTTCTAACCGATCTTTCCAAAATTGACTCTGGTTCTTCCACACATCGGCTCTTTTCGTCCACCCTTAAATCAGTAAGTGGAATCACATTGTCCTCTTTGGCCAAACATTTCTGAAGGTAACAAACATGGAAGGTATTATGGATCCCTTCCAATTTCTAGTCGTATATACTTTATCACAGATAAAAGTCCATAAAGAACAAGGACTCAGTTTTCCACATCTTCTGGATCTTACATCCTTCAACATTACCCGCTCCCCAACTTAGATTTACAAATCTCCTTAGAGTAACTGTTATCATCAAATCTTTATCCGACTATTAATCGATCTACCATACTGTCATCATTTTCTCTCATGCCTACACCGAACATCCATGTAATATTCCAACACTCTCGACTAAAATTCATAACGAAACACCACAGCTCAGTTACAGTATCCTCTTCGACAATCAAGTGAAGTATGGAAACTCTCCTAAAAGTCCAATGGAATCGTGAAGAACAAAGATTCTCTTTTCATCCTGTCACCAACCGCAACTCAACCTCCAGATTTCAAAATAACATCAACGTATATTTCCTATAAATCCACATACTTTAAATCGAGCATACTCACCACTTTTGTATACTTCAATAATTATGGCACACTATCGTTACATCATGACTTACACATTTCTTCGGTACAAAGTGCTACCACTTTCTCACACCATTATCGCACCACGCGACTATATTGCAACCAAGCACTATTGTGTTGTATATCAAAGGTGATATTTCCATTGAACCTGTAGCATGACTACATTCTTAGGTCCGATCTTTCTATCATTGCTTCCCCATGTTTGTGTGGAGTACTACTCTTCAAACATTACTTGTCTCTTTCTCCCAAATAGTTGCACCAAAATTCTAACTTAAAGCATTTAATCCAGTCACCTTGAAACTACAACATCGATCGAAGTTACTGCATATTCCTTGATATTCAACTGATACTTTCTTGGACAATTTCTTTCATATATAAGAAGCAACTCCCATTCCTTAAGGATTTTGTATCTACTACACCACACTTTGATTAGCACACTCATCATCTTCATTAAACTTCCAATGTTTCAAAAAAAACATAAACTTACTTAGCGACTAATACAACCAAAATCACTTTGGATAAACACCCACTACCGCTCCGACATTCTATACTGATATTAGTCATATCACCACGCCATCTTCCAAACTACATGCTCTAACAACTTTATTGACAAAATAGTACACTTCATCCGAAACCTCCGAAAAGACTTCCATCTAATGCTTCCTTATAACCCATCCACATCGTAAGTAGAACACTTATCTTAAAACAATATTCTTTCACTATCCAAACACCTCTACAAGGTGATCCTTCAACTTTTAATTCTTCTGAGTCAAAACTTAACATTCATACATGACCTCAAAATAATCATTGCAATCACTTCATGTAAACTTCAATTATAATACAATTCATGCAATTCCAACCCCAACCTACATCGAGCTTATTAAACCGGGCGAATGCCCTCAAGACTCAACCAAGTCCAAAACCGGGCCATCTGCTCAAAGGATCTAATGATCATTTATCAATATCAACTTATGCAATTAAAATACATCTAATTCAAATCATGCAACACACACTCCGAGGCGTGATAATCTCACAATCCCTTCATTGCTACCTTCCTAATGAAGTTAATTCATATATGTATCTATATGTACACGTATATGCAACTCTTTTATACTCAACAAAGTATATAGCTCACCAAGGTCCATTAGTCCCAAAGGTACTAAGGATACAAGATCATCAAACGGTCCTCACACATAAGACCAATATTTAAACCTATACTTATTTAAATAAAAAAAAGAAATTAATCACATAACACATCATAATTATTGCATAACTACAATAACTCTAAAAGCGTAGTATGTCCACATAGCTTCCACTTATAAAATAAATTAACCAAAACCTCTTTCACTCGTGATTTATTTGTCAATCACTACAAATCCCCAAATGTGGTTGAATGTATACCATCCGACGCCACCATTCTGTAACAAGGGTCCCTAACTGAACCTAATCCTTTCAACATATCATAATCTAATTCACATCCCATCGTCTTCATCTCCAATTTATTCGTGCAACGTTAATATCACAAGATCACCATAAATTCTTATTTGACGTCAAGGACGTTTCCTTTCTGTCTCACCACACTATTCCATCACATTGACGACTTCTAGTCCTTCCTCCGGACTCAATCGTCCCTCGACAACTGAATTTCTAGTCATCGGACAAAGGGTACAAACCCTCCTACATCCGACACTAGAATCCACTTTCGACTCTCCTACTGTTCACCTTTCGTCTTTGAACACAAATTCCAAAACTACAAACATTCTCCCATGATTTATCCAACACCTCTTCACTTTCGGAGTTCTTTCTCAGCTTATAGTGTAATACTCTATGACCTAGTGAGTTCATAGCCTTCATGCATGACAACGTGATAAATGAATCATTTCGCACATTTTCTCATTTTTAAAGAACAATCACAAGGAACAACTTGGGTACAAATGACCCCAACATTCTCATAATTCCAATGTACTGCACAACGATCTTGAGAATCGTTTGCATATAACTTTCTGTAACACTTAATCTTTCTCAACCGAACGATATTGTTACGACAATATTAAAAATGAAAATCTTTTCATGCGACAAAAGTTTGAAAGAAAAATTACCGACACGAAGTAAGCTAGTCGGTTCTCACATTCGTTTATATGATATCATCAAGTTAGTACTCTTGTTGGTTATAAAAAGTTTTGCTGGCTAACGCTTTCTTGACCTTTTTGCTACCATTCAACTTTTCATGTAAAATACAAAGTATTTTGGAAATTGCTAAACTCAAAAATTTCATTGTGCGCCGTAAATGGAATTGCCTTTTTCTTTAAATACACACTTGCACATGCTGACTCAACCTCGACTAAAATTGTTGTCTATGCATTTGTTTTGAAATCATAAAAACTCATGTAACATACACTAGGACACCATACATAAAACTCTATTCGCAAATGAAGGCTACTCACTCAAACAAGGTCAATCGTTTTACTCATGCGACTTATCAATGACACTCTACTTCCGACCAGTGGTCGCCCTCTCGGCTTTGTAACACTTACTATACATGCATTCCATGGCCCACTTACTCAACCATTTCATACTATTAAAGTTTGCTTCGGTGGACTTTCATGAGTCCCGTCAGTTCCATGTTGTCTTTCCAACCCCCAATCATTTATTGATTTGATCTCCAAAAAATTGAAGGACCTTGGTGGCGTATCCACCATCGTTCTACTATAACACAAAGAGATAACCATAAGAAATGGTTGTACACATACGAACATACGAAACATACTTACCGATCATTAGTCACTGTAACCATTTAGAAACAAGCATGCTTATGTAACAATATATTCATAAATAACAGTAGCTAATTGAAATTGTGAATATATCATACAGGAGAATCCTCGTTACCATCGTTACAGTACTAATTTCATGTATTTCCGTCAACTCTAAGACTATCCCATCTTAGTATTTCTACCCGTTCCTTACATATCATAACTTAATTCATCTCAGCTTAAGTCTAGGTATCTCTCTAGCATACCTAGTTCACTTAAACTAATGCTCTGATACCATATTGTAACACCCTAAAAATCAGGGCCAATTTAAACTTTAATTGTAACCATTTATGACAAAATAACATCCAAACTTTATATAAGAGAGGAGGAATAACTATGAAGTTTCATAATTACAATGTGGAATTCTTCTAATAACTTATTAATCTAACCGTGTTCACTACAATTAGATTAACTAAGTTATCTAATTAAATCCACCAAAATCTCCAGGCATTAGCTAATTCCTCTTCTTATCTCTTTAAGTTGGATGCATCAAAAGCTCTCGGCCCACATCCCATTTACTTCCCTGAGCCTGTACCTGGTAAGAAAATTTAATTTAAAAGATTAGGCTTACGCCTAGTGAGAACATTCAATTTCAAACCAAAGACATATAAACAAACCTATTCTCCACCATTCTTACCATACATATGCTCACCTCAACAATAGGATCATACCCGATCCTATGAATATGACTCACCTCAACAACAGGATCATACCCGATCCTATGAATATGACTCACATTCAGTAGGTCATATTATCAAAACCAGAACCCACTACGAATCTTTACAAGTTCTAGATTCATGCTATTATCCAAGAAATTACAAGTTACTTTATGCCTAATTCTTGGACCGGAAATAGAGATTACAAGATACTTTATGCCTGTCTCTCTTTCCCATGTGAAAGGGAATTACAAGTTGCTTTATGCCTATTCCTCATTTCACCTCACACTATGAAATAGAAATTACAAGTTCCTTTATGTCTATTTCTTATTTCATAACACCTTTACGAAATGGGAATTATAAATTACTTTATGCCTATTCCACATTTCAGGTCAACGGGAATAATCCACGTTAATAATCACCTCTCAAAATGGAAATTACAATTTACTTTATGCCTATTCCACATTATAGGTTATCGCCTCTCGAAATAGGATTAAAATCCACATTATAGGCCAACGGGAATTACAAATTGCTTTATGCCTATTCCACGTTAAAAACAATGCCTATGGATCCATTACACTTACTACACACCTGCCTAGTATCAAACTAGAACAGTCATTAAACCTAACAACCTACCATTCAACTGTAATTATGTTCAAGCTACTAGAATTGCATTTCAATTCCTAACTCGTATCTGTTTAGAAGTCAGCAAATCCTAATGTTACTGAGTACTCCAGAAGTGACCGGACAACACTGGTTTCCGGACACCTCAAAATTATCCGAACAACACAAGTTTTCCGGATACCCATGACTTACCGAATACACCATCTTTCCGGATACATTAACTTTCCGGATACATCATCTTTCCGGATACTCCATCTTACCGGATACATCATCTTACCGGGTACTTCACTAATCCGGATGACATCCGGAAACCAAGGTGTAACAACCCGGTTTCCCAAACATACAACAAATAACATACATTGCATAACTTCATTACATTCATAATAAAAGATACATCACAAACCAAGTACGGTCTCAAAAGTCTTGACATTACAAAATATATAAAAGTTTCCTAATCAACATCCATCAAAAGCTTCCTACACTTCATCCTCTCCTGCCGATCCTTAACCTGGAAAACATATTTTTGAAAACAAAATGAGGGTTAGACCAAACGGGTCTAGTGAGTTAATCCCGGTCTTTTCCAAAATCAATATAAAACTCTTTTCACATAATACTTTGTATCAAATTAGTTTACATAAAACCTTTCGTATAAGCACGCATATACCACACGTATATAAATACCACATTAGGACTCGTGCACCGTGTATCTCTCCTCATCTCATCTTCTTTCCCCTGGCCACATTAGTCGGTAGCAAGCCAACTAATCATCGTCACTGTACAATACAGTCGACTCCACTATAATTACATACAGCCCCGCTGCAATTACCTACAGCTCCACTGCCATTTCATGCAGCCCCGCTGTATTTCCATACAGCCCCGCCGAACAATAATTCGGCTCACCTATACTCGTTTCGTGCAATATCAACACAACATATATCTCAATATATTATCAATCACGTACACCATACATATAAGCACATTAATCACTAATTATCACATTCCCAAACCATACGTATGTATTCCAGTTGAAAATACTTTTAAAGTAAAACTCACATCGAATTCTTAAAATACGCTTCCAAGCCTTTTCCAAAGATTCAGTCTATCAATCCCAATCCATAGAGTCTTAAATCGTTTCCAAGCAATCCAATTGAAGCCTTAACCCTAGCTTTCTTCTTTTCTCTTCTTTTGCCTCACAAACACACACTCACACACTCTAATGTTTCTGGACAGTTGTTGTAAATGAAAATATCTGGATATAGCTTAAGGGATAATATCTATCCATACTTACCATATAGACCTTAAACTTCTCAATAATGACCCAAACACCCTTAACTTATAAATTAACCCAAACTTACCCTAAACATCCAACTTTAAAGTTAACTAAATTTAACGGAACTAGGATTTAACTAACGAACTTACCCGGGGTATTACATCATCTCCCCCTCAAAAGAATTCCGTCCCGGAATTCGGTTAAGTGAAAAGGTAAGAATACTTATCACTACTACTTCGAACTCAATCAAAACCATAGAAACTAAATGAATAGTCACCCCACACCCACCTATGTCTCTAACACAGATCAGCAATATAAGCACAGAAATACCAAGAACCACTTCGCACCGAAGTCAGATAACACTTTAGCAAGTATAGAGTTTATTAGAAATGTACTTGTATCCTCATCCGGAATTTCCTCCTCATCCTGCGTTGTCATTTGGAATACTCTCCCCTTTGCTTTCGGTTCTTCAGACCCTTGTATCTCTCCCGTCCTGACACTTATTGGTTTCCCCGTTGTACTACCCTGTCGTACCTTCCATTGTGGACAGTCTGACTGAATATGATCAGGGGAATTGCAAACGAAACAAAATCGATTTGCGCGACAATTCTTAGCGACGTGTCCAGCCCTTCCACACTTGTAACAACTTCTGGGATCAACATAACAATTTCCTTGATGTACGCGGTTGCATTTTGGACATAGTTTTTCATTTGGTCTAAAAGGTAGGCGACTATCGAACCTCTGAATTTCGTACTCCGTTGAATCATGTGTCATCTCTTCCGATTTTCTTTTCCCAGCACTCTTATCATTTGCATCTCTCTTAATATCTCGTTCTACATTTTCCGCGGCATTTATTGAGGCTGAGAAGTTATCAGGTCCTGTTGCAGTCACTAACTTTCTGACTTCCGAATTTAACCCGAAAATAAACCTTTCTGTCTTCATTGCCTCTGTGGCCACATAGTATTCTGCGAAACGTGACTTTTCCAGAAAACGGGCAGTAGAGTCCCTAACTGATAAATTTCCTTGCCTCAAATTCATAAACTCTCTTTTCCAATTGTTTAACTGCGGCTTGGGAACAAAATTGTTTCTTAAATGTTATAACGAATTCCTTCCAAGAGAAAGTGGAGTATATATCAGATCCTTCAGAATGAATATGAGCTTCCCACCAGTATAATGCATCCCCCTTTAACATTGCTGCTCCATATAATACTTTATCTTCTTCGGCGCACTTGCTCGTCTTAAAGATAGCTTCTATCTCCTTCAACCATTTCATCGCATTCACGGGATCCCTGTCCCCAGAGTAGGTCGGAGGTCTACAGCTTAAGAACATTTTGTAGTCGCACCTCCTTGGCACCTGTACAACAGTTGGTGCAATTGGCATTTCAGCTTCTGTTTCAGGATCCGGTGTTTCAGCTTCACCGTGACGATTCTGATCAAACATTGCTTGAATACTGGCTTGTAGCCTCCCCATCTCTGCCATTAAATCACCTCTCGTAACGAACTCTGTATCTTGTTGCTGAGTTCTGCCTCCAGTTCGGCCTCCAGTCCTACCCCCAGTTCTACCTCTGACTCTGCCCCCAGTTCTTATTGGCGGATTAGTTCTATTCGGTTTTCTTCCTCCTCCTCGATTCGAATTTCGTGTTCCGCTTGCCCTTCTGTAGATTTAAACAAGGTTAACATACACATAAGCACATACCCCATATAACAAGGTATTCCAGTTCAAACATGTACTTGTAAGTTCACGCTTACACTGGCCAGGTGTAATTTGACATACCTTACATGATGTTCCTTCTACCTTTTTATACTTAACATCCCAAGGTTCTAAAATAATAAGGACATCCTACTTCACATGCAGTTTAAGTCTAGGTATAAATCCAAATACCTAAATCTCTTAAACTAGGGCTCTGATACCATTTGTAACAACCCGGTTTCCCAAACATACAACAAATAACATACATTGCATAACTTCATTACATTCATAATAAAAGATACATCACAAACCAAGTACGGTCTCAAAAGTCTTGACATTACAAAATATATAAAAGTTTCCTAATCAACATCCATCAAAAGCTTCCTACACTTCATCCTCTCCTGCCGATCCTTAACCTGAAAACATATTTTTGAAAACAAAATGAGGGTTAGACCAAACGGGTCTAGTGAGTTAATCCCGGTCTTTTCCAAAATCAATATAAAACTCTTTTCACATAATACTTTGTATCAAATTAGTTTACATAAAACCTTTCGTATAAGCACGCATATACCACACGTATATAAATACCACATTAGGACTCGTGCACCGTGTATCTCTCCTCATCTCATCTTCTTTCCCCTGGCCACATTAGTCGGTAGCAAGCCAACTAATCATCGTCACTGTACAATACAGCCGACTCCACTGTAATTACATACAGCCCCGCTGCAATTACCTACAGCTCCACTGTCATTTCATGCAGCCTCGCTGTATTTCCATACAGCCCCGCCGAACAATAATTCGGCTCACCTATACTCGTTTCGTGCAATATCAACACAACATATATCTCAATATATTATCAATCACGTACACCATACATATAAGCACATTAATCACTAATTATCACATTCCCAAACCATACGTATGTATTCCAGTTGAAAATACTTTTAAAGTAAAACTCACTTCGAATTCTTAAAATACGCTTCCAAGTCTTTTCCAAAGATTCAGTCTATCAATCCCAATCCACAGAGTCTTAAATCGTTTCCAAGCAATCCAATTGAAGCCTTAACCCTAGCTTTCTTCTTTTCTCTTCTTTTGCCTCACAAACACACACTCACACACTCTAATGTTTCTGGACAGTTGTTGTAAATGAAAATATCTGGATATAGCTTAAGGGATAATATCTATCCATACTTACCATATAGACCTTGAACTTCTCAATAATGACCCAAACACCCTTAACTTAAAAATTAACCCAAACTTACCCTAAACATCCAACTTTAAAGTTAACTAAATTTAACGGAACTAGGATTTAACTAACGAACTTACCCGGGGTATTACACAAGGTAATCCGGATACCATCCGGTAACTCGTTCATCCGGAAACTATAGATAATTACTACTTACCGGATGTTCTTGCTTCGTCCGGACACCTTCATACGAGGGTTTCCGGATACTGTTCTTCTATCCGGAAACCTCGACCTGCAGCCTATTTTTACAATCTAAATCTGCGTCTGTTCCATTCAGCTTGTTTTAACACATTCATACAGTCCCAATACAATTTATACACGTGTCTTAACGTTTAATTTTAACAGAACACAAGAATTTAGACAAAGAGAGGGGATGAACTCACCTTAAAGAACTAAACCCACTTCTTGCACAAATCAGAGATTCGAACTGCTGTTGATGATTCTGAAAAATCCATTTGAACAAACAGATGTGTTCATAACTAAGCAATTTCAACCAACCATATCTGAATCCAAGATTAATTCCTTACCAATTTATGATGACAATTCTTGAGTTTTTCCTCTTTTTCTTCATTCTCTTCTTTTCTCTCCTTTGATTTCTCTCTAAACCGACCTAACACATAAATCAGATATTTTTACCAAACTCAGCCCCTTAACCACACACACTATCCCTAAATGACCCCACACACCTTCTACTTTGAATAATAACAAAGTTAGCTCCAATTTTGACTTTTCATGCTTTTAACCTCATAACTTTATAGTTTAGTAAATATAGCACAAACTTACAACATACTTACAAAATAACTTCCCTTATATTAAAAAATATAATATAACGAAATTTCAAGATGTTACAATACTCCCCAACTTGAAAATGATTTCGTCCTCGAAATCAAAGTTAGGTAAACCAGTGAGGATATCTAACCTTCATGTCCTCCTCCGATTTTAAAGTTACCTTAGCACCATGATGATGCTTCCATTGTACTTTTAACATAACCACTTCTTACCACTACGTAACTTTCTAACCGATGTTTCCAAAATTGCCTCTAGTTCTTCCACACATCGGCTCTTTTCGTCCACCCTTAAATCAGTAAGTGGAATCACATTGTCCTCTTCGGCCAAACATTTCCGAAGGTAACAAACATGGAAGGTATTATGGATCCCTTCCAAATTCTAGTCGTATATACTTTATCACAGATAAAAGTCCATAAAGAACAAGGACTCAGTTTTCCACATCTTCTGGATCTTACATCCTTCAACATTACCCGCTCCCCAACTTAGATTTACAAATCTCCTTAGAGTAACTGTTATCATCAAATCTTTATCCGACTATTAATCGATCTACCATATTGTCATCATTTTCTCTCATGCCTACACCGAACATCCATGTAATATTCCAACACTCTCGACTAAAATTCATAACGAAACACCACAGCTTAACAGTTACAGTATCCTCTTCGACAATCAAGTGAAGTATGGAAACTCTCCTAAAAGTCCAATGGAATCGTGAAGAACAAAGATTCTCTTTTCATCCTGTCACCAACCGCAACTCAACCTCCAGATTTCAAAATAACATCAACGTATATTTCCTAAAAACCCACATACTTTAAATCGAGCATACTCACCACTTTTGTATACTTCAATAATTATGGCACACTATCGTTACATCATGACTTACACATTTCTTCGGTACAAAGTGCTACCACTTTCTCACACCATTATCGCACCACGCGACTATATTGCAACCAAGCACTATTGTGTTGTATATCAAAGGTGATATTTCCATTGAACCTGTAGCATGACTACATTCTTAGGTCCGATCTTTCTATCATTGCTTCCCCATGTTTGTGTGGAGTACTACTCTTCAAACATTACTTGTCTCTTTCTCCCAAATAGTTGCACCAAAATTCTAACTTAAAGCATTCAATCCAGTCACCTTGAAACTACAACATCGATCGAAGTTACTGCATATTCCTTGATATTCAACTGATACTTTCTTGGACAATTTCTTTCATATATAAGAAGCAACTCCCATTCCTTAAGGATTTTGTATCTACTACACCACACTTTGATTAGCACACTCATCATCTTCATTAAACTTCCAATGTTTCAAAAAAAACATAAACTTACTTAGCGACTAATACAACCAAAATCACTTTGGATAAACACCCACTACCGCTCCGACATTCTATACTGATATTAGTCATATCACCACGCCATCTTCCAAACTACATGCTCTAACAACTTTATTGACAAAATAGTACACTTCATCCGAAACCTCCGAAAAGACTTCCATCTAATGCTTCCTTATAACCCATCCACATCGTAAGTAGAACAGTTATCTTAAAACAATATTCTTTCACTATCCAAACACCCCTACAAGGTGATCCTTCAACTTTTAATTCTTCTGAGTCAAAACTTAACATTCATACATGACCTCAAAATAATCACTGCAATCACTTCATGTAAACTTCAATTATAATACAATTCATGCAATTCCAACCCCAACCTACATCGAGCTTATTAAACCGGGTGAATGCCCTCAAGACTCAACCAAGTCCAAAACCGAGTCATCTGTTCAAAGGATCTAATGATCATTTATCAATATCAACTTATGCAATTAAAATACATCTAATTCAAATCATGCAACACACACTCCGAGGCGTGATAATCTCACAATCCCTTCATTGCTACCTTCTTAATGAAGTTAATTCATATATGTATCTATATGTACACGTATATGCAACTCTTTTATACTCAAAAAAGTATATAGCTCACCAAGGTCCATTAGTCCCAAAGGTACTAAGGATACAAGATCATCAAATGGTCCTCACACATAAGACCAATATTTAAACCGATACTTATTTAAATAAAAAAAAAAAATTAAACACATAACACATCATAATTATTGCATAACTACAATAACTCTAAAAGCGTAGTATGTCCACATAGCTTCCACTTAGGAAATAAATTAACCAAAACCTCTTTCACTCGTGATTTATTTGTCAATCACTACAAATCCCCAAATGTGGTTGAATGTATACCATCCGACGCCACCATTCTGTAACAAGGGTCCCTAACTGAACCTAATTCTTTCAACATATCATAATCTAATTCACATCCCATCGTCTTCATCTCCAATTTATTCGTGCAACGTTAATATCACAAGATCACCACTAAATTCTTATTTGACGTCAAGGACGTTTCCTTTCTGTCTCACCACACTATTCCATCACATTGACGACTTCTAGTCCTTCCTCCGGACACAATCGTCCCTCGGCAACTGAATTTCTAGTCATCGGACAAAGGGTACAGACCCTCCTACATCCGACACTAAAATCCACTTTCAACTCTCCCACTGTTCACCTTTCGTCTTTGAACACAAATTCCAAAACTACAAACATTCTCCCATGATTTATCCAACACCTCTTCACTTTCGGAGTTCTTTCTCAGCTTATAGTGTAATACTCTATGACCTAGTGAGTTCATAGCCTTCATGCATGACAACGTGATAAATGAATCATTTCGCACATTTTCTCATTTTTAAAGAACAATCACAAGGAACAACTTGGGTACAAATGACCCCAACATTCTCATAATTCCAATGTACTGCAAAACGATCTTGAGAATCGTTTGCATACAACTTTCCGTAACACTTAATCTTTCTCAACCGAACGATATTGTTACGACAGTATTAAAAATGAAAATCTTTTCATGCGACAAAAGTTTGAAAGAAAAATTACCGACACGAAGTAAGTTAGTCGGTTCTCACATTCGTTTATATGATATCATCAAGTTAGTACTCTTGTTGGTTATAAAAAGTTTTGTTGGCTAACGCTTTCTTGACCTTTTTGCTACCATTCAACTTTTCATGTAAAATACAAAGTATTTTGCAAATTGCTAAACTCAAAAATTTCATTGTGCGCCGTAAATGGAATTGCCTTTTTCTTTAAATACACACTTGCACATGCTGACTCAACCTCGACTAAAATTGTTGTCTATGCATTTGTTTTGAAATCATAAAAACTCATGTAACACACACTAGGACACCATACATAAAACTCTATTCGCAAATGAAGGCTACTCACTCAAACAAGGTCAATCGTTTTACTCATGCGACTTATCAATGACACTCTACTTCCGACCAGTGGTCGCCCTCTCGGCTTTGTAACACTTACTATACATGCATTCCATGGCCCACTTACTCAACCATTTCATACTATTAAAGTTTGCCTCGGCGGACTTTCATGAGTCCCGTCAGTTCCATGTTGTCTTTCCAACCCCCAATCATTTATTGATCTGATCTCCAAAAAATTGAAGGACCTTGGTGGCGTATCCACCATCGTTCTACTATAACACAAAGAGATAACCATAAGAAATGGTTGTACACATACGAACATACGAAACATACTTACCGATCATTAGTCACTGTAACCATTTAGAAACAAGCATGCTTATGTAACAATATATTCATAAATAACAGTAGCTAATTGAAATTGTGAATATATCATACAGGAGAATCCTCGTTACCATCGTTACAGTACTAATTTCACGTATTTCCGTCAACTCTAAGACTATCCCATCTTAGTATTTCTACCCGCTCCTTACATATCATAACTTAATTCATCTCAACTTAAGTCTAGGTATCTCTCTAGCATACCTAGTTCACTTAAACTAATGCTCTGATACCATATTGTAACACCCTAAAAATCAGGGCCAATTTAAACTTTAATTGTAACCAGTTTTGACAAAATAACATCCAAACTTTATATAAGAGAGGAGGAATAACTATGAAGTTTCATAATTACAATGTGGAATTCTTCTAATAACTTATTAATCTAACCGTGTTCACTACAATTAGATTAACTAAGTTATCTAATTAAATCCACCAAAATATCCAGGCATTAGCTAATTCCTCTTCTTATCTCTTTAAGTTGGATGCATCAAAAGCTCTCGGTCCACATCCCATTTACTTCCCTGAGCCTGTACCTGGTAAGAAAATTTAATTTAAAAGATTAGGCTTACGCCTAGTGAGAACATTCAATTTCAAACCAAAGACATATAAACAAACCTATTCTCCACCATTCTTACCATACATATGCTCACCTCAACAACAGGATCATACCCGATCCTATGAATATGACTCACCTCAACAACAGGATCATACCCGATCCTATGAATATGACTCACATTCAGTAGGTCATATTATCAAAACCAGAACCCACTACGAATCTTTACAAGTTCTAGATTCATGCTCTTATCCAAGAAATTACAAGTTACTTTATGCCTAATTCTTGGACCAGAAATAGAGATTACAAGATACTTTATGCATATCTCTCTTTCCCATGTGAAAGGGAATTACAAGTTGCTTTATGCCTATTCCTCATTTCACCTCACACTATGAAATAGAAATTACAAGTTCCTTTATGTCTATTTCTTATTTCATAACACCTTTACGAAATGGGAATTATAAATTACTTTATGCCTATTCCACATTTCAGGTCAACGGGAATAATCCACGTTAATAATCACCTCTCAAAATGGAAATTACAATTTACTTTATGCCTATTCCACATTATAGGTTATCGCCTCTCGAAATGGGATTAAAATCCACATTATAGGCCAACGGGAATTACAAATTGCTTTATGCCTATTCCACGTTACAAACAATGCCTATGGATCCATTACACTTACTACACACCTGCCTAGTATCAAACTAGAACAGTCATTAAACCTAACAACCTACCATTCAACTGTAATTATGTTCAAGCTACTAGAATTGCATTTCAATTCCTAACTCGTATCTGTTTAGAAGTCAGCAAATCCTAATGTTACTGAGTACTCCAGAAGTGACCGGACAACACTGGTTTCCGGACACCTCAAAATTATCCGAACAACACAAGTTTTCCGGATACCCATGACTTACCGAATACACCATCTTTCCGGATACATTAACTTTCCGGATACATCATCTTTCCGGATACTCCATCTTTCCGGATACATCATCTTACCGGGTACTTCACTAATCCGGATGACATCCGGAAACCAAGGTAATCCGGATACCATCCGGTAACTCATTCATCCGGAAACTATAGATAATTACTACTTACCGGATGTTCTTGCTTCGTCCAGACACCTTCATACGAGGGTTTCCGGATACTGTTCTTCTATCCGGAAACCTCGACCTGCAGCCTATTTTTACAATCTAAATCTGCGTCTGTTACATTCAGCTTGTTTTAACACATTCATACAGTCCCAATACAGTTTATACACGTGTCTTAACGTTTAATTTTAACAGAACACAAGAATTTAGACAAAGAGAGGGGATGAACTCACCTTAAAGAACTAAACCCACTTCTTGCACAAATCAGAGATTCGAACTGCTGTTGATGATTCTGAAAAATCCATTTGAACAAACAGATGTGTTCTTAACTAAGCAATTTCAACCAACCATATCTGAATCCAAGATTAATTCCTTACCAATTTATGTTGACAATTCTTGAGTTTTTTCTCTTTTTCTTCATTCTCTTCTTTTCTCTCCTTTGATTTCTCTCTAAACCGACCCAACAAATAAATCAGATATTTTTACCAAACTCAGCCCCTTAACCACACACACTATCCCTAAATGACCCCACACACCTTCTACTTTGAATAATAACAAAGTTAGCTCCAATTTTGACTTTTCATGCTTTTAACCTCATAACTTTATATTTTAGTAAATATAGCACAAACTTACAACATACTTACAAAACAACTTCCCTTATATTAAAAAAATATAATATAATGAAATTTCAAGATGTTACAAGTGCATACCGTCTAAATAAAGGGCTACCAGTGTGTTCTTTAGTTTTTCATTTTTTTTGAGGTTTTTCTTCTGAACCTGACCATATATATGTATATATATATGTATATAGGGGTTTAATCAAATGAGAAATATCTAGTTTGTGATAACCGTAAGATCCAATATAAACCACTCATTTAATATAATTAACTTTTTTTAATTAATATGAAAGGGTAATTTAGTAAATCCTTTTTTTACAACTCTCCATGTTTAATTAACAAAAACCCTAGCCCCCTTTCCTGTATCACTCAATAATTCCAACTACTTCCTAAGAGTGGAGGAGCCATATCCTACGATTTCTACTCCTAAACCTTTAGAACTCGACTTGTATCATTGATTCACCATAGAAGATACGTACCAAGAAACTAGTAAACTGAATCGAAGTCCTGGTTCGAGATCGTTGAAATAAGATGATAGGTTAGGGTTTTCGTTCTGTAAAGTTCAATTATGCAGAGTTCCGATTCTGTTGCTGATACAAAAAAGGGGCTAGGATTAAACCCATCACCGTTTCAAGTTGCGCAAGCTTCTACGCTAAACTTGCCTTAATTTCTCATGTTACTTTTCATTTTTCGGTTTAGGGTTCTTAGTTGATTGATGAATGTGAATTTTTTTTGGTATCTACTCTACAAAATAGGTTTTACAGTCATTTACACCAAAATGATAAATTTTGCACAAGTGGCGTACCCAGCTTGGAAATCTTGGTTTTAGGTTTAAGATTTTTAGTTGATTGGTATAGTTTCTGCAAAAGTTAGGTTACAATCATATACGTCTTCTCTTGTTTCTGCAATAAATAAGGTCTATAATGGTTATGAAGGGCTTTCCGTTTTTTTAAGATTTTCCCCTGAATCTGACCCTATATATTATATAATAAATAAGTAACTAGCATGCTATGTGTCGTCTTCTGGTGAGCTAACTTCAGTATTTTCTCGCCTAAACATGTATCTGGACTCAGTTTACATTATAAGTTTAATTAGCACACCCACATTCATTTCTCCTTAAATATCTCCTTAATTCAGTTTTTTTAATTTATACGTTACATTTACTACCCTTATAATTAGGTATATAGTTTACTTTAATCTCTTACTTTTTATTTTTCATTTTAGACTCTTATCATATTAACATAAATAATGTATATGAACTAAAATGCATTAAAAAACATTTCTATTTTTTACAAATTAGACAATTGTAATCGTTTCGTCAATACCTTCGAAATGAGCTCAATATTGAATATTTTTGTATTTAATTATATTATTAAATATATACGAATTAATGTGTCATGATTAGTATGGGATTAGTTGAAATTAATATGGGATTTGATACAAATAATTGTTAGTACACAATGTATCCAAGATTTATGGCTAATTATAATTAGTCAAAGTCAAGTATTTAGCTAGTATTGGTCAAAGGTATAAATACCCAATTGTAAGGGTTTGTAGCTAGATGAGAGTGCACACAATAGAGGTCATTGTGAATAGAGTCATCCATACGTGAGGTGTGTGTGTGTGTGAAATAGAGGGATGACCTCCATGAGAGAGAATTAGTTCTTCAATCCAATATTGTATTAATTCTCATCTCAATCAAGTTCTTATTGTGTTAATCATTGTTACTTGAAATCTCTCAATTGGTATCAGAGCCTAACAGAGTTGAATTTGTGCAGCAATCCATAGAATTTTTATCAATTTTTAAGAAATTGAAAGAGTTTTTGGTTTTTAAGATCTTATTGAAATTTTTCAGAAATTAGTAATTTATTTTGTGTTTTGATTCAATCTGTTTGTATATCCTGTTTGAATCATGTTTTTGAAACATATGTTACAATTTCAGATTGAATTTCAAGCTTAAAATCAAGTTTATGAAATTTTTTGGAAAGACAACAGTGGGTTTTGTTCATCGAAGGGTTCTAGCAAAATTCATGATCCATTTTGTGTTTTGAATGCTCCTCTATTGATTAAACTTCCTCAGATCTGCTTGTTTTGATTCTTTGGACAATTAGCCACTTTTAGAATCGAAAATCATTCACAAAATGTACACAGATCTGAGTTTCGACATTTTATGTTTGTGTTCTTCGTGAGTGTTCGATATTGGGTCTGATTCTGATTTTTATATTGTTTTTGATTGAGTTTAAGATCACAGATCGGTTTCTGTGTTGATTTCGATCATCCAGCATACTTTAGAAGTGAACACCATCAAGAAACCAGTAAGAAAAGAGGGCTGAAAGTCTCGCCGATTTCTGGGTTGTTTCACCGGAAAAACGAGAACAACCACCGGAGTTCTTCAAGTTTATCGCAAGATTCAACTTTATCGCAAGTTGTTTTTTGTCGCAACATCACTTTTATCGCAACTCCGTTTTTTATCGCAACATAACCTTATCGCAACCTTTTGTCGCAACCAAATCGCCGGAAAATCGACCTCGCCGGGAAGTTGCCGGAATCTGGAAAACCTGGCCGGAGTTCATAGTTTATCGCAAGTTGAAAGTTTTGCCGCAACTTGGCTTTTTTGTCGCAACCCAACCTTTTATCGCAACCTTTTTTGTCGCAACCCACATCGCCGGAAAAATCTTACCATCGCCGGATTTTGTCGCATCCTCCGGTTGTTGTTGCATAATCTCGAACTAATGGTTGGATCTTGCTGATTAACGTTTTTAAAACGCAAAGGAACCAAAATCTGTCGATTTTAACGTGAGAAAACAAAAGAAACCAAAGCGTGAGAAACTCAGATCTGATTTGGATGATGATGAACAGTAGTTTAACTGTTCCGTTAGTTGGCCGTTACAATCTTTACATTTTTTGTCCTTTTTTCGTTAGTTTTGTTAGTTTTTTTGTTTATTTAGTTAGTTTTTGTTACATTTTCCGTCCTAATTCTGTTAGAGTCCATTAGGTTAGTTAGTTAAGTTTTCCGTTAGTTTTCTTACATATTTAGTCCTTCCGTTAGTTTCTTCGTTAGGTCAGTTAGCTAGTTTAGGAGTCTGTCACTTTTGGTCCCTTGACTTAAGGTTTCAGGGTTTAGCAGTTTCAGTCCCTGGACTTCTGGTTTTAGGTTGTATCAATTTCAGTCCCTAGAGTTGTTAAGTTTTAGAATTTTATATTTTTAGTCCCTTGAGTTTTTTAAGTTTCCTTTTGTGTCAAGTTGAGTCCTTTTAGTTTTAAATTTAGGATCTTGTCATCTTTTAGTCCTTGTTTTTGTCAAATTTTAGTATTTTACACTTTTTGTCCTTATTTTTCATTAGTTTTCATTTTTCGTCGGTTTTATCAGTTTTTGCCTGCATTTAACCATAACTGATATATTTTTCTCGTGTTTTGCAGGTTTATCGATTTAAGATCTAGTTTTCCGCATTAATTTTTTGAAATTAATTTTTAGAGACAAATTTACAATTTGTTTTTCAAATTTTATTTTTGAAATATTTTTCTGACTTTAATCGATCTTTTTCTCTGATCGTTCAAGCGCACAAATTCTACTTCTCGCGAAGTATCTGTTAACGATCTTTTATTTTAACATTTCATGTAACAATGTCAAAATATCCAAGTTGGTGGAGTAATGATATGAAGATAAAGCATTTAGAAAAAGAACTTGAAACAACAGAAATAAGGAGTAGCACACATCAGAGTAAAAGTTTTGAATATATGGCTCAAATTGCATAACAAAATAAACTTATTGTCCGTTATATAAAAACATTTGATGAGCTGAAAACACAAGCTGATGTGAAGAAGTGTGATTGTGAATCTAAAGCAAGTCTGGTGCTTTCTTTAGAGGAAATGAATGCCGAGCTGACAAAGAAGATATCTGATCTTGATCAAGTGATGACAAAAGAAAGAGATAATATTCAAAAGGAAAGAAGTGTGTTCTTAAAGGTTAAAGCTGATATTCAAAAAGAAAGAACAATTTTTGCAAGTGAAAGAGGAAAGTTTGAAAAGAATTTTTCTGATTTTTCAACAAAATGTTTTGAAGAAAAGAAAAGTATTGAGCTAAAATGTATCAAACTTTCAAAACAAATTTCTGATTTTGAGAAAGTTTTGATTCTTGAGCGTGAACAGTTTGAGAAAGAGAATGTTATTTTAGAAACTGAACGCAAATCTTTTGAAGCAAAGAATAGTGAGCTTTCCATTAAATTTTCTGAAATGCAAAAAGTTTTAGAAAAAGAGAGAAAAGAGTTCGTTAAAAAGCAGAATGTTTTTGAACAAGAAAAAGCAAAGCTTTCAAAAGAAAAATATGAAATTTTTTAAAGACATATCTGAGAAAAGTTTTGATGAAGAAAGAAACATCTTTAAGGCTGAAATCGCAAAGTTAACAAGGAAGTTGTCTGCTTTAGCAACGGAAGCTATGAAAGAGCAGAAGATCAAATCTGATCTACAGAGGAAGTTTGATTTGATTTCCCAAGAAATGAATGTTCTGTCCGACAAGGTTCAGAAACTGGAAGCAATTAACTTCAAAGTTGAATTATCTGAACAATTTAGTACTGATACTATTGTTCAATCGTCATATGATGATTCAACTGCTTCGGAATGTTCATTTAAGACTGCTTCTGGTTCAGTTCATGAACATCTTTCTTCGACAAAGTCCGTCAAATCAAGCACTCCTTCAAAGGATCAGATGCACCCTACTAATCTTTTCTATAACCATGTTGCTACAAGTTTAGATACTCCTATCTTTAAGCCTGTAAAGATGGTTTGGAAAGTGAAAGGCTCAACTCCTGAAAAAAAAGGTGCCCCAAAATCATTTGTTCCTCCACCCGCGGTGAACAAGAAGAACAACGCTCCAAAAGGTAAGCCTTTCGTTAAACCTAATCCTATCTATTCTGCAAATCATTTGATTAGGTTGGCACAAAAGCAAATTTGTTGTTCTTATTGTGGAACTCATGATTTTGTCAAGAAAGAAAACGTTCAATTTTGGTACAATACTTACAATATTTCTTCAAATAGAACTGCACATAACAAGCCAGGACCCAAGTTTCGTTGGGTACCAAAATCTACATAATCTATTTTGCAGGTTTATCATGTGTAGTGCTGAATGCCCAATTACTACCAAACACATGACTGGAAAAACAGAAGAGAAGTGTGCAATTTGAAGAAGAGTACCTATGCTGATCTATTTGCATAATTTCAGAGGGAGAGATTCAAATTTTTTGATATATCTGTGCTTAATGACATATCTTTTTATGCTTCTTTATAGGGGGAGCGTACACAAATTTGGTTTCTAAACACATCAGTTTAGAACCCACACTTCAATGATGTTTATTGGCTTCTAAATACTTCAGTTTAGAACCCGAGCTTTCAATGTGTTTGACTTCTGATCATATCAGATCAGGACTCGTTCTTAATATCTAATAATAAAAATAAAATAATAATAATAATAATAATAGACTTTGATTGTTACATGTGCTAATTTTGTCAAATTAAGATCTTTGCAGATTTTGAGGGGGAGCTTATCCGATTTTTAAATCAGTCGATCATAATTTGAGGGGGAGCTTAAATGATAACACTGTAAGTATCTTCTGAACTCAATCTGAGATTGTTTGAAAGAAGAACGACTTTCAAGCATGAAAACCTGTTCTTAAATGTTCAAACCACTTCTCTAATTCAATCAGATTTTATGAATTTAGAAGTGTGATTTTAAACGTTTTTCGTGTATATCTCGGGTTGTTACATCATTGTTTCTGATCGTGTGTTTCTAAAGATTAATACTTGCGTATTATATTTTCTATACTTTCAAGTACTCATACACACCGGTTCAACTTCTTATTGACTTCGTTATTACCATGTTTCAAAATGAAACAATTTTCGATGGTAATACTTCCGTTTGTAATTCAATTTTGTTGAGCATCATACATTCATTCAGCGTGAGAACTTAAACGTTTCATTCAAAGATTGTTTATATTTGTTCATATAAACAAAATTCAATTCTTTGATACCCTAACCGTTCATGATTATCCTTCATAGTGGATCTGATTGATACATTGTCAAATTCTCAAACAAGTCTTACGAATTCATTTCATTTCATTCTATATCCTTGTTGTGAGAAATCTTCAAAGTTCAAATGCTCAAATATTCATGATAATTCTTGAGGAGCTCACATTCTGATGACAATGTAATTCAAATGCTAAGATTCTTATTTGTTCAAGTTAAATTGTTGAACAACGCAATTTTTAGGACAAAATTTCATGGAATAAGTGTGAGCTACATTGTACTTCTATGGATCCACGTTAACCAGTGTTTCCTACCCAAGAAGTTATCCTTGAGTGATTGAGGGGTGAGGGGTCGAAATCAAAGAGTGGGGGAGATAACTCATCCGGTTGAGTAATCTCATTGTGCTGAGGTAAAATGAAAAAGAGAGTTTTCTTAGTAGTGAGCTGATTAAAAACAGAAAGAGGGTGTGAGAACAGAGTTAAAAGAATACGTGAACTCTGCACCAACCACTTTCTGAGCCGGGCAGCCACATTACTGATTGGTTCATATTTCTTGGTGACCATCATTGAAACAGGCAATTAGCCCATGCCAACTCTTGCATCAAACCCCACCAGCTACTCATTTCTTTCTCAACAAAGAAACGTTTCAATTTTCTTGGGGATGTAGCATATTATCTGTCTAATCTTCACTCGGAAGATTTGGATATTGAAAAGAAGGAAGTTTGCCCCACCTTCGCACTTCAATCATGCACATTGAGTCCGTGGAAAACTTGTTGCTGTCTCAACAGTTTACACATTTTGAGCCTACTAATCAAGCATAAGTTACTTCAATCATTTCTACACTTGCACATACACACAAGGAATAAGTTTTCTTGTCATAACATTCATAGAAATTCCTTAGTGCTTTTCGATGATTGAATGGAAGCCCTGGAGGAGTGAACATCAAAAAGCTCCTTTACAAAGTGCATTCGTTGTACTAAGTGGCTTTGTGCAACTTACAGGCATTTTAACTGATTCATCCGTTGTTTCAGGATTACCACTTTTATATTATATGTATTTGAAAAGATTCGGATAAACATTTTTGGAATTGACGGATAAACAGATCAAGAGGAGGAGATTGTTTATGGTATTCAAAGACTGTTGAACTTGAAAATAATTTTGATGATCATGATGCTCACAATCATAAAAAGGGGGAGAAATATCAAACAGAAGAAAGAGGGAGATAATTCGAATATTTCAATCTCCGAGAGTCAAAGTTGATATTTACCAAAGTCGAAGAAGTTCAAGATGTTTCGAGATGTTCAAAGAAAGATAAGTACAAGTCAGTTTGTTAAAGTTGATCAAATGCGTGAAGATACAAAGACAATTCGTGCTTAAAGATTATTCAAGAATGTCTTAAAGCTCAAAGGCCGTTAAACCTCAAATCTCGTTTATAATTCAAAGACTGAAGAATTTATCAAAGATTAGAGCTGCAAAGATCAGTGATTCGAAGATAAAAAGATTTTGTTTGAAGACCTTGATCAACCTTACACAGATTTGAAGTTCGTGTTTCACGACTTTGTTGACAATTTGACTTTAAAGAGCCTAAATGAAGATCAAATCCGCCAAAGTGGATTCTTGAAGATAAAGCCTATCTGAAGATTAAAGAGCTGAAGACTATCGTCATAATTTTTTAAATCTTGAATCCATAGGGGGAGATTGTTAGTACACAATGTATCCAAGATTTAAGGCTAATTATAATTAGTCAAAGTCAAGTATTTAGCTAGTATTGGTCAAAGGTATAAATACCCAATTGTAAGGGTTTGTAGCTAGATGATAGTGCACACAATAGAGGTCATTGTGAATAGAGTCATCCATACGTGAGGTGTGTGTGTGAAATAGAGGGATGACCTCCATGAGAGAGAATTAGTTCTTCAATCCAATATTGTATCAATTCTCATCTCAATCAAGTTCTTATTGTGTTAATCATTGTTACTTGAAATCTCTCAATAATCACTAAATTGTTGTGATTTTCTTTTTGCAATTTCATATCAATTTTTACTTCAAAGTCAAAATCTTTCGACGAATTACAATTCTATCAAATTTCATTCTGTCAACGAAACACCCTTAGAATTATCATAAGAGATTTAATTACATGGGAAAAAATCACTTATCAACTGACTTTTGGATTATGAGTTCGAACCTTTTTCAAAAATATAAATACGCAAATATTTTAGTATAATATATTTAATTATTTATACTTTCTTAATCATGATTATATTATTTCCCCTAATTTTAATTGAACTACATAATATCAGTTATCAACAGATGGTTAGTTAATGATATTTTCAAAGTCAAATTGTTATGCTTCCCGTCAATTCACTTTAAATTAATATTTCATAATAGTTGATAAGTTTTTCGGCATGATTTTTTTTTAAATTACCCCGTATATATATATATATATATATATATAGAGAGAGAGAGAGAGAGAGGGAGAGAGACTCCTTCAAATGTAATTTTTTTTTTCGTGTAAACCGTTGTAAACTTTGTAGTTTCATATGTTTTTTTGATGAATTTTTTTTATGGAATTGTTTTATATCATTCATTTCTTGACGATTTTTTTTATGAAATTTGTAGCTTCATAGGTTTTTTTCATTTTTATGAAATGTTTCATACATTTTTCGTTTTCACCTATGAAACTTTTCGTTTTCACCTATGAAACTACAAATTTCGCAAAAAAATTTCGTCAAGAAATGAATGATATGAAACAATTTCATCAAAATAAACAATTCTATAAAAAAATTCATCAAAAAAACCTATGAAATCGAGAGTTTACACGAAAAAAGTTTACATTTAAAACTCCATCTCTCTCTCTCTCTCCCTCTCTCTCTCTCTCTCTCTCTATATATATATATTATGGAGCCTAATCAAATGAAAATCATATACTTTGTGGTAACCGTGAGATCCAACCTCAACTAATTAATTATTAATATTAATCTTTTTATTTATTTAATTTGAAAAGAGTATATTAGTAATTTTCTGTTTTAGACAACTCAACAAATCTTTTTTAAATAAATTCATCCCAATCTTTTTAGCAATATATTACATGATTTACGCATGCTATTTAATTTTAAGAAAATCAATGGTCAAAGAAAAGCCCCACCTTTCTCATCTTGTTCGAAGAACCCTGCAATTCACCACCTCTTTTTTTCTTTCTTCTCTATTTCTTTACTTTTTTCTTCTATCGCCTAAATCAATGGGGACGAAAAATGCGACGTACGTTAACCCTCTTCTTGTTTAGAGATCTGGAGGTCTCCGACATAGATGGGATGAAGAATACGACGGTCTCATCAGTTTGGAGTTGACAACATAAACAGGGAAGAAGAATCGATGTCGTTTGCGGTACAAGTTGATGAAGGGGAAACGATGAATGTTAGATGTGGATGTCCGAACCAACTCCCTTCTCTCTAATATTTCAGATCTGTAAGACGATGACCACGATACAGATTTCGTTTCCAAACCATACCTTTCTCTGTGTTTTGGTTTCCTAAATCCAAAATTTTCAGACTTTACTGATTCATATATGAGGTTTTAAAGGACTTTTCTTGTTTAGATATTGTTATGTATCACAATGTGTACTTAGAGTGTATCATAATGTGTAGCAAAATATTTATTTTCGTTGTTTTATGATGGGTATCACGATGTATCATAGTTTGAATTTTCGTTATTTTACAAAGGGCATCACAGTGTGCATCTTGTATGTGTCTTTGGTATCACAATGTGCATCTTATATGTTTCTTAGGTAGCACAATATGCATCTTGTATGTATCTTAGGTATCATAGTGTGTATCATTTGTATTTATCTTTTTTTAACAACGTTCATCTTTTTTTAGGGTATGACAGTGAGTTTGATTTAATCTTTACAAAGAGTATCACAATGTACATAATCGTCATTTTCGTTATATTACAAAGGTTATCACAATGTGCATCGTCTTTATTTTGTTGCATTACAAAGGGTATCACAGTGTGCATCATCTTTATTTTTGTTGCTTTATACACTACAAGAAACTGCACTTTTACCAGAGGGTTTGGGAAACCCGTCGGTAAAAGTAACTTTTGCCGGCGACTTAGACGAAATCCTCCGGTAAAAGTTTAACTTTTTGCCGGAGGAAAATGCCACCGGCAAAAATGTACTTTTACCGACGCATTTCGTATAAGTCGCCGGTAAAAGATACTTTTTACCAACGGATTTCTCAAATCGCCGGTAAAGGTATCTTTAAAAATTTAAGTGATATTTTTACCAACGAATTTCACTAACTTGCCGGCAAAACTTAATTTATTATAATTAAAAAAAATCGCTTAAACATTTGCCGACGGAATTCTGAAATGTTAGACAACCTAGGGGGGGGAAAGGTTGTATTTAAAATCTTTTACTTTCAAAAATTCTTTTATAAATAAATACAGTACTGAAACAGTATAAATAAATCAGAGTATAGAAATAATAAAGAAGAGTGTAAATATAAACAAATACACAGAGATTATATAAATAAATATAAATGCAAAGCAGTTTATATAAACAAATATAATAAAGCACATCGGAATAAATAAAGAGATAAAGGTTAGAGATACTTGACACAGAGATTTACTGATTTACCACCAACTGTGATAAACCAGCAGCCGAGACACTTCCCGACACGATCCAATAAATGTATTCTTTACGGTAGAATACAAACCAAGTACAAAGGTAACGTAATTGATTCTCAAGCTTCTGCTATGAGATGTACAGGATCACACACCCGTTATTCAAATGCTTACAAGAGGAGTATAACTCACAATGGGTAATCACTCTTGTATAATATCTCACACTTGGATATTTTATAAAAAAAAGTTTTATAAAATATATATTATAAATAGATGAGAGAGCTGAGAGTTGCTGTTTGTTGTTGCTGTGTGGTCTGGTCTACTTGTTCTCTTCTCCAGCATGCATGTATATATATCAGGAAGCTCCAACGGCATTGTGCATCCGCGGTATACCGCCAAATGCACGCGGTATACCGCCGTCAGAAAAAGTAACTGACACACCAACGGCTACATGCAAAGTTGACTTCTGGAATTACGTACCCGCGGTATACCGGCTGGGACTCGCGGTATACCGCCGTCAGAAAAAGTATTATCAACCAATCAGAGAAGCACACGGAACCTGCCGCGGTATACCGGCTGAACACCCGCGGTATACCGCCAAATGTGTACCCGCGGTATACCGGGTATTCTCCACGGTATACCGGCGTCAGAAAAGACACCTTCCAGGACTACAACCAAATCTTGCTGGATCTTCTTAAAACAAAAACTTATTTAGTTAAAATCAATTATGGTTTTTTAGAAATATCCAAGTGGTATATTATTTTAGGGTGTTTATCATTATTAGTTATAAACAATGATGACGACGTAAACACTTCCGTCTTGAACCCTTCAGTTTAAATCTTCGTGTTCTTCAACAACTGCACATTTGGATTAAATTGTTAGATAAACAATAATACGGTGTGTTTGTAATCATCAAAATAAATATATATAAATATATAGAGATGTGGTACACTTGCACCAACAATCTCCCCCTTTTTGATGATGACAAACACAACCGCTAAGCAAGAGCATATGCGGTTTCTCTCCCCCGTTTGTCGAAGCAAAAAGGGTTAAGAAAGACGGTATGCTCCCCCTCGAGAGATGCTCCCCCTCAAAATATGCATATAATTGAGGTAGCATAAACTCATGGGTAAAGAGCTAAAACGCTCCCCCTCAAATTAATAACGATATCAATTTGATTTTATAAAATTTGAGGGATAAAATAAAATGCAAAAAGCAATAGAGACATAAGATATACAAACCAATACGAAACACTTGCACCAAAACGGATCTTAAGGCTTCAATTTTCGGTTAATTTTATGTGATTTAAAAAAATCACCACGTATTATGACCTCGTCAGGTAACCACGTATTATAACCTCGGCAGGTAACCACGTATTATAACCTCGCCAGGAAACCACGTATTATAACCTCGGCAGGTAACCACGTATTATAACCTCGGCAGGTAACCACGTATTATAACCTCGCCAGGAAACCACGTATTATAACCTCGGCAGGTAACCACGTATTATAACCTCGGCAGGTAACCACGTATTATAACCTCGGCAGGTAGCACGTATTATATCCTCGTCAGGAAACACGTATTATATCCTCGTCAGGAAACACCTACAAAAGGCAAAGAAAATATTTCGTGGTACCCTTTTCTTATGGGTCCTTTTAACAGTTAGTATAAAACATAAACTGCAAAAAAAATATGTTGTCGACATAAAACAAACACGACAAACATACAAAACCATAAAAATGGTTTAAAACCATAAACACATTCCACCCGGATTATCAACATTAAACATTCCTTTCGGAATCCATTTTCTAACCATTTTAATTTTGCGATTGTATTTATCATACACATAAAATGAAGCATTTATATTCGCATTATTTTTAGGTCTAGAAAAATTACTATTATACATGCGAGCATACGGTTTCCTCCCATAATTCACATTTTTCATTTTTGACATATATGGGGGTTTTTGCACATAGGGTTTTCTCGTTTCAACTTTAGGAGATGCAAAAAATCTTTTAATGGGTTTACACGAACATTTATCAACACATGTATCGGAACCAATGCCTTTACGACAATTTATACGATTAGGCATATTTAGCATTTTTAACACTTTATCATTGCTATTTTGAAATGCATTAGCTAACAGATTATCTTTTTCATATAAATCGCATTTAGCTTTTAAACATGCATTATCATTTTCAAGTATATCGCATTTTGTACATAAAATATTTTCACATGTTCTTTTCTCTAAACATGCAATTTTATCATTTAAGACAATGCAAGATTTGCAAACAATATTTTCGCATGCTTTCTTTTCTAAAGTGATAACTTTATCATTTAACTCATTTTTGATTTTATTATCACATGCAATGGTTTGTTTACAATTATTCAACTCATTTTGACATAATAATAATTCTTCTTTTAATTTAGCATTCTCATTTTTAAAACTATTTACGAGAACAATCAATTTTTGAAAAGAGACATTTAACATATCAATATCATCATCGTTATCACTACAACTAGAATAACTTGAGTATGAAGTACATACCTCTTTCTCGCAGTCGACGATGAGACAAGTTTCTTCATTTCTTTGATCTCGGGTTTCGTCTCTCTTTTCTTTTGAGTTTTCACCATAGGTGATGTTCAAGTTCTCCCAAATATCACGAGCAGTTTCAAAGAGATAAACACGCTCAATATCATCGTTAGTAAGAACCGAAAAGAGAAAATTTTTGGCTTCATAATTTAAACAATAATTAGCCTTATCTTCGTCGGACCATTCCGAGCTAGGTTTTTCAACAACTTTGTTGTTTTGAAATTTTGTGGGTTTGAAATTTCC
This sequence comes from Saussurea involucrata, assembly GCA_033807775.1. Taxonomy (NCBI): domain Eukaryota; kingdom Viridiplantae; phylum Streptophyta; class Magnoliopsida; order Asterales; family Asteraceae; genus Saussurea; species Saussurea involucrata. Next base: position 100,465,239 of record CM066321.1, on the reverse strand, counting down.
TTTAATAATAATATCCCAAATTTTTTGATTTATCCCACGAACATAACGTTCAAAAGAATTTGCCCAAAGATCAAAATTTTCGAAATCAATAAGAAGAGATTTAGAAAACCAAGTATTTTGTTGAGCCATAACAAGAATTAAAGAAATAACTTTAAAAATTTAAACAGATAATTTTTGAAAGCCCCGCTCTGATACCAAATGTTAGACAACCTAGGGGGGGGAAAGGTTGTATTTAAAATCTTTTACTTTCAAAAATTCTTTTATAAATAAATACAGTACTGAAACAGTATAAATAAATCAGAGTATAGAAATAATAAAGAAGAGTGTAAATATAAACAAATACACAGAGATTATATAAATAAATATAAATGCAAAGCAGTTTATATAAACAAATATAATAAAGCACAGCGGAATAAATAAAGAGATAAATGTTAGAGATACTTGACACATAGATTTACTGATTTACCACCAACTGTGATAAACCAGCAGCCGAGACACTTCCCGACACGATCCAATAAATGTATTCTTTACGGTAGAATACAAACCAAGTACAAAGGTAACGTAATTGATTCTCAAGCTTCTGCTATGAGATGTACAGGATCACACACCCGTTATTCAAATGCTTACAAGAGGAGTATAACTCACAATGGGTAATCACTCTTGTATAATATCTCACACTTGGATATTTTATAAAAAAAAGTTTTATAAAATATATATTATAAATAGATGAGAGAGCTGAGAGTTGCTGTTTGTTGTTGCTGTGTGGTCTGGTCTACTTGTTCTCTTCTCCAGCATGCATGTATATATATCAGGAAGCTCCAACGGCATTGTGCATCCGCGGTATACCGCCAAATGCACGCGGTATACCGCCGTCAGAAAAAGTAACTGACACACCAACGGCTACATGCAAAGTTGACTTCTGGAATTACGTACCCGCGGTATACCGGCTGGGACTCGCGGTATACCGCCGTCAGAAAAAGTATTATCAACCAATCAGAGAAGCACACGGAACCTGCCGCGGTATACCGGCTGAACACCCGCGGTATACCGCCAAATGTGTACCCGCGGTATACCGGGTATTCTCCACGGTATACCGGCGTCAGAAAAGACACCTTCCAGGACTGCAACCAAATCTTGCTGGATCTTCTTAAAACAAAAACTTATTTAGTTAAAATCAATTATGGTTTTTTAGAAATATCCAAGTGGTATATTATTTTAGGGTGTTTATCATTATTAGTTATAAACAATGATGACGACGTAAACACTTCCGTCTTGAACCCTTCAGTTTAAATCTTCGTGTTCTTCAACAACTGCACACTTGGATTAAATTGTTAGATAAACAATAATACGGTGTGTTTGTAATCATCAAAATAAATATATATAAATATATAGAGATGTGGTACACTTGCACCAACATGAAACTTGCCGGCAAAAGTATTTTATATTATAAATAAAAAAATTCACATAAGTCTTTACCGGCGGACTTCCTAAATCTGCCGGCAATTGTATTTAAATTTCATCAATAATTCTTATTGGTATTTTTACCGGTGGACTTCCCAAACCCTTCGGCAAAAATATTTTTAAAACTATAATAAGTTTTAATTATGGGCGAAATTATATTAATTTTTTCATTTAATTTTTGTAAACAAAAAAAAACCAACTTAATTTCTCATCAACTATGAAAATCCATATTATTGTTGATTAAAATCATGACTGCATGGGGCCTCCGATTTTTGTTTTTATACATAATATAGAAAATATGCTCGTGATTAAATGGAAGTATCCCTTTGGAAGAGACAGTGGTCACTCCACTTGGTAGTGGTAGTGACGGCTACGGCTACGGCTACGATGGTGATGGGGGTGGGGGTGAAGACCACAGTGGTAACGACGACGATGGCGACGATGGTGACGGGTGGTGGTGATGACGAGTGGCAGTGGCTACGACAGTGACAACATGTGATGGTGGTGGCCACGACGATGATGGGTGGTGGCGCTAGCGATGATGACGACAAGGGGTGGCGGTGACGATGACGGTGGTGACATCCATCATGGTGGCATGGAATAATAGTTTTTTTCTTGAGGATGGTAGGAAGGAATTGAAATTCCATGTTAGAGCCTAAGAAATTTGCATTCCACCATTTGTGGAATTTGAATTCCTTCTGAAAACTCATAAAATGAACCAAACGCAGGAATGCAATTTGGTCAATGGAATTGACCATTCCAATTCCTTCAAATTCCACCGGATTCCAACAAATCAAACGCCACCTAAGGGTGCGTTTGGTTCGCAGAATGTTTTTTGATGGAATGGAATTTGTCAAATGAATTTGACTTTGAATGAATTGGAATGGAATGTTATCAGGTTTGACCACCTGTTTGGTTGACATACATTGGAATGGAATCTGCTAAAGGAATTGGATTTTGTTTGTTTGATTCACATAATGTAGCTTTGAAATTGGAATTAAATATTAGTTAATGACCAAAATACCTTTTTTGAACATTTGAACCATCGGTGATGGTCGACGGTGGTGGATCAGAACGGTGGTGGCCGACGGTGGTTCAGACCGGTGGTGGCCGACGGTGGTTCATGTCGGTGGTGGTCGGCGACGGTTCAGGTTGGTGGTGGTTCAGGTCGGTGGTGGTGGCGACGGCTTAGAACGGTGGTGGTCAACGGTGGCTCACAACGGTGGTGGTTGGCGGTGGTTCATAACGGTGGTGGTCGGCGGTGGTTCAGGTTGGTGGTCGTCGGCGACGGTTCAGGTCGGTGGTGGTCGACGGCGGCTTAGAGCGGTGGTGGTCGGCGGTGGTTTAGAACGGTGGTGGTCGTAGTAGGAAAGATAGGGATAGTTTTGTTTTTTTTGAGAAAATAGGGTGGAATGGAATTGAATTCCTTCTCATTTGTGTTGGAATGACCAAATCCATGAATGGTGGAATGTGTAGAATTCAATTCCATTCCATAGGTAACCAAACGTCCGGACGAAATTTGATCAATGGAATTAATCATTCCAATTCATTTCAATTTCGTCGGAATCCTGCAAACCAAACGCACCTAATTGTTTTTAGTGGATTATAATAAGTTTTATTAAACTTTAATTAGTTTTATTAGAATTTAATATATTTATTTCGGTTTCAAAATCATATTATTTTAATTTATACTTTACTAGTCATCGTACCCGCGCGATGCAGCGGGACAATTCGATTAACCAAATACTCAAATCCTCAATCTTGCTACATGCTTTGTATTATTTCTTATCAAATAGGCATTAGCAAAATATGTCTCAAAAAATTCAACTGATGCATAGATCTTATTAGAGCTCACTTCTCAATCGAAGAGGAATAACTGAAACAGCCATGATGTGATTCTCGTGATCATTTGGTTACCTGAATAAGTAAACACCCATCATAAATTAAAACAGATGAATTAAAAGCAATGAATAAATAGTGGCTTCAAAGTGTTCAAATTTGCTGATATATAAAATTATTTCAAACATATACTACATGACAAAAAGTTTATGCTCATAATATGCAAGCTTCAATTAGTAATGTAGAGTTTACCTTTATCTAATGCAACTTCAACATAGTCAAACTAAAGCACGAAATTAGTGTCAATGACAAATAAATGAGCTACCAAATTTGATAAAGATTTAATAGCAGGACTATTTGCTTCCATATATTCATTCATTGTCACAAAAATTAAAAAAACCCAATCAATAAATGAATCCCACAAAAAAATCTAATGGGCGGTTTACCTAATCACTTACCCGGTAAGTGCTTACCAGTAAAATTCAAACACTATCACTTACTTACTGCCTTACCGGGTAAGATTTTAGTCCACCAAAATGGCATCATATGCAACAATTTACCCGGAAAGCACCATGGTAAAAGTCGTCGCACTAACTTACCGAGTAAGACACTCGGTTCTTGCCTTCGCTACCGGGTAAGATTCTTGGTCCTTGCCACATTACCGGTAAGGTAATGTGACTTGGTAAGCACTTACGCAAGTAAGCGTTTGGTAAACGACCCCCAAATTGGAAAAACTTACCTTGTTAGCACATATTGCTTGCTCGTAAAGGCGAAGAATACCACAAACATGTTGAAGTCCTTGCTATTCAGCAGAGTCTAGAAAAATAAAATCATGAATTATCAAAAAGGCTTACAGAGATCAGATTCAGGAATATGATGTTGCCCTCTTGTACCCCTTTCCTTAGAAGCAAGGATATATCCTCAACTGTGGAATTGCCATAACAAATTGTTTGACATAATCAACAAAAAAATTGGTTAACAAACGGAAAATATTCTCAAATACTAACATGTCCCGAGTATAGTATCCAACAACAACACCTGCCTATCCGAACCCAACCCTATGTGTAATATGGTCAAATTAAAACCAAATTAACAAACTACGTACATATCAAAAAATCAATTACATGTCTAGTTTCAGATTCCATTCTCTGTGTTTAAGGACTTCTATCTCAAAAAATCATGTAATGTCTAGTCCAACCGAGTTAACTTCTATCTCAAAAAATCATGCATCAATTGTAGATAAGTCTTCTACATTAAATCATTGGATGTCTGCTGTCTTTTCTCCGGCTATTGCAATATATAAAGTTTATGTCTAGTCAATTAACCATCAAATTCAACAAATTCTTTTAGGCAATGCCTCATTAAAAAACAATGATGCAACTAAGTTCAAAGATTGTTCATGTGCCTTGAGCCCTTTAACTTCACCAGTCTCATTTATAAGTAACATTTGAATAACCAAGTGGAGTCCGAATATAGCTGCAACTGGATAAAGCTGCAGGACCCTCACCTTGAATATTCCTACAAAATCAGCCATAAGATTTAGCCATATGGTTGCTCATATTGGATTGAAATAAGATGTTAGGCCCTAATCCAAAGTAACATTACCCTATAGAGCATGATTAACATTCACATTAGTCTATAAAGAGTGAATCAAAAACAAAAACAAATATAAGATTTAAATTCATAATTTTATATGAAATATTTTTCAAAAATGAAGTATAGAATGTCCCTGTTTCACCTTCCCCACACGTTACCCTTTTTTTCTCTTTGCTTGGTGTATTCCATGCCTACTCTCCCTACTCGTTACTCTAACATCCTTTTTTCTCTGTACTACAAAGCTTGCACAAGGATGTTTTTTGTGCTTAAAACGTGAGGAGCTTATTCCTAGAAGATTGTTGATCAACTGCAAGAAAGAATAACCAAATGTCATCTTTACTTGATCGCCAAATATTAATCATGGTAACAATTGCAAGCAACGCAAATCAAAGTTTAACTTCTATAATGAAAACAATAAACATAGGCAATTGAGCTAATAACTAATTTTGATTTTGTTGCGCCACAAGATGAAGATAGGAAGTAGGAAAATGTTTTTTTGGATAAGGTTCATCTAGGCTTTGCCTAGACTACATCCTTGGCAATTTGAAAACAAACAAACAAAGCGGCCGTTTGAGACTAAGCCTGGCCACAGAATGCTGACGCCTGGACTCGAACCTGGGGTGGATGGGATATTCCACCACATCCCCCAAGCCCTTGCCAACACGCCACCATCCTTGTGGTTAAGTAGGAAAATGTTGAAACTCAAACTGAAGTAGTTCGGAGTTTCGTATGAACTTATGAATATCAAGCTCCATCTAAAGAACTGAAATGAAAAAAAACAATCAAATTTGGATATTAGAACATTATAAGTTGAATATTTGAGATTAAAATAATCTTACGATATTATTTCATATTTAGATTAACTAATGGAAAACTTATATTTCCTTGGTCCACAATAATTTCCATTTTGAGATGACTTAATTCTGTACTTATCGACATCTCCTATCGTATCAACATAAACCTATAAATACAAATCAGTAAATCTGCAAAGGAATTTCTCCAAGTCTTCCAAACAATGCTTTTAATTCTGATCAATCAGTAAAACTAATATCTAAGTATATACCTCAGTCAGAAGATACCCCATGTTCAGCACCCTCTTGACAAGGCCCATGGCAGACTCATGTGATATCTCATTCAGGTTGATCTTATTTCTGTTAAGAGGAACAAACAAGATCATTTAGAGTAGTGATTTAACTGGTACAAAATTATATAAAGGGAGTTGCATACTAACTTTTGCAACATTTTAGCTGCGAGCTCCCTAGGATCTATGACATCAACAGCCCAACCAATTGTTTCATCAACCTTCAAACTTTCAAATAACTCCTCTCTTTTCTCTTCTTTCAAAGTCTTAGAATCTGCATAAAGTGGAGAATAAGCTCTTTTAAAGGGACATCTAAAGAGGGATAAAAATAGAAAGAAGAGACTGCAGATAAATGGTAAATACAAGCATATAAAAAAATCATACAACTTATGGAAGAAAAGAAAAGTGTACAATCTTTTAAGTAAGATCATAGATTTATAGATAATCAGTTATATAACTTATCTACAGTAACGTATTCAGGTGGAAAAAAAATATCAGCGTCCTCAGCTGTACAACTTAGAGGTAGCAGCAGATCAATCTGATATCGCTAACTATAAAATAGATAAAAACATCGCATTTCTTCGCTTTTTTCAGCTACATGGTCGAACATATAATTTTACCAATCACATACTTATACACTCATAATCATATCAATTTTACATCATTTCGTCCAATTTGAATAGAATTACCTGATATAAATCAGCAAGGCACACCAGCAAAAAATTGTTGGATAAGACTACCTCATTAAACTTAGTTGGAATTAGAATACCATTGAACCTTAACAGCGGTTTAAATCTGATTTTCCAGTGTCCAATATAACCTTTGAGAAGTTGGCGAATATGATTGTGGCACCCAATTTTTGAAATTCAGCTAGCAGTAGCGCAAACACCTTTTGCATGACCTGTATTAGATCAGATAAATTAGAATATGAATGCAGAAAACTAAATAACACAAATAGTTGTTAACAAACATAAATATCTAACCAGATAAATTAGAAATTACCTTGTAAAGCATTCGATGAAGAGCTGGATCATGAAGTTTTGACCGCGGGCTGGATAACAATACATAAAGTGTCAAAAGTATATCGAAATGACAAGCATTTAGTAACCCAACAAATAGTAGTAGTACCTGCAGAGCCATCTGTATAAATGTTGTAACATTGCATCAGCAAAGATATTTCCTGAGGTGACAGCATCAGCAAGGCATCTTTGAATCAATTGCTTAAGGACACGAAACGCTGGTGAACAAGACGTGGACTCGTCCAAGCCCAACTGTTCGTTGGGAAGATGTGATCTAGAGCTCAGATCATGATCAAATCCAAATAGGGTACCTCCCTCCATTTCATTTACTTGGTTGCTCTTTAGCAGAGCATTGACAGCAAGGTGATGTATCTGCATCCATTAGAGAATTACTTGCAAAACATATATGTATTTATTTAGCACAAGGGTGACAAAAGGAAAAAGTGCAGACCTTTATTTCAACTGTGACTTTCCTATAAGCACCAGGGCAAGTAAGAACAAGTTGATTGACCTATTTGCAAAGAATTGCTAATTAGATAATTAAGAAACAACAATATTTTAAATAAATCCAGTTAATGGTTTATATAGTTCTGAAACAGACCTCGTCCGAGTAACAAGTTCTTTCTTCATTATCACCTCCAAGGTCAGGAATTCCATTATCTGATACCCAAAGTATCTGCAAATGTTATAAGGAGAGGAACTCGAGGTATATTTATAGACCTAAACATGATCCAATTAAAGCAAGAAGAGCGGGTAAGATTCTTATAATACTTGTTGCTGATCACGTAAGGCTCTTGCAAAGAAGATATCTGCAATGTGTATAAGCCAATCTAGTTCGAAATTTCCTAACGGAACCTGTTCAAATTGGATCTCATCATAAACTCTCAGGAACGTAGAAATAGAAATGCAAAACTATAGACACATGAATCAAGATATTATTACATGAGAGTATCTAGAAAGATAGATTCTTTCATTCAACCACCGAGATGATGCAGCACAACGTTGCATCCCAATTTTTGCACCTACAATCTGCCAGCCAAGAGCCTGAATGGAGCAAGAAAAGAGTATGATGAGGACCAAGAGAATTAGAGAACACAAGCTCTTCACTGAAAGAAGCTTGTACCATTATTCAAAAAATTAACAAAATCATAAGAGAACTGATTTTAAGAAAACATCCATATGAGACATAAACTAATCAAGTTTTCATGAATTCCATTAACTACACCTCTGAAATTACTCCGGAAACCACAGAAAAAGTCAATGTGAGTCCTTTAGAAAAACGGGGTGGTTCTGCAGGTGTCGTTCTGCTTGAAGTAGCGAGAGAGGGAGATGGGTCAGTTAGGGCAAAAAAACGAGAAGGTGAGGAATGATGCTGGTGGCGGCTGCCGACGGTGAGGTGGTTCTTGGTGGTGCAGCGGCTGTGGAGGGCAGTCGAGAGTGAGAGAGGAGTGGTCCGGAGAAGGGGATGGGTCTGTGGTAACAGGTAAGTCGAGAGAGAGAGGGATATGGTGCAGATGGCGGCTGCCGGCGGTGAGGTGGTTCTTGGTGGTGCAGCGGCGGTGGAGGGCAGTCGAGAGTGAGAGAGGAGTGGTCCGGTGAAGGGGGATGTGAGAAATTGGTGTTGGGAGACGTCGTGGAAGAGAACCGGAGAGGAGAGGGACGTGGGAGATAAAGATGAATTGGAGGAGGGAGTGATAGAAATTAGGACAATCTTTTATAGAGGAAGGTGAAGATGAAGATGGTAGTTGAATCTGAAAGTGGACGTGAAGCTTAAATTGGGGAAGAGGAGATCGTGGAGGAGCCTGAGGAAGAGGAGGCCGTGGATGAGAATCGGAGAAGATGAATGTTGAAAAAAACTGCTATTCAAAAAAACTGAATTTAGAAAAACTGTCTTTTATTCTTTTCATGCTATAGAGGTTGTACTTTAAGCATCAATTTAAGTAATCTTGAAAATAGTTTTTTTGAAAATAACTGCCACTATTCTTTTTATAAATTAGAATAGATAAGAAAGTTGGAAAAAATAAATAAGGTTAAAATTTTAAATTTATAAAAAAGTTTTTTTTTTTTTTTATAAGTTACCGCTTTTATTTCCCTCTTATTTTTTAGACTCCCTCTCTTTTCCCACTTCTTTTATCATTCCATAGAAATCCTAAACCCACGACTCCTCATTTTCAAACCCACCTAAACCTTAAGAAAACCTAAGGCCATCCGTAGCCCAGCGGCTTCGGGCCCGGGTTCGGAGGGCGGGTTGGCGGGCTCTGGGTACGACTTCGGCGGGTTCACGCGGGTACGGGTGGCAGGTAAGGGGCTCGGGTTCCCCAGCCCGCATACCCGACGAGTTTAATTTTTTTTTTTATAATTTTTTAATTCAAACGGCTATAATTCAAACGGCCATATTTTTTTTTTATCAATTTTTTATTTTCCAATTTAAACCCTATAAATCATCCTCAAATCTCATTCATTTTTCACACCAAAATTTAAACACTCATCTCAATCCTTAAATATTTTCTTTCATTTCTTTCAATCCGATATAAACTTTATGGATTCGCCACCCGTTTCATCGTCCGGTTCTTCATCATCCATTGACACCGACGAGGAATTCGGTCAACTATTAAATCGTTATGCAGATTTGTTGCAACAAGCTGTAGCCTCATCGTCAAGAAGACCGAGGTCCGGGAACATAGAAAGAGGTCGGGTAGATGCTAACGACCGGCTTTTGCAGGACTACTTTGGCGAAAACCCGGTGTATACTTCGTATTTGTTTAGACGGCGGTTTAGGATGAGCAGGCAACTATTCGAACGGATAGTTCAAGATTTATCGGGAGTGTATCCGTATTTTACACAACGGATTGACGGACTCGGGTTACAAGGTTTCTCTCCGATACAAAAGTGTGTATCCGCTGTTCGACAATTGGCGTATGGAGTAGCTTCCGACGCACTTGACGAGTACTTGAGGATCCGACAATCATGCTAGAAGCGGTGGCCTCCCAAGATCTATGGTTCTGGCACGCATTCTTTGGTGTTGCCGGTTCCAACAACGACATCAATGTTCTCAATCAATCGCCCATCCTCAACGATGTCTACGACGGAAAAGCACCCGAGTGCCCTTTTGAGGTTAATGGAGTCACCTACAAGAACGGATATTATCTAACGGATGGGATATACCCGGAATGGGCAACTTTTGTAAAAGCGTTTACGTGCCCAAATGATGCTAAACGAATAAAGTTCAAGGCCGCACAAGAATCGGCACGTAAAGATGTTGAACGAGCTTTTGGCGTGCTTAAACAACGTTGGCATATACTTAAGTACCCGACACGCGGATGGCATAAGAATAAATTGGCGAATATTATGTACGCTTGTCTCATATTACACAATATGATACTCGAAGACGAAGGTCATGCCATTTGTGCCGATGGAAACGCCGTGGTAGCGGATGAAACACAAATCACTGAGGCACAACGCGCAACAAATGTTCGAGAAGTCAAAAACCGAGAGACTCATAATAACCTTCGGTCGGATTTGGTCGAACATATTTGGCATATCCGACTACCCAACAACGACGACGAGTAGATTTTTAATATTTTGTAATTTTTAATTTTATTTTGTAATTTTTAATTTTATTTTGTAATTTTATTTTTATTTTGTAATTTTATTTTTATTTTGTAATTTTTAATTTTATTTTGTAATTTTATTTTTATTTTTATGAATGTTATGATTTTTTATTAAAAAATTAGATGATGTGGCATGAGGGTTCAAAAGGTTCAAAAGGTTGGGGTACGGGATTAGAGGGTTCAAAAGGTTGAAGAGGGTTCAAAGTGGAAAACTGATGTGGAGCTGATGTGGCACTGAGGGTTCAAAAGGTTTGAACCCTGGGGTACGGAAGGCCTAAATTTGCGTCTCCTTGCATCAACGCCCCTCGATGGTCCAAGGGAATTTTCGGCATCAATGGCGACCTCACCGGCGTTTCCTCGCATTGTATACACATCTATCCACAACCGGCCACTGGAAGGACGACCAAGGGTATGATTCTATCACATATGAACGGCTCCTTCACGAGTTTTCCTTTGTCCCGCCGTAATTTCTCATCTCCCTATGACTTCTCAAATCCTATCAGGTCTCCCTCTCTCTCTGCGTCTCAAACCCTCAAGGAACCTAATCTCGATTTCTCCCTGTCTCCAACTAAATCTCGATTTGACTCTTAATTTAAGGTCTGCAATCGATTTGTCTATGGTTGTTACCAAACTCCTAATTTCTTTACTGATTTAAAGATGGCAATTGATTTCTTTACTGATTTAAGGCTTGCCATTGATTTCTCTCCATTAACAATTGTTATCGGTGCATGTCAAGATGAAATTGATTAAGGCGGTGCATATGGAGGTTTAGTTATGAGATTGAGATTGGGCAATGAAAGGTTGGTCTAAATTCTTAATCTTTCTTATGTTGCTACTGACATTATTGAAACAAATATCTTTCTTTGTCTTTTAAAATTTATGTCGATAATTATGACATGATAAAGATTCTTTCCAAGAGCTTAAACTCAATTGGCTTGTTGGAAATGTCATTATTATTTGTATATCTTTTAATACATCTAAATTGTCCTTGAGTAGTATTCAAATAAACATTTTTTTTCCTAGTTTGTGCATTCCACTTTATTGCGGTATTACTATATGCTACTGGTTCAAACTCCTATATATATTGCAAATTTTATTACGCTACATTCATTCTCTTTTGTAATTGTGTTGTTCGTCTTTATCACCAGTGCTTGAAGCCTTTTTATGGAGCATTTTCGTCACCAACAAAAATGTTATGTTGGCTTCAACAACGCAACAGACAATTAAGTAGCCTGGTAGATGAGGAAGACATTGTTGGAGCTAGCTCATTTAGTTAAGAAAGGATTTTGATCATTGCCTAGGCTCAAAGCGTTTGGAGGAAAGCAAGCATGTACTTCAACCTCCATCTAGTATGTAACAACACGTTTATAAAATCATAAAGCAACACAGGCAACTCGGACAATATACGGCTGTTCAATGTGATTTTTTGATGCAGCAAACACAATAAATGAGCTGAAGAAATTGTTGCAACAAGTTCAAGGCCTTATGCCCGAACCATAATCTTTTATGATGTATCTACTAGTCAACCATTTCAGTCGGTCCATGAGGAAAATGATGACGCAAAAAATCGTACTAGTACATTTTATCTATTTTTGTTTTCTTATATCTGTAAAAAATATAGTTTCATTTGGTTGGGTTTATGGTTTTAAGATATTATGTAATGTTTTTTTATTTCTTATTAATTGGCAAAATTATGTTTTATGTTGTTTTTATATTTGTATATTTGTTATTTTGGTTGACCAAATTCTGTCCAAACGTGTCCACAAATGTTTCATTATTAGGTCAAAAATAACTTTTGATGTAGGGTTTTTGTGTCGATTAAAAAGTTGACCAAAAGAGTCAAACTTAATTTATGCCGACAAGAATGTGTGTCGGTAAAAAATGACCAAAATAGTCAAGCCTAACTTTTTGCCGACGAGTTTGTTTGTCGGTAAAAAGTCATGTGTAAAATTAAAAAATAACTTTTGCCGACGGGGTTTCAGGCCGATAAACGTTTGATCAACAAGTTAAGAAAAACTTTTCCCGACGGAAAAAATTACGTCGGCAAAAAATTAATCGTCGGGAAAATGAATTTATACGATTACTTGAGAGATGTTTTTGCCGACGACATTTTCCTCCGATGAAAGTAGTTATTTTTGTAGTGATAAAAGGTATCATAATGCAGGTTAATACAACAAAGAGTAAAAGAATGATGGATTGGTATCACTTGGTAGGTTGGTATCACAATGCATCTTGGTATCACAGGAGGCCGTAGGCCGTAGGCAAGAGGGCGGAGAAACGAGATTTTTAAAATACCTAAAATGCCCTTTAATTTACGTTTCAAACAAAATTACCAAAATTAATAATTTTCTAATTTATTGCTTAATATGTGACTCATATTGGATCTCACAGTTATCACAAACAACTGAGTTCTCCCTTGAATGGTTCCATATTATATATATTATATATATACATACTTGTGTGTTAGTATTTTGTATAATACTGTAAAACAAATTTAACTCATATAAAGTAATAAAGTAAAAAAGAAACAAGAACCACTAATACCATATATATAGAACTTATAAAAAATGATATCAAACATACAAAATCGGCATTAAATCTCTTAAATCTTTAGTAACTAATTTATTCAATTTTCAAAGAATTTGTGTTTGACTCTCTATGTAGGGGAATGGGGGTAAGTATTTACCTATTTTGGGTTTTAGTTTTTAATTTTTCTTTTTATATTTATTTAAGTCTTACCTCTCTTACATAATTATCATGTATCCCTCAAGTTATATGTTAGTGCCCTAACTAGCACCTTGTATCAAGTAGAGGGGCCTTATTGAAACTTTATTATTTGCAACCTATTTAAGGTTTTTCCCTTGTAATTTTGTAGTGTATCATTCCATTTCTTCCAAGTACATTTATGCACTTCTCTCCATTTCATTATATTGTGTACTTGAGGATTTATGCTTAATAGAGGGATGACTAATTGATATCTATTGATTATATTGAATGCTTGTTCTGGGATATGTGATCGGGAAAACTTTTCCGGAATCCTAAATCGGAACTACCCGGAAAAACCCATCCAGACTCCAAATCCGGAAACACCCAAATCCGGAAGTATCCGGAATTCGCATCCGGAAACCCAAATCCGGAATTCAAACATCCGGAATACCAATCCGAAAAACTAATCCGGAACCCATCCGGAAAACACTTGAAATCCGGAATTTAAAGAATCCGGACAAATCGAACCAGACTCAATCGATACAGTCTAAAACTTGAAATTCAACAAATCTAAACCGATAGAACTCTACTACTATCGATTATACATATTGAAAAGAAATATACCTCAAAATCGATTCACCCGAACTCCTTTCTTGGCCTAGTCGATTGAAACCTCTGTTTCTCTCTGAACTCTCGATACACACACACACACCAACTCAAAACCGACTTATGAAAAAATCATAAGAAGGTGATATATATATAAGAGTCCTAAATTGCGATTAAGGACTCAAACTATCCAAAATGAGAAAACATCCTAAACTAATAAAAATAAATAAATAAATAAATAAAAAAAATGAAACGATAATTTAACTAAAGAACTTACCCGAGGTATTACAGAAGTGGTGAGAACTGTTGGTCGCGCATCAACCTCTAAAGCTGCACGAGTTCAGATTTCTGACGATAATGTCTCTTGGGATTCTAACGATGATGCTACTAATGTTATATCTGCATCTACTTCCGAGGATGAGGCCTCTACCCATCCGAAAGGGAGAGGTGATGATGATGGAGATTTCAACTCAGACTCCGACTCAGATCATGACCCTGATGCACAATTGATACCGAGACATGTCGGTCCCTGACCTAACGTTGAGAGTTCCGATGTTGATTCCACTCGGAACGTCGGACTCTCGGGCGATATTGGTGTTATAAGGCGGGATGAGGTAGTTGTAGTTGAAAATATTGAAAGAGTGAGCCGAGAGAATGTTAGAAAAGAAATGGGAGAGCATGCGACAGGATCACATAAAGTTTTAACTAGTGATCCTCCCCAAACCACATTAAACCGGGTAGCCGCATCTATTGACAACGAGCGTACGTCGCCGTTGCGCATTGAAACAGACATGGTGGACCCAACCATGCAGTGCACAACCCCACTAAGCCACTCATCGGCTTCTCAACAAGCCAATGTTTCATTCAGCACAGGGGATCAAGCACAACTTCTATCGGGAACACATTCGGTGTTTGTTGATATTGAATTAGGTAGGCTCCTGCCCCGGCCATCGCCATTTATTCTGCGCACATCGAGTCTAGGGCCTTTTGGACGAATATCTTTTCCTAGGACACGAGCGCCGGTACCACCTTTCGTTGGAAGCTTCCGTGCTCCAACCGGAACACCCCGAGTTAGGCCGCCATTTGTTGATGCCTTGCAAGGACAAGGTGGAAGTAGTGTCATAGCTAAAATAATGCCAACTATGAGCACATGCCGTACAGTTGCTACAAATGCTACGTCAACCGGTAACCTACGTGGTCCGGGTGTTAATATTACCCGTCTTACTCCTGATGAATTGTTTGAAATGCTAGGCCCGCCCCTGCACTACATCACTCTGGACTTCCTGAGAGCCTCTTTAGCATCCATCAACAATTCTTACAAGCTTCACCGTAAAGAAATGCAAGAGCCAGTTGACAGACTTTCAGCAGAAGTTAGCAGAGCAATTAAAGGGAAAGGTATAGCAGAATCTTCTTCAGTTCCTGAATCTCAACCATCTAATACACACCACGATCTCAACCACCACAATCACAACCTCTTCATACCATTCCAACACATCAACTCAAATCAAAGCTCCTAGCCCGGTTGCTTGCCCAAGGAGATAGTAATACCAACGAAGAAGTAGATTTGGTAGGCCTACTCCGAAGACAAACTGACACCCAAACCTAACTACCCACTAGCATTGATTTCCAAACTCTTAATACCTCAATCCGAGAAATGACCGATGCCATGATGTCAGGTTTCACATCCCTGTCTGATAGAGTTAAAGTTTTAGAACAAACATGTGCTATTCAAGCTCAAGGGTCAAAGAGACGTAGACATGATGATCATGACAATCCTGGTCAACATGAGGGGGAAAAGAGAGCCAGAGTTGGAGAGTCAAGTGGTGTTCATGCTGAAAATATTGGGGGATCAGATCAAGCAGTAACTGAGGGGACAAGTGGACAAGTAGATTATGTGGTTCATGTTGATAATATTGAAGTCCTAGCTTATGCCACACCTAGGGTTGAAAAGCCTCAAGGTGGTGACAATAGGACAGCTGAAGAACAGATGACAGATGATCTTATTGTTGACTACATTTATATAGATTCAGAAGAAGAGCCAGAGAGAACAAATGTCAGGATAAAAGAAGAGTTGGATGATGTGTTTGACATAACTGGAGCACATGCTGTTGATTCTGAATCTAATGATGATAACTCTCAACCACAACAACCGAATGAAGAAGGTACTAGTACTTCAGTGCAGAATATTCCGGTAAATATTGATGGCAAGATAAGAGATCCCATCTCAGATGCCGAGCTCCGCTTTTATCAGAATCTGATTGATGATGAACCTAATTACATTGGGACGGGAGAAAGAGTAAGGATACTCACTCCATTCCAAGAGAGTGCAAGAAAGGATTTGTTTGTGAAGAATATTCAGAGGATCGACTTGGTAAAAGTGTACGGAATTGAGAAGTGGCCTGCTCTTCACCGAGCAGAATTTCTGCACGTAATGAGGAATAAAGACCTGGAGATGAATGTTGTAAAGTCTGGTAAGATGATTATGAAGATTCTGAAGATAGAGTCACACAAGTTGCTAAACGTCTGGTATCCTTAGTTTACAGTTATAAGATCCGATGGTTCAGAATGGTTCTTCACGGAAGCTGATTTCAAGAGCTTAAAGCTGGACGACCTACTAAGCTTATACGACATTCTTGCTAGTACCCCGACAAGAAGATAGAATGGTCTGCTGCTTATCAGAGTGTCAAGAGGT
Source organism: Saussurea involucrata (assembly GCA_033807775.1). Classification (NCBI taxonomy): domain Eukaryota; kingdom Viridiplantae; phylum Streptophyta; class Magnoliopsida; order Asterales; family Asteraceae; genus Saussurea; species Saussurea involucrata. The sequence goes on along the minus strand of CM066321.1, from coordinate 100,448,628 downwards.
TTATGAGAAATATGGTAAAGTTTGCTTATCTAACTGACTTTCAGATGGCCTTAGAAGCAAATCAGACTAGAGTGAACCTCCGAAGACCTAACAAGAGACTTCTTGACATCCAAGGTATCCATGTTTACTCTATACTTAATAAACCCGAACTCGGAGTTGTCTACTTCAATCAAGAGAAGAAGAAGAGATTCCTGAGAATCTGTGAAGTAAACAAATACGGCGATGGAACGCTCAAATTGATTCGAATCCAACTGGAGAGTAAGCTCAGACTTGATGAAAGTGGGGAAGTCAAGCTAAATGAGAAAGAGAAGAAGCTGATCCGACAAGTTCTCGATGCCTTCAACTACCGAAAAGAGTACCGGAACACACTTAGAAGATTTGAGATCATCTTCGGGATTCGGAAGAAACACGTGATTCCGGTGAATGCCTAAATCTTTTGCCTCTACTTTGATACAAAGGGGGAGATTGTTAGTGCCCTAACTAGCACCTTGTATCAAGTAGAGAGGCCTTATTGAAACTTTATTATTTGCAACCTATTTAAGGTTTTTCCCTTGTAATTTTGTAGTGTGTCATTCCATTTCTTCCAAGTACATTTCTGCACTTCTCTCCATTTCATTATATTGTGTACTTGAGGATTTATGCTTAATAGAGGGATGACTAATTGATATCTTATGATTATATTGAATGCTTGTTATGGGATCACATTATATATTAAAAAAACTCACACCTTACAAAATAACACGTCGTAACGCACCATAACATGTCGCAATGCAAGTCTAAGTCTTATAGTGGAGCCATAGGGCTTAACATGGCGACGAAACCAATCATTGACGCTATAACACGTCATAACAAGCCCATAACAAATTATTTAGAATGCTATATATGGCTTGCCGACTCGGCATAATATTAGCTTTTTCACTACACTTGAATACAATTACCTAAGTACTAGTACCCAAAGGGTAGGGCTGTAAACGAACCGAACGTTCAACGAACCGTTCGTGAACCGTTCGTCGGGAAGTTCGTTTATGTTCGTTTATTTAATAAACGAACGAACACGAACAAGTTTTTTTGTTCGTTTAGTTAAACGAACGAACATGAACAAATGTCTCGTTCGTTCATTTATGTTCGTTTACGTTCGTTTATATTTGTTCGTTTATGTTTGTTTAGTTATAATAATAATGAAAAACTAAATACTAACATAAAAGCAACAATATAATTAAAAAAATCAATAATCAATAATAATAATAATAATAAGGAATTAATGATGCTATGTGTCAGTGTGTGGCAACAATTATTTATATATTAATTGCTCTTCTTGTATTTTCATTGAAGTTCCGATGTGGGATCAATAAGCTGAAGGTTTCATCCCACATCGGTGGGATAAACCTTCCAAAAGCTTTTGCATCCACTATAAATAGGTGCCTCTTCCCTTCTATTTCTTTGCCATTCCAGGTCCTTGTGCCTAGCGTACTTTATTGCGCCGTCTGGCTTGAGCCTGTTGGTTTGAGCTTGTGTAAATATTTTTTGTTGGAGTACATGTGAAAGTGTGTGCACCTTTAGTTCGAGTTTTGTTTGTGTAGTGGCTTAACGAACAAACATAAACGAACACAAACTCTTTTAATTTTTAAACAAATGAACATGATGATTATTTTTATTAATCTGTGTTTGTTCATTTAAGTTCGTTCGTTTATGTTCATTTAAGTTTGTTTGTTTACATTCGTTTAACTCTTAACGAACGAACATAAACGAACACGAACAAACAAAAAATCTTAACGAACGAACATGAACAAAAATTTTTTTGTTCGTTTACCGTTCGTGTTCGTTCGTTTGTTCGGTTAAGTTAAACGAACGAACATGAACAAGCCTCCGTTCGTGTTCGTTCGGTTCGTTTACAGCTCTACCAAAGGGTATAAGATCCTGAAATTGAATAACCAAGCCGAAACAATGATGCTTGCATTTGATTTGGACTATTCAGTTTGGTAAACCAAACAAGAATTCCTTATTCCGTTTGGTTTTCAGTAAGGGGTTGTTTGTTTTCTTGGTTTCAGCTCTTAATTTACCATTTTCTCTAAATCGTTCAGATACTCCTTCATTTAGAGGGTTTGTTTATTTTCAATTTTCAGAGGGTATTATCTCTGAATATCTTCTAAATCAACAAGTGAAAATCTACCCTCTGAATCGCTTAGAGGTACACCCCATCCTCAGAGTATCGCCTCCACCTTAGATTCTCGACTCCAGACCCCTCCATCGACTTCGTTCTTCGAATCGATCAGGTACTCTCCATCGCTTAAAGCTTCCATCCCCTCCGGTTCTCTCCATCGAGGCATCACCTCTATCGACCGAAACATCTCCATCGCCTCCATCAACACAAACATCTCCATTGCCTCCGTTTCTTTCTCTCTCTGGATTGTTCGAGTTCTTTATATATACATATACATCGCCTGTTCATCGAGACTTGAAGTTGGAAGCTCGATTTGAGTTTGTTTTGAAGAATTTAGGGTTAAAAATGGCGTAAGTCGTGGAGGATAGGTACTATCAGATGCCTACTATTACTCGTTTGTATCTCACAACTGCAATTGTTACCACAATTGGTTGCTCCTTTAAGGTAATCTGTGTTTATTTTTCATATTTTTTGTGCATTTTTTTGGTTAAAGTCTTTCGATTTTTGGGGTTTTTGGAAATGGTTGTATGATGATTGATGGGTTTGAAGGGTTTGATCGTTTGTTTATTGGTTGATATGGAATATGCTGCTTGATGATAAATGTAATTGAAAATGAGGCTTAAAAAATTTGTGTGAGATTTTGGATCCAATCTATGATTTACCTGCATTGAAACTGGGAAATGGAGAATGGAGAACAAGAGGAAATGATATAAATGGTAGAAACTATTTGTTGAATCATCCATTAAGTTGCACCTAGCTTCAATTCATCCCCATGATGATTTTGTTGTGATATATATAAGTATGATACAATGGCTTGAAGATGCTAGAACGGCGACATTCTTGCACATATTTTCGACCAAATGGGTAGGCATTCTTGCACATAGTTTCAACCAACTTGGTTTTTTGTTGTCATAGAAGCAAGAAGGATTGTAATTTGTGGTGAACATGTCTACGAAACAATGGAATTGTGATGATACCCTTAAAATTTATTTATGTTTTATTGGTGAATATGAATTGCATTTTGATATCAAGAAATCAAGTGGGATAACTTGATCTTGTCGATCGCCTATTTGAAACGTGCAACCCCTGCTCTCTCTCCTCCCGATCAACTGTGGTAAACGCATAGCCTCTCGCTCTCTCCTCTCGATCGACGACTACTGGAAAATGCACAACCCCCTGCTCTATCCTCTCGATCGACTATTGTAAACACACCAACATTGGAAATTTGTTTAAATTTCAACTGTATTTTCTTGTTTGAAATATGTTCGATCTCTACTATGTTTCTGTTAGGTTACAAATATGTGATCGGTTGTATTAGAATGTGATCTTGTAAAATTCGAATCCTACAGATATTTGGGCAAACAATAAAAAACCATTGGCTTCAATTGGCTTTAGAAGCAAAGATTATTAGTGGAAGATGTATCATACAAGCCATGGTGCTAGAACAATGCAAGTGAAAGAAACGGTTTATGATGCATCGGCAGAGGAGCTCAAATCTGGTTTAAGTATCAGAAATTAAATAGATTAAATGAATAGCGCATAAAAAACTTACCAAAAACTGACTGGAATGCATTGGTGAAACGAACCACTACTGGTATAAAAAATCCAATGGAATGCGTATAAAAAAAGTTTCGATTCATGAGCTTGATCAAAGAAATGTTGTATCGTCTCCATTTTACTAGCCATTATTCTAAATCTTTCTCATCTTTTTGCATCACGACGGTATTTGAAAAGCTTATAATTTCTCATATGTTCTAAGTTTTTGTCTTCACAATCGAAATGCATCATGCCGTATTGCACGGGTATAACTAGTTGTCTTTAGTTTAAAATTGAAGATTGAAGATTAGTTTTGGTATCTTGACTATGGTTTCTTGTTCCTTGTTTTTGGTGATTGTTGTTAAAAAACGGTGATAATAATGTACAACTTTTGGTTCATACGTTACAAGAAATTTGATGATATTTTACATAAATAGATGTTTTATTAATTCAACAATACAACATTTTTAAGGGATAGATTAGACAAATATACATATTCAGATGTTTGTCAGTTTACAAAAACAAACAGTCTTGTTGATTCAGATTTCAGACTTCAGCACCACCTCTTAAAAATCAGAAGTGAAATCAGATTTCAGACTTCAGCACCTCTTAAAAAACAAACGCCACCTAAATGTTTACTAATTTGGTTAAACTAAATAATACAATATATGTTCTTGTTTCATATAATTTATTTTTATATTAGTAAATAAATAATATATTATACTTATTATTATTTATATATTCTTTTGGTGGATAACGTTTTTTTATTTGATGCTTGATATTTGTTTTACTTAGATAATATTATCTTACTTGATAATGATTTTTCTTTGATATATAATGGGTCTAAACAAAGAATAATTTTCCTAGATAATGTTTTATGCCAGTTAAAATTGCCAACGGTAATACATGTATACACCGGAAGTGACAGATCCTGCCTTGAGTCGTGTTTGGTATTTACGTGTGATTGCATTTGAAAAATAAACTATTGAAGGCAAACGTCCAACAAAACAAATGCATTTTCTTATTTAATTAATTGGTGTGTTACTGAACTTAATAACTCAAAACCAATTAAGCTGAACCTTATTTACTTTAGTTACTTAGTGATTTGGAAAAAAAACCCGATCAAATAACACCTTGCTACTAACAACGTAGTATATAATATACGACTCAATAATTACAATGTGAAGTTTTTAAGTCAAACAATCTTGAATGAACTGAACAGGCATAAGATTACAAAAAGTGTAATAGAAAACAATGTGAAGCTTTTAAGTGTCCTCCAATCTGAATGGAAGAAATATGCTCATCGAATAAAACAACATTCCACTGAGTGTTCTACCTCTGCAAGAAATGTTTGAAACACTCAAACAAGATGAAATATAAGGATGAATGTGTATTTTACTCATATGAAGAGAACTACCTAGAGAAAGAATGGTTCTCTCTCTAGAACACACACTACACCATGGATTGATTACATTGTAATATGATTTCTTACCCTAATTACACACACAAATCTTATATATACTTCCTTGTTACACACTTAAGCCCAAGCCCATATTTCCTAAACCCAAGGCCATATTACACCTATAAACCTTTATAAAACTATCATATAATTAGGACAATTTGGGTCCTAACACACCGCCCACTTGATTTTTTCCCTTTGGGACAAATCGGTTTTTTCTTTATATGTTATGTCCTCTTTAATCTTTATGGCCTATAGTCTCCTCGTCATGTCAACCGAATCTGCCAGACCCGCTTTAATTCGGCCACCAATCTCGTCAATCGTCTCTGAAGCCCTCTTTTTCTCTTCATGTCAAAGTTATTGTAACCTGAAGATTTTCCAAGTCTTGGATTTGTGGCAAGTGTTGCTTGCGACAACAACATCAGGTTATCGCAACTCAAGGTTGCGACAAGTGAAATTTATCACAAGTAAAGGCTACAACAACTGAGTTTATCGCAACCCAAAGAGACTCCTTAATGGTTAAGTGGTGTACGTATCGTATGTTAAAGTGATAAGCTAAACAACTTATCTGATCTGATTGAAGCGTTGTGTTGGTTTGGAACAGGTGTGATGGTTTAAGTATGTCATAACTGCTATATGGCAGTTACAATATGTCTGTATATATATATGTAACTGATTGTTTGTAAGGCCGTTGCAATTCTAATAAGATAATACGTTTTTTATATTGTATACGTATTCCATGCTTTATTGATTTATCTCCAACAAACTGGTATCAGAGCAAGGAACTATGGCATCGAATAACAGTGGATTGCAACCCCAACTACCTAAGTTTAATGGTAAGAACTACTATCATTGGAGTATTCAGATGAAGGTATTATACGAGTCACAAGATCTCTGGAACATCGTTGAAAACGGGATTGATGAATCTGTGGATCAAGCAAACTTGACTCCGCAGCAAGTTATCGAGTTGAGAGAATCCAAGAAAAAGGATCGGAAAGCTCTCTTCTTTATCTATCAGGCAGTGGATGAAGTAATTTTCGAGAGAATCTCCTCATCCCAATCTTCTAAAGAAGCATGGGATATGTTATATAGAACTTACCGAGGAGAAGACAAAGTTAAAATCGTCAGATTGCAGACTTTAAGGTGCAAATTCGACAACCTCAGAATGAAAGATTCTGAGACGATTGAGGACTATTACAATCGTGTTATTCTACTTCTAAATCAGTTGAGATTAAACGGTGAAAGCATCGATGACAAGAGAGTTGTTGAAAAGATTTTGAGAAGTTTAACCAGAAAGTTTGAGTACGTTGTTGTTGCAATTGAGGAATCAAAAGACTTATCTACGTTTTCATTGGAAAATCTCCTTGGAACTCTACAGTCCCATGAACTACGAATCAAGCAATTTGACTCATCCCCAACTGAGAGTGCGTTTCAATTGCTCTCAGCAAATCAGAATAATTCAAACCAAAATCAAAAGGATGAACCAGGTACAAGCAAATCAAAGAATAGAGGACGTGGAAAATTTCTCCCGCAAGTGCAATGCTATCATTGCCAGAGGTTCGGTCACACAATTAAATTCTGCAGAAAAAGAATCGCTGAAGAGGGAAATAATGCAAGTTTTATGCATAGAGAGGATGATAACAATGAAGAAACAATGTTTATGATGTTTAATGTACACGAAAATTCGTTTGAAGACATATGGTACATCGATAGCGGATGTAGTAACCATATGACGGGGAATAAAAAATTGTTTGCTAAACTTGAGGACTCTCTTAAGAAAGAAGTTAGAACGGGTGACGACAAAACCTTGAATGTACAAGGAAGTGGTGAGATACGAGTAAGAACAAGACTTGGAGACAAGAAGACTCAGAATGTATTTGTTCCAGGCCTTAAACACAATCTTTTAAGTGTTGGCCAATTGGTGTTGAGAGGTTATTACGTACACTTCAAAAATGGAGTCTGTGAGATAAGAGACACATACAATAAGATGCTTGGAAAGGTACACATGACTCCAAATAAAATGTTTCCTTTGAAATTTTATGATGATAACTTATTTTCATTCAAAATAACAAATCATGATGTTTCTCTTCTTTGGCACAAACGATACGGACATGTAAACTTTGGATCTTTAACTTATATGTGTAAGCATGAGATGGTACGAGGAATGCCACCCATCAGCAAAATAGATCAAGTATGTGAAGGATGCATGCTTGGAAAACAATCACGAGAAGCCTTCCCACGAGATAAGACTTGGAGATCATCGACACCCCTAGAACTTGTACACTCAGATGTATGTGGTCCTATGAGAACTCCTTCTATAGGAGGTAGTCGATATGTACTCACATTTATTGACGATTTTAGCCGTAAAATCTGGGTATATTTTCTCAAGGCTAAATCTGAGGTCTTCGAGTCATTTAAAGTTTTTAAAGCCTACGTTGAAAAACAAAGTAATCACATGATCAAGGCTTTAAGGTCTGACTGTGGTGGCGAATACACGGCTAACTACTTCCAAGGATACTTGAAAGAAAATGGAATTCACCATCAACATACTACAAGTTATACCCCTCAGCAAAATGGGGTTGCTGAGAGAAAAAACAGAACAATCATGGAAATGGCCAGGAGCATGCTCAAAAGCAAAAGGCTGCCTGATTTCTTTTGGGCAGAAGCAGTAGCATGTGCTGCTTATTTATTAAATAGAGCAGCAACTAAAAGTCTTTCTGGGATTACGCCTCAAGAGGCCTGGAGCGGATACAAACCAGGAGTGTCTCATCTTAGGATTTTTGGCTCCCTAGCCTACGCTCATATTCCAGATCAGAAAATAAACAAACTAGACGACAAGTCTGAGAAAGCAATTTTTGTTGGATATAGTGAGAGTTCGAAAGCCTATAAGCTTTACAATCCAATTACACAAAAAGTAATTATCAGTAGGGACGTTAAATTCGACTAGGAACGGGAATGGGACGAAGCACTAGGAGAAATCAGCAATGATAATGCAATCATTTCTGAAGAAAGCGATGTTGAGCGAGAAAATGAAGAAAACAATAATGATTCTCCCGTAGCATCACAAGGTGGAAGCCCAACTACTCCGGTCACCGGAGAATCTTCCTCATCAACATCTACATCTTCTCCACCAACAGACACACCTCCGAGAAAATTTAGAAGTATAAGAAATATCATGGATACTACACAAAGACTTGACTTTGATGACATAGTTGACTTTGCCTTGTTCGCAGACGCTGATCCAATATGCTTTGATGAAGCATATAAACAAAATATATGGAGGAATGCAATGGACGAAGAAATGAGATCAATAATAAAAAATGAAACCTGGGATCTTGTTGAACTCCCTAAAGATCATAAATCCATTGGTGTGAAGTGGGTTTATAAAACCAAATTCAACGAGAAGGGGGGGATTGACAAACACAAAGCAAGACTCGTCGTAAAGGGGTACAAACAAAGGTATGGAATCGATTATAAGGAAGTATTTGCTCCAGTTATTCGTCTCGAGACAATACGATTGGTACTTGCATTATCTGCGCAAAATGGTTGGAGCGTATTTCAAATGGATGTTAAGTCGGCTTTCTTAAATGGCCTCTTAGATGATGAAGTTTACATCGATCAACCTACTGGTTACATAAAGAAGGGAGATGAACACAAGGTCTGTCGTCTAAAGAAAGCTTTGTATGGTCTGAAGCAGGCTCCTCGAGCCTGGTACAGCAGGATTGACAACTACTTCCTACAGAACGGGTTCAAGAAATGCACTCAAGAGCACACTCTTTACACAAAAGAGCAAGAAGGTAACTTTCTAATTGTATGTCTTTATGTGGATGATCTTGTGTTTTCTGGAAATTCAACTAGAATGATCGAAGGTTTTAAGACCTCTATGAAAAGAGAATTCGAAATGACGGATATGGGTCTCCTACATTACTTCTTAGGAATTGAAGTAAGACAAACAGGGAACACCATATCCATATCTCAACAAAGGTATGCTAAAGAGTTGCTTGAGAGATTTAACATGATGGACTCCTCCCCTTCATCAACTCCTATGGAGTTTGGGTTGAAACTATCTAAAAATTCATCCGAAACAATTATAGATTCAAGCTTATATAGAAGCTTAGTTGGAAGCTTAATGTATCTTACAGCAACCAGACCCGATATCATGATTGCTGTAAGTCTGATCAGTCGGTTCATGGAAGAACCTAAGAAAAGTCATTGGGAGGCAGGTAAGAGGATATTACGTTTTATAAAAGGATCTATTGATCATGGCATTATTTATAGGAAGGTTTGTGATCCAAGTTTGAAGGGATACAGTGACAGTGATTTCGGGGGAAGCAATGACGATAGCAAAAACACCTCGGGATATATGTTTAGTCTTGGTTCAGGCGCTGTTTCATGGCAATAAAAAAAAAACAAAGCACTGTGGCTCTCTCATCTGCAGAAGCAGAATATATGGCTCTGTCTTTTTGAAGGTTGTCAAGCAATTTGGTTAAGGGGAGTACTCGATAATCTCAATCATCCACAAGTATCTGCAACAAGACTGTTTTGTGACAACAAATCTGCTATAGCACTAACCAAAAACCCAGTATTTCATGGTAAAAGTAAACACATTCGGATAAAGTATCACTTTGTTCGAGAGTTGGTTAGCAATGGAGAGATTGAGATAAACTTTTGCAGCACCAAAGAGCAGGTTGCTGACATCTTTACTAAAGCCTTACAAGTTGGTATCTTCAATTCGTTAAAGAAAGAACTTGGAATGGATCGTGTTTAGCTTAAGGGGAAGTGTTAAAGTGATAAGCTAAACAACTTATCTGATCTGATTGAAGCGTTGTGTTGGTTTGGAACAGGTGTGATGGTTTAAGTCTGTCATAACTACTATATGGCAGTTACAATATGTCTGTATATATATATGTAACTGATTGTTTGTAAGGCCGTTGCAATTCTAATAAGATAATACGTTTTTTATATTGTATACGTATTCCATGCTTTATTGATTTATCTCCAACATCGTACACCACTGCCCAATTAAGCTATCTCATCCTCCTCCTCAACCTTACAAGAGGACTTGTCAGAATAAAGCCACTCTGAAGGAGGGAATGTGTGCCAACTTGGCAACTTCTCAATAACTTTCGAACAACACTAATTAAAGACCTCATACTGCAAACATGCAAATGGACTTATCGATCTTGAGGCTGATGATCTACCTCTGCACTGTCATTGAAGCTAATATATGCATGGAGCAATATTAATTTCAGTGTTCTGGTTTCACTAAGCTTGTTGTTAAACTATTGTGGAAATGTCCCATAAGGTTTCCAATGAGCATAATAATGTCACATTTGTAATGGTTTTTATTACATTTTGTGTTTTGAAGTCATATAATATTTATATACAACAAAACTCATATAATGAATGGATGGGATCCGGTGCATTAGTGCAGGTATGGATTTTATAATCTGGTTTCTGTTTAAAAAAAATAGTGAATGGAAGTTCATATCTCCTTGGTATGTTTTGATACTTTAGGGTAGTAGGGTTCACGAATTTTATATATGTTGTCAGATATCCAATGTGGTCATAATAATTAATTGAGGGTCATTTTGTGCATAAATCAAGCACAAAGAGCGGTGCACAATGTTTAGTTTAGTGTTATTTGATTCAATCTCTTGATTGTAGCTTACAAGACGGGTTTAGATCTTTCTTCCCCTCACTCTTTTCAGGATAAAAGGAGTGGTACATGGACAAAGTATATATGACAATTATATAAGCATGTGCTCGGGTCCAAAATATATACTAAGGGGGCGCATTTACCAAATGCTTACCGGTAAAATTCAACACTATCACTTACTTACCGCCTTACCGGGTAAGATTTTAGTCCACCAAAACGGTCTCGTATGCAACAATTGTTCCGATAAGTGCTAACTGTGGTAAGAGTCTTCGTCATCACTTATCGGAAAAGACTCTCGGTCCTTGTCTTAGCTCTTACCGGGTAAGTTTCTAGGTCCTTGTTATATTCATCCGCTAAAGTAATATGACTTGGTTAGCGCTTACCCGAGTAAGCGTTTGGTAAACGGCCCCTACTCAGCAAAGAAAATTGGCAACACATCTTTATAAGTTAAATAAATGCAAGGTTAGTGGCCTTAATGTTGGAACCACCTTAAAAGTGACCGTCACTGATCGTTTATCATTCCTGATATGATAATTGACAATAACTGAAATCCCTATGTCTAGTAAATATATGATGGGCGTATTTACTATTATTGACATACTATAGGGTTTCCCATTAGGTGATTGGAACTATAGGGGATTATACCGCACATAATAAACACCAAGGGTTAAAAGTGTAAGATACTCTTATTATAAATAGAGTACCCTAATCCTACTTTTAACCTAATGACTAAAACCCTAATCAGCTGATAAACATCCAGCCGTGCGCCCCTAAGATCGACTCTCTCAAGGATCGATCATCATCATCCCATCAATACACGATCACCTCGTTCTGGGAACCCAATAATCAATGGCGAATATGTTTAACGCTTTCACTGGATCCTCAGGATCATCGGGTATGATTTCTTACCATCTTATTTCCATTGTCAAATACAAATCATGATGATTATTCCAACATGTGGTATCAGAGCTTAGGTTCATATTAATTCATGATTTGTATTTTTTTATGCCGCCGCAAAACTTCTTTCGTTTTGTTTACGTTGTAAAATCTGAACATAAAGAATTGAATTGTTAATCAATTCGGAATTGCATTGCAAATTCCTCCCTGCCGCCGTAAATCATTAATGAATTGTTAATGCAAATTATTCAACAATTTTTTTTATATGATCAAATTGTTTTTTACCCAGCCGCCATGTTAGGGTTGCATATTTTGCTGGGTTACAATTTTTTTTTTAGCCGCCGCTTATTATTGATGAATTGTTAATGCATATCATTATTGAATTATCAGCTTTAATTAAACCCTAATTGTGCCATATGAATTATGCCATGTTAATTGACCAATCTTAAATTTATCCCGTATTGATCAATGTACAGAAAACCTTTTCGATTGAACCTTATTTTATTCGGTTCCTTACATGTCGAAAACCTTACTTTTCGCTACTGAACATAGCGAAAACCTTACTTTTCGCTACTGAACATAGCGAAAACTTTACTTTTCGCAACTGTACATAGCGAAAACCTTACTTTTCGCAACTGTACATAGCGAAAACCTTACTTTTCGCAACTGAACATTGCGAAAACCTTACTTTTCGCTTCTGAACATTGCGAAAACCTCACTTTTCGCTTCTGAACATTGCGAAAACCTCACTTTTCGCTTCTGTACATTGCGAAAACCTTACTTTTCGCTTCTGAACATTGCGAAAACCTCACTTTTCATTTTTGTACATTGCGAAAACCTTACTTTTCGCTTCTGTACATAGCGAAAACCTTGCACTAATATTTATGGTCTCATCATTTGTGCCCAAAGGTCAAATATGATTCTCATAATGCAATTTTTTTTCCTTTTGCATAATGAACACTGAGTATACTAATTCTGCCCAAAGGTGATTTAATATACCTGTGTGTCAAAAGGACTTTCTACATGCATAATTCACACGATGCTCTATTTTGTGCCCAAAGGTCAAAAGATAAGCATTGCGTTGCATAACCCTAACGCTCATGTTTACTTAGATATTAGTTATTTCTGCCCAAAGGTGATGTAGCATCTAAGTAGAGCCTTACTTTGACTTATTGTTTTGGTGTTTACAATAGGTATACTCATCACTAGCTTCATCACTAAAATGGTCATAGTTTCTTTACTCTAAGGAATATTACTGTTAGGCCTGCTTACTTTAACATTACTTTGATTCCATTACTTTAAGAAACATTACTTTGTCCGCCTTTTATAGCTAACTACGTCACTATGATAGTCTTCTATAACTTATATCCTCCTCATTTCCCAATCAGTACCTAACTTTGGCATTGAGCCACTTACTGGTGCGAACTTTGCGTCATGGAAGGATCAATTACTTCTTACTCTGGGGATGCTAGACCTTGACCATGCTATTCGCCATGATGAACCCACTGCTATTACTGCTGCGTCCACTGCATCTCAGAAAGCGGATTTTGAAAAGTGGGAAAGGGCGAATCGCTTGTCACTAATGATGGTCAAGAACTCCATTAACCTCAGTATCCGAGGAGCTATCCCTGACTCTGATAAAGTCAGAACCTACCTCAAATCTGTTGAGGATCACTTCAAGGGATCGTCTAAGGCGCATGCGAGTAGTTTAATGCTACAGATGCTCACTCTAAAATATGAAGGAAACAACAGTGTCCGTGAACACATCATGAAAATGATTGATATGGCTCATAAGCTTAAGAGTCTTGAGATGGAAGTATCTGATAATTTTCTTGTGCATTTCATAATGACCTCTTTGCCTGCTCGGTTCGACACCTTCAAAGTTAACTATAATGCTATGAAGGATAAATGGTCGATAAGTGAACTGATTGCAATGTGTGAACTGATTGCAATGTGTGTGCAAGAGGAGGATCGCCTGAAGCTGGTACAACCTGAAGCTGTTCACCTGGCAACCACTGGTAATTCTAAGAAAAGGAAGGGTAACCACAGTAATCAGACTAGAAATAAAGTCCAAAAGGATAATAATCATGGTGCCGTTGCCTCTGGCTCTAAATCCTTGTCTAACAAACCTAGCTGCAAATTCTGTCGTGCCAAAGGGCACGGACAGAAAGATTGTCCTAAGTTCAAGGAATGGCTAGCTAAGAAAGGTAACATTCTTTATGTAATATTTGATTCCTTTACTACTGATGTCCCTATTAATACATGGTGGGGTGACTCTGGTTCTATGGTCCATGTGACAAACTCAATGCAGGGATTCCTTACAATCCAGAAGCTACCAAAGGGCCAAAGAAAACTTAGAGTTGGAAGTGGTGATCTCTTAGATGTCGAAGCCATGGGAACTTTAAATTTACATATGAGTACCGGAAAGTGTATTAGACTAGTGGATACCTTATATGTACCGAGAATTACTCGGAACCTTGTATCCGTATCTAGACTAGACCTTGAAGGTTATGTAATAATTCATGGTTGCGGCAAGATTGCTATTACTCATAATAATGAATTACTTGGTCGAGGTTTCTTGGATGGATTACTGTATAAATTGGAACTAGATCATAATTTATCACAGTCTTTGTTGTCACTTAATATTGATGACGTAACTAAAACAACAAAATCACCTAAACAATTAGAGAATTCCTCCATGTTGTGGCATAAACGTCTTGGCCACATCTCACGAGATCGAATGACTCGACTCGTAAAGGATGGAATCTTACATTCTCTTGATTTTAGTGATTTTGGAACATGTATTAAGTGCCTCAAAGGCAAAATGGCGAAAGGGAATAAGAAAGGAGCTACTAGAAGTTCCAACTTGTTGGAAATAATTCACACTGATATTAGTGGTCCTTATCCCGCATCAATCACAGGACATACATCATTTATTACATTCATTGACGATTATTCGCGTTATATGCACCTATATCTGATTAAGGAAAAATCTGAATCCTTACAAACTTTTATTGATTTTAAAACTTTGGTTGAAAACCAACTTGATCATAAAATAAAAGTTGTGAGATCAGATAGAGGAGGTGAGTATTATGGTAGACATACTGATATTGGTCAAGCTCCTGGTCCTTTCTATAACTTTTGCAAGGAACAAGGCATAATTAACCAATACACCATGCCTGGTTCTCCTCAACAAAATGGTGTTGCTGAAAGGAGAAACAGAACCTTAATGGACATGGTGAGAAGTATGCTTGCTAACACTAACTTACCTACTTTCCTATGGACTGAGGCATTAAAAACAGCCGTTCATATACTCAATAGGGTTCCATCAAAATCTGTCCCTAAAACTCCTTATGAGATCTGGACAGGTAGGAAACCGAGTCTAAAATATATGAAAGTATGGGGCTGTCCTGCTGAAGCGAAAGTCTATAACCCTAACTTAAAGAAACTGGATCCTAAGACCGTTACATGTTTCTTTATCGGTTATCCTGATAACTCAAAAGGTTATCGGTTTTACTGTCCTTCCCGCACTACGAGCATCATTGACACGCAACATGCTACATTTCTTGAGAACTCAAAGATCAGTGGGAGCACGACAAATCATGACTCAGATTTGCAAGAAGTACAAGAAGCGGGGGGAAACCATTCTTCCGGTATACTTATTCCTCCGATAATTCCTCTTGTACCCACCGCTGCTCCTAATATCACTGATCCAGCTCCTCCTAACCAAAATACCTAGGGAACTTCATCATCGCTTCCGAACGCTGATCCTAATATCACTGATTCTGCTCCTTCCGTTACTGAACCAGAAAATCAACTCAGAAGATCATCTAGGGCTCGCAGGGCCACAAATTTTGATGATTTCGTAACCTTTTTAACTGAAGTTGAGAACATTGGAAAGCTTACTGATCCTACCTCTTATCGAGAAGCCATTAATAGTGATCAGGCCACTCAGTGGAATGAAGCTATGATTGAAGAGCTTAATTCCATGCAACAGAATGATGTTTGGGACTTGGTTGAACTTCCTGAAGGATCCAAAACTATCGGTTGTAAATGGGTCTTCAAAACCAAATTAGACCCGAAAGGAAACATCGAACGTTATAAGGCCAGACTGGTTGCAAAAGGCTTTACTCAAAAGGAAGGAATCGATTATCAAGAGACCTTCTCTCCAGTCTCTCGTAAAGATTCTTTAAGGATCGTCATGGCACTTGTAGCTCATTATGATTTAGAGTTACATCAGATGGATGTCAAAACCGCATTGTTAAATGGAGACTTGCAAGAAGATGTATACATGCGACAACCTGAAGGATTCATTCCAGAAGCTAAAGAGCATATGGTCTGCAAGTTGAAGAAATCCATTTATGGGTTGAAGCAGGCATCACGACAATGGTATCTCAAGTTCGATAAAATCGTAAAAGGGCAAGATTTTCTAAAGAATCAAGTGGATCAATGCACCTATCTCAAGATCAGTGGGAGTAACTTTATAATCCTTGTTTTGTACGTAGATGACATCCTACTTGCAAGTAATAACTTGGATATGCTGCATGAGTCGAAGCGGATGCTTTCGCAAAATTTCGACATGAAAGATCTCGGTGATGCCTCTTATGTCATTGGTATCGAAATACATCGAGATAGGCATAATGGAGTTTTGGGTCTTTCTCAAAATGCATATATTGAGCGTATCTTAAAACGCTATAACATGCAGAAATGTACACCCACTGTAGCTCCAGTAGTTAAAGGGGACGTATTTGGTTCTTTCCAAGCTCCGAGCACTGAGATTGAAAAGGAAGAAATGAAGATGATACCTTATTCGTCTGTAGTAGGGAGCATTATGTATGCTCAGGTCTGTACTCGACCGGATATCGCTTATATCGCTGGTATGCTGGGACGTTACTTATCTAATCCCGGAATAGCACACTGGAAAGCGGCTAAAAAGGTTCTTCGATATCTGCAAGGGACCAAAGACTACAAATTGACTTATAGAAGAAGTGACAACTTAGAAGTAGTGGGTTATTCTGATTCCGATTTTGCTAAATGCAAGGAAGATAAGAAATCTACTTCTGGGTATATATTTATGTTAGCTGGTGGACCTATCTCTTGGCGGAGTCATAAGCAGAAGCTGACTACAACGTCCACCATGATGGCTGAATACGTTGCCGTTTATAATGCCTCTTGTCATGGGATGTTGTTAAGGAACCTGGTCAGTGGACTCAAAATCGTCAACTCCATTTCTAGACCATTGAAGCTTTACTGTGATAACTCAGCTGCCGTAACTTTCTCGAACAGTAACAGTTCAACTGGCGCTGGGCTGTATCTTGATACAAAGTATCTGTTTGTGCGCGAACGGGTTGAGGAAAATGTTCTTTGTATCGAGTACATAAGTACAAAATAAATGCTAGCGGATCCAATGACCAAAGGTCTTCCTCCTAATGTCTTCGTAGGACACGTGTCGAAGATGGGGCTTACAAAAGACTTAATTTAATAGCATATTGTACTTGTTGGTCATTATTATTATCTTAATAAATTTTCCTCTATATTCAAATTTCGTTTGTCTATTAGTTACGCTTTGAGCTCATAATGGTGTATGGACATTATTATAACGAAATCTGTCTCAGTCAATTGATCATTGCTTATTCAGTTTTAAATTTGAGTCATAGTTTGACTAGTGGGGGTCCTGAGTTGATATTCTTCTCTACGACTGTACTTATTAGCTATGATTTCAGTTTAAAACAAAATGAGTATTATCCCGGCCGGACTTATTGGTACTCATAGATAAAAGATCGCTTGGTCAAGTGGGAGAATGTTGGAACCACCTTAAAAGTGACCGTCACTGATCGTTTATCATTCCTGATATGATAATTGACAATAACTGAAATCCCTATGTCTAGTAAATATATGATGGGCGTATTTACTATTATTGACATACTATAGGGTTTCCCATTAGGTGATTGGAACTATAGGGGATTATACCGCACATAATAAACACCAAGGGTTAAAAGTGTAAGATACTCTTATTATAAATAGAGTACCCTAATCCTACTTTTAACCTAATGACTAAAACCCTAATCAGCTGATAAACATCCAGCCGTGCGCCCCTAAGATCGACTCTCTCAAGGATCGATCATCATCATCCCATCAATACACGATCACCTCGTTCTGGGAACCCAATAATCAATGGCGAATATGTTTAACGCTTTCACTGGATCCTCAGGATCATCGGGTATGATTTCTTACCATCTTATTTCCATTGTCAAATACAAATCATGATGATTATTCCAACACTTAATCGATCGGCTGCCCAGAGTCATGAGGTTCTGAAACAGGTGGATAAACTAAACACTACGTGCTTGTCCTCTACAGATACAAATGTCATCATGCATGCATCATAGGCGAGATTGAGCTGAACCTTAAATGTACATACAAATTAAATCCTGCTTGCTGCTCAAAGGTTAAGTTCTCAAACATGACCTGCTAGTATAGTTTTATAAAACCATGAGCCTCACCTGGCAAGTCAAGCATACTTGTGACTTATGCGGCACGTACGACTGTTCCCTGATACAAACAAAACCAAATTAAGGGCTCACGAGATGACTTCACCAAATGAGCTTGTCCAAAACTAAGAGTAGATATATAACACACTACAAAAAAAATGGGCTAAAGTGAAGAAAAAAGTCCTCACCATAGGTCAAAATGTCCTCACTAAAGATCTATAGTGAGAACGTGTCCTCACCCTGTTTTCCTCACTATAGGTCCGACGCTATATGTCTATGGTGAGGACTTGATATATATCCTCTTTGTAGTTGTTCTATTTGGTTTGTACTTTCCCACATTTATAAAGTTGTCTTTTCCTTCTTTAACGTTTATTTGATAAATATTATATAATATAATAAAAAGAACCTCTAAACCATAACTCCTTATGTCACTTTGTTAATTTATACTTATTGTGGGTTTTATATTCTTTTTGTTAATACTTGTCCTGATAAAACAGAAATGAGAACTAATTTGGAAAACCTTTTTTTTAATCATCTGTCAAGCCATTATTTGCTTGCATGGAATTCAAAAGAACAAAAAAAATGTATACAGGAAATTGTCGGTTTGTCACGCGAATCTCTGATCTATAATATCAAATTTCTTTAATATCATTTAAAAACTTAAGCAGGAGGCTTAATGATAAGGATTCTACTTATATATGTAAAACAAAGGCTGCATGGAAAGTTGTGCAAGACTAGACTTCTTCTGAAATCAATGGATATGTCATCACCATCTTCACACGGATTTGAAGCAAGTTCACGGACTGGTTTCGAAGTTCGCACAATCTCTAACAAAAGTCCAAAATCTCCACTTTCGATTCCTGAATTTTACAGTTGTAGGATGATGACTTGTTCTAATTCTAGGAAGTGATTTTCCTCATCATCACTTTTACATTCACGGGTTGGCATTTATGAATTCCTCTATAAAGCTCTCAATTTTAACACTTATACACAAATCCCTCCTTCCAAAACCCTAATCATGGGCCATAAGCTCTCAGCCATATTCTACATCTTCTTGATTTTCATTTCCACTACGTCCCTACCAATAGTTTTTGGTTGTGCACCGTGTCACCCGCCTTACCACGGACCTAGCCCACCAAAAACTCCAACACATCCACCATCCACCAAACCACCGCATCATGGTGGAGGACCTAAAACTAAGCCACCGAAGACAAACCCGCCAAAAGTTCTACCACCTATTTCTAGGCCACCAATTGTTCACCCTCCACCGATTACTAGACCACCTATCGTTCTTCCGCCTATAGTGAACCCGCCCCCGGTTATCGTACCTCCTCCTATCTTACCGCCACCTGTCATAAACCCTCCGGTTATAGCGCCCCCAGTGATCACTCCTCCAGGGATAGTCCCACCACCTTCTTCTTCTTATCCACCATACACACCTCCTGGTGGCGGCAGTGGTGGAAAAGGCGGAGGTGGAGGCGGGGGCGGTGGTGGAAAAGGTGGGGGTGGGAGTGGTGGAGGAAAAGGAGGAGGTGGTGGTGGTGGAGGAGGAGGAGGAGGTGGCGGAGGTGTTATGCCAACGTGTCCGATAAATGCGCTGAAACTAGGGGCATGTGTGGATGTTCTAGGAGGATTGGTGCATATAGGATTAGGGAATCCAGTGGAAAATGTGTGTTGCCCAGTACTTCAAGGTTTGCTAGAGTTAGAAGCAGCTGTGTGTCTCTGCACTACTATAAGGCTTAAGCTTCTTAACTTGAACATATTCATTCCTCTTGCTCTTCAAGTGTTAGTAACTTGTGGGATGACCCCTCCACCTGGTTTTGTGTGTCCTCCTCTTGTCTAAATGCTAATAGAAAAAACAATAAGGGGTGCAATATTTTAGAGCATTGTATAGCAGGCTAGCTAGATCTCATGCACGGATGATGATCGATGAGTTATCTAGTAAGTTGTTACTCAGCTCATGTATGTAAATTTTCTATGGTGCATTAATCAAAGCATTTAATTTGCCTATGATCCCATACATCCTTAAATATTACTTGTTCAAATCTTAGGTTAACCTTAAACCTTTTTAAAGCGTGTCCTAAGACGACAACTATATACCTATGTGTATGTGTGTGCATAATGTACACTTGTGTGTACAGTATTTTGAATATAATACCGTAAAACAATATATACAAATTCATATAACGTTATAAAATTAATATAGAGTTTATAAGGAAAGGATATCAAGAGTGTAAAATTGAAATTATAGTCACTACATTCTTTAATCTTCAAGGAATTCGTGTTCAACTCTTCCTATACAAGAATGGGAGTTTTTTAAGTTTCTTTTTTATGTTTATTATAAGTTCAAGTCTCCTACATAATTATTATTTATCCTCGGGTGTTATATATTAAAAAAAAGTAGAAAAAAACTCGCGTCTTACAAAATAAAGCATCGTACCATGCCATATATAACACGTTATATAGAAGACAAGTCTTAAGAGTGTAGCCTCCGCGAAGATCAATGACCTTAACAATTTTCCTTTTGATCATTTAATGAAATTAAAGGTTGCATTTAATTAAATGAACTAAACATATATATAGCTCAGATTTTCATTAAACGTTCTGCTAGAAAACTAAACGTATTTACAATTGTAAACATACAAATAAGCACATAACAATTGACCAATCCCGGTTAATGTAAAAAGTAGTGTAAATGAATACCAAATATAGTGTATACTATTCATTACACCAAATTTAATGTGAAAAATAGAGACCTCGTTGAAGATGTGAATAGTGTTATTTACACCAAATTTAGCGTTTAGTATAAGATTTAGTGATCCCATTGGAGATGGTCTAAGTAATGCTGTCATCTCCATTCCCACTTACTGAAATGCGAAAGAAAACAAAATTGCAAAATATAAATCTTTCTTATTTTTGAAGTAATAAATCATCAAAGTAGTAAGAGTGTAACATGCATAATTTCTTCGTTCAAAATCTATCATCCATTCCATAAAATATTTATCAATATAAGTTATTGAAAAATGATGGATTCAACATATAAAAAAAAGAGAACAAAATTTCACCTTTCATTCCATTTCTTTTTGAACGATGGAATTCATTTCACCAAGAAACTAGCAAGAAGCTAGCTAGATTAATACACAAGAAAAAACACTACACAACAACAAGATTACAACTCTATTTATTCCAAGTAAGAGTAATCTTTCTTATTCCCACTTTGTTTTTTGGAAAATTCCTTCTTGTGGGTTAAGAATAAAAGTAAAAGGAGGGAGACTCTTACATGGGATAAATGGAGTTGTAGTGTTTTTCCTTCTGTTTTCTAGCTCCTTGCTAGTTTCTAGTGAATTCCATCGTTAAAAAAAATTGGAATGAAAGATGAATTTTTTTTCTATTTTTTATGTTGAATCCATCATTTTTCAATAACTTTCATTGATAAATATTTAATGGATTTGATGATTAATCAAATACTTTTATTAAATTATACATCATTTCCATCATAAAAATATTTTTAGAACACAAAAGTACCATACTAATGCGTACGTGTGTGTCTTGTTTTGCATGTAACTGCAATTTTGTGAAGTGTTTAATTTGTGAGTTGTGCTTGGATTGCAAAGTAGAATCAAAAGGGTACGTACAAGTTAGATTAATTATAGACCAACTTAAATTGTTGAAGTTGGATAAAATATCATCAAAAATGTCATTTTGAGGAAAAAAGTTGCAAATAAAATGGGATGTGAATTGAATAGTCCATTAATTAATTTGGTTTTCATAGAATTCATAGCGTGGTTATGATGTGGTATATACGTTGAGCCCCTTTCATGACATGTAAGTTATTTTGGTGACAAACCATAAAATCGATCTCACCAAGTGAAAAGTGATGATTAAATTAAACCCAAGCCGTCAAATCCTGAATAATTAAGATCCATAACCTTACTACATTAATCCATACTACCAAAATCCTTACTACAACAAGTTAAAATGAGACTTGTTTAGTAAATAACTTATAAAGATCAACGAATCAAAATAAAGATTTAAGGATCCAACATATAAATTGATATAAGTTTCATTATAATCATGTCATCAAACAAAATCTAACATGATGATAAACAAATTAACATCCGTGAAATATCTAAAGAATAAAAAGACAAATACTTGAGGTGAGTTTTAATATTTAAAATCGCAAGTGAGTAAAGTTATGTAGCATATGGGTCAATCAAAATAGACAAAACATATATTCTCTTTAACTATCACTACAAAATAAATAACTTTTACCCACAAATAACCAGAGGAATTTTTGTTGGTGATTACCGACGGATCACCACAAAATGTCAATGGTTCTAGTGATCGACCATGGATCACCCATAAATCCTCTGGGTAATTTGACATTGGCAGGGACGGACCCAATTAAGGGCACACGGTGGCACGTGCCACCGTGGTATTTCTCTGACCAAGGGTAAAAAAATTGGTTTCGTGATAGGTGCAACCGTATCGTTTTAGGAGGTGCTCCCGTATTCTTTTGAAAGTGCAAGCGTACCTCGTAATCAACCAAAAATACCGGAAAACTCTTGAAATCAACCAAAATTACCGAAAAAAATCTCCCGAAATCAACCAAAAATACCGAAAAAGTCTCTCGAAATCGATAAAAAAACTTAAAAATCCCTAAAATCAAAATAAAAACTTTAAAAATCCCTCGAAATGTCGCAATTTGGCTAAAAACACATTGGTCGATGTTGAACATTGGTATAAAAGATATACATGTCGATAAAAACCGTATGAAACAAATATGGTGTCACCGTATGAAAAAGTTTCTAGGTCCGTCCCTGGACATTGGTATGAATTTATCCATCAACTTTGTGACAATTTTCTGACGAATCACCCTTTAACGATTGGTTTTTAAAGAAAATGTTGAAAATATTTGGTAAATGTTAAGTTTACCAATCTTGACATGTTCAGTCCCTAACTTAAAATAAATGATTTTGTGTTGTATGAGGGTCAATTCTATCATCGATCCCTTTTCTCTCCTTTTAGATTTTAGGGTTTATTGTTCATTACCTTCAAAACTCTTGAAGGTATTTGAGTATTTAGAGTGATGTAGTGAGTTTTCTTGTTGTAAGTAAATAACATTTTCTTATATTTCAAATATTATTCGATTATACTTTGTGTACATGGTATCAGAGCACTACGGTAAGATCGCCACCGACTTGTTCGCATTCTCTGTTCATATCTGGTATGACTCTTTCACTCATCTCTCACATGCTTTGTAGTTGTTATTTTTGCTCTACTCATTAGGATCTTGGTTTTGTAACCACGGTTCTTCGAGTAAGCTGTTATAGTCGTATTTCTCTTTTTCGATCTATGTTCGTTGCTACTTCAGATCCTATTTCTCGTTTATGTACACGTCTCACATGGATCTAGGTCTCATAACTGTTGTCCTTCGAGTTTTGGTACTACACCAGATCTGAAGATTTGTGGTTTTCTTTTGTGCCTGTTTGTTTTAACCAGAGTCCTCTTTGAATTCGTCTCTCTAGACGTTCTTCATCGATTTCTTTGGTTTTATCATTTTGTGGATCTTGTCTCTCTAGACCTGGTCCATCTCATCGTTCACCTGAGATCTAAACTTTTTAGTTCTTGTCCAGGTCCTTTTCTTCGACACTCAAGTTTGGTGTGTTTCGATTTGTTTAAGATCGTCTTACTGTTGTTCACTTCAACTCTGTTTAATACATGTTTTTAATCTGTTACTCTTATTTTGATCATATGATTAGTATGATAAACATTGCTACATGTATTCTGTTTAGATTTGTTACAAATCTGATATGTTCAAGTGATTCGATCTTTTTAGATCATGTTGCTTCCTTCTCTAGATTCTTCTGCATGTAGTAATCTTCTATGTTTTGTGCACTACATGTATTTTGTTTTACTTCCTGTATCCGATTTGTTAACATCTAGTCCTTTTTTAAATAATTTTCATAAATCACGGATCTCATGCGGGAACACTGTTTGTATGTGGTCAACGCCTGAGATCTGGTTGTTTCAGATCTGTTACATCTAGTGGATCTCGTCACTTTGATCTTAGATCTTTCCTGTTTTTCGTTTATATTAATATAGTTGATTGCAACAGGTCCTTTTCTGTTTGTCTCTTATCGGTTTTTCTGAACCTGCCCGTTCTCCTCCCTTTGGTTTCTGAATTATAGACTTAAGTGTACCTTTGGAACAGATCCACAAGATCTGGTCTAAAATACACTTCACTCTATATTATAGATCCTTGTGGGAAGTGCCCGATTTGTCTCTGGCACGACAACACTGTAAACTGATGTTGAGGTGTTACTCTGAGTGATAGTTCAATTTTCTTCTCGTAGTTGTTATATCTGTTCAGGTTTGGTTCCTGTTTGTTTTTTGTTGTATTACGAGTTCATTGGTTTGGCCTTGGTATATTACCGAGGTCCTTGCTTCCGCTGTACCTGTCTGGTAAGGTCACTGTAAGTCTTCTTACCCTCTGTGTGCTCTCATTCTCTTTAATTGTTCTTTCGAGGGGGCCTAAGTGACTGACTTGACCTACCATCATAGAGTGGCAAGGAATCCTGTC
Organism: Saussurea involucrata; assembly: GCA_033807775.1. Lineage (NCBI taxonomy): Eukaryota > Viridiplantae > Streptophyta > Magnoliopsida > Asterales > Asteraceae > Saussurea > Saussurea involucrata. Next base: position 100,423,842 of record CM066321.1, on the reverse strand, counting down.
GCTTTGTCACTCAGGCTTTTCCCGTGTGTGTTTGATTGGTTGTTATCATGACTGGTGAAGAAGCTCCCAAGGAACCAGAAATGCAATCTTTGATTGCAAAGCTGGATTTTGGGGATCCTCTTTACCTGCACCCTAGTGACACCTCATGTGTGTCCATTCTCAATATGAAATTGACTGGCACCGAAAATTACAAGGCCTGGTCTTATGCTATTATTCTTGCTCTTGAAACCAAAAACAAATTTGGTTTTGTTGATGGGACTGTCATTCGTTCAACTAATAATGATGTTTTAGGTAGACAATGAGATAGATGCAACTCTGTACTTTTATCTTGGATCCTTGGATCTATTTATGAGGATCTCTTTGTTAGTCATGTTTTTTCCAGAGTTGCTTCTGAAGTATGGCAAGAATTAAAAGAAACGTATGATAAAATAGACGGTTCTGTTACCTTTAATCTGCATCAAAAGATAAATTCCTTAACTCAAAATGGAAGTTCTGTGTAAGATTATTATCACAAGTTGAATGCCTTGTGGAAAAAATTTGATGCACTTGTCAAACTTCCTTCATGTTCTTGCAACGCTTCCCATGAGTTTTCCAAACACAATCAATTACTGAAACTTATGCAATTTTTAATGGGATTAGATGATGTCTACATGCATATTAGAAGCAATATTTTGACCACTGATCCTCTTCCTACTGTCAAAACTGTTTTCTCTCTTGTTTCTCGGGAAGAGTCTCATCGTGGTATGACTCGGACCTCCCCAGAATAAAAAACTCAAAGCACTACTTTTTTTAGTAAACCTGTTGAAAACAAGAAAAAGACTGGAAAACCCCCTCTTCTTTGCAAGCACTGTGGTGTGACTGGTCACACCATAGAAAGTTGTTTCAAACTTATAGGTTTTCCAAAGGATTTTCAATTTACTAATAGTAAAACAAATCAATCGTTTAAGACTCCTTCCGGCAATGCTTGCACCACTGAAGGAGCCTCTAATAGTGCCACTAACGCTCTTTTAGAAGATCAAATCAACAAACTTCTGTCTCTTCTTGATCAGAAGTAGTCTGAAGGCATATCAGCCAATATGGTAGGTAGACTTTACTCAAACATGGCTAATTTCTCTAATAAATTGTCTCAATCTACCTGGATTATTGACTCTGGTGCTAACCAACACATGACTTCTTCTGTATCTCATCTTGAAAATGTAATCGATATATCTGATTTGAACTTGAGAGTCACTCAACCAAATGGAGATGAAGCTAAAATTGACAAAATTGGGAATTACATGCTAACTAACAATGTTGTGTTTAAAGATGTTCTCATTATACCTGATTTCCATGGTAATTTGCTTTCTGTTCATAAAATTGCTAGGGTTAGTAAAATATTTGCGCTCTTTGATGAATATAAATGCTATCTTCTCCAGGATTCTCTTCAAAAGAGAATTGTAGGGACTGGTAGTGAATCTGGCGGTCTGTATTTTCTTGATCAAAACTCTAAGGGTGAGATTCCTACTGATGTCTCTGATAATAAATCTAATAACTCTATTTTCTACTATGTGTCTCGCCAACTTTGGCATACTACGCTAGGACATCTTGCTGATAAGGCAATTGCCTGTTTGAAAGATCAATTAAAACTTGAACGTGATCTTGTTACTTTACCTTGTGATATTTGTCATATGACCAAACAAACTAGGGAAAAATTCAATCTGAGTGATCATTCTACTACTAGTTTAGGAGACCCTGTCCATTTAGACTTATGGGGTCTTATCGTGTAGCTAGTAGGGAACGCTATAGATATTTTTTGACCATTGTAGATGACTTTACTAGGTCTGTTTGGCTATACTTGTTAAAAAATAAAGATGGTGTGTTTGATAATATTGTTGGCTTTCACAGTTTGTTGCGCACCCAATTTCGCAAACATGTGAAAATTTTCAGAAGTGACAATGATATTGAATTTGTTAACAATAAATTAGGTGAGTTTTTTAAGTCTAAAGGAATAATACACCAAACAACCTGTGTTTACACTTTACACACCTCAACAAAATGGGGTTGTGGAAAGAAACCATAGACATCTTTTAAATGTTGCTAGAGCCTTGATGTTTCAGGAAGATATTCCATTACACATGTGGAATGAGTGTATCTTAACTGCCACTTACCTTATAAATAGAACTCATTCTTTTGTTTTGAATGGAAAATCTCCCTATGAACTGGTTTTTGGTTTTGCTCCAATTCTTTCCCATTTAAGAAATTTCGGTTGTCTCTATTTTGCTGTTACACCAAATAATACTGATAATTTTTGTTTCGTCACAACTTTGAATAAATCTGTAGAACCCAATAATTTCTTTGAAGCTTGCAAAGATCAAAATTGGGTTTCTGCAATGAACGATGAGATGGAAGCCTTGTATCAGAACAATACTTGGGTTTTAACTGATCCTCCAAATGGAAGAAAACGCATTGGTTGCCAGTGGATATATAAAATAAAATATAAATCCACCGGAGAAATTGAACGATACAAGGCAAGGCTTGTTGCCAAAGGGTGTTCTCAACGTGAGGGTTTACCTTTTCATAAAATAAAATATAAATCCACCGGAGAAATTGAACGATACAACCTGTGTTTGAGTCTCTGGTTTACCAAACTTAAAGATACCAATCTGATCTTGTGTTTTCAGATATTTCTTTGGTTTGATTCCTCTATTGACAGAGGTTGAAGATGATGAATCTGTGTTTTCAAACCACACATTGATCATCTTTGTATGTTTCCTCAAGTGAGGTTCTGCAGAGATTTTAACCCTTTTACTTACAGAGAGTAAGTTTGGAAAGTTTGGTTTGTTAGTTTTTCCCAAAACAAATAGAGAGGACAGAGGTTTTTGTCGTTTATTTTCAACTCCTAAGGTAATATCACTGTACCCTATACATCGTCTTGCTATTTGAGAGTTTACCTTTTCATACACCTTCAGTGCATCTTTATAGTTTTTAAGTAAAACTTCTCTTCTTAAAAGATCTTGCCAAAGTACCTCTCTTTCTTTTTGAAAGTATTCTTTGAGAGCTCTTATGTCTGTAGTTTCACTTCTTGAAACTGAAAGTTCTTTTGTTTTGATTTTTAAAGCATAGGTTAAATCAGAAATTTGCCTTTTTAAAGGATCTATATTTTTGCTCCAATATTTTTCGACTTTTCCTTTTTCTTCAAAGATTTTGGCTTTTTCTTGAGTGAGAAGCCTTACTTCTCTCTCATTAAAGGTCAGCTTTTTCTGAATGCTTTCAATTATATCTTTCAGTTCAATGTTAAGTTTAAATAAATCATCATCTACAGAATTAGTACTTGAGGTAGAGTTTGAAATGGATACCTCATTGTCAGTGCCGGAGTCAACTTCTGCCATGCCACAGAACAGGGCATTTGTGGAAAATTCATCATCAGAGGTAGAGTCTGATTCGAAGTCTTCTTTTGTTTGCCTCAGAATGCCCTTTGTTCGCCATTAGGGATTTTTGCGCATAATACTCGGCCTTCTTTTTGTAAAAAGCTGAGTCCTTCTGTGGGCGATTTTGTCTACTTCTGCATTCTTGTGCGAAATGACCTGGCTTGCCGCAGTTGAAACAACCTTGGGAGGTGTTTCCTGTTCGATCTTCGGACTTCTGTTGGTCTCCACCTTTCTATGTTCGTCATTCGTTTGCGTAATGACCAGGCTTACCACATTTGTAGCATTCTTGTGTGTGGCCTACCTTGTCATTTGATCTCTGTCGGTCATTTCCTCTGTAGCTTCTGTCGCTCGACCTCTGTTGGTCATCATTTCTGTAGTCTGACCTCTGTCGGTCACTTGATTCTTCTCTTCTTCCATCATCTCTTCTACCAGAATTCCTTTGGTTATTTCTAAACTCTCTTGTCAATAGAGCCATTGATTTAGCTAATGACGCAAGAGTTATTTCTTCCTCTATCAGCTCATCTTCTTCGCTATCAACCATTACTATCTTCTTTTTCTCCTTCTTTTTCTCCTCTGTAGATCTCTCATTTCTTGGTCTGTCCGTAGCCTCTGTAGATTTACTAACCAATGCGTATGGTACAATGGTTAGTGTTTTAGCTTGAGCTATTTGAGGCTCTTGTGCGGCTAGTGTTCCATAGAGATCAGAGAGTGTCCAGGAGTCTAGATCTTGATTTGTTTGTAAAGACATAGACAGCTGAAGCCACTCATCGTTCAGGCTCTTTAGAAACATGACGTTATTTTCTTCCATGGTTCTGTGAATACCAGACTTTCTGCATTTGTTTATGAGAGAGTTGAACCGATCATATGTTGTTTGCAGAGATTATGTTGCAGAAGCTCTGAAGGCATGATACTCGTTTATGTATTGTGCCCTTCGGTTCTTTTGTGTTTTAGCACCCCCTTCCAACTGTCTTTCTAATTCTTTCCAGAGATCGTGCGCTGTTTCGCATGCATCTAAGGATTGAAAAATTTCGTTGGGGATAGCCATGATCAGTATTCTTTTTGTTTTCTGTGCAACTTCATCTTCTGCCTTATCTTCATTTGACCATTCTTCTCTTGGCTTAGGTTTTTGATGTTCAGGGATTTCAGCAGATTCAGCAGTAGCTGGTACACGTGACATAGTTATCATAGGAACTGGAGGAAGATTGTAAAGATATTGTTTGAGAGTTTTTTCAGTACCCTCAAAGAAATGAACCATTCTTATCTTCCATTGAGGATACTCATCTCTAAGAAGAGTAGGAGGTTTGGTTAGTGAGCCAGCAGTGAAAAAGTTATTTGTATTTGTCATTTTGAGGAAAGGATAATCTGATGGAGGATTTCTAAGTATGAAGATCTGGAAGGTTTTCTGGTTACAACTAATATCTAGAAATATGGTGATGAAGAGAAAGAAAATAATCTATCAAATAAAAGTTGTAAAACGAGGATCACTTGATATTGAAAATCAAGCTTTGCTCTGATACCAATTGTTGGTTCCCGTTTTGCTTAAACAAGATTATCAGATTTATTAGTTCAAGTTTAAGGTTTGATGCGGAAGCGTATTTGAAGAACTAACAGATATGTTTGATAGATTTAGAACGGAATATAAATAAACAGTGAACAGAATATTATATCTCAAAGTTTACTGAATATATATATCAAGAACAGGTTTATGAACCGTGAGTAAGAAAAGCTTTAAAACAGATATGACTTTTAAGGTGAATAAGCTTTTGTGTTCTTGATGTTCGATTGAAGTGGTGTAAGGAAGAACTCAACATGAGTCTTCCTTATATACTACTCTAAAGGGGACCATAAAGCATATGCTACTATTCAAAAGGTACGTATGAATAGTAGAACGGATGTCGTGAACAGTTGCAAGGATGGCATGAACAGTCAGACGTGCTGTATTGCATTTAATGCAGCAGCCGTCTATTATGTACTAAGCCCTATTGAATCCAATCAGAGTTTGACACATCGACGTTGGACAGGGTATGTTTCCATGCAAGTTGACGAACGGGTTCTGGAATAGTAGCAAGATATTAATAATATCTTTGAAGTCTTTGTTGAAGACCACAGAGGCTCTGTGAAGTGTCACCGAGGCTCTGCGGTTTGGTCCTTCGTAGAGCAGTCTTCTTTTGTTTCCGAGTCTTGGGTCTTCTTTAAGTTCAACAGAGGTTCTGTAGGACGTCTCTGTTGCTTCTGTGGCTTCTTGACTCTGATCTCTCGGTAAGTTCGGCAGAGCCTCTGTAAGATGCTTTTCTTCACTTAGCCTATTTTTCACTACTTCTAAATACTTCTATGATTAGGAAGATTGAAGCTAACAATCTCCCCCTAAGTAATGAAAAATAAAAATTTGAACTTGAGTTAAGTTAGGCTAAGTTAGATAAGACAGAGGTTAAACAATACCTCGAAATTTCTTTCATTTAGAAATATGCCAGAGGCATTTTACATTTGAGTACAATGAAAGATAAACTTTGACTTGGTTTGCAGAGATTTGAGGTCTGAGAATCAGATTTTGGCATCTTTGAAATCGTTGTAGCTTCTGTTGTCTCTTCCGACTCTTCTGATCTCTTTGTAGAAGCTGATGCAGAGTTCTCTTAGGCGGATTGTTGCGTCAATCTCTCTGATGATAGTATCTGCAGCATCTTTTTCCATTTTCTTTGTACCTCTGTATTTCACAAGGCTTGCTCTGAACTTGTTCAGAGTACTTGTTGTGTACTTCTGACAGTCCATGCATACAAGTAGTTTAGTTTCGCCTTGAGGGTTTTGAAATACTAACCCAAACCGTGGTTCTGTGATGATTGAGTTAGGTACGGCGTCCGGTGGGCAGCGATCCTCTGGTGGTCGTAAATCCAGATGCTTGAGACCAAGATCCTTTCCCAGCTGAAAATCTATCATGCTGTAGAGCAGAAGGTTTTCCCTCATCGCTTTTCTCAACACTTGATAGGCTCTGGTGTTTGCCTCTGTGTTGTAGTTGTCCTTTGTCCATTGCAGAAGGTCAGGTAGATCATAAGGATTGATATTTCTTAAATCAGCATCAGCGAAGGTAGTTTCTGAATTGTCTTCTCTTCTGACTTTGTAAAGATTGTACCTGACCTTTGGATAGGTTCTTGTGAAGGAGAATTTACAGAAGATTACCTTTTTGATCTTGTGGATTAAGAAGACATCTGCTTTGGTTCTTGGCTTTGTCCTTGTGAAGATGTTCTCAAATTCTTCTCTGATCCTTGGATCTGTCACATGATCTACTGGATGATTTGTCTGATAGGATTGTTTGTAGAGGTATTTGTATACCACTTCTTCCATCTCTTCATGTGTTGGACCAGGTTTTGGTATTTGTCTTCTGAGACTCTCCATTTGTTGAACAACTTCTGCAGCTCTACCAGTTAGAGGAATGTCTGACAGGGGCTTCAATCCATGTGCCTAGTCAACTTCTTCAGGCTTTGGGGTTTGAAAGGCATCAAAAGCACTCTTCATTAGTTTCTCTGTTGGCTTTGGCAATGTTTTCTTCTTAGGCTCTTCTGTCAGTATTCCTTTGCCCTTATCTTTGGCTTTTGGCGGGGCAGAAACTGTTGCTTCTGTAAGTTTGGAGGTTGGCACTTCTGTTGGCTTGATGGGGGGTTGCCTCTGTGGGTTTTGACATTTGTGATTTAGAGGACTTTTGTGGCGATGGTTCTGTTGGCTTGAGTTGCTCTGTAACCTCTGTTGGAGGTTGTTTGTTGACTTCTTCTGTGAGCTCAGTTTCTGTTGATGAAGTATTGACATCGAATCTTCTTGCCATTTTGAATGCTAGTGTGAACTTGTGCCTTTCTTCTTCTCTCTGCGCCATACGATCACTCATTGTTGTGTGCATCCTTTTCAGAATGTCAGAAGCAGAGGTCGTTGCTCTTTTTGGTTTGGTGGCAATCGACTTTCTTCTCGGTATGGTTTGGGGTGTTTCTATAGAGGTGGGTGTTTTCTCTGTGGTTTGTTCATCTGTTTCTTCCAAAATGATTACCTCAGGGGCGGTTGTTGCCTCTGTGGTTTGCTGATCTGCTTCTGGAATTTTGGTTTCGTCAGGAGATGATTCCACAGAGATGGGTGTTGTCTCTGTGGTTTTTTGGGTTTGTTGTTGTTGGGTTTGTTCTGGAGGGGCTTGGTTGATTGGTTCTGCTGCGATTGGTGGACCTTGTATTCCTCTGCTCGTAGCTTTCTCCCTTAGATTCCCCCCCTCAGGATTATCTGATGGACCAGGTTGGTCATCATCAGAATCATCCTGACTTTTATCAGAAGTACCCTCTGCTCTGCAAGAAGTGTTGGGCTTCTTTGGTAATTCAGCTCCTGCTGCCATCAACTTTTCACAGACATCATCGCAGAGGCCAATCAATGTCGCAAGCTCTGCTTCTGTTTTGAAACGCATTCTGTCGACACTCTTTCTGAAATCCTTGACATAGTTGGCATTTGCAGTTGTGAAGGAGACAATGACTTCTGTGACCTGGTTAATGACGTTCTGTCCGAGCTCTGTAAGCTGTGCTCTGGTCATATAGTCTTTTGGTTGCATCATTGTCGTGTTGCGTATTGCCTCTGCTTGTACTTGTGTTAGGGCATTCTGTAGATCTGCAGGAGTAATGCCCTCTGCTCTGTTGGATTGCGTATTCATTTGTTCAAGGAAGTTTTTGACAGAGTCCTTGAACGCAGAAGTTGCAGCTGTTCCAAATTCTTGAGCGGCAGAAGTAGCTGTAGCTTTGGCAGTAGTTTCGGCAGAAGACTTCATCTCTGAGATGGCAGTTTTTACCTCTGTGGACAGATTGTCCATTTTGGTGTTCAGATTCAGGATAGCCGTAGATGTTGTCTCTGTAAAGGATTTGAAAGAGCTTTGCAACTCTTTCATTGTTTGGTTCACAGAGGTGACAAGGGTTTGGAACTCATCCCTTGATACTTGTGTTCCTTGTGTAACCTCTGGAGGAACACATTCGTCTCCAGAGTGAGTCCCTGTTCCTGGGACACCTTCGTTCACCCTTGTTTGTACGATGGGGGTGTAAGGATTTCCTTCTGATCCTCGAGAAGAAACTTGAGTTTCGATCTCTACAGAAGTTCTGTGAAGAACAGTGTCCAAATCCACTCCAGAGGTGGGTATTGGAATGTCCTTCTGTTTACTAGGAGACTTGTCTAGAGTCTCTTCGTCTCTGTGCTCACTACTTCTCTCTGAAAGAAGTTTTGGTCCTAATGTGTGCGTGGCAGAGGAAACGAATTCCTCTGTAGGGTGTTCTAGGGTGATCTGGGGCGATTGATCACGAACAATAGGTGAGTCTCTTTGAGGAGACTCCCTAGGAATGGATTCCCTGGTTTTTGTGGGCGCAGAAGTCGAAAGAGTGACTTCTGGCTGGATGGTTTGGGTTTGGATCGAGCTGTGCTGCTCTTTTTCAATAATTCCTTCTGCAGCTAGACCTGCGGAATTAGAAATGTGGGTTGCACTGGGAGTTGGTTGTGGTTGTGTGCCTCTATTCATCCAGGCATCTTTTCTTACTTCTTCCTCTGTTAAGCATCCAAGCACTACATCATTGTCTATCATTTCATCCTCTGTAGCTATCCTTCGGCTTGGTGCTTCTTCCCTAGGTTCTGTTGAAGTTCCTTGCTCTGGTCGTAAAAAGTCATACATTTGATGAGATCCGTATAATCTCATGACATGTGGATGATAGAGACCTTTAAGTATCCAGACAGCTTCTTCTTCATCTGAATCTGTCTCTAAGATCTCCTCTGTTGTCTCCCATGTTCTGAATCCCTCTTCGTGTGCAACTTCTGCCCCTTTTTCTTTTTCTTCTTCCATTATTTTCTCAGAAGCCTCTGTTATTTTACCTCTATTCCACCCAGCTTCTGTTTGTTCTATTTCTTCTGAAGCTGGGTTTGGACTTCTTCTGTGGACGTCCAATCCTTGAATGAAAGGGTTTTGTAAAATAACAGGGGTGTTGGCTGGTTGATCTTTGGGTGTTGTGTCATCTTCTTGCAGATGTGTGTCAATGCCAGGAATGGAGAAATCTTGTTCTTCTGGAGAGTGGTGATCGAGAGGTTGTGCCGTCCACCCTGCTGTATTTAGGGTGTTGGCAATGTCAGGGTTCTGTAAGAAGTCGTTCAGGTCTCCTTGGTGATCAAATCTATCTGGAGATTGATAGGGTGATTGATACTCTTCTGTAGCCATTCCTTCTTCTGCAACTTCTTCTTCAGTTCTTTCTTCTGCATTTTCTTCTTCTGCATTTTCCTCTTCTACAATGGTAACCAACTTTTCAAGTGATTTACCATGCTTCTTTTTGGTTTTCCTTCTCTTAGGTTTTGGTGCCCCTTCCTCTGTTGATTTCGATCTTCTTTTCTTCTTCATTTTTGGGGAAGAGGGAGGAGCAGAGGAGCCAATTTCTGTGGCATGAGGAGGTGAAGGTTGATCTTCTGCAGTGCTTGTTGAGGTGCCTTCTGTAGTTTTTCTCTTCTTAGCTTTTGGAGTAGATGCAGAGGTTCTTGATGAAGACTTCTTTCCCATAAGTTCTGCACGTTTGGCTATAAAGCTGAGTTGAATAGCCATGTGCTTTGCTAATTTCTGATCCTTTTCTTCTTGAGTGGAAAGAGGTTTTGCTATCATTGTTCCTAGGGGGACACCTAAACGCGGGGGTGTCATAGGACTCGGTTTAGGAGTTCTATGATCGCGTATATACTCTTTCTTAAGGGATTTATTCGATGTGTAGCGCAGAAGCTTCTTTGACAGAGGTCTGCAGTGTGAGTAGCCATCAGTATGATCAGTGGGGGTATTCTTGTTCATCGGGAACTGTTTGGGAGTTGGTCCTTCCATTGGCCAGTTTTGGATTAGCAGTAGAGGTTCGAACAGTACTCCCAATATTCTTTGGAATTGCAGAGGTGGTAGAAAGTTGGGATCGTTCTCTTTGACCCTTCTCGTGTTGTTCTTTCTGTCGATGGTGTTTATGATCTCTTGCATCATTATGGTCGCATAATCTAGTGGAAGATCATAGTAAACCCCATACATGATGCTCAAGATTTGATGTGAGCTTTGGTCAATACTCCCTATTTTCCCTGTCAGACATCTGTTAAGAATAGAGAACAAAGTGTTCCACAGAGGTGGTAATCTTCCTCTGCGGAAGTCATTTCTCTTCCGTAGTTGGGTGTTGTACCCAAGCATTTCCACGAAGCCACAGAGCTCTTCGTCTGTTGGTTGCTCTGCATAACTCTTCAATCCCAGAAGACCCCTTGTTGGTAGGTTGAATTCAAGTGAGAACATTGTTCTGTTGAACTTGATTTCAAGATGCTCAGATTTATCAGGTCTTGAAATGTACCCTTTGATAAGAGAATCGTCTTTATCAAATCGGCAGCTTTGCCAAAATTGGTTCAGATAACGGACTGGAGTTTTGTTTGGGGTTCTTGAGAGTAGAGGGAAGAGGATGTGATTTTCCATTATGTTCAGAAGAATAGCATGGGCTTCGCCGAAAGCAGTGGGTGAGGGGACCAAATAGCAGTTGTTGGATTTGATAGGAAGTATGGTTTCGAAGTGATATTTTGCTATGAAGTTTTGCAAGTGTGTCGTCGGAGCAAATTCTGCTGAGTCCCCGGAATCTTGTTGTTCAATAGTTCTTGCAAGGTTGGGGTTTTCTGAATGTTCAGAATGGGCAGGTGAGTGTTCCGGTGAGTTCGCCGGAGAGAGTTCTTGGGAGATAGCTTTAGAAGATGAAGCCATTTGATTTTAAGAACAAGGTTTTTGCAAGCTTTTGCAGGGTTTCGCCGGAGAAGAAGATAAGAGTTTGTAAAAGGTTTTATGAGAGGGTAAGCATGGTTTTTATAGGAGGATAAAACGTTAGAAATCGAAAGAGTAAAGTATATGGCAATGGATTAACATTTGGAATCCGTACTCAAGTGAGAACGGCGGATTCAACTTTCCACAGAAAACGTTCCATGTACGCCTAATGAAAATGGGACACGTAGGCCTTGTCAGAGGATGACAGGACGTCGTGCGCGGCCCATTAATGCTAGGCGCGTGGAGTTTTTCTTAGCCATATGAGTTTCACTCTCAGTTATAAGTAACCGTTATCACTACAGAAATGCTCACGTAACAGATTGACAGAACATCTGTGGATTACAGAAGTTCTGTGATCTTGAAAAAGCTTGATGTTTATCTCTCATATATCTCATTGTTATCATGACTTCTGTAGGTTCTTCTTTTAACGAAAACGTTTGTAAAGACATTGGAGAGGATCAAATAGGATTTTGTCAAGAAATTTGACTCACAGAGGTTTTGTGGCTCTGATGAAACTTGCAGAAGCTCTGTGAGAGCCAGCAGAAGCTCTATGAGAGAAAAAAATCTTATAACTTGAATTCTATTAACTTTCTGATCATCCAATTTTTGATCTGTGTTAAGAGATGTTTTTCGCACATTATTGAAAGTTGGTGTCCGAGAAAACTGTTTTGAAAAACGTTTTGTTCGAGAAGGTCATGGTGTATCTATCCGATTTCCGAGATAACATTTCAAACGATCGATAGAGGGTTAATTTGCGATTACAGAGCTTTTTCTGACAAAACCTCTGTTGAGCTCAGCAGAAGCTCTATGACCTTAAATTTCTCCTAATTCGAATTTTGTTAAACTTTTTGAACTTTTGATTTTTGAAATGTTATTCATAGTATATTTAGGACATATTTGACAATTCTTGTCCTAGAAAACTGTTTTCCAAAAACCTTTTGTGCGAGAGACATACCTTTTGGTTCTTCTGTTCTCGGCAGTTTTGTCTTACTTCTGTCGATGGAGAATTATCGACATTCTTCTTTGGCTTTCCTTTGAAAGATTTACCTCTGTAGATCATTTCAGGGTCCCTTTTGCTCCCCCTTGATCTAATCACTTCTGTAGATCAAGAATTTTCCTTTTGCTCCCCCTTGATCTATGCTTGGTTCAAAGAATGGTAAGATTTGTATTGAGCATAGATCATGTTTACCAGAGGTTCTGTAAGGGTTATCAGAAGATCTGAGCGGACCCACAGAAGCTCTGTAACCAAGAATTATTTTTGCACAAAAAAATTACATACAGAAATAAATTTATCAAAGCAATAACTTAAGTAATAATAGATATTTATACTTATTTACAGAAGATAAAGCTATACTTACAGAGGATTTTCACACCATGTTAATCATTCCTAACTTACCCACCAAGAAGTTGAATCTTTTCTCGTCTAGTGCTTTGGTGAATAAGTCAGCGAGTTGATATTCTGTGGGCACGAAATGCATTTCGATTGTACCGTATTCAACATGATGTTTCAAGAAATGGTACCTTATATCGATATGCTTGGTTTTTGAGTGTTGCACAGGGCTGACAGAGATAGCAATGGCACTTTTGGAATCACAGAAGATGGGTATTTTGAATAGGATGTGGCCGTAGTCTTTTAGTTGAGTCTTCATCCATAGAACCTGAGAACAACAGCTAGCAGCAGCAACGTATTCAGCTTCTGCAGTGGATGTGGAGACACAATTCTGCTTCTTGGAGGTCCAACTGACTAGTTTACCACCTAGGAATTGACAACTCCCAGAGGTACTCTTTCTGTCGAGCATGCATCCTCCATAGTCTGAATCTGTATAAGCTTTAAGACTAAAACCAGAGTTCTGTGGATACCAGAGACCAAGATTGTTGGTCCCCTTCAGGTATCTAAAGATTCTCTTTACAGCATCATAATGTGATTTCTTTGGATTAGCTTGATAACGTGCACAAAGACATGTGGCATGCATAATGTCAGGTCTGCTTGCTGTTAAGTATGACAGAGATCCAATCATACCTCTGTAGAGAGTACATTCTACAGAAATACCATTTGGATCTAAGTATAACTTATTTCCAGTGGCCATTGGAGTCTTCATTGCAGAGGTATCAGAGAGATTATATTTTAAAAGAATGTCAGAGACATATTTGGCTTGATTTAAAAATTCCCTCTGAAGATTGTTTGACTTGAAGTCTGAGGAAGAATGTTAATTCTCCCATCATACTCATTTCAAACTCACTCTGCATGAGTTTTTCAAAATTTTTGCACTCTTTTGAATTTGTAGACCAAAAAATTATGTCATCTACGTATATTTGTACAAGCATTATCTCACTATTGTTGCGTTTATAAAATAATATAGTATCTGTTGTACCTCTGTTGTAGCCATTTTCTAGAAGAAAGGTGGAAAGTCGTTCGTATTATGCTCTTGGAGCCTGTTTTAGTCCGTATAGAGCCTTTTCAAGGTAGTATACATGCCTTGGGAACTTTGAGTTTTCAAAACCTGGTGGCTGATTTACGTAAACCTCTTCTTGGATTTCACCGTTTAGAAAAGCTGATTTTACGTCCATCTGATAGACTTTAAAACCTCTGTGGGCTGCGAAGGCTAAGAATATTCTTATTGCTTCGAGCTGTGCGACAGGGGCAAAAGTCTCATCGTAGTCTATGCCTTCTTCTTGTCTATATCCTTTTGCTACTAATCTTGCTTTGTTTCTGATGACCACTCCATCTTCATCCTTCTTGTTTCTGTAGACCCATTTAGTCCCAATGGCCTGTTTCCCTCTTGGCAGAGGTACTAAAGTCCAGACTCTGTTACGCTCAAATTGCAGAAGTTCTTCTTGCATGGCGTCTACCCAGTTTGGGTCATCTAGGGCTTCAGAAATCTTCTTTGGTTCTATCACACTAATAAAATTTGTAAAGAAACAAAAATTAGTAGTGGCAGACCTTGTTTTTACTGAGTCAGAAGGTTCTCCAATTATTTGGCTTGGAGGATGGCTTTTTATCCACTGAGTTGTGCGTGGAAGATGATCATCAATGTCATCAAAACTTTCTTCAGAGGCTTCTGATGTTTCTTCTTCTCGTGTAGCCTCTGTCGTTTTTCGTGCCTTGGTAGTTGATCCTACCGTTTGCTGAATGATTGGTATGAGTGGTGGTGGAGTTTGTTCCTCTGAGGACGTATAGTCTTGGTCCTCAACTTCCTCTATAATTGGTTCTTCTGTGGATTGTGGAGTTTGATTTTCAGCAGCTTCTGTGGTCGTTTTTCTTGAAGTTTCATCTTCTGCATTTTCTTCTTCGGCATTTGCATCTGTAGTATTTATAGAAGAAGATGAAGCATTATTTGGACCAGTTAGAGTCATACCTGTAGGATTTTGTCCGACAGAGGATGGTTCTTCAGAAACTCTGATGGTTCCAACAGAAGGATCAATGTTATCGTGTAACATCTCTAAAAATAGAAGATTCAAGTCTTCTTTAGCTTGTGAGATGACAGAGGATTTTCCTTTAATTTCGAGTTCTGAACTGATTTGCTCAGAAGTCATTTGGAATGAATCATCAAAAGAAACATTGATGCTTTCTACAATCTTGTGAGACTTTGTAAGGAATGTTCTGTAGGCTTTGGAAGTGGCAGAGTATCCAATGAATTTGCCTTCATCAGCTTTTACATCAAACTTTCCTCTTGAATCTCTGTCGTTTAAGACAAAGCATTTGCATCCAAATACATGAAAAAATTTGATGTTTGGCCGCCTTTTGTTAAGCAATTCGTAAGGCGTCTTGAGGTGTCTTTTCACAACGGTTGAACGATTCTGAGTATAACACGCAGTAGAAATTGCTTCTGCCCAAAAGTTCATTGATAATCCGCATGCTGACAGCATAGTTCTTGCGGCTTCCACAAGTGTTTGATTCTTTCTTTCGACAACACCGTTCTGTTGTGGAGTGCGAGCGGCAGAGAAGTTCTGTGATATTCCTTCTGTGGAAAGATATGCTTCAATGACACAGTTTTTAAATTCTGTGCCGTTGTCACTTCTTAACTTCTGTATTCTGCAGTCATAAAGAACTTGGATTCTTTTCATTAGATTTATCAATACATTTGGAACATCTGCTTTCTTTCTAACAAATTCAACCCATGTGAAACGTGAATACTCATCAATTAGGACAAGTATGTATTTCTTGCCACCTAGGCTCTGTATGGCAATGGGACCGCAGAGGTCGACATGAAGCATGTACAGAGGCCTAGTGCAAGACACGTCTGTTTTGCCTTTGTGGGAAGCCCTTCTGTGTTTTCCCATTTCACAGGCCGAACACAAATGATCCTTATTGAATTTAACATCTGGCAAACCTTTAACTAGATTAAGTTTTACTAGTTTATCTAAGGTGTGAAAGTTTAAGTGACAGAACCTGTTGTGCCATAACCAAGCTTCTTCACTTTTGCAAGCTACTAGGCAGACTTTTTCTTTGGATTTTGAATTAAAATTCATTAGGTATAGATCACCTCTTCTTTCAGCTCGCAGAAGTTCCATTCCTGTGTTTTCACTTTGTAGAGAGCAGAAAGTTCTTTTAAATAACACATCGAATCCTGTATCACAAAGTTGACTTACACTGAGTAGGTTGTGTTTGAGGCCATTCACATATGCAACTTTGTATACAGAGACATTTTCTTTCTGTATGACTCCATAGCCTTTGATGTGTCCCTTCATGTTGTCTCCAAAAGTTACAGATCCACCATCGTGTGTTTCTTTGTATGTGGATAGTAATCTTCTGTTGCCAGTCATGTGCCTTGAGCATCCGGAGTCAAGATACCAAATTGGCACATGTTGCTTCTGTAAGACAATCACAGAGATTTAGGTACCCATATCCACATGGGTCCAATATTGTTAGAATTTTTCAAGTTTGCCTTAGCATTCTTGAAATACATTTTATCTTTTGTAGAAGAATCAGATTGTTTCTCTTTTGGTTCTGACTTTCGAATTTCAGTGGTGAGAAAGCAATCTGGACTTGAGAAGTGTTTATTCAATTTAAACATACGATCAAAACAATGACAATATTGAATATGAGATGTGATTTGTTTGAACTTTTTATTGAATTCTTTGAACTGAGCCACAGAGACATTACACTCTTTCTTTACATTAGATTTCCTATTACAAGAAGATCTATGAATACTAGAATGTTGTTTGCAAAAGTCTTGTTTAGTTCCTGCCTTATGTGACTCTCTTCTGTGGTGAACATCTTTCTTCACTGTCACAGAGGAAAAATATTTGTTAGCTTCAGGCCATTTTCCCTTTTGTTGCCAAGTGGGATTCTCTTTGATTTTCCTTAAAGGTTTTGAAAATTTTAAGCTTTTTGGATTTTCAGAGGCCTTTTTCAGATTTTCAAGCATTGTAGAGATTTTGACTTGTATACACATTTTGAGAAAATCTGGACGGATAGGTATCTCTGTGATTTCAACTCCTAAGGTAATATCACTGTACCCTATACCTCGTCTTGCTATTTGAGAGTTTACCTTTTCATACACCTTCTGTGCATCTTTATAGTTTTTAAGTAAAACTTCTCTTCTTAAAAGATCTTGCCAAAGTACATCTCTTTCTTTTTGAAAGTATTATTTGAGAGCTCTTATGTCTGTAGTTTCACTTCTTGAAACTGAAAGTTCTTTTGTTTTGATTTTTAAAGCATAGGTTAAATCAGAAATTTGCCTTTTTAAAGGATCTATATTTTTGCTCCAATATTTTTCGACTTTTCCTTTTTCTTCAAAGATTTTGGCTTTTTCTTGAGTGAGAAGCCTTACTTCTCTCTCATTAAAGGTCAGCTTTTTCTGAATGCTTTCAATTATATCTTTCAGTTCAATGTTAAGTTTAAATAAATCATCATCTACAGAATTAGTACTTGAGGTAGAGTTTGAAATGGATACCTCATTGTCAGTGCCGGAGTCAACTTCTGCCATGCCACAGAACAGGGCATTTGTGGGAAATTCATCATCAGAGGTAGAGTCTGATTCGAAGTCTTCTTTGTTTGCCTCAGAATGACCTTTGTTCGCCATTAGGGATTTTTGCGCATAATACTCGGCCTTCTTTTTGTAAAAAGCTGAGTCCTTCTGTGGGCGATTTTGTCTACTTCTGCATTCTTGTGCGAAATGACCTGGCTTGCCGCAGTTGAAACAACCTTGGGAGGTGTTTCCTGTTCGATCTTCAGACTTCTGTTGGTCTCTACCTTTCTCTGTTCGGCATTCGTTTGCGTAATGACCAGGCTTACCACATTTGTAGCATTCTTGTGTGTGGCCTACCTTGTCATTTGATCTCTGTCGGTCATTTCCTCTGTAGCTTCTGTCGCTCGACCTCTGTTGGTCATCATTTCTGTAGTCTGACCTCTGTCGGTCACTTGATTCTTCTCTTCTTCCATCATCTCTTCTACCAGAATTCCTTTGGTTATTTCTAAACTCTCTTGTCAATAGAGCCATTGATTTAGCTAATGACGCAAGAGTTATTTCTTCCTCTATCAGCTCATCTTCTTCGCTATCAACCATTACTATCTTCTTTTTCTCCTTCTTTTTCTCCTCTGTAGATCTCTCATTTCTTGGTCTATCCGTAGCCTCTGTAGATTTACTAACCAATGCGTATGGTACAATGGTTAGTGTTTTAGCTTGAGCTATTTGAGGCTCTTGTGCGGCTAGTGTTCCATAGAGATCAGAGAGTGTCCAGGAGTCTAGATCTTGATTTGTTTGTAAAGACATAGACAGCTGAAGCCACTCATCGTTCAGGCTCTTTAGAAACATGACGTTATTTTCTTCCGTGGTTCTGTGAATACCAGACTTTCTGCATTTGTTTATGAGAGAGTTGAACCGATCATATGTTGTTTGCAGAGATTCTGTTGCAGAAGCTCTGAAGGCATGATACTCGTTTATGTATTGTGCCCTTCGGTTCTTTTGTGTTTTAGCACCCCCTTCCAACTGTCTTTCTAATTCTTTCCAGAGATCGTGCGCTGTTTCGCATGCATCTAAGGATTGAAAAATTTCGTTGGGGATAGCCATGATCAGTATTCTTTTTGTTTTCTGTGCAACTTCATCTTCTGCCTTATCTTCATTTGACCATTCTTCTCTTGGCTTAGGTTTTTGATGTTCAGGGATTTCAGCAGATTCAGCAGTAGCTGGTACACGTGGCATAGTTATCATAGGAACTGGAGGAAGATTGTAAAGATATTGTTTGAGAGTTTTTTCAGTACCCTCAAAGAAATGAACCATTCTTATCTTCCATTGAGGATACTCATCTCTAAGAAGAGTAGGAGGTTTGGTTAGTGAGCCAGCAGTGAAAAAGTTATTTGTATTTGTCATTTTGAGGAAAGGATAATCTGATGGAGGATTTCTAAGTATGAAGATCTGGAAGGTTTTCTGGTTACAACTAATATCTAGAAATATGGTGATGAAGAGAAAGAAAATAATCTATCAAATAAAAGTTGTAAAACGAGGATCACTTGATATTGAAAATCAAGCTTTGCTCTGATACCAATTGTTGGTTCCCGTTTTGCTTAAACAAGATTATCAGATCTATTAGTTCAAGTTTAAGGTTTGATGCGGAAGCGTATTTGAAGAACTAACAGATATGTTTGATAGATTTAGAACGGAATATAAATAAACAGTGAACAGAATATTATATCTCAAAATTTACTGAATATATATATCAAGAACATGTTTATGAACCGTGAGTAAGAAAAGCTTTAAAACAGATATGACTTTTAAGGTGAATAAGCTTTTGTGTTCTTGATGTTCGATTGAAGTGGTGTAAGGAAGAACTCAACATGAGTCTTCCTTATATACTACTCTAAAGGGGACCATAAAGCATATGCTACTATTCAAAAGGTACGTATGAATAGTAGAACGGATGTCGTGAACAGTTGCAAGGATGGCATGAACAGTCAGACGTGCTGTATTGCATTTAATGCAGCAGACGTCTATTATGTACTAAGCCCTATTGAATCCAATCAGAGTTTGACACGTCGACGTTGGACAGGGTATGTTTCCATGCAAGTTGACGAACGGGTTCTGGAATAGTAGCAAGATATTAATAATATCTTTGAAGTCTTTGTTGAAGACCACAGAGGCTCTGTGAAGTGTCACAGAGGCTCTGCGGTTTGGTCCTTCGTAGAGCAGTCTTCTTTTGTTTCCGAGTCTTGGGTCTTCTTTAAGTTCAACAGAGGTTCTGTAGGACGTCTCTGTTGCTTCTGTGGCTTCTTGACTCTGATCTCTCGGTAAGTTCGGCAGAGCCTCTGTAAGATGCTTTTCTTCACTTAGCCTATTTTTCACTACTTCTAAATACTTCTATGATTAGGAAGATTGAAGCTAACAGTCAAGTTTTTTCCAGAGTTGCTTCTGAAGTATGGCAAGAATTAAAAGAAACGTATGATAAAATAGACGGCTTTGTTACCTTTAATCTGCATCAAAAGATAAATTCCTTAACTCAAAATGGAAGTTCTGGGTAAAATTATTATCACAAGTTGAATGCCTTGTGGAAAAAATTTGATGCACTTGTCAAACTTCCTTCATGTTCTTGCAACGCTTCCCATGAGTTTTCCAAACACAATCAATTACTGAAACTTATGCAATTTTTAATGGGATTAGATGATGTCTACATGCATATTAGAAGCAATATTTTGACCACTGATCCTCTTCCTACTGTCAAAACTGTTTTCTCTCTTGTTTCTCGGGAAGAGTCTCATCGTGGTATGACTCGGACCTCCCCAGAATAAAAAACTCAAAGCACTGCTTTTTTTAGTAAACCTGTTGAAAACAAGAAAAAGACTGGAAAACCCCCTCTTCTTTGCAAGCACTGTGGTGTGACTGGTCACACCATAGAAAGTTGTTTCAAACTTATAGGTTTTCCAAAGGATTTTCAATTTACTAATAGTAAAACAAATCAATCGTTTAAGACTCCTTCCGGCAATGCTTGCACCACTGATGGAGCCTCTAATAGTGCCACTAACGCTCTTTCAGAAGATCAAATCAACAAACTTCTGTCTCTTCTTGATCAGAAGTAGTCTGAAGGCATATCAGCCAATATGGTAGGTAGACTTTACTCAAACATGGCTAATTTCTCTAATAAATTGTCTCAATCTACCTGGATTATTGACTCTGGTGCTAACCAACACATGACTTCTTCTGTATCTCATCTTGAAAATGTAATCGATATATCTGATTTGAACTTGAGAGTCACTCAACCAAATGGAGATGAAGCTAAAATTGACAAAATTGGGAATTACATGCTAACTAACAATGTTGTGTTTAAAGATGTTCTCATTATACCTGATTTCCATGGTAATTTGCTTTCTGTTCATAAAATTGCTAGGGTTAGTAAAATATTTGCGCTCTTTGATGAATATAAATGCTATCTTCTTCAGGATTCTCTTCAAAAGAGAATTGTGGGGACTGGTAGTGAATCTGGCGGTCTGTATTTTCTTGATCAAAACTCTAAGGGTGAGATTCCTACTGATGTCTCTGATAATAAATCTAATAACTCTATTTTCTACTATGTGTCTCGCCAACTTTGGCATACTACGCTAGGACATCTTGCTGATCAGGCAATTGCCTGTTTGAAAGATCAATTAAAACTTGAACGTGATCTTGTTACTTTACCTTGTGATATTTGTCATATGACCAAACAAACTAGGGAAAAATTCAATCTGAGTGATCATTCTACTACTAGTTTAGGAGACCCTGTCCATTTAGACTTATGGGGTCTTATCGTGTAGCTAGTAGGGAACGCTATAGATATTTTTTGACCATTGTAGATGACTTTACTAGGTCTGTTTGGCTATACTTGTTAAAAAATAAAGATGGTGTGTTTGATAATATTGTTGGCTTTCACAGTTTGTTGCGCACCCAATTTCGCAAACATGTGAAAATTTTCAGAAGTGACAATGATACTGAATTTGTTAACAATAAATTAGGTGAGTTTTTTAAGTCTAAAGGAATAATACACCAAACAACCTGTGTTTACACTTTACACACCTCAACAAAATGGGGTTGTGGAAAGAAACCATAGACATCTTTTAAATGTTGCTAGAGCCTTGATGTTTCAGGAAGATATTCCATTACACATGTGGAATGAGTGTATCTTAACTGCCACTTACCTTATAAATAGAACTCATTCTTTTGTTTTGAATGGAAAATCTCCCTATGAACTGGTTTTTGGTTTTGCTCCAGTTCTTTCACATTTAAGAAATTTCGGTTGTCTCTATTTTGCTGTTACACCAAATAATACTGATAATTTTTGTTTCGTCACAACTTTGAATAAATCTGTAGAACCCAATAATTTCTTTGAAGCTTGCAAAGATCAAAATTGGGTTTCTGCAATGAACGATGAGATGGAAGCCTTGTATCAGAACAATACTTGGGTTTTAACTGATCCTCCAAATGGAAGAAAACGCATTGGTTGCCAGTGGATATATAAAATAAAATATAAATCCACCAGAGAAATTGAACGATACAAGGCAAGGCTTGTTGCCAAAGGGTGTTCTCAACGTGAGGGCCTCGATTATGAGGAAACTTTTTCCCCAGTTGTAAAAATGGTCACTGTGAGGTGCGTGATTGCTTTAGCTGTTCAGTATAATTGGCCATTATGTCAACTAGATGTAAATAACGCATTTCTGTACGGTGACCTTGATGAAGAGGTTTACGTGAGTTTACCCCCCGGGTATTTTTTCGCTAATGACAAACGTGTATGTAAACTCACTAATTCCTTATATGGTCTAAAACAAGCACCTAGGCAGTGGTAGGCTAAATTGTCTTCGTGTTTAAGAGATCATGGTTTTTGTCAAAGCACAAGTGACTACTCATTGTTTACTAAAGTTGTTGATTCTGTGTTTCTTGTTCTCCTAGTGTATGTAGTAGGGTGAGCAAAACCCGGCCGACCCGAAGAACCCGGCCGACCCGAAACCCGAACTAACCCAAAAACACTAAACCCGACAACCCGACACCCGAATTACCCGAACCCGATCAACCCGAACTAAACTTACGGTTCGGTTTGGGTTTGGGTTTTCCAAACCCGAACCCATCCGAAACCTGAAGTTTTAAAAAAAAAAATATTTTTATATAATAATTCGTATATATATATATATATAATTTCTAAATTTCTAATTTAGAATCTGATTGTGATTCATTCCTATTTCCTCTACAGACCACTTCGAATTGTTTGACCCTGGGCTGAAAATCTTGATTCACCCGCGCCTAGAACTGGTGGTTGTTGTCGTATTTTTGGGAAAAAGAGCTCAGAAAATGTGAATAGAGAGGAAATCATATTTGAAACATAAGGTGTTTGAATATAGAAGGTAGTTTAGAGCTTCCAAGTGTTAAAATCATCACTACTGAATTTGCTGTGGTGACTAGCCTGCAATGCAAATTCAATCACATTTTTATTAGTTTGATCTTGGGCTGAAAATGGGCTTGATCCGGCCCAACCCGATGAACCCGACCCGATGAACCCGAAACCCGATTAGACCCGAAGTCCGAAACCCGAACTTTACTTAGGACGGGTTTCGGGGCCTGTTTTGTCCACCCGAAACCCGATCGGGTTGGGGGGGTTTCGGCCCGACCCGACCCGACCCGACCGATGCTCACCCCTAGTATGTAGATGATATTGTGCTAACTGGTAATTGTAAATCAGAAATTGATAAAGTAAAGTGTCATCTTCAATCTAGTTTTAAAATCAAAGATCTTGGTGAATTGAAGTTCTTCTTAGGTATAGAAATCTTGAGGACTGATAAAGGCATTTGTATGTCACAACGTAAATATTTCCTTGAATTACTCAGCGATTTTGGATACTTAGGATGTAAACCAATTAGTACACCAATGGACATGAACTTTATTGTAACTGATCATATTGGCTCAGGTACTAAGGATCCTCCTTTAATTTTTTTTACTGAATATCAAAGATTAATAGGAAAATTAATTTACTTGTTAGCAACTAGACCAAATATTGCATTCGCTGTTCACTGTTTGAGTCAATTTATGCACTCACCTAGACAGTCTCATCTTAAATTGGCTCCTCGTGTGTTGAGGTATTTGAAGCATTCTCCAGGTAAAGGAGTTAATTTTTCGCCTTCATCTGAATTCAAACTTACTGCATTTGTAGATGCCGATTGGGGTAAGTGTTTATCCACTCGGCGTTCAGTTACCGGTTACTGTTTGTATTTAGGAAACTGTATGGTCTCGTGGAAAAGTAAGAAACAATCAACTGTTTCTCGCTCATCCACTGAGTCTGAATATAGAGCTATGGCTTCTGCCTTGTGTGAAATAATATGGATTCTTAGTATTCTTGCAGATTTAAAAATGGAAAATCTGCTTCCTGTTAACTTGAATTGTGATAATAAATCTGCAATACAAATTGCTATCAATCCAGTATTCCACGAAAGAACCAAACATATAGAAATTGATGTGCATCAAGTGAGAAATAAAGTAGCTGCTGGTATGTTAAAAACAGTTAAGGTTCCATCTTTAGAAAACCAAATGAAAACTGATGATTAAATTAAACCCAAGCCATCAAATCCTGAATAATTAAGATCCATAACCTTACTACATTAATCCATACTACCAAAATCCATACTACAACAAGTTAAAATGAGACTTGTTTAGTAAATAACTTATAAAGATCAACGAATCAAAATAAAAATTTAAGGATCCAACATATAAATTGATATAAGTTTCATTATAATCATGTCATCAAACAAAATCTAACATGATGATAAACAAATTAACATTCGTGAAATATCTAAAGAATAAAAAGACAAATACTTGAGGTGAGTTTTAATATTTAAAATCGCAAGTGAGTAAAGTTATGTAGCATATGGCTCAATCAAAATAGACAAAACATATATTCTCTTTAACTATCACTACAAAATAAATGACTTTTACCCACAAATAACCAGAGGAATTTTTGTTGGTGATTACCGACGGATCACCACAAAATGTCAATGGTTCTAGTGATCGACCATGGATCACCTATAAATCCTTTGGGTAATTTTGACATTGGTATGAATTTATCCATCAACTTTGTAACAGTTTTCTGATGAATCACCCTTTAACAATGGGTTTTTAAAGAAAAATTCCATAGATAGAAGATTCCATTTAGTAGTGTATATATGAAATTCAATATTGAATGATTTGATTTTTTTACTAACTAGATGGAGAAAAATAAAATAAAAATAGAACTAAGGAACGGATATAGTAAACAATCTACAAAGTGACAAACATTGGGTAATTTCAATTTCAGGGTTTCGGTAATGGTGAGAGTTTTATTATTCACAACTATGTCAACCATGTTTTGAAGTCAAAAAACTTTTTCTAAACAAAATTGCATTACTTTTGTAACATATAAACGGTATAAACAAACATGAAGGCAAAAAAAATATTTTCACCAATCTATTAATCTAAGTAGCTTTATATTAGAAACGTATTCCTTGACTAAGGGGCCGTTTACCAACTCTTTCCAGGTAAGTGCTGTCCGGGTAAGAGTGCTGTCCCGGGTAAGTGATGTCCCCGGTAAGTGTTGTCCGGGTAAGATTGTTTACCAAGTGATTTTTGTTAAGTGCTAATCAACAAAAAAATGACCATTTTAACCCCTTTGTAATTATATAATTCTCTTATCCTAATTTTATATAATTTTCCTATTCTAATTATTTATATATATATATATATATATATACATGGAATTATATATATAAATAGTTCTCTGACAATTAAAGGGGTGACTTGGTGAGTTCTTTTATATAATATATAATATAAACTCTCACAATATATAATATATATTATAATTTCAATGTATAAACAGTGATATCTGAATGACTGAATAGCCAATCTTTCAAAACCCTGTTCCTTCAAAAACCTAAACCAGGCGGCGGAAACCCTTCTTCTCTGTCTTTCCTCCCTCTCAAAAACCCAATAATTTTTAGGGTTTACTTCATGTTTTTTTGAGGATCTATCATCACCTTTACAACCATACCCAAGACGACGACAACAACGGTGGTCTTTAGCCGGAGGAGGGAGGAGTTTGGCGGTGGTCTTTAGCCGGAGGGAGGAGCTGCTGTGGTGTTTGCATCTTGCAAACAGTGGCATGGTTCTTGTTGGTTCTTGTGGTGTTGCTAATTTCTCTACTGTTGGTTTTATTTCCTTTCATTAAACTTGAGTTGGTGAGGATGCTATTGATTTGTATTGGTTCCTGTAATTGTTGTTGGTAATATATGGGAAGTTGTCGTTCAAAAAAAATGGTGAAAACCCTAATTGCAAGTGGAAGGGCAACGGTAGAAAGTTAGAAACTGACCCGGGTAAGCATGAATTTGGTGCGGTGTCGGACAGACTTTGGTCAGCGGCTCGGTCAGTTTTCGGTCAGACTCGTAATTTGGTAAACATACTGACTGCTGACCGAGTCAGATTTGCTGACCGAGTCAGCCTGGTCAGCGGTTAGTAAACAACCCCTAATTTGATCTATATTTAGGATTATTTCGCATGTAATCAAATTAACTAGCAATTTTAACTAAACTAAGTCATAAATGACTGGCCGTTGTGCACATTATGAAGCATTTTTTTTGGGTAAATTGCCTAAAAAGAAAATTATATATATACGTTGTTCTAATTTTTATTTCGAAACACGTATTTTTAAAACATATATTTAAAGGTCTATAATATAGTCGGTAACCACTTATATGGCTTTTTGTCATATATTTTTTATTTCAAAGGCAACGACATTTTTATTGCCAAACCAAACGTTCAACAAACAGAGAAAACCCAAAGAAATCACGAACACCGACCAAAGACAACAAACCAAACACAAGAATCCCACGCCAGTTTGCCAGAAACAAACCAACACAGACAAGAAAAAAAACACAAAGTTGAATGGAAACACTAGCAACACTTCCAGGGACAGCAACTTAATGATTCAGCTGCTTCCCAGACATAAGCTTAATGGGCGATGCTGCTTAACGAAACAGCAGCACTCTACAGAACGTGTCCCCTAGTCAATCCAAGACCGAACAGAAGTAGAATTCCTAGCCACACGAACAACACGAAATAGCCTGCTATTTTGCACACAGCGCCTGGGAACAGCACTCCAGATTGGGCTGAATGCGTTTTCAAGGAGCAAACGCTTATTCGTGCAGCAGCAACTTAACATACCCGTTGCTTCTATTCAGCACTTCCAGCGACGATCCAGCTGTAGCAAGTCGTACCTGAAAGAAGCAGACGTCCGCACATGATCCTTCTCTTGCAGCTCGCTCCCAATCAGCCCACAGTTGGGCACGACAGCCACGACGCCCAGTCCAAAGTTAGATCCCTATCTCTTTTTGTCACCCACTCAAACGCTTTCATTTGAAAATCAAAAAAACGGTCATCCAAACAGCCGCTAGACTTGTTGAAGACCATTTTATTCCGGTTATCCCACATGAGGTACAACACGCACCACACCAATCATTGCCACCTTCTTAGTCCTCTTGGGGAAAGTCTTGCGCTACTCCCGTTATTTAGTAGGTCCTCTAAGCAATCAATAGATCCCATGTTGATGTTCCCACACCTCCCCACTTGTTCCCACAACCTTTTCACCTTCACACACGCGACAAGCGCGTGGTCGATCGTTTCCACCTCACTTGCACATCGCGGACAAAGGGTGGAATGTAAGTCTACCCCCAAATTGTCCAAGACCACACGTGAGGGGATCCTCCCGAGTTTAGCGTGCCACAAGAAGATACATATTTTCTTCTGTATCGCTCTACTCCAAAGAGTTCCCGCTTTACTTTCTCCCGTTGCCAATCGTTTTTCTTCCAACAAGACCCGTAACTTCCTTACCGTGAAGCCATCTTGCGGGTCCAACGCCCATGACGCTGTTAGACCTTATATACACGAATTGAAATTCGTAACACACAATATTGAATCAGATGGAAAACTGAATTTATTTATATATATATGTATATACGAAATTTACATATAAACGAAAATACATAAACAAAGTTTCAAGGAGAAAAAGACTAACTCGAGTTTCTTGATCACAAATTTGAAGAAGAACGTTTGTTGGATTGAGGCCTACAAAGCAGTGTCCTTAGACAGAAATTCGTCCCTCGTACCGTATCGATTGGACGTCTATCTAGAGGATACAACAACCCGTTCAAGAATCGAACTCTCGAACCTGACGAATCAAACTATGTTTCCTTCTTGAAGAACAATGAAGAACTTTGAGAGAATTTGAGAGAGTATGCGTTTGTGTATATTGTAATCTGTTACATATTCTTCCTATTTATAGAAGATCAACCGGTGCCAATGAAAAGTCGCACCTTTTCATGAAAAGGTGGCGGTTGGTGTGAATGAAAAGTCACACCTTTTCATGAAAAGTCACACATTTTCATATAAAAGGTCACACCTTTTCATATGAAAAGTCACATCTTTTCATATGTAACAGATTATCCCAACAATACCCCACATTTTCTATTCAAACTCTAATAATACCCCACACTTGAATAGAAAATAAGATATTCTCAAAGTATTTATTGTTCTTATTCAGGAAATAAACATGAAATGCATCAGAAAAGGTGTCTAGGTGACTTGAACCGTTCTTAGTGAGTATTCATCGGACCTACTTTGTGGGTAGTGACGAAGAGTCTTGAACTAACCACGTTTTGTAGTAAGTCTAGTCAATGAATATCACACAAATCATGTTATGCATAGTTGACTCTTACCGTTGTGTTCATTTCGGTCGTGAACAATCCTTCTTCATGAGAATTTTAGAAGACGTAGCCATCTCCATCCTCAAAGATGCGACCCCACATCAATCTCATATAGGTAATACTGATCAAGAACATTCCGTAGTGTTCCACCAATAAGCTATCAGTATTATTAAGAATAAGAATTCAACCCTTAAATCATCAACGGAAAACAAAGGAAAAAACATCATAGGAATAGGCATACCTTTGTTTAATTGCTTCTTGAGTTGTCCCCGACTAGTTTGCCTATTGAACCTAGACCATGGGATCTCCAATTTCGCTAGGTTAGGTTGCCGCTGAGTAGAACTCATTGGATTGGCTTTAAGCCCATTCCCCTCGATGTATAAGAGACTTGTTCTCTATTAAGGCCTTTTGTCAAAGGATCTGCGATATTTTCCTTTGACTTTACATAATCGATGGAAATGATTCCATTCTTCAGCAAGTCTCGTATTGTTTTGTGGCGACGCCTGATATGTCTCGATTTGCCGTTATAAATTTGATTCTTTGCTCTTGTAAGAGCAGCCATACTATCATAATGTATGCACACGGCGGTAACAGGCTTAGGCCACAAGGGAATACCCTCTAGGAAGCTCTTAAGCCATTCTGCCTCTTCGGCAGCTTTATCTAAGGCTACGAATTCGGCTTCCATGGTTGACCGTGTATTTACGGTTTGCTTCGAAGATTTCCAAGATATGGCTGCACCACCAAGTGTAAACACATAGCCACTTGTGGACTTACTTTCAGAATGATTGGAAATTCAGTTTGCATCACAATATCCTTCTAGTACGGGAGGATATTTGGTATAGTATAACCCATAGTTCATTGTGTACTTCAGATATCAAAGCACTCTTATAAGTGCATACCAATGATCTTTACTTGGGTTATGTGAGTATCGACTAAGTCTACTCACGGTATATGCTAGATCCGGTCTCGTACAATTCATAATGTACATCAAACTTCCAAGCACTTGAGTGTATTCCAATTGAGACACACTCTCTCCTTGATTCTTCTTAAGTTGGCTTGAAGGATCAAAAGAAGTGACTACCGGTCTATCATCATAGTGACCAAATTTCCTAAGAACTTTCTCAACATAGTGAGATTGAGTCAGAATGTAACTGTTAGGATCTCTTTGGATCTTTATCCCAAGAATTACATCTGCTACTCCAAGATCCTTCATATCAAACGAGGAGTGCAACATCTTCTTGGTTTGATTGATTACATCCAAGTTGGTCCCCATGATTAGCATATCATCTACATATAGACATATTATGACACATGCGTTCTTGCTTTGTTTCACATATACGCATTTGTCACACTCATTAATTTGGAAACCATTTGATAGAAGAGTGTTATCAAACTTTTCATGCCATTGCTTTGGGGCTTGTTTAAGTCCATATAAAGACTTCACAAGTTTGCATACTTTATTCTCTTGACCTTTTACAACAAAACCTTCCGGTTGTTGCATATAAATTTCTTCATCTAATTCACCATTTAAGAAAGCAATTTTCACATCCATTTGATGTATGTGTAGGTTGTGAATTGCTGCTATAGCCATCAATGTCCTAATAGACGTGATTCGTGTTACCGATGAATAGGTGTCAAAGAAATCTTGACCTTCCTTTTGGCGGTAACCTTTGGCAACTAATCGAGCTTTATATTTCTCTATAGTACCATCAGGTCTTAGTTTTCGCTTGAAGATCCATTTATGACCAATTGCCTTGTGACCCGGTGGTAAGTCTATCAATCTCCATGTGTTATTCTGAACAATGGAGTCTATCTCACCTTGAATAGCCTCTTTCCAATAAGGTGCCTCCGATGAGTCCATGGCGGCTTTATAGGATTGAGGTTCTTCATCGACAACGAATGTCATGAAGTCGGGTCCAAAGTCTTTAGCAATCTTTCCCCTTTTACTTCTTCTAGGCTCTAAGTTTTCTTCTTGAGCCTTTGATGTACCCTCTTCATTTTGTTTAACACTATCGGTGTTATCTACTTCACATACTCTCTTCCTTGGATTAGAGATTTCTTTCCCTTTATCCTTGTAAGGAAAGATGTGTTCAAAGAATTCAGCCTCAATTGATTCCATAATTGTGTTGTTGTGGATATCTTCATTGTTTGACTTATAGACCAAAAATCTATAAGCAGCACTATTACTTGCCGGACCAAGATATACACAATCAATGGTCTTCGGTCCAAGTTTTGTCCTTTTGGGTAAAGGTACTTGAACCTTTGCAAGGCAACCCCACACTTTCATCCTTTTGTAGGAAGGAAGTTTTCCTTTCCATAGTTCATAAGGAGATTTATCGCTTTTCTTATGAGGAATTCTATTAAGTATCATATTTGCAGTTAAGCATGCTTCACCCCACAAACTATGTGGTGCTCCCGAAGTAATCAACATTGAATTAATCATGTTCTTCAATGTTCTGTTTTTCCTTTCGGCTACTCCATTTTGTTGTGGAGTATAGGGAGCTGTTGTTTGGTGAACTATGCCATGATGAGAACAAAATTCTGCAAAGTCCTTAGACTCGTATTCTCCTCCTCTATCGGATCTCAGAATTTTTATTCTTTTGTCAAGTTGGTTTTCAACTTCAGCCTTGTATGTCTTAAACATATTCAAAGCTTCATCTTTGGTATGTATTAGGTATACATAACAATATTTACTGCAATCATCAATAAATGATACATAATAGTTCTTTCCTCCACGTGTGGGTGTGGCTTTGTAATCACATAAATCGTTGTGGATAAGTCCAAGTACTTGGTTAGACTTTTCAACAGATTTTTGTGGATGGCTTGAATATTTGGATTCAACACATACCTCACATTTTGTCTTGTTATCCATGGAACACTTAGGTAATAACCCATGTTTTGTCATCCTTTGTAAGGATCGGAAGTTAACATGTCCTAGACGGGAATGCCATAGGGAAGAAGAGTCAAGCATGTACATAGAAGCAGTGCTAGAGCCTGCGGTTTTATTGCTATTTACAACATTTACAGTATTTACATCATCATTGTTCATCACACTAAGTTTGAAGAGCCCCTCATTAAGGTATCCCTTGCCAACATACATCCCACCCTTAGTAATCACAAATTTATCAGATTCAAACACCATCTTGAATCCTTTGTTACTAAGTGTGGGTCCAGAAATCAAGTTCTTTGTAATAGCCGGTACATGCAAGACATTCGTGAGCACAAGTTCCTTCCCCGATGTAAGCTTGAGATTCACCTTCCCCTTCCCTTCAACTTTCGCGGTCGTGGCATTACCCATATACATGGGTTCTTCATCATCAACTTTTTGGTATGTGGCAAACATGTTCTTGGAGTTACAAATATGTTTGGTGGCACCGGTATCAACCCACCAATCGGTCACATTTGTAACCATAAAAGCCTCAATTAATCCAACGAATTGATTTGGAGCATTGACCACGTTGGCTTGATGGGGGTTTCCACCGGCACCTCCTCCTCCGGGACCACCATGGTCTCTTCTATGGCGGCAATCCTTCGCTCGATGCCCCGGCTTTCCGCATACCCAACAACTCATCACACGCTTTTTGAAAGGCCTTCGTTGTACGGATAGTGGGTTTGAAGCATTGAGATGATGCTTGAAACCCGTCGCCTTTCCCTTTCCTTTTTGGAACTTTGAATTTGATGAGTTTCCGGTAACCATGTTTGCATTTGGTTCCAACGAGATTGCATCCGCCTTCTCGTTCATCCGGTTGTCCTCCTCCACCCGCAATTTGAGTATCAATTGCTCAAAACTCATATCCTCGGACAAATGTTTAAGATAGAGTTTAAAATTTTTCCAGGATGGAGGCAACTTATCAATTATTGAACCAATAACAAAGTTAGAGTTGATGCCCATACCTTCGACTTCCAATTCATGGACCAAGATTTGCATTTCTTCTACTTGTTTCACGACCGGTTTGGAATCCGTCATCTTAAAGTTCAGGAATTTGCCCACGATAAATCGTTTGGAACAAGCGACTTCCGTCTTGTACTTTGATTCCAACGACTCCCAAATTTCTCTTGCCGTATTGAAGGATGAATAAATGTCATAAAGACCATCATCCAAACCATTAAGGATAAAATTCCGTCAATTGTATTCGTTTGCGTTCCAAATATCCAAGGATCGTTGGAACATAGCCAATTCAATTTGGGATGGGGCGTTTTCTCCCTCTCCAACTGGTGGTGTCGGTGCTTGATCGGTAAGCACGTTAGACACTTTCAACGTCGTCAAGTAGAAGAGCATCTTTTGTTGCCATCTTCTAAAATCGGAACCCTTAAATTTTTCGGGTTTCTCCACATTCGATTTCAACAAGGAAGAGTTTTCCACCGTCAACGAATTTCTGTCTAAGATTGTTAGACCTTATATACACGAATTGAAATTCGTAACACACAATATTGAATCAGATGGAAAACTGAATTTATTTATATATATATGTATATACGAAATTTACATATAAACGAAAATACATAAACAATGTTTCAAGGAGAAAAAGACTAACTCGAGTTTCTTGATCACAAATTTGAAGAAGAACGTTTGTTGGATTGAGGCCTGCAAAGCAGTGTCCTTAGACAGAAATTCGTCCCTCGTACCGTATCGATTGGACGTCTATCTAGAGGATACAAAAACCCGTTCAAGAATCGAACTCTCGAACCTGACGAATCAAACTATGTTTCCTTCTTGAAGAACAATGAAAAACTTTGAGAGAATTTGAGAGAGTATGCGTTTGTGTATATTGTAATCTGTTACATATTCTTCCTATTTATAGAAGATCAACCGGTGCCAATGAAAAGTCACACCTTTTCATGAAAAGGTGGCGGTTGGTGGCGGTTGGTGTGAATGAAAAGTCACACCTTTTCATGAAAAGTCACACCTTTTCATATAAAAGGTCACACCTTTTCATATGAAAAGTCACATCTTTTCATATGTAACAGATTATCCCAACAGACGCCTTATCCGAACCCACACCGATGGGAGTATGATTTTCCACCACACTCCAAAGTTCCTCCAACTCACCTCCCTCCCTCCCCCTCGGCTCCATCCTCCACCCCCACTCCCATTCCTACCCCTCACCACCTCTCTATCTTCTACCCGCAACCGCCACGCCTTTATCCGTGTCTAGTTGATAAAGCCTTTTGAACGCCTCCTTAGGCCTCCCTCTAGACGTCCACCTCTTTTCCCAAAAACGTGTGTCCATCCCATCCCCCACTTTCTTCCCAAAGGAGTTTGATAATGACACCCCTTCCCCATCAATTTCCTTTCCAATCTTAATAATGCCCTCCCTAACCGACTCCCCCCTCCCTTATGCTCACCTTCCACTAAACCCCCATTCATCCCATAAATTCTTTGAATGACTTTCACCCATAATGCACATTTTTCACCATGGAATCTCCACCACCACTTCCCTAGTAGCCCCTGATTCATGTCCCGAAGCCCACCAATATTTAAACCCCCTTCTCAAAAGGCCCCAACACCGTATCCCAATTGACCCAAGCACGACTTTTTCTAACATTCACATTCTCACCACTACTCTCCCCTCCCCAAAAGAAATTTCGTCTCAAACTTTCTAGTAATTTTACCACACCTATCGGGGTACGAAACAACGAAAAAAAGTATAACAAAACGCTACCTAATACCGACCTTACCAACATCCAACGTCCTCCGAACGACATCACCTTGGCTTTCCACGTTGCGAGCTTTGACTTCATTTTATCCACCACCGGGGTCCAATGTTTAATTCTCCTCATTGACGCGCCTACCGGAAGCCCGAGGTATATAAAGGGTAGTGTATCCCAACCACATCCTAACCCGTTCGCCCACGCTTGAATTTCCCCTTCCACGACGCCTATTCCATAAAGTTTGCTTTTACACAAAATTAGCTTTAGTCCTGATACCGCGTGGAAGCAACGAAGGAACTTCATTAGATTTTTTAAAGTTTCAAGTCTCCATTCACCGAAGAATATGACATCATCCGCAAACTGCAATTGTGATATGGATACCTCGTCCCGACCCACTTGTATACCCTTGAACAAGCCTTTGCTCACCGCTTCCCCCATCATATTATGGAGCCTTTCGGCCACAACCAAAAACAGGAACGGGGCAAGGGGGTCCCCTTGCCTTAATGCCCTCTTCATTTGAAATTGTTTTGTTGGAGCTCCATTAACTAGGACGTAGATCCTAGCCAACTTTAAGCAAGCCCCGATCCACCTTCTTCACTTCGGTCCAAACCCCATCTCTTCCAATGCATCCAAAAGGAAGGCCCATTCTACCGTATCATAAGCCTTTTCAAAATCAATTTTAAAAATCAAGCCCTTCTTTTTGGTGTTTTTAAGAAACTCACTACTTCATTCGCTATTAGAACCCCATCAAGAATCGATCTTCCTTTGATAAACGCGCTTTGCTCTTTGCTTATAATTTGTCCCATGACTATCTTCATCCGTTCCACCAATACTTTTGAGATCACTTTGTAAAGAAACCTGATGAGACTAATTGGCCGAAACTCATTTAATCCCATTGGGTTCCCATTTTTTGGGATCAACGTCAAGAATGACGCATTACATCCGTCGTGTAGATCCCCTTTCTCCCAAAACCACTCGACGACCGCCATTAGATCTTCTTCCAAATCCCCCCAAAACCTTTTAGGTTCCGTCCGGGCCCGGTGACTTGTTGCTCCCACATTCTTTGATTGCCATCCAAACCTCTTCCTCCGTTATCCTCCTTTCTAGTAAGGATGCGTCCTCCACCGTAAGTTTTTTTGTACGTTCCAATTTTAATTTAGGAGCTCGACACTTTTTGCTTGCGAACGTTTCTTTGAAGTACTCAAACACATACTCCTTAATTCTCTTTGGATCCTCTGTCGATGTCGCGTCTATGTTTAACCCAAGAATCGAATTTCTCCTTACCCAACTTTTTACCACCGAATGGAAGAACTTAGAGTTTTCGTCCCCATCTTTGATCCATTTGACCTTAGCTTTTTGTTTTTCCATGGCCATACTCTTTTCTTCCAACTCTAGCCACCTCTTACGTGCCCCAAGCCACCTCCTCCACTCCTCATCCCCTAACGGTTTCACTTCGGCCTCTTGTTCCCATTTCTTTACTTCTTCCCGCTTCCCCAACACTTCTCTAGCTAGCCCCCACCCCCCCCCCAATTGTCACGACTCCAACTCCTCAAGGCAATTTTCACATTTTTGAGCTTGTCTCGAAACCGGCAATCCGGTCTACTAGTTGACACCTCCTTGGCCCTAGCTTCTTTTACAACCCCTTCTAGACTTGCATCCTCTAGCCATGCATCAAAAAATTTAAAAGGCCTCGGCCCTAAGTCGGCCCATTCGTCACTAAGTATAATCGGGAAATGGTCCGACCATTTTCTTTCCAAAGTTTTCGCTCCCAACTTCTTCCAAAGTGATCCGAATTCGCTTGTCACCAAGAATCTATCGAGCTTGCTAAACTTTTTACCATCGTCACTTACCCTGGTGTATTTGTGACCTCCCAATCGAACATCTTCAACTCTACATCTCCGGATGAATTCATTAAACTCCACCGCCCCTCTTGTATTTTTCACGGAATTTAACCTTTCACTTTCGTCCCGGACCTCATTAAAGTCCCCAAAAAAGACCCACCGAACTTCCTCTTTGTCGCACAATTGGTCCAATTTCAACCATAGTTCCGTCCGCTCCTTAAGATCGCATCGCCCGTACACGTTGACACATCCCACAAGACCCTCTATCACTCCCCATTTCCCCACTACCACTAGGAAGTTTGAGTCTTCTATTACGAATTCGCATTTAAACGTATTCTTGTTCCACATCAATAAGAGCCCCCCGATCTTTCGTCCGCAGTCACATGCACATAATCACCGTCGCTACAGCCCCACAGATTACCCGCTAGATGGTCGTCCATTGCTTTTACTTTTGTTTCTTGTATTCCAACCATACACGGTCTTTCCTTCATACAGATTCATTTTACCCACTCCCTTTTTACCTTCGAACCTAGTCCCCTAACGTTCAACGATACAATCTTCATTATTAATTTTTTTGATCCAATCTTACATGGGGTTTACGCGCCATCAGTTGTTGTCCTTCCTTACGCGGTCAGCCTATGTTCCGTTGCCCCACTTTAGCCCTAACTCTTCACCGAACTTCTCCAGTCCTTCCGATACATCAGTACTTCTCAATTCGTTTGAAATAGATGCTTTATTCAATGTCCCAGCCCCAACCCCGGTCGATTTCGTGCGAGTTTTCCTGCTTGATTCACTACTCCTCGCTGTTCTTCTGTGTCCCCTTTTGAGATGCTCGTTATTTCTTGCCATCTGTTTAAGAAAGTGAAAACTCACCCTTCCTCTGCCAAAGAGACAATTTTATGCCCTCCTTACTTTTAATTTTTCCCCGTACCCATTCTGCGCCTTGGATCGGCCGCCTTTCACCGTTTCGCACTCTTTCTTATTTACTAATTCTCTATCATTCGCCATTTTTAATTTCATCGAATTACCTGGAATTGGAATTTCATTCTCGCCTTCTGCCTGTCGCATATGATCGAATTCCAGATTTTGAGTATCATGGGTCATATTAGGATTAAACTGATGTTGTGGACTAGGCCCAGTTGAGGGTGATCCACTTAACTCCTTGTTATTTCCTTTAGATTCAGCCTGTATGATAGGCCCAATGTCCTGATTAATCTGCGGCCCATACTTTTGGCCCAGATTAAAGACCTTACCTAATTCAGATCTATTGTTTGTTGCATCTCCACTAGTCGCCTTCCTCATCTTGGGACTCTCCACTGTTCCTACAAAATTGGGTGTAATCATTGCATTCTTCAAATCCTCTGACGCCTCACCTTCCCTCTCCGTCTCCGGCGAAATTCCGATATCCTGTGGTCTCTTGGCCGATTGCGCCTCCGTATCCTCTTTTCCTTCACCGCCTTTTTTTCTGTACCATGACGGTTTTCCTCATTTATTTATCAAAACTCCTTTCTTCGACTAACCACTCCTCCTCGCCTCCCCCATCTCCCTCCGACAATTCAGATGGTACCGACGAATCAGGGCATTCTTCGTCACTCTCCCATTTATTCCTTTCCTCCTCTTCCATCGCTTGGAACCCAATGAGGCCACCGCTTCTTCTTCGATTCTGATAACATAACACAGATCTCCAACTTTTATGCTTTTTATCTCATTTATCTTTGCCACTAGCCCAGTACTAACCAACACCTTTCCCCATAGTAAAATGGAGTTTTTCTCCAGGTTACAATTCTTATGCTTCATCACCTTTCCCCACTTGCGTGCTATACCCGTAAATGTGTCCTCGTTCCATGCGTGTAACGGCACCCCCTCGATCCTTATCCACGCTAGTCGATCGGATGGACGGAATCCGACCGACCACTTTCTCATGTCTTTTACCCAATGGCATGGATTCCGTGTGGCCTGTTGGTCAATACATTCTCTAGCGCTGCAATCGATTCAAAGCTGATCAGCACGCTCCTTCCTCCCATCAGCTTAAGTCCACAACCCTCTAGTTCCTTCATCTTGAATAGGGATTGGATGGAGTCAATGTGATCCACGGAGACCACATGCCCTACTGCACATTTCTGAAGAAGCTCCACGGCCCTCTCATCTGGTTTCCACCCTCGACATTCTCCCGATTGGATCTTTTTTCTGCTTGCCCATCCTTACGGAGCTAATTTGCCATTTTCTCCTGCGCCGCCCTATCATATGCTAAGAACACCAGCAGTTTGTACGATCCTATCCAGACTTCTTGCAGCCTTTTCTCTAAGGCTTTCCGGTCTTCTACAAACTTGTATCGCACAAACCCAAATTTCTTCCCGTTCTTTAGCCGTTTGCTGGCCATGTAGATGTCCGACACTGTCCCAAATTTCTTGAAGATCCTCCATAAGTTTGCAACCTCATAACCTGCAGGAAAGTTGTAAAACAATAGTGACGTCGATTTTGGATTCGTATTGTCGATGGTACGACGATATCGCAGCGAATCGTTATTCCTAAACGAGTTCCTATACCCCGAATCTCTCCTCTCAATCTCACCCGCTCCCCCAACCCCTCTCTCTCGCTCTCTCTCATCTCTCCCGATGTCATATCTGATAACTTTGATAGATGAAGGAGAAATGCAACAAATGGTTTAGGGTTTCATTAACAAGTTGTGTTCTTACAAAGATGCAAAAAGAGATATGTTGAAGTATATTGATAACCTAAACTATATACCAAACCTAACGTAAGCTAAAATATACAAGAGCCCATAACTAAACCAAAGGGCAAGGCCCGGCCCAAAGGTATCTATATTATCTAACATCCCCCCTCAAACTCATGGTGCGAGAGCAAGAAGCATCGAGAGTTTGCTAACAAGGAAGCGAAAGCGAGAGATCGGGTGGGACTTCGTAAAGAAGTCTGCAAGTTGTAGAGTTGAGCTTACAAACGGTAAGGAAAGTGAGCCACGTTTGAGATGTTGGCGTGTGAAGTGGCGATCAACCTATATATGCTTGGTACGTTCATGAAAAATCAAGTTATGAGCAATCTGAATGGCATTACGATTGTCACGATACATAGGAGTGGGATGCTGAAGAAAAACACCCATATCAGCAAGCAACCAACGCAACCAAATGATCTCCTTGGAAGTAGATGCCATATCACGATATTCAGCTTCAGTGGAAGAAAGAGAAACCACAGGTTTCTTACTTTTCAACGAGATAAGCGAGTCTCCCAAGAAGACACCAAAACCTGTAACAGATCATCTGTCTGTAGGATTGCGTGCATAAGAAGCATCAGAGTATGCCCGTAGTTCCAGAGAAGATGTGGAAGATAGCAAGAGACTTCTGAACATGGTACCTCGAAGATAACGTAGAATACGCACAACAGCTGTCCAATGAGTACAAGTCGGAGCTGCAACAAACTGGCTGACAATGTGAACCGCATATGTAATATCTGGTCGAGTAATAGTGAGATAAACCAGACTGCCAACTATAGTAC
Organism: Saussurea involucrata; assembly: GCA_033807775.1. Lineage (NCBI taxonomy): Eukaryota > Viridiplantae > Streptophyta > Magnoliopsida > Asterales > Asteraceae > Saussurea > Saussurea involucrata. Next base: position 100,384,956 of record CM066321.1, on the reverse strand, counting down.
GGTACAAGGTAGGGTCTTTGAGGGGAGAACCATCAGTTGGTGAATACTTGACATTCAATTCAGAAGGAGAGTCCACAACACGAGTATCAGTGAGGTGAGCTCGATCAATAATTTCAGCAGTATATTTAGATTGAGAAAGCAGATAACCTCTGGGAGAAGAAGCAACCTCAATACCCAAGAAATATCGAAGAGGACCCAAATCTTTCATCTCAAACTGTGCATCTAATTCTGACTTTAAGGTATGAATTCCTTGAAGATCATCACCGGTGATAATCATGTCATCAACGTATAACGAAAGCAATATACGACCTGCAGAAGTATGTTTGACAAAGAGAGCAGAATCATGTTCACTAGTAGAGAATCCAAGAGACAGAATAACATCAGAGAACTTTTCAAACCAAGCTCGTGGGGCCTGTTTAAGCCCATATAGAGCTTTTATAAGCTTGCAAACTTCACCCGTTTTATGAAGAACACCGGGAGGAGGAGCCATGTATACTTCCTCATTCAAGTCACCATTCAAAAAGGCATTTCGAACATCCATTTGTGAAATATTCCACTTGCGAACAACAGCAACGGCAATAAGAGTGAGAATTGTAGTCATTTTGGCTACCGGGGCAAATGTCTCCTCAAAGTCCAAACCATATTCCTGAGTAAAGCCCTTAGCTACAAGCTTGGCTTTGTAACGTTCAACAGATCCATCAGATTTTGTCTTGATTTTATATACCCATCGGGAACCAATGGCACGCTTACCTTCCGGAAGTGGAACCAAATCCCAAGTATGGGTCTTTTGCAAAGCTTCAAGTTCCTCACTCATGGCATGCTGCCAAAGAGGGTTAGTAACTGCTTCTTTATAAGATGAAGGTTCAGAAAGGGAGTGTATAGAAGCTAAGAACGAAGTAAAAGAGGTAGAATAGGTAGAGTAAGCAAATTCTGGTAGACGAGACTTACGAGGACGTTGAGATTGTCGAGGTGGATCCACATTCTCAGGTGCATCTTGAGTGACAGTAGGAGGAGGGGCAGCATTGTCAGGCATTGAAGTACCAGTAGCATGTTCGTCCATTGGAAGAGTATCTGAAGTCTGAGTAGAGTTTACTTGCTCAACAAACGGATCAAGATTAATGACATCTGTCTTTGTCAAGTTGTGTTCATTTTTGGGAACGGAATAGAAAGGAATATGCTCAAGAAACACAACATGCCGAGATACATATAATTTTTGAGAGGTAGGGTCAAAGCAACGATAACCTTTTTGTCCTTCACCAAAACCAAGAAAGACACAGACAGCAGATTTAGAAGATAATTTGTCACATTCTACATGTGGACGAAGTACAAAGCAAGTGCAACCAAAGACACGTAGAGAGGAATAATCAGGGCAACGACCATAAAGTTTCTGAAAGGGAGATATACCTGAGGTGATTGAGGATGGAATTTTGTTGATCAGATTGACAGCAGTAAGAACGGCTTCACCCCAGAATTGGTTAGGAACCGAAGAAGACAACAAGAGAGATCGAGCAGTTTCAAGGATATGTCTATGTTTTCTTTCAGCAACACCATTCTGCTCGAGAGTATCTGTACAGGATGTCTGGTAACTAGTTTCATCTAAAGCAAGTAATTCACAAAATTTATTGGAAGTATATTCTCATCCCAAATCACACCAAAAACATTTAATCACAGAATTATGCTGGGTTTTAACATATGCACGAAAACGACAATAAACATCAAAGAATTCTGAATGATGTTTCATGAGAAAAATCCAACAAAAACGAGTACAATCATCAATGAAAGAAACATAATATCGAGACCCTCCTTTTGTAGCAAAAGGAGATGGTCCCTACACATCAAAATGAATCAAATCAAAAGGTGCAACAGACAGAGATTTGCTTAACTTAAAAGGCAAAGCTGAAAATTTTGCAAGTTTACAACCACTGCAATTAGAAATATCATGAGTTTGAAAATTTCCCAAATTTCCAGAAGAAGCCAAGTATTTTAAACGAGAAGCAGAAACATGTCCAAGGCGTGAATGCCACAAATAAAAATTAGATGACTTAGACGACAAACGAAAAGAAGATAGATCTGCGGTATGAGCAACTGCTACTGGTAACCGCAACTCATCCAACACATATAAGCCCCCACGCCTACGGCCGGTCCCAATCAGCTTCTGAGTACGTGGATCCTGCACACAACAAGAGTCAAGAGAAAAGAATACTTTATAACCAGAATCAAATAATTGACCAACACACACAAGATTCAATGAGAGTTTTGGAATAAGATAAAAATTAGGAAGAGAGAATTTTGAACCCATAATAGGACCAATGCCTGCTAATGGCATAGGAGTACCATCAGCAGTCGTGACAGGCAAAGATGGCATAGGTTTTACAGAAGCAAATAATTTAGCATTCGGAGACATGTGAAAAGAAGCACCAGAATCTAAAATCCATGTAGTTGGATTCATACCTGATTCGTTATCAATCGACTGACCTATGGGAGAAGAGACGGACATGGCATGAGACTTAACATCAAGAAGCTTCTGGAGTTGTTCAGTTATGGATGCAAGAGTAGGATTAGTAGTTGGCCTAGATGGAGGAACGGCGGCAACAATGCTAACTTGAGGAGAGAAGCGATGTGGTTGTCGCTGATGACCAGACTGCATAGAAGAATTTCGACCCATAAGCTCTGGACATTGAGACTTCCAATGGCCCTTTTTCTTACAAAAGCTGCATTCATCAAATCCGACTCTTATTCTGATTTTGAGCAGGATACCGATAAGGAACAGCCAAAACAGAAGGGCTTGGAATTGGAAGAATACCCTTTCCTGTTTGTGTCTTTAGAAGAGTTTCATCAGCCAACAATTCACTAACTACCGAATCAACTGAGGGAAGTGGGATGCGATGCAAGATGTTACTACGGAGTCCTTCAAAGTCGCTTCTTAGTTCCATGAGAAACTGCACCAATCTTTGTTCTTCCCTACAGGCAATGTAGGGTCCAAATGCATGCAATTCAGCGGATTCAGTAAGAGCTAACTGATCCCACAAATCTGTCATTGTTGAGTAAAAATCCTGAATACTCATCTCTCTCTGTTCAAGTGCTCGGATATCAGCTTCTAACTGATACTGTTTTGCAAAATTAGACTGTGTATACAGTCTCTCAAGATGGTCCCATACTTCCTTGCCTGTTTCATATTTTGCCAACTGAACACCAATTGAAGGTTCAACAGAATTGTTTATCCAAGTGATAATTTTCGAATTCTCAACTTCCGAAAGTTCAAGTTCTTTTGCTTCTGTTGGTTTCACAATGGTGCCAGAAACATAACCCCACATTTTCTTTCCCTTCAGAAAGTTTTTCAAGACATAACTCCAATAGGAGTAATTTTTCCCATCTAAACGAATACTAATGGCTTGGAGAGAATCGTTTCCAGCCATTGCAAACGAGAAATAGTAAGCAAAAATCGAAAGAAAAACAGAGATTATAAAGATACCGTATACCAAAGACGATTCTCGAGCAAAAGAGGGCGATTTTCGAACCAGAAGAAAACCGAACTAGAAGAAGATCGAACCAGAAGAAAAACGAACCAAAAGTTGGATCCGCGCACACGAGTGCTTGAGATTAACAGTACTTGAGAGAAGAAACAAGATTAACCAAGCTCTGATACCATGATAACTTTGATAGATGAAGGAGAAATGCAACAAATGGTTTAGGATTTCATTAACAAGCTATGTTCTTACAAAGATGCAAAAAGAGATATGTTGAAGTATACTGATAACCTAAACTATATACCAAACCTAACCTAAGCTAAAATATACAAGAGCCCATAACTAAACCAAAGGGCAAGGCCCGACCCAAAGGTATCTATATTATCTAACAATACCATCCAATATTATTTTAAACGACACCTCTCTCTCTCACTCTTTTTTTTGTCACATTATTTTAAACGACAAACCAATATTAGTATTGGATGTCATTTAACTTTTTCCCATGCCACTAAAAATTTACTACCTACTTTAATTTTGAAGCAAGATTATCGATGGATTGATGTGATTCTGTTGGTTCCCGTTTTGCTTTAAACAAGATTATCAGATCTATTAGTTCAAGTTAATGTTTGATGCGGAAGCGTATTTAAAGAACTAACAGATAAGTTTGATAGATTTAGAACAAAATATAAATAAACAGTGAACAGAATATTATATCTCAAAGTTTACTGAATGTATATATCAAGAACAGATTTAAGAACAGTGAAAAAGCTTTGGAACAGATATGACTTTTAAGGTGAATAAGCTTTTTGTGTTCTTGATGTTTCTATATTTTTTGTGTTAAGGAAGAACTCAACATGAGTCTTCCTTATATACTACTACAAAGGGGACCATAAAGCATATGCTACTATTCAAAAGGTACGTTATGAATAGTAGAACGGATGTCGTGAACAGTTGCAAGGATGGCATGAACAGTCAGACGTGCTGTATTGCATTTAATGCAGCAGACGTCTAATATGTACTAAGCCCTACTGAGTCCAATCAGAGTTTGACACGTCGACGTTGGACAGGGCATGCTACCATGTAAGTTGATGAACGGGTCCTGTAACAGTAGCAAGATATTATAAATATCTTCAAGTCTTTCAGTGAGGACCACAGAGGCTCTGTAATGAGTTACAGAGGTTCTGTGGTCTGGTCCTCTGTGGAGCAGTCTTCACCTTTGTTTCCGAGACTTGGGTCTTCTTTGAGTACAGCAGAGGTTCTGTAGGAAGCCTCTGCTGCTTCTGTAGCTTCTTGACCTTGATTTCTCGGTAATTTCGGCAGAGCCTCTGTAAGAGGCTTTCTTCACTTAGCCTATTTTTCACTACTTCTAAGTACTTTGATTAGGAAGATTGAAGCTAACAATCTCCCACTAAGTAGTGAAAAATAAAAATTTGAACTTTGAGTTAAGTTAGGCTAAGTTAGATAAGACAGAGGTTAAACAATACCTCGAAATTTCTTTCATATAGAAATATGCCAGAGGCATTTTACATTTGAGTACAATGAAAGATAAACTTTAACTTTGTTTGCAGACATTGGAGGTCTGAGAATCAGATTTTGGCATCTTTGAAATCGTTGTAGCTTTTGTTGTCTCTTCCGACTCTTCTGATCTCTTTGTAGAAGCTAATACAGAGTTCTCTTAGGTGGATTGTTGCGTCAATCTCTTTGATGATAGTATCTGCAGCATCTTTATCCATTTTCTTTGTACCTCTGTATTTCACAAGGCTTGCTCTGAACTTTTTCAGAGTACTTGTTGCGTACTTCTGACAGTCCATGCATACAAATAGTTTAGTTTCGCCTTGAGGGTTTTGAAATACTAACCCAAACCTTGGTTCTGTGATGATTGAGTTAGGTACGGCGTCCGGTGGGCAGCGATCCTCTGGTTGTCGTAAATCCAGATGCTTGAGACCAAGATCCTTTCCCAGCTGGAAATCTATCATGCTGTAGAGCAGAAGCTTTTCCCTCATCGCTTTTCTCAACACTTGATAGGCTCTGGTGTTTGCCTCTGTGTTGTAGTTGTCCTTTGTCCATTGCAGAAGGTCAGGTAGATCATAAGGATTGATATTTCTTAAATCAGCATCAGCGAGGGTAGTTTCTGAATTGTCTTCTCTTCTGACTTTGTAGAGATTGTACCTGACCTTTGGATAGGTTCTTGTGAAGGAGAATTTGCAGAAGATTACCTTTTTGATCTTGTGGATTGAGAAGACATCTGCTTTGGTTCTTGGCTTTGTCCTTGTGAAGATGTTCTCAAATTCTTCTCTGATCCTTGGATCTGTCACATGATCTGTTGGATGATTGGTCTGAAAGGATTGTTTATAGAGGTATTTGTAGACCAATTCTTCCATCTCTTCATGTGTTGGACCAGGTTGTGGTACTCGTCTTCTGAGACTCTCCATTTCTTGAACAACTTCTGCAGCTCTACTAGTTAGAGGAATGTCTGACAGAGGTTTCAATCCATATGCCCAGTTAACTTCTTCAGGCTTTGGGGTTTGAAAGGCATCAAACGCACTCTTCATTAGTTTCTCTGTTGGCTTTGGCAATGTTTTCTTCTTAGGCTCTTCTGTCAGTATTCCTTTGCCCTTGTCTTTTCCTTTTGGCAGGGCAGAGGCTGTTGCTTCTATAGGTTTGGAGGTTGGCACTTCTGTAGGCTTGATGGGGATTGCCTCTGTGGGTTTTGACATTTGTGATTTAGAGGACTTTCGTGGCGATGGTTCTGTTGGCTTGAGTTGCTCTGTAACCTCTGTTGGAGGTTGTTTGTTGACTTCTTCTGTGAGCTCAGTTTCTGTTGATGAAGTATTGACATCGAATCTTTTTGCCATTCTGAAAGATAAAGTGAACCTGTGCCTTTCTTCTTCTCTCTGCACCATACGATCACTCATTGTTGTGTGCATCTTTTTCAGAACGTCAGAAGCAGAGGTCGTTGCTCTTTTTGGTTTGGTGGCAATCGACTTTCTTCTCGGTATGGTTTGGGGTGTTTCCACAGAGGTGGGTGTTTTCTCTGTGGTTTGTTCATCTGTTTCTTCCAAAATGATTACCTCAGGGGCGGTTGTTGCCTCTGTGGTTTGCTTATCTGCTTCTGGAGTTTTGGTTTCGTCAGGAGATGATTCCACAGAGATGGGTGTTGTCTCTGTGGTCTTTTGGGTTTGTTGTTGGGTTTGTTCTGGAGGGGCTTGGTTGATTGGTTCTGCTGCGATTGGTGGACTTTGTATTCCTCTGCTCGTAGCTTTCTCTCTTAGATTCTCCCCCTCAGGATTATCTGATGGACCAGGTTGGTCATCTTCAGAATCATCCTGACTTTTACCAGAAGTACCCTCTGCTCTGCAAGAAGTGTTGGGCTTCTTTGGTAATTCAGCTCCTGCTGCCATCAACTTTTCACAGACATCATCGCAGAGGCCAATCAATGTCGCAAGCTCTGCTTCTGTTTTGAAACGCATTCTGCCGACACTCTTTCTGAAATCCTTGACATAGTTGGCATTTGCAGTTGTGAAGGAGACAATGACTTCTGTGACCTGGTTAATGACGTTCTGTCTTAGCTCTGTAAGTTGTGCTCTGGTCATATAGTCTTTTGGCTGCATCATTGTCGTGTTGCGTATTGCCTCTGTTTGTACTTGTTTTAGGGCATTCTGTAGATCTGCAGGAGTAATGCCCTCTGCTCTGTTGGATTGCGTATTCATTTGTTCAAGGAAGTGTTTGACAGAGTCCTTGAACGCAGAAGTTGCAGCTGTTCCAAATTCTTGAGCGGCAGAAGTAGCTGTAGCTTTGGCAGTAGTTTCGGCAGAAGACTTCATCTCTGAGATGGCGGTTTTTACCTCTGTGGACAGATTGTCCATTTTGGTGTTCAGATTCAGGATAGCCGTAGATGTTGTCTCTGCAAAAGATTTGAAAGAGCTTTGCAACTCTTTCATTGTTTGGTTCACAGAGGTGACAAGGGTTTGGAACTCATCCCTTGATACTTGTGTTCCTTGTGTAACCTCTGGAGGAACACATTCGTCTCCAGAGTGAGTCCCTGTTCCTGGGACACCTTCGTTCACCCTTGTTTGTACGATGGGGGTGGAAGGTTTTCCTTCTGATCCTCGAGAAGAAACCTGAGTTTCGATCTCTACAGAAGTTCTGTGAAGAACAGTGTCCAAATCCACTCCAGAGGTGGTTATTGGAATGTCCTTCTGTTGACTGGGAGACTTGTCTAGAGTCTCTTCGTCTCTGTGCTCACTACTTCTCTCTGAAAGAAGTTTTGGTCCTAATGTGTGCGTGGCAGAGGAAACGAATTCCTCTGTAGGGTGTTCTCGGGTGATCTGGGGCGACTGATCACGAACAATAGGTGAGTCTCTTTGAGGAGACTCCCTAGGAATGGATTCCCCGGTTTCTGTGGGCACAGAGGTTGAAAGAGTAACCTCTGGCTGGATGGGTTGGGTTAGGATCGAGCTGTGCTGCTCTTTTTCAATAACTCCTTCTGCAGCTAGACCTGCGGAGTTAGAAATGTGGGTTGCACTGGGAGTTGGTTTTGGTTGTGTGCCTCTATTTATCCAGGCATCTTTTCTTGCTTCTTCCTCTGTGAAGCATCCAAGCACTACATCATTGTCTATCATTTCATCCTCTGTAGCTATCCTACGGCTTGGTGCTTCTTCCCTAGGTTCTGTTGAAGTTTCTTGCTCTGGTCGTAAAAAGTCATACATTTGATGAGATCCGTATAATCTCATGACATGTGGATGATAGAGACCTTTACGTATCCAGACAGCTTCTTCTTCATCTGAATCCACCTCTATTGCTATCTCTGTTGTTGCAAATCCCTCTTTTTGTACAACTTCGGCCCCTTTTTCTTTTTCTTCTTCCATCATTTTCTCAGAAGCCTCTGTAATTTCACCTCTATTCCACTCAGCTTCTGTTTGATCTATTTCTTCTGAAGCTTGGTTTGGACTCCTTCTGTGGACGTCCAATCCTTGAATGAAAGGGTTCTGTAAAATAACAGGGGCGTTGGCTGGTTGATCTTTGGGTGTTGTGTCATCTTCTTGCAGATGTGTGTCAATGCCAGAGATGGAGAAATCTTGTTCTTCTGGAGAGTGGTGGTCGAGAGGTTGTGACGTCCACCCTACTGTATTTAGGGTGTTGGCAATGTCAGGGTTCTGTAAGAAGTCGTTCAGGTCTCCTTGGTGAGCAAATCTATCTGGAGATTGATAGGGTGATTGATACTCTTCTGTAGCCATTTCTTCTTCTGCAACTTCTTCAGTTCTTTCTTCCGTATTTTCTTCTTCTGCAGTTTCCTCTTCTGCAGTTTCCTCTTCTGCAATGGTAACCAACTTTTCAAGTGATTCATGCTTCTTTTTGGTTTTCCTTCTCTTAGGTTTTGGTGCCCCTTCCTCTGTTGATTTCGATCTTTTCTTCTTCATTTTTGGGGAAGAGGGAGGAGCAGAGGAGCCAATTTTTGTGGCATGAGGAGGTGAAGGTTGATCTTCTGCAGCGCTTGTTGAGGTGCCTTCTGCAGTTTTTCTCTTCTTAGCTTTTGGAGTAGATGCAGAGGTTCTTGATGAAGACTTCTTTCCCATAAGTTCTGCACGTTTGGCTATAAAGCTGAGTTGAATAGCCATGTGCTTTGCAAACTTCTGATCCTTTTCTTCTTCAGTGGAAAGAGGTTTTGCTATCATTGTTCCTAGGGGGACACCTAAACGCGGGGGTGTCATAGGACTCGGTTTAGGAGTTCTATGATCGCGTATATACTCTTTCTTAAGGGATTTATTTGATGCGTAGCGCAGAAGCTTCTTTGACAGAGGTCTGCAGTGTGAGTAGCCATCGGTATGATCAGTGGGGGTATTCTTGTTCATCGGGAACTGTTTGGGGGTTGGTCCTTCCATTGGCCAGTTTTGGATTAGCAGTAGAGGTTCGAACAGTACTCCCAATATTCGTTGGAATTGCAGAGGTGGTAGAAAGTTGGGATCGTTCTCTTTGAGCCTTTTTGTGTTGTTCTTTCTGTCGATGGTGTTTATGATCTCTTGCATCATTATGGTCGCATAATCTAGTGGAAGATCATAGTAAACCCCATACATGATGCTCAAGATTTGATGTGAGCTTTGGTCAATACTTCCTATTTTCCCTGTCAGGCACCTGTTAAGAATAGAGAACAAAGTGTTCCACAGAGGTGGCAATCTTCCTCTGCGGAAGTCATTTCTCTTTCGTAGTTGGGTGTTGTACCCAAGCATTTCCACGAAGCGACAGAGCTCTTCGTCTGTTGGTTGCTCTGCATAACTCTTTAATCCCAGAAGACCCCTTGTTGGTAGGTTGAATTCAAGTGAGAACATTGTTCTGTTGAACTTGATTTCAAGATGCTCAGATTTATCAGGTCTTGAAACGTACCCTTTGATAAGAGAATCGTCTTTATCAAATCGGCAGCTTTGCCAAAATTGGTTCAGATAACGGACTGGAATTTTGTTTGGGGTTCTTGAGAGTAGAGGGAAGAGGATGTGATTTTCCATTATGTTCAGAAGAATAGCATGGGCTTCGCCGAAAGCAGTGGGTGAGGGGACCAAATAGCAGTTGTTTGATTTGATAGGAAGTATGGTTTCGAAGTGATCTTTTGCTATGAAGTTTTGCAAGTGTGTCGTCGGAGCAAATTCTGCTGAGTCCCCGGAATCTTGTTGTTCAATAGTTCTTGCAAGGTTGGGGTTTTCTGAATGTTCAGAATGGGCAGGTGAGTGTTCTGGTGAGTTCGCCGGAGAGAGTTCTTGGGAGATAGCTTTAGAAGATGAAGCCATTTGATTTAAGAGCAAGGTTTTTGCAAGCTTTTGCAGGGTTTCGCCGGAGAAGAAGATAAGAGTTTGTAAAAGGTTTTATGAGAGGGTAAGCTTGGTTTTTATAGGAGAATAAAACGGTAGAAATCGAAAGAGTAAAATATATGGCAATGGATTAACATTTGGAATCCGTACTCGAGTTTGAGCGGCGGGTTCAACTTTCCAAATAAAAACGTTCCATGTACGCCCAATGAAAATGGGACACGTAGGCCTTGTCAGAATATGACAGGACATCGTGCGCGGCCCATTAATGCTAGGCGCGTGAGGTTGTTTTTAGCCACATGAGTTTCACTCTCAGTAAAAGTAACCGTTATTACTACAAAAATGCCCAGAGAACAAAATGGCAGAACTTTTGTGTTTTACAGAAGCTCTGTGATTTTGAAAATCTTGATTTTTAACCTCTTCTCATATATCTCATTGTTATCATGACTCTGTAGGTTCTTCTTTGAACGAAACGTTTGTAAAGACATTGGAAAGGATCAATAGGACTTTGTTAAGAAATTTGACTCACAGAGGTTTTGTGGCTCTGTTGGAACTTACAGAATCTCTGTGAGGGCCAGCAGAAGCTCTATGAGGAAAAAAATCTCATAACTAAAATTCTATTAGATTTTCTTATCATCCAATTTTTGATCTGGTTTAAGAGATGTTTTTCGGATATATTTGAAAGTTGGTGTCCGAGAAAACTGTTTTGAAAAACGTTTTGTTCGAGAAGGTCATGGTGTGTGTTTTCGGTTTCCGAGATAACATTCCAAAAGATCGACAGAGGGTTAATTTGTGATCACAGAGCATATTTCCTGCAGAACCTCTGTTGAGCTCAGCAGAAGCTCTATGACCTTAAATTTCTCGTATTTCGAATTCTGTTAAACCTTTTGAACTTTTGATTTTTGAAATGTTATTCATAGTATATTTATGACATATTTGACAATTCTTGTCCTAGAAAACTGTTTTCCAAAAACCTTTTGTGCGAGAGACATACCTTTTGGTTCTTCTGTTCTCGGCAGTTTTGTCTTACTTCTGTCGATGGAGAATTATCGACATTCTTCTTTGGCTTTCCTTTGAAAGATTTACCTCTGTAGATCATTTCAGGGTCCCTTTTGCTCCCCCTTGATCTAATCACTTCTGTAGATCAAGAATTTTCCTTTTGCTCCCCCTTGATCTATGCTTGGTTCAAAGAATGGTAAGATTTGTATTGAGCATAGATCATGTTTACCAGAGGTTCTGTAAGGGTTATCAGAAGATCTGAGCGGACCCACAGAAGCTCTGTAACCAAGAATTATTTTTGCACAAGAAAAATTACATACAAAAATAAATTTATCAAAGCAATAACTTAAGTAATAATAGATATTTATACTTATTTACAGAAGATAAAGATTTACTTACAGAGGATTTTCACACCATGTTAATCATTCCTAACTTACCCACCAAGAAGTTGAATCTTTTCTCGTCTAGTGCTTTGGTGAATAAGTCAGCGAGTTGATATTCTGTGGGCACGAAATGCATTTCGATTGTACCGTATTCAACATGATGTTTCAAGAAATGGTACCTTATATCGATATGCTTGGTTTTTGAGTGTTGCACAGGGTTGGCAGAGATAGCAATGGCACTTTTGGAATCACAGAAGATGGGTATTTTGAATAGGATGTGGCCGTAGTCTTTTAGCTGAGTCTTCATCCATAGAACCTGAGAACAACAGCTAGCAGCAGCAACGTATTCAGCTTCTGCAGTGGATGTGGAGACACAATTCTGCTTCTTGGAGGTCCAACTGACTAGTTTACCACCTAGGAATTGACAACTCCCAGAGGTACTCTTTCTGTCGAGCATGCATCCTCCATAGTCTGAATCTGTATAAGCTTTAAGACTAAAACCAGAGTTCTGTGGATACCAGAGACCAAGATTGTTGGTCCCCTTCAGGTATCTAAAGATTCTCCTTACAGCATCATAATGTGATTTCTTTGGATTAGCTTGATAACGTGCACAAAGACATGTGGCATGCATAATGTCAGGTCTGCTTGCTGTTAAGTATAACAGAGATCCAATCATACCTCTGTAGAGAGTACATTCTACAAAAATACCATTTGGATCTAAGAATAACTTATTTCCAGTGGCCATTGGAGTCTTCATTGCAGAGGTATCAGAGAGATTGTATTTTAAAAGTATGTCAGAGACATATTTGGCTTGATTTATAAAAATTCCCTCTGAAGATTGTTTGACTTGAAGTCCGAGGAAGAATGTTAATTCTCCCATCATACTCATTTCAAACTCACTTGGCATGAGTTTTTCAAAGATTTTGCACTCTTCTGAATTTGTAGACCCAAAAATTATGTCATCTACGTATATTTGTACAAGCATTATCTCACTATTTCTGCGTTTATAAAATAATGTAGTATCTGTTGTACCTCTGTTGTAGCCATTTTCTAGAAGAAAGGTGGAAAGTCGTTCGTACCACGCTCTTGGAGCCTGTTTTAGTCCGTATAGAGCCTTTTCAAGGTAGTATACATGCCTTGGGAACTTTGAGCTGTCAAAACCTGGTGGCTGATTTACGTAAACCTCTTCTTGGATTTCACCGTTTAGAAAAGCTGATTTTACGTCCATCTGATAGACTTTAAAACCTCTGTGGGCTGCGAAGGCTAAGAATATTCTTATTGCTTCGAGTCGTGCGACAGGGGCAAAAGTCTCATCGTAGTCTATGCCTTCTTCTTGTCTATATCCTTTTGCTACTAATCTTGCTTTGTTTCTGATGACCACTCCATCTTCATCCTTCTTGTTTCTGTAGACCCATTTAGTCCCAATGGCCTGTTTCCCTCTTGGCAGAGGTACTAAAGTCCAGACTCTGTTTCGCTCAAATTGTAGAAGTTCTTCGTGCATGGCGTCTACCCAGTTTGGGTCATCTAGGGCTTCAGAAACCTTCTTTGGTTCTATCACACTAATAAAATTTGTAAAGAAACAAAAATTAGCAGTGGCAGACCTTGTTTTTACTGAGTCAGAAGGTTCTCCAATTATTTGGCTTTGCGGATGACTTTTTGTCCATTGAGTTGTGCGTGGAAGATGATCATCAATGTCATCCAAACTTTCTTTAGAGGCTTCTTGTGTTTCTTCTTGTGTAGCCTCTGTCGTTCTTCGTGCCTTGGTAGTTGATTCTACCGTTTGTGGAATGATTGGTATGAGTGGTGGTGGAGTTTGTTCCTCTGAGGACGTATAGTCTTGGTCCTCGATTTCCTCTGTAATTGGTTCTTCTGTGGTTTGTGCAGCTTCTGTGGTTGTTTTTCTTGATGTTTCATCTTCTGCACTTTCTTCTGCTTTGGCAATTGCATCTGTAGTATTTATAGAAGAAGATGAAGCATTATTTGGACCAGTTAGAGTCATACCTGTAGGATTTTGTCCGACAGATGATGGTTCTTCAGAAACTCTAATGGTTCCAACAGAAGGATCAATGTCATTGTGGAACATCTCCAAAAATAGAAGATCCAAATCTTCTTTTGTTCTTGAGATGTCAGAGGATTTCCCTTTAATTCCGAGTTCTGAACTGATTTGCTCAGAAGTCATTTGGAATGAATCATCAAAAGAAACATTGATGCTTTCTACAATCTTGTGAGACTTTGTAAGGAATGTTCTGTAGGCTTTGGAAGTGGCAGAGTATCCAATGAATTTGCCTTCATCAGCTTTTACATCAAACTTTCCTCTTGAATCTCTGTCGTTTAAGACAAAGCATTTGCATCCGAATACATGGAAAATTTTGATGTTTGGCCGCCTTTTGTTAAGCAATTCGTAAGGCGTCTTTAGGTGTCTTTTCACAACGGTTGAACGATTCTGAGTATAACACGCAGTAGAAATTGCTTCTGCCCAAAAGTTCATTGATAATCCGCATGCTGACCGCATAGTTCTTGCGGCTTCCACAAGTGTTCGATTCTTTCTTTCGACAACACCGTTCTGTTGTGGAGTGCGAGCGGCAGAGAAGTTGTGTGATATTCCTTCTGTTGAAAGATAGGCTTCAATGACAAAGTTTTTAAATTCTGTGCCATTGTCACTTCTCAACTTCTGTATTCTGCAATCATAAAGAACTTGGATTCTTTTCATTAGATTTATCAATACATTTGGAACATCTGATTTCTTTCTAACAAATTCAACCCATGTGAAACGTGAATACTCATCAATTAGGACAAGTATGTATTTCTTGCCACCTAGGCTCTGTATGGCAATGGGACCGCAGAGGTCGACATGAAGCATGTACAGAGGCCTAGTGCAAGACACGTCAGTTTTGCCTTTGTGGGAAGCCCTTCTGTGTTTTCCCATTTCACAGGCCGAACACAAATGATCCTTATTGAATTTAACATTTGGCAAACCTTTAACTAGATTGAGTTTTACTAGTTTATCCAAGGTGTGAAAGTTTAAGTGACAGAACCTGTTGTGCCATAACCACGCTTCTTCACTTTTGCAGGCTACTAGGCAAACTTTGTCCTTGGATTTTGAAGTAAAATTCATTAGGTATAGATCACCTCTTCTTTCAGCTCGCAGAAGTTCCATTCCTGTGTTTTCACTCTGTAGAGAGCAGAAAGTTCTTTTGAATAACACATCGAATCCTGTATCACAGAGTTGACTTACGCTTAGTAGGTTGTGTTTGAGGCCATTCACATATGCAACTTTGTATACAGAGACATTTTCTTTCTGTATGACTCCATATCTTTTGATGTGTCCCTTCATGTTGTCTCCAAAAGTTACAGATCCACCATCGTGTGTTTCTTTGTATGTGGATAGTAATCTTCTGTTGCCAGTCATGTGCCTTGAGCATCCGGAGTCAAGATACCAAATTGGCACATGTTGCTTCTGTAAGACAATCACAGAGATTTAGGTACCCATATCCACATGGGTCCAATATTGTTAGAATTTTTCAAGTTTGCCTTAGCATTCTTGAAATACATTTTATCTTTTGTAGAAGAATCAGATTGTTTCTCTTTTGGTTCTGACTTTCGAATTTCAATGGTGAGAAAGCAATCTGGACTTGAGAAGTGTTTATTCAATTTAAACATAAGATCAAAACAATGACAGTATTGAATATGAGATGTGATTTGTTTGAACTTTTCATTGAATTCTTTGAACTGAGCCACATAGACATTACACTCTTTCTTTACATTAGATTTCCTATTACAAGAAGATCTATGAATACTAGAATGTTGTTTGCAAAAGTCTTGTTTAGTTCCTGCCTTCTGTGACTCTCTTCTGTGGTGAACATCTTTCTTCACTGTCACAGAGGAAAAATATTTGTTAGCTTCAGGCCATTTTCCCTTTTGTTGCCAAGTGGGATTCTCTTTGATTTTCCTTAAAGGTTTTGAAAATTTTAAGTTTTTTGGATTTTCAGAGGCCTTTTTCAGATTTTCAAGCTCTGTAGAGGTTTTGACTTGTATACACATTTTGAGAAAATCTGGATGGATAGGTATCTATGTGATTTTCTCTTTTGGAGAAATTGTTCTGTTAAGAACTTTAGAGGAGAATTTGACATCCTCTGTGTCACAGTGAATTATCCCTGATTTGAAATCAGTCTCTGAGTCGTCAGAGGATGAATCGTCCTCATATGCAGAGGTTGAGTCATTTCTTTCGACAGAGGCTGGATTTTCTGAGCATGTATCATACGAGCTTTCTTCCTCTGTAGAAAAACTTTCGTGGATGGCAGAGGTTTCTGATGAGATCTCTTCAGCGAGTTTTTGATCTATAGAAGATGTACAGAAATTTTCTAAAATATTTGATTTCAAAACTTCCAAAATTTCTTTTTCAATAGATTCTTCAAGTTTTTCTTCTGAAAAGATGGGTTTAAACTCAGGAGCTTCTGCTGACAATTTCTTTTCGACATTTATCATACAGACAAAAGCGACCTGTGTTTGAGTCTCTGGTTTACCAAACTTAAAGATACCAATCTGATCTTGTGTTTTCAGATATTTCTTTGGTTTGATTTCTCTATTGACAGAGGTTGAAGATGATGAATCTGTGTTTTCAAACCACACATTGATCATCTTTGTATGTTTCCTCAAGTGAGGTTCTGCAGAGATTTTAACCCTTTTACTTACAGAGAGTAAGTTTGGAAAGTTTGGTTTGTTAGTTTTTCCCAAAACAAATAGAGAAGACAGAGGTTTTAGTCGTTTATTTTCAACTCCTAAGGTAATATCACTGTACCCTATACCTCGTCTTGCTATTTGAGAGTTTACCTTTTCATACACCTTCTGTGCATCTTTATAGTTTTTAATTAAAACTTCTCTTCTTAAAAGATCTTGCCAAAGTACCTCTCTTTCCTTTTGAAAGTACTCTTTGAGAGCTCTTATGTCTGTAGTTTCACTTCTTGAACTTGAAAGTTCTTTTGTTTTGATTTATAAAGCATAGGTTAAATCAGAAATTTGCCTTTTTAAAGGATCTATATTTTTGCTCCAATATTTTTCGATTTTTCCTTTTTCTTCAAAGATTTTGGCTTTTTCTTGAGTGAGAAGCCTTACTTCTCTCTCATTAAAGGTCAGCTTTTTCTGAATGCTTTCAATTATATCTTTCAGTTCAATGTTAAGTTTAAATAAATCATCATCTACAGAATTAGTACTTGAGGTAGAGTTTGAAATGGATACCTCATTGTCAGTGCCGGAGTCAACTTCTGCCATGCCACAGAACAGGGCATTTGTGGGAAATTCATCATCAGAGGTAGAGTCTGATTCGAAGTCTTCTTTGTTTGCCTCAGAATGCCCTTTGTTCGCCATTAGATATTTTTGTGCGTAATACTCGGCCTTCTTTTTGTAAAAAGCTGAGTCCTTCTGTGGGCGATTTGGTCTACTTCTGCATTCTTTTGCGAAATGACCTGGCTTGCCGCAGTTGAAACAACCTTG
This sequence comes from Saussurea involucrata, assembly GCA_033807775.1. Classification (NCBI taxonomy): domain Eukaryota; kingdom Viridiplantae; phylum Streptophyta; class Magnoliopsida; order Asterales; family Asteraceae; genus Saussurea; species Saussurea involucrata. Next base: position 100,367,820 of record CM066321.1, on the reverse strand, counting down.
GGAGATGTTTCCAGTTCGGTCGTCAGACTTCTGTAGGTCTCCACCTTTCTCTGTTCGGCATTCGTTTGCGTAATGACCGGGTTTACCACATTTGTAGCATTCTTGTGTGTGGCCTACCTTGTCATCTGATCTCTGTCGATCATTTCCTCTGTAGCTTCTGTCGCTCGACCTCTGTAGGTCATCATTTCTGTAGTCTGACCTCTGTCGGTCACTTGATTCTTCTCTTCTTCCATCATCTCTTCTACCAGAAATCCTTTGGTTATTTCTTAACTCTCTTGTCAATAGAGCCATTGATTTAGCTAATGACGCAAGAGTTATCTCTTCCTCTATCAGCTCGTCTTCTTCGCTATCAACCATTACCATCTTCTTTTTCTCCTTCTTTTTCTCCTCTGTAGATCTCTCATTTCTTGGTCTGTCTGCAGCCTCTGTAGATTTACTAACCAATGCGTATGGCACAATGGTTAGTGTTTTAGCTTGAGCTATTTGAGGCTCTTGTGCAGCAAGTGTTCCATAGAGATCAGAGAGTGTCCAGGAGTCTAGATCTTGATTTGTTTGTAAAGACATAGACAACTGAAGCCACTCATCGTTCAGGCTCTTTAGAAACATGACATTATTTTCTTCCGTGGTTCTGTGAATACCAGACTTTTTGCATTTGTTTATGAGAGAGTTGAACCGGTCGTATGTTGTTTGCAGAGATTCTGTTGCAGAGGCTCTGAAAGCATGATATTCATTTATGTATTGTGCCCTTCGCTTCTTCTGAGTTTTAGCACCCCCTTCCAATTGTCTTTCTAATTCTTTCCAGAGATCGTGCGCTGTTTCGCATGCATCTAAGGATTGAAAAAGTTCGTTGGGAATTGCCATGATCAGTATTCTCTTTGTTTTCTGTGAAACTTCATCTTCTGCCTTATCTTCATTTGACCATTCTTCTCTTGGCTTAGGTTTTTGATGTTCAGGGATTTCAGCAGATTCAGCAGTAGCTGGTACACGTGGCATAGTTATCATCGGAACTGGAGGAAGATTGTAAAGATATTGTTTGAGAGATTTTTCAGTACCCTCAAAGAAATGAACCATTCTTATCTTCCATTGAGGATACTCATCTCTAAGAAGAGTAGGAGGTTTGGTTAGTGAGCCAGCAGTGAAAAAGTTATTTGTATTTGTCATTTTGAGGAAAGGATAATCTGATGGAGGATTTCTAAGTATGAAGATCTGGAAGGTTTTCTGGGTACAACTAATATCCAGAAATATGGTGATGAAGAGAAAGAGAATAATCTATCAAATAAAAGTTGTAAAACGAGGATCACTTAATATTGAAAATCAAGCTTTGCTCTGATACCAATTGTTGGTTCCCGTTTTGCTTTAAACAAGATTATCAGATCTATTAGTTCAAGTTAATGTTTGATGCGGAAGCGTATTTAAAGAACTAACAGATAAGTTTGATAGATTTAGAACAAAATATAAATAAACAGTGAACAGAATATTATATCTCAAAGTTTACTGAATGTATATATCAAGAACAGATTTAAGAACAGTGAAAAAGCTTTGGAACAGATATGACTTTTAAGGTGAATAAGCTATTTGTGTTCTTGATGTTCTATTTTTGTGGTAAGGAAGAACTCAACATGAGTCTTCCTTATATACTACTACAAAGGGGACCATAAAGCATATGCTACTATTCAAAAGGTACGTTATGAATAGTAGAACGGATGTCGTGAACAGTTGCAAGGATGGCATGAACAGTCAGACGTGCTGTATTGCATTTAATGCAACAGACGTCTAATATGTACTAAGCCCTACTGAGTCCAATCAGAGTTTGACACGTCGACGTTGGACAGGGCATGCTACCATGCAAGTTGATGAACGGGTCCTGTAACAGTAGCAAGATATTATAAATATCTTCAAGTCTTTCAGTGAGGACCACAGAGGCTCTGTAATGAGTTACAGAGGTTCTGTGGTCTGGTCCTCTGTGGAGCAGTCTTCACCTTTGTTTCCGAGACTTGGGTCTTCTTTGAGTACAGCAGAGGTTCTGTAGGAAGCCTCTGCTGCTTCTGTAGCTTCTTGACCTTGATTTCTCGGTAATGTCGGCAGAGCCTCTGTAAGAGGCTTTCTTCACTTAGCCTATTTTTCACTACTTCTAAGTACTTTGATTAGGAAGATTGAAGCTAACAATCTCCCCCTAAGTAGTGAAAAATAAAAATTTGAACTTTGAGTTAAGTTAGGCTAAGTTAGATAAGACAGAGGTTAAACAATACCTCAAAATTTCTTTCATATAGAAATATGCCAGAGGCATTTTACATTTGAGTACAATGAAAGATAAACTTTAACTTTGTTTGCAGAGATTGGAGGTCTGAGAATCAGATTTTGGCATCTTTGAAATCGTTGTAGCTTCTGTTGTCTCTTCCGACTCTTCTGATCTCTTTGTAGAAGCTGATACAGAGTTCTCTTAGGTGGATTGTTGCGTCAATCTCTCTGATGATAGTATCTGCAGCATCTTTATCCATTTTCTTTGTACCTCTGTATTTCACAAGGCTTGCTCTGAACTTTTTCAGAGTACTTGTTGCGTACTTCTGACAGTCCATGCATACAAAGAGTTTAGTTTCGCCTTGAGGGTTTTGAAATACTAACCCAAACCTTGGTTCTGTGATGATTGAGTTAGGTACGGCGTCCGGTGGGCAGCGATCCTCTGGTGGTCGTAAATCCAGATGCTTGAGACCAAGATCCTTTCCCAGCTGGAAATCTATCATGCTGTAGAGCAGAAGCTTTTCCCTCATCGATTTTCTCAACACTTGATAGGCTCTGGTGTTTGCCTCTGTGTTGTAGTTGTCCTTTGTCCATTGCAGAAGGTCAGGTAGATCATAAGGATTGATATTTCTTAAATCAGCATCAGCGAAGGTAGTTTCTGAATTGTCTTCTCTTCTGACTTTGTAGAGATTGTACCTGACCTTTGGATAGGTTCTTGTGAAGGAGAATTTGCAGAAGATTACCTTTTTGATCTTGTGGATTGAGAAGACATCTGCTTTGGTTCTTGGCTTTGTCCTTGTGAAGATGTTCTCAAATTCTTCTCTGATCCTTGGATCTGTCACATGATCTGTTGGATGATTGGTCTGAAAGGATTGTTTATAGAGGTATTTGTAGACCACTTCTTCCATCTCTTCATGTGTTGGACTAGGTTGTGGTACTCGTCTTCTGAGACTCTCCATTTCTTGAACAACTTCTGCAGCTCTACTAGTTAGAGGAATGTCTGACAGAGGTTTCAATCCATATGCCTAGTCAACTTCTTCAGGCTTTGGGGTTTGAAAGGCATCAAACGCACTCTTCATTAGTTTCTCTGTTGGCTTTGGCAATGTTTTATTCTTAGGCTCTTCTGTCAGTATTCCTTTGCCCTTGTCTTTTCCTTTTGGCAGGGCAGAGGCTGTTGCTTCTGTAGGTTTGGAGGTTGGCACTTCTGTAGGCTTGATGGGGATTGCCTCTGTGGGTTTTGACATTTGTGATTTAGAGGACTTTCGTGGCGATGGTTCTGTTGGCTTGAGTTGCTCTGTAACCTCTGTTGGAGGTTGTTTGTTGACTTCTTCTGTGAGCTCAGTTTCTGTTGATGAAGTATTGACATCGAATCTTTTTGCCATTCTGAAAGATAAAGTGAACCTGTGCCTTTCTTCTTCTCTCTGCGCCATACGATCACTCATTATTGTGTGCATCTTTTTCAGAACGTCAGAAGCAGAGGTCGTTGCTCTTTTTGGTTTGGTGGCAATCGACTTTTATTCTCGGTATGGTTTGGGGTGTTTCCACAGAGGTGGGTGTTTTCTCTGTGGTTTGTTCATCTGTTTCTTCCAAAATGATTACCTCAGGGGCGGTTGTTGCCTATGTGGTTTGCTTATCTGCTTCTGGAGTTTTAGTTTCGTCAGGAGATGATTCCACAGAGATGGGTGTTGCCTCTGTGGTCTTTTGGGTTTGTTGTTGGGTTTGTTCTGGAGGGGCTTGGTTGATTGGTTCTGCTGCGATTGGTGGACTTTTCATATCCTTGAAGCACACCTCTATAGCTCGATCTCCACCTTCCACCTGCTTCAATTTCTAAAAAGCGCTGGCAAATGAGACTCTTAATGGATCTTGTCAATTTTCATACTTTTTAATGGGGATAACCACATGCACAAATGTTTTTTAAGGGTGTCTTAGGCTATGCCTAAACTAATCCCTGGGCAAATTATGACTGTAAGACATCCGTCCTGATTAAACCTCAGTAACCACAATTGTTGTGTACGCCTGGATTAGAACCCTGGGCAGATGGGATATTCCACCACATCCCCAGGGTCTTAACCAGTACGCCACAAATGTTTTTTTGTATATAACTTTCAAGTTTCTGTATTGCACCTACCTCAGCAACCTCGTCAGTGCTAACATTTGATTTTTATCTACCACAACTGACGGACCCCCACATAAAGGTAACTATTTTTCATTTATACTTTCTAGTCTACACCCATTCTCAATTTGACTTCTAAATGTGGTGTTAGGTTTGTGAAAATTTGTCATATGCCCAGTTGCCCACCAAGTACGGTTCGATGTAAATCCTGAACCAGGAGCATTGCAAGACACACACATCGACCATCGTCAACAAGATTAGACACCGACACATTGTTTACCTTGTGTATTATCACTTGGCTCTCTTTGCTGATCTGGTTAAACCAAAGACCCATGATCGTATGTTATAAAAGTTTGTTCCTAAAAAAAATTGGAACAAATTATGTTCCTTTTTATTCAATTTGTCCCTTTTTTCTTATCGATTTACATGTTCGAAAGTACAGTTTTGAGGAAATATGAACCATGTTTCAGGAAATGGCACAAAGTTTCAACCATATTCAGGCTCTAATGGTTTCGGTCATCCATATGCATTGCTTTCGAATTTTTTTATCATCCAACTTGAATTCATTGTTCTTAGACCACTTTTAAATTCATTGTCCAAGCAATTCACTATATATGTAGCAAGTGATACACATGAGCATAAGCTTAAGAAGAAAAAACAGAGTTTTTCTTGAAAATAAGAATACAAACATATGTTGTATAAATCTGATTCATAAAGTGAACCCAAACAGGAAGATTGCTGTGTGGTATTCAGAAGCAAAACAGAGGGTACTGGAATATGAGAACTTTCATTAACAATTAAATTGAATTACATCAGATACATAGTGCATATATATATACAAAACCAAGCATTGCAACCCTTCATCCTAAAGGTCAACAGATGCCAACGATTCCAACATAACCATTATTAACTGACATTGAATAACTACCACATAACTGTCTAGCTTATAACTTTAACACACCCCCTTAAGCTAGACTTGACCAACCCCTAACTTGTCTTTCAATCTTGCAAAATCACTGTTCTTTAATGCCTTAGTAAACGTATCAGCCACTTGTTCAGTGGTTTTGCAGAAAACAACTTCAACTTCTCCAAGCCTTACTAATTCACGTATAAAGTGGTATTTAATACGTATATGTTTACTCTTGCCATGGAACACTGGATTTCGAGTTAGGGCGATTGCAGACTTGTTATCACAATGAATCAGAGTAGGTTGTTCTTGAGGATGAAGTAGTTCATTGAGTAGTCCTCTCATCCAGATTACTTGACAGCCCACTAACGAAATTGCCATATACTCCGCCTCAGCCGTAGATAGAGCGACAACTTTCTGTTTCTTAGATTGCCATGAGATGGCACCCGATCCCATGCTTAACACGTATCCAGTAGTGCTTCTACTGTCGTCGATATTCCCACCGTAGTTGTTGTCACAATACGCCATCAATCTTGAGTCATTAACTTTTTGATATGTAATGCCATGATCAGTAGTTCCTTTGATATATTTTAGAATGTTTTTTCCAGCCTCCCTGTGACACTGCTTAGGAAATTCCATGAATCTGCTTATCGAACCAACATCATACATTATTTCTGGTCTTGTAGCCGTTAAATACATTAGGCTACCCACGAGGCTTCTGTATAATCTTGAATCTACTGCTGCATCTGATGATTCTTTGGTCAGTTTTAAACCAAATTCCATAGGTATAGAATTAGCTTTAGCACCTTCTATGTTGAATCTTTTTAAGATTTCTAATGCATATTTCTTCTGTGATATTGTGATCTTGTCTATGCCTTGTCTTACTTCTATACCCAAGAAGTAATGAAGATTTCCCAGATCTGTCCTTTCGAATTCGGCCTTCATAGATTGCTTGAACTCCTTTATCAAGCTCTCACTATTTCCTGTGAAAATGAGATCCTCTACATATAGACATACGAACAGAAACTTACCTTTGAGTTTCTTGATGAACAAGGTGTGCTCATACGGACACTTTTTGAAGTCATGCTCCATGAAATATGTGTCTATGCGACTATACCAAGCACGGGGTGCTTGTTTTAGTCCATACAACGCTTTCTTAAGATGACACACCTTCTTTTCTTCATTCTTTTTCACGAATCCAGGGGGTTGATCTATGTATACTTCCTCATTTAGATACCCATTCAGGAACGCCGATTTGACGTCCATTTGGTGAATTGTCCAACTGTTTTGTGCAGCCAAAGCCACAACCAAACGTATTGTCTCTAACCGAATAACGGGCGCAAAAACTTCATTGTAGTCTACCCCATATCTTTGTTTGTATCCTTTCACTACAAGACGAGCTTTGTATTTCTCAACCTCGCCCTTTTCATTTAACTTGGTCTTATAGACCCATTTTACTCCAATTGATTTGTGCCCTTTGGGAAGGTCCACCAGTTCCCAAGTCTTGTTTCTAAGTATAGAATCCATTTCTTGGTTCATGGCTATTCTCCACTTGTTGCTTCTATTTGCAGTTTCAAAATCAATAGGATCTGAATCTGCAAATAAAGCAAAGTCTACCAATTCATCATTACTAACCTCTTGTGTTCTTTCATAGAGTTCTTCAAGGGTACGGTAACGGCGTGGTGGTGAACCATATGTTGATGAATTTGTTGGTGAAGGTGGCTCGGATGTATTTGAACCAGAGGGTGTATTATCCCCTTCATTTGTTTCGTTATTTGCATCCACGAATTGAGGTTCCAACCTTTCTTCTTCTGGAATTATAACAGCTTCTCCACTAATTTTGTTATTCCATTCCCACGCCTTTTCTTCCGCGAAAGTTACATCCCTGCTTATGACTACTTGATTTGAGATAGGGTTAAATAACTTATAGGCTTTTGAGGCTTCACTGTAGCCTATAAAAATACACTTCTCAGATCTGTCGTCTAATTTACCACGATTAGCAGATGGTACATGGGAATAAGCAACACATCCAAACACCCGTAGATGTGTTATACATGGCTTAGAACCGCTCCAAGCCTCTTGAGGCGTCGTCCCTCTCACACTTCGTGTTGCTGCACGATTCAAGATGTAAATGGCATTAGACATTGCTTCTGCCCAGAATGTGTTTGGTAATCCTTTATGTTTTAACATACTTCTAGCAAGCTCCATAAAGGTCCTATTTTTTCTCTCGGCAACACTGTTTTGCAGTGGTGTGTGTCGAGTAGTTTTCTGGTGTTTAATGCCATTATCTCTTAAAAAAAATTCAAACTGATGTGATGTAAACTCACCACCATTATCTGACCGAATGCTCTTTATTTTAAAACCACTTTGGTTCTCAACCATAGACTTGAAAGATCTAAACATTTCAAATACTTGAGACTTTTCTTTTAAGAAGTAGGCCCATGTTTTCCTACTTAGATCATCTATAAATGTTAATACGTACCTACTGCCTCCAATAGATATCGTCCTCATGGGTCCATAAACATCAGTATGGACCAATTCAAGTAGGTTTGATGCACACTAAGCTTTATCCTTAGGGAATGGGCTTCTTGTGTGCTTGCCTAGCGCACATGCGTCACAGATCTCGTTTGAGATCTCCAGGGAAGGTAATCCACGAACCATATGAGCCTTACTCATATACATTAACGAATTTAAACTTAAATGTCCAAATCTGAGATGCCAAAGATTTGATTTGCTTGTATTCACAGTGCTAAAGGCTGATAAACCATCTTTATCGAACTTCAACGGAAACATCTTGTTGGCAGTCATTTTAATCTTTCCAAGAGTGGTACCAGTAGGATCTCTTATAATGCAAACTTTATCTATAAAGTGTATATCATAATTCTTTTGCACTAGTTGCCCAACACTTAACAGATTATGTTTAAGTGCTGGCACATAGTACACATCAGTGATCTTTCTTGGTCCATGGTTAGAATTTACAAGTATATCGCCTTTACCTTGAACCACATGCTTTCGTTCGTCTCCGGTTCTTACTTCGCCATTGTGAGACTCATCCAAGGATAAAAAAATGTCCTTTATGCCAGTCATGTGATTACTACAAGCACTATCCACATACCACGTTCCATTTCCTAAAGATGTTTGGACTTCACAAGTCATGAACATGGTTTCAGGATCTTTGGTATCCTTTGTCATAAAAGTAGATTCTTTATGGTCTTCAGTTCTCTTTTGTCTGCAGAACCTTTTAGTATGCCCATATCTTAGACAATTGTGACATTGATAGAGGCCTCCATTTTCCCTTTCCTTTGAATGTTTTTCCTTGATCATCTTGACCTTGTTCGTGTCCTTCCCACGATCCTTACCATAACCCTTGTACTTGTTACTATACTTCGTCTTTCCTTTGTCATATGAATTCGAATTCGACGCAACTTTGAAGGCTTGATTAGATGCGGAGGCAGGAGATTCGAATTGCTTTATACGCAATTCATGGGACTGTAATGTCCCAAGGAGGCTTTCTATTGAAAGTTCTGTAAGATCCTTGGACTCCTCGATGGCTACAACAACATATTCGAACTTGCGTGTGAGACTCCTTAAAATCTTTTCGATTACTCTAATATCCTCAAGTTTTTCTCCATTTAGTCTCATCTGGTTTACGATCGCTATTAGCCGATTGTAGAATTCTTCTATCGTATCAGAATCTTTCATCTTCAGGCTATCAAACTCACACCTTAGTGTTTGCAAACGGACTGTTTTTACACGATCTTCCCCTCTATAGAATTTATACAACGTATCCCACGCTTCCTTTGATGAAACCGATGTAGAAATTCGTTCAAAGATCGTATCCTCTACGGACTGGTATATGAAGAACAAAGCCTTCTTGTCTTTCTTTCTGTTTTCACGTAAATTAGTGGCTTGTTGTGCTGTTAACCCTGCCTGATTCGCAGGCTCTACAACCCCATTCTCAACTACCCCCATAACTCTTGTGACTCATACAAGACCTTCATTTGGATACTCCAATGATGGTAGTTTCTTCCATTTAGTTTCGGAAGACTGGGCTGTAAAGTGTTGCTGTTCTGTGTTGACATTCCAGCGGTCAATTTCAGATTTTATACCTTCAACAAGAACCGTAAACGAGGCTCTGATACCAATTTGTTGTATAAATCTGATTCATAAAGTGAACCCAAACAGGAAGATTGATGTGTGGTATTCAGAAGCAAAACAGAGGGTACTGGAATATGAGAACTTTCATTAATAATTAAATTGAATTACATCAGATACATAGTGCATATATATATACAAAACCAAGCATTGCAACCCTTCATCCTAAAGGTCAACAGATGCCAACGGTTCCAACATAACCATTATTAACTGACATTGAATAACTACCACATAACTGTCTAGCTTATAACTTTAACAACATAAAGAATAATAGAGCATACTTTTAATTTATAATAATTCATCAAAACATTTATAGTAACTTGTAATAACTACAACCAGAATGATGATTTTCAACATACCTATTTATTTGATCTATATACGGTGTAATCCATGCAGCTGCACATGCAAGTCTAAAATGAAACCATTGTGGTTCAATAGTAGGCATCAGATATCCTTCTTGTAATGCCACTTTAACATAATGGTTATCATTTGTGTGCCCGATTGCACTAGCAACATGTCGATACCATGCTGGGGGACTAGACCGAAGTGGCAAGTACGTCATACTATTCCTTCTGCTTAAACAATGTAATATCACATTATATCTAGAAGCAATCAGGAAACCTATATCAGACAAAGTTATCCGGTGCTCTAGTGATGCACTTATTTCTGTCCGAGAGAAATTTAAAGAGTTGTAAAGTTGAAACCGATGTTCAGTTCCGAACATATCATCGTATTCTGTCTTGTACATTTCTAACTCATCCATTAAATTATGCCGAATTCCAGGCCATTCATTTTCATGGAGACCGAGACAAACGGCTATTGCTCGAAATCCACAGTTTTCATCATTTTTTACATCTTGTATCTGTGTGATGTAAGGATGAAACATATCCGGAAATTGGTTAATATGAGTTTTACGAGCATGCTCAGTCATCCGATATTTTTGACGTGCATTGTAGATTGTTTTGAGCGTAGACACGTTATTCGTATTTTGCTCTTTCAGTGATGATAGAATTTCATGCGGTTTCACATTCTTCCTTGACAAATCTTCTACCAATCGAACTTCTTTGTCAGACAATCGCATTGCATATGGATGGTCCTCCATATGTGGTGGTGTTGGTTCGTGATTATGTTTTTCACATATCACCCTTAATGTCCAACTATCAAACATCGGTGAATATTTTCCTGCTAATTCAAATGGACAGTTGATTTTTTTGCTTCGAGTATTTCTGCTAGAGATTTTAGAACTCCTGTATATACCACCACGATCACATTTTATATAACTTTAGACATAGCCCCACTTGATCTTGTCTTTGATCTTTTTATGAAATGTATGAAAATATCCTTCATTTTGAGTTGCTTGGTTTGTGAAAATATCATGCTCCTAAACATATATATATATATATATATATATATATATATATATATATATATATATACACACAATGTCAAAAAATTATATTTGAAAAAAGAAAATGTATTTAAAATTGCCAAATGAAAATACCTTGTTATTTGAATTCCGATGATCCTCCATTCGTATCGATGATCTGATGAACCAGTATTCAGTTTTCGATTCCAGTATACGAAAACTTAATCAAGATTTTCCTTTGTTGTTTCTTCTTCGTCTCTCCCTCTTAATCCCTGTATGAGACTGTGTCTGAATTTTGAAACAGAGGAAGTTGAAGAGGAATATGGCTGGGGTAAAATAGGTAATGCATGTGTTTATATATTGAAACAGTGGCACCCCTCCCTGATAATGGCACCCCCTAATAGCTTTATTAATATTATATATTTTTATAATAATATCTTTTTATGCAGGATTTTTTGTTACATAATATATCATTATTATAACAATGATTTTATTTATTATTGTTACTATTTTAATCTTTTAAAGTTGTTGTCATTTAACAAATTCCGTAATTTAATAACCTGTTTATTTTTATTTATCAACTATTATTTTCTGTATAAAAATAATAATAATAAAAAATTTACAATCTATAAAAAGATAGATAAATAAATAATCTGATTGAGATAACCCATGCTTTTTCAGCCCTACCGTAGGGTGCCGATAACGAGGTTGAATCTATTCCCAACCCCACCTATATAACTATTTACATTTACATTTCCACCTACCAACTTTTTGTTTTTTCAATAATGCTACAATTAAATCCTACACCAAATAAATTATATTTATTATATCGGGAAAAGTTTTGAAAATTCAATAATTTTTCCATTTTAATTAATTAAGTCTTTAAATTTTTTGAGTGAATTATAAGTTTGGTCCTTATGTTTTATGTATTTTAGGCTACGTTTGGCAAACTAGCTGATAAGCTAGCTGATAGCTGATAAATTAGTTGTTGACTCATAAGCTAGCTGGTAGCTGATAAATCAGCTGGTAGCTGATAAACTAGTTGATGAAGAAATCACGTTTGACAAAACTAGCTTATAAACATGTAAAATGACCAAAAAGGACATTTTCAAAAAAATTATCAATTACGATATTTAATTATATAAATAAAACAAATTTATAAAAGTATAATATGTTAATTAATACAACCAATGTAGTCAAGAAAAATTAAATAATACAATATGTTAATTAAAATAATTTTAAATTTATTATTACATATATACCATAAATTTTTAATTTCTTAAAACAAGTTTTAGGAAAAATATATATATATATATATATATATATATTAACTTATGATTTTAAATAACCGTTACATATAATATGAAAAAAATAATCAAATAATACTTAAAAAGATAATAGTAGTTGGTAATTAATATAGTCAATCAGGTTGTAGCGCAGTGGTTGATCGCCTTGGGTGATGTGGTGGAATATCTCATCTATCCAGGGTTCGATCCCAGGCATCCTCAACATTGATAAGACATATTTAAGTTTCAAAATTGCCAGAGATTAGTCTGGACTGTACCTAGGATACCCTTCCCAAAATATTATAAAATATATAAAAATAATTTATATGATTAACAATAACTCTAAATAATTAAAAGTTAATATCAATATATAATTAAAAATTAATTTAATAATTTTCAGTTAATATTGTTAGTCCCAGATGACTATAACAAGTATTGTAGAAGGGACGAAGGGGGGGGTTGAATACAATACTCAAATTTTCACAATTTTAATTCTATTATTGAAAAATCTTCAACAAGAATTACACAAAGAAACTAAGACTGTTGCGGAAAAGAACAGATATACTATTCTAACAATCTTTCACAAAGTAAACAAAACAAAACAACTAAGAACACTTAGAACAAAGCTATTAAGTTTACAGCAAAAAGGAGATTTCTTGCACTGAGAGAGATGTTCAGAAAGCGTGTTTTGCATGGAGCTGATAACGCCACTTTTTGGCGTTATTTTCGGTTCTCAAACCAATGAGATTGGCTTGTATTTAAGCAAAGAAGCGGATTCTTAATGGTTTATCTAGTGAAATGAACAGGTAATCCAAAAGACAGCGTTCATCGAGAAAAGAAGCTAAAAAGAGCCCGAAAAGGTCCAAAACGAAGTCAACGGAAGCCCGAGTTCCAAGCCCAAGACCCGCGCCCGAACCAGGACTCGATACTGACCCAAACACCCCTCAGAAAACCGGGCGACTTGCCACGCGGTTTGCAATCCGCGAGACAAGTCGCGGGACTCCCTGTTCCAGCGTATTAGTTTGGCGATTTTCAGATTTTAGGTCATTCTGGTTACACGCCCGATAGGGAACTCAGACGACGAACGACAGCAGTCCATAGGCGATTTTGGGAGATAGTTTACATCTATTGGAGCCACGAGAGAGGATCAATCGAAGAGGAAGTCACGACGCAACGTGGATTAGAGCCGGGAGAAGGGAGTACATCTACCACATTCACCACGATCACTTTTATCATGTTTTCGTTCATTGTTTCCTTTTCTTCTTCTATGTTTTTGTCCCCCAACATCATGAACTAATCTTTAGATGTTGGGGGTTGGATTGAATTAGGTTTGAACATATGAACGGATGACGAATGACTTTTATCAGTTTTTCCTATTTTAATGAAGCTTGTGATTTAGTTTTTAATGCTTTTGTGAATTTGGCCAATTTACATCTGATTTGTTTGTTCCAATTAAGTTCGAGAGAATTAATTGCTACTTAGAACTATAAATTGCATGCCTAAGGCGAGAATTTGGTGATAGAGATATACCGAATGCGCCTTAGTCCTAATTGAACCAATTAGGTTGAGATCGAGAGATTAAATCTATCCGTTCAAACATGAATCTTGCGCTTAACGTGTTTTGAAATCCATAGGTTGAGATCGAAAGATAAAACTTGTCCTTTTCAAAATAAAACTCGATGTTGCTCGAAAGAGAACAACGGTGATTTTAGAGATTGGGTATTCATTAAGGGGATTAACTGGTAATTGTTTTAAGTCAGATAGTCGTATGTGAAAACCTAAGGATTTCCAACCCTCAACTGTTTTCTCTATCAAAGTTGCTTAAGTTGTTTCTGTTTCGTTTGTGATTTACTTTAGTTGCAATTAATTACTCAATACCAACCTCTCAATTTTCGATAGTTCAGTTAATAGTGATTATGGTAATTGTGATACTTAGTTCCTAGTTCCCCGTGATTCGATACTCGTACTTTCTAGTACTATTACTTGACTTCGACCCGTACACTTGCGGTGAGATTTAGGGGGGTGATGCCCGCCCTATCAAGTTTTTGGCGCTGTTGCCGGGGAGCTAGTTGCAACTGATAGCACTACCAGCTATAAGCGCTATTACATTGAACAAATTTTTTTCTGTTATTTATTTCATCACTTCAGTTTTTGGATTGCTAAATTTGTTTCTTTCCGTTTCAGGTACTAATTGGTTTATGCCAAGGAAAACCCGAGGGGAAGGAATCGAACCAATCGATCCGGAGATTGAAAGAACCGCCCGCCGTTTACGAAAAGAAACAAAAGCAAAAAAGATATCAAGACCGAGATGGCCGACGAAGCACCTCCTCGCAACAATCCTCCGCCTCCTCCGGCGAGAGTTCCGATACGGTCATTTGCCAATCCAAACGTGGCAACCGCACGGATAGGCATCCAACCGCCCGCTACTGCAACAAATTACTTCGAAATTAAGCCGAGTACCATCGTCATGGTATATCAGAATCAGTTCGGGGGAGCACCTACTGAAGACCCCCATGCCCATCTTCGCGCATTTGAACGGATTTGTAATACGTTCAAGATCAATGGGATGGAGGAAAATGTCATCAAGCTAAGACTGTTCAGCTTCTCACTTAAGGGTAGAGCTGAAATTTGGATAGAAGGTTTGCCAGCGGATCAGATCACTACATGGGCAGACCTGAAAGCTGCGTTCCTCCAAAAATTCTTCCCACCGGGAAGAACCGCGCAGTTAATGGCCGAGATTACACACTTCGCGCAATGGGACCAAGAGACCCTATATGAGGCATGGGAGCGATATAAAGAAATGTTGAAGAAGTGTCCACATCACGGGTTGCATGAATGGGTCATCATCCAGACATTCTTTAGTGGACTCCACCCGCAGTTCAAAAACGATATCACTGCCGCATCGGGTGGAGCACTAATGGATAAATCTTATGAAGAAGCATGCGAGCTGATCGAGAACTTGGCCGAGCACAGTTTTTCGACTCCAAGATCAGCCGTAAGAAGAGTCGCGAGCGTTCAGGGAAATGATGAGCTGAAAGAACTAAAAGCTCAACTAGCTTTTATCACGAACCATTTGAAAGGGGGTATTCCACAAGAACCCGAACAAGTTCAGTTCTTACAAAATCGCAACCATCAGCCGAGGAATGATCCGTTTTCGAACACATACAATGAGGGGTGGAAGAAGCACCCGAACTTCTCATGGAGTCAACCTCAAGGGCAACAACAGCAAGGTAATTCTTCTAACTTTGCTAATTATCCTAATGCTAACAATGTGTACGGTCCTCCAGGTTTCAACCAAAGAAACGAAGGACAATCTGGGGAGAAGAAGCCGGGGCTGGAAGAGATGATGATGAAGTTCATGGCAAAGATGGACAGCACGGTTGGAGAGTTAGCAAACACGGTTAATACGGTCAAGGCGGCAACTGATCAGAACACCGCATCGATCAAGATCCTCGAAAGGCAAGTGGGGCAGATTTCGGAAGCCCTACAAAACCGACCTCCCGGAACATTCCCGAGTGTGACCGAAAAGAAACACCAGGAAGAGTGTAATGCCATCTATCTGAGAAGTGGCAAGGAGCTGAATGGAGATCTTACAAAAGAGCCGTCATTAAAGGAAGTCGAGCCCGAAAGGCAAGATGTGGAGATTGTAGATGTGGATGAGTTGGAGGATGATGAAGAGGTGGTGATTGAAGAGAGCTCAATGAGTGAAGAGAAGAAGAAAGAGCAGTCCACCACGACAAAGCAAACACCGGTCAAGCCGGTAGTCCCGATAGTGCCATATCCGAATAGGCTTAAAGCCCAAAGGGAGGATCTTAACTTTTCTAAATTTCTTGAAGTTTTTAAGAAATTACATATTAACATCCCTTTTGCAGATGCGTTGGAACAAATGCCCTCATACATGAAGTTCATGAAGGAGATTCTATCCAAGAAGAGGGCGATCGATCACCAGTCCACCGTTGCACTTACTGAGGAGTGCAGCGCAATTATTCAGAACAAGCTTCCCCCGAAGCTCAAAGATCCATGGAGTTTTTCAATCCCTATTCAAATTGGGAAGTTTTCTTTTGATAAGGTATTATGTGATTTAGGAGCTAGTATTAATTTAATGCCTTTATCTGTTTTTAGGAAACTGGGATTGGGAGAAGTGCAACCGACGTTCATGACGCTCAAGCTCGCGGATAGAACGATCGTATACCCGTACGGAGTGATAGAAGATGTGCTCATCAAGGTTGGAAACTTTTATTTACCGGCGGACTTCGTGGTGCTGGACGTTGATGAAGATGTAGAGGTCCCGCTCATTTTGGGGAATCATTCCTGGCCACAAGTAGAGCATTGATAGATGTGGAGGAGGGAGAGATGACCTTAAGAGTTGGCGATGAGAAGGAGGTTTTCAAGATGTTTGAGCATGGAAGGCGTAGAGACGGAGATGGCAAAGGAGAGCCAGATGAGGAAAAATCCGCAAAGAACCGCAAGTGTGGGCGATTCGAGTCCGCGGATACCGAGCCAAGTTGAGATCCACACAGTCGTGCCACGACTTTAACTACGGCGCTGGGTGGGAGGCAACCCACCGAGGTTAGTTTTCATTTTAATTTCCAGTTTTTGA
The DNA here is from genome assembly GCA_033807775.1 of Saussurea involucrata. Taxonomy (NCBI): domain Eukaryota; kingdom Viridiplantae; phylum Streptophyta; class Magnoliopsida; order Asterales; family Asteraceae; genus Saussurea; species Saussurea involucrata. The sequence goes on along the minus strand of CM066321.1, from coordinate 100,351,155 downwards.
GTGTGTTCTTATTTACGAAAAACCATAAAAATGAAAAAACGAAAAATCAAAAAAATAGCTGAAACAGGGACTTACGCGGCTTGTGCCGCGGCCTACAAACCGCGTGCCAAACCGCGGGGTCCTCTGTTTGTTTTCTGAAGAAGGGAGTTACGCGGCTTGTGCCGCGGTTTCCAAACCGCGCGCCAAACCGCCCGGCCCCCCTGTTTTTGTTTTCGTGCTGTGTTTTCTTTCCCTGCTTTGTGTGGTTCGTTGTTTTGCTTTCTGTCATTTTTGTTTCGTTTTCCTTGTGTCTACCTTCTCTCTCTCCCCTTTCCCCGATGTCTCTGATTGGCGTTCGAATCTTACAAGAGAATCTCCTCCGTCCGGGCAAACAGGTACGCTCTAAACTTTGTATGTAAGATGTTTGGTTTCTTATTAGTTAACGAGATGCAACAAACCTAAGTTTCACTTAGGTTTGGGGTGCCTCATCTTTTCAAACATCTACACACTCACTTTTATCCCTGTGCAAACCTCGGTTTCACCGAGGTTTGGGGTTGGCTTTGTTTGACAAACCTAGGCCACGACCTAGGTTTGGGGTGACCATGTTTTTGAAAATGCTAGAATAACTCGTTGTTGCTTCATGTTATACTATGCCTTGCCTGTCTAATACCTGTAATAACCGCACAACGATACTTGTTCTTAGTATCGCCTACGCCGACACTTGCACATTGGGGACAATGTGTGGGTAAGGTTTGGGGTGGCCCAATCGGGCCCACGTTATGCACGTAGATTTCCTGCACTTCTGAGTACCTAGATCATTTTAGCATTTTTTTTTGTTTTGAATGATCAAGACCAACCATTGTAGGAAGAATCTTTTGATAGTGACGTGACCATTAGGGAAGGACCGGGAAAGGACATGACTAGGGACATTAGTGGAGACCACCCAATAGCGAGTTTTGAGCCTAAAAGACGTCTTTCATTTCGAGGGATTCATACACGAAAATCGTATACACTTTTTTGAGTTCCTTGTCGTGAATATAGAATGATCTCGCTATATTATTGCATTGAGTAGCAAAGACGACCATCGGGATATTAGGAAAGGGTATAGTAGACCAAATCGTGTGGACCTTAAGATGTGATTTCAGGCATTGTGTGTATGTTTAACCCTGTTTTTAGCTATCGTACCTTTTCACCCATATGTGTGTAACCATAATCCCCTTTGTAGCCAAACACTCACCATTTGTTCATTTCAGACCCACCTTTAAACCCGAGCCAGAAGCCTTAGCCAACCCTATCCGAAAGTGTGTCAACTAGAAGCGGTAATGAACTATGAAAGATAGAGCGGAAAATAAAATAGTAAAGGCCAGTCATTGAGAATAAATTGGGTCAATGTAACCCAAGAAATAGAAAAGAGGGCCAATGCAGCCCCAATTTAAGAAAGAGGACCAATGAAGTCCAAAAAAAAAACTAGTTTAGATATTGATAGTAAGTACAGCAGAAAATAAGAGAGTCAAAGCGACTCCAATAGTGACAAAGAGGGCCGGGGGATAGAATCAAAACCAGAAAAGTTCAGAACTGTTAATGATTGACACGCCAAGGATTTTTATTCCTTTATACCCTTCATTTGTTAGCCATAACCCTAGCCCAGTTACAACCCCTGTAAAGACCTGGATGATCTTTTGGAAAATGTGATTAGCATATACGACCACCCTTACTGATACCCCCTGTCTTGCTACTTGATTCCTTTCTGAGATCAATTTTTGGACAATTGTGCGTCTTTCTTTAGAGTTGTCATGTGAATTTCGAGTATTCTTGTACATAAATTCCCTAAACATGACAACGTGTGCGATAACCTAGGTTTGAGCGAATTGAGCGAATCCCGTGAGGTAGGGTCGAGGCGAAATGTTTTCCCTAGTATGTATGGACCTAGAACAACCTTAATGGAAACGGAGCAGTCACGAGTTTAACTTACAATGGAAGGTCGTAGATCAAACAGAATAGGAATGAGGCGAGAGTGAGATAGGAATTCACGGGTATGGGAAATCACCAGTGCATTACATGGTACCGATTGGGAGTTGTGCAGTTATTATATTTCACTGATATGTGCTTTTATTCTGTTTTTATCGCTAATTTGCTTGGGGACAAGCAACGCTCGGTTTGGGGTTGTTGATAACGCCACTTTTTGGCGTTATTTTCGGTTCTCAAACCAATGAGATTGGCTTGTATTTAAGCAACGAAGCGGATTCTTAATGGTTTATCTAGTGAAATGAACAGGTAATCCAAAAGACAGCGTTCATCGAGAAAAGAAGCTAAAAAGAGCCCAAAAAGGTCCAAAACGAAGTCAACGGAAGCCCGAGATCCAAGCCCAAGACCTGCACCCGAACCAGGACCCGATACTGACCCAAACACCCCTCAGAAAACCGGGCGACTTGCCACGCGATTTGCAAACCGCAAGATAGGTCGCGGGACTCCCTGTTCCAGCGTATTAGTTTGGCGATTTTCAGATTTTAGGTCATTCTGGTTACACGCCCGATAGGGAACTCAGACGACGAACGACAGCAGTCCATAGGCGATTTTAGGAGATAGTTTACATCTTTTGGAGCCACGAGAGAGGATCAATCGAAGAGGAAGTCACGACGCAACGCGGATTAGAGCCGGGAGAAGGGAGTACATCTACCACATTCACCACGATCACGTTTATCATGTTTTCGTTCATTGTTTCCTTTTCTACTTCTATGTTTTTGTCCCCCAACATCATGAACTAATCTTTAGATGTTGGGGGTTGGATTGAATTAGGTTTGAACATATGAACGGATGACGAATGACTTTTATCAGTTTTTCCTATTTTCATGAAGCTTGTGATTTAGTTTTTAATGCTTTTGTGAATTTGACCAATTTACATCTGATTTGTTTGTTCCAATTAAGTTCGAGAGAATTAATTGCTACTTAGAACTATAAATTGCATGCCTAATGCGAGAATTTGGTGATAGAGATATACCGAATACGCTTTAGTCCTAATTGAACCAATTAGGTTGAGATCGAGAGATTAAATCTATCCGTTCAAACATGAATCTTGCGCTTAATGTGTTTTGAAATCCATAGGTTGAGATCGAAAGATAAAACTTGTCCTTTTCAAAATAAAACCCGATGTTGCTCGAAAGCGAACAACGGTGATTTTAGAGATTGGGTATTCATTAAGGGGATTAACTGGTAATTGTTTTAAGTCAGATAGTCGTATGTGAAAACCTAAGGATTTCCAACCCTCAACTGTTTTCTCTATCAAAGTTGCTTAAGTTGTTTCTGTTTCGTTTGTGATTTACTTTAGTTGCAATTAATTACTCAATACCAACCTCTTAATTTTCGATAGCTCAGTTAATAGTGATTATGGTAATTGTGATACTTAGTTCCTAGTTCCCCGTGATTCGATACTCGTACTTTCTAGTACTATTACTTGACTTTGACCCGTACACTTACGGTGAGATTTAGGGGGGGTGATACCCGCCCAATCAGGAGCCTTCTACTTCCTTTTATAGTGAGGATGAGTGTACTGAGCATTAAATGCTTGGTGCATATGTCTTCAGGTGGCTTGCTTCGTACCAGTGGACTTCTGAAAAGTTGACATGTCATAATCACCTTTTCCTTGGTACAAGGAATAGAACCCATGCTGAAAGGGACCTTATCTAAAAATAGATAAGATGACAAAATGTCACTTTTACCTGCCAATAGATATGGTCCCAAAATAAATGATCTTCTTGATGTGTGTTCCCAGACAATTACACCGAAAGGGTTCCACCAATATAATTGTCATATGTCTTAAAACTATCTGCAAAGAAAACCATTCACACAAAGATCCCACCGATTTTACCAAACATTTCGGTGGGACAAATCTGGCAGAAATGTGACGACATCATCGGTGGTGAGGATGTCCACCAATGTTTAAAGACACCATCGGTGGTGAGGAGGTCCACCGATGTGTGAAGATACCATCGGTGGTGAGGATGTCCACCGATGTGTGAAGACACAATTCGGTAGATAATGACTTGCATGTATTTTGAGAAGAGTCTTCTTATTTCCACAATGAGAGTCTCTTCAAGCTTGGTTTCGGTTGATCTTCGACTTCACCGAACAATTGTTATTTTGTACAAGTCATTTAAAGAACCATGCTAAAATATTCTAAGTAAAGCATAGGGAAGAATATCGGTGAGTCAATTTCAAATCCTGGTGACCCAACAATCTCCCCCTATTTGAATTTGAGCTCTATCCTTAGAATATTTAAGAGTAATAGAAAGTAAATATCATTTTGACCCTTTTCACTCTTTTTGGGTTCTTTTCACATAGACCATTCTTTTTGATCTAATTTTCTTTTGTATGAGTATGTATACTATAGACAATATTTACAGGTAAAGTAAGATTATGTGCAACAAGGAAATTCAAAAATAAGAGTACTTGCATTACCGAAATGTTGATTACATTTGGAAATGAAGAGAATCTTACAAGTATTTAGAAAAATGGAAATGAAAACACACAGATCATTTTCTCATTTTCTGTCGGTGCTTGATCTCGGCAAGGATGTTCTGATAGAAAGGATGTGCTTCGGGGATGTTCGGCATAAGATTGGATATGCCTTCAAGAAGAATGATGTCGGCTGAAGGGATTTGAGCGAACCTAAAGAAGCGTCGTTGGCCGAATCCATCATTGAAGTATAATCCAGGAATCGGTGAGAAGCTTATCGTGGTTGAAGGATAAGTGCTTGAAGTGGGAAGAGACAGATTAATATTGTCCACATAGGGAATCTTTCCTTTCTTGGCCAAGTCTTTGAAGATTTTGTCGGTGACTTTGTGATCCTTGGTATCCGATAGACGGATGTCTTCCTTTTGAGATTGAAGTTTGGCTCTATCATCGGTGGAGAGGACGATGTTATGTTTCTTTTTCACTTCTTTCATTTTATTCAACAAGCCTTCAATGTAATCAACGAATACATCTTTCTTCGGATTTATGCTCTTCACTAGAAGTTTAGAGAGTTCAAACCATTCAGAGAGGCCGAATTGTTTGAGGTGGTAATCTCTAATACTTCTTGGCACGCCTTCTTCTCTTTCAATGATCAGTCTAATGTCGGCAGGATTAACTTTAGAGGTGGCAATTTTGATGCCAGTGATTGGAGACCTGTTAGTTCGGTAGTGCATTGCCTTTTTGTACCAAGAAAGTTCCTCTTTCTTTTCTTCCTCTAACGCACTTAAGACCGATTCTTGAGTTTTGATGGGGTCGGTGGATTTGGCTTTTTCTGCTTCTTCCTCGGCAACTTTTAGAGAAAGAGCTTGAGATTCATCCAAAGCTTTTTGAGCAAGTCTAGCCTCCTCAATTTCTTGAGGAGATAGACCGAGATCGGTGGTTGTTGCTTTAGATGGAGGTTTGAGCTTTAGTGTTTGAGCACCCTCAGGACGGGCCCCATACTTTGCCAATTCCTTCTTTTTCTTTTCTTCTTTTGCCAATTCTTCAGCCGAGATAACTTTCTTGCCTTTATCTTTGGGATCCTTGCTAGCTTGCTCCCCCTCAGAAGATGCAAGTATTTTCTCCCCCTCAACTGTTGCATTAGTTGTTTCCACCGATGGAGAATTCGGTGGTGGAGAAGATCTCGGTGGAGGTGAAGATTTCGGTGGAGGTGAAATATGTGGAGTAACTTTCGGAGAGGATCTTTCCACCGATTGTTGATGGGGTAAGGAAGAGCCAAAAGGTTTTGGTGATATACCTAGAAGATCGGTGGCTTTCTTTAAAATGCGGATGTGTGCTTGATCGGTGGAATGAGAAGGCTGATTGCTGTTTGTTCGTTTGACCGAAGGTAATTTCGGTGGTGGTTCAGATTTCTCCCCCTCAGCAACAGCCGCCTCAGTCTTAACCTTTAAACCCAAGAGAGTAAAGACCTTATCAAGCTTTAAGTGGAGAAGTTCGATACTGGCAGGAGTAACGCTTGTTAAAGTGAAGTCACCCAGATCCAAATCCCACTCCAAGCTTTTCTCCAGGAGATCAACCTTTTGATGAAGTGATTCAAGGGAGTCAGAGAGACGGGTCCGAAGATTTTAATGCCGACGGGCCTTACTATTTAGACGAAAGAGCTCAGCATCTTTAACTGTTGTTGAGGCTTTGAAGGCACCGAAAGAGACTGCAAGGTCGGAGTGAGAAGAGGTCAAAGATTCCACCTTAGTTGATAATAAGGCTAAGTTTTCAGATAAAGGCCGAAGAGCTTCCCGAATAGTATCTATCAAAAGCTGAGGTTGCCGAGACTCGAGCACCGATACCCGATCATTAGTTTGAGCCATAAAGAAGACTGTGGCTTGTTTGAGTGATTCAAATTGAGTACCCACCATCCTACATTGACGGGCACTCTCTTGTACCTCAGAGATGAGGTCACTTGGCAACCGAATACCTGTAATAGGAGGATCATGAACCTCCGGTAGATAGAAACGTGGAAATGTTGGTGATAACCGGGAATGAGGTAGAGGTAGTATTCTGTCGTCAACAGGTGGGGAGGAAGATGGATGAGTGCATAAAGGATCGGTGTAAAGAATCCTTTGTCTGGGTATCGGTGGTGGAGATCGGTGTGGGGTGGGAGATCGGTGTGGGGTGGGAGATTGGTGTGCGGTTGGAGATCGGTGAGGTGAAGTGATCGGGGTTGTGATTGTCGGTGATGAGGAAGTGTGTTTCGGTGGGGAAGCTTGATCGGTGGTGAGATCGTCAGTGATCATGGCAACAATCGATTCATTTGAAATGTTTCTGGGAGAGCCAATGTCCTCCCATAAAAAATCAAAGAAGTTTCTTGGGGGGGGGGGGACTTTTTTGTAGGGGAACCCTCAGCGAGTTGTGCATCATCGATCTCAAAATGATCGGGTGTAAGGCTGTGCAGTGCGAATTCGGTGCCTTCGAGGGGAGAGACCTCGAAGTCATCTCCACCACCCAAAGAAGTGAGTGGGGAGGTAAGTCATGGTTCCTCCAAATGTGCAACTGAGGCCTGTGGAGAAGCAACAGAGGAGTCGGTGGGGTTAATAACGGATTCCCTTGGCCTGGAGGGTTGAAGTTCAACAACTGGCGATTTTTGAGAATCGTCAATTGGCTTAGTCGGTGGGGCCGAAAGCTTTCGAGACCTCTTTAAAGGAGATCTCGAAGGGGATGATGAGTGCCTCCGCTTGTGAGATGTGATTTGAACCGGGGAAGCCTCCGAGGGATCTCTCGGTGGCGTGGTTCGAGAAGCGGGTGCAGAGGTGTCGGTGGCCTTACGTTGTTTCTTTTTAGCGCCACCCGACGTCACTCGAGGACGGGGAGAAAGGACCACTACAACTTCGGGTTCCTCGGGAACTTCCGGGTGTTGAAACCCGGGAGCTTCCGCATCACCCCAGTGAAGATCGGGAGATATAGCAAAAGAGATCATACCTTGGCGTAGAGGGCGATCAGTAGCGAGACGGCCAATATTGAGAGTCTTATGGCCAACAAAAGGGGATAACCAATCGTAAGAAAAGCGAGGAGATTGAGACTTGCGATCCGAGTCCAAAGCCGAGCCAAGCTTGTGTTGTAGAATCATGGAGATGAAACGCGGATATGCTACATGGCATCGTTTTGGGTGTTTGATCACTTCAGTCAGCTCAGTAAAGAAATACTGAGCAAAATCCACCTTTCTTTGAAAAATTAGAGCATGGGCTAGTTTGGTAATATAAGAAGGGGACTGGTCTTGACCACTTGTCTTTCTAGAGAGACAATGAATCACATGAGCAAAGAAGAAGTTCCAAACACCACCCATTTTGTTGCGAGTGAGAGTACCCGGGCCTTTTGAGGATTTGGAGACTTTGTCATCAGATTGGTGCACATAGCCAATGGCACTGATAACTTGTTCAAGAAAGTTATCGACATGCATGTCTTCATAAGAGGAGAAGGCATCAATCTTGAGGGCACGACGAACGTCATCAACACCAAATGTGAGATCGTGATCACCTTCCTCGTCAGTAAGAATGGATGCATGGATGGCTTCGTTAGATGGGTCGTACACACAGGTGAGCCAAAAGTTGCTAATGAGCATCTTGCTCATTTTTGGATTGCAAGAAAAGGCATGGAGGAGAGGAGATCGAGTTAAGAAGTTGATGATGGTGTTGAACTCTGGATGTGCGGGATCGGATTCGAACCGTGCGACGTGGTTGCAAGGGTTGAATATGAGGTCTTCAAAGCACGTTGGTATCTTGGTGGGTGCCATTGTTGCATGTGAGAAGAGATGAGGGAAATCAGTGGATGGTTGCAGGTTTTGAAGGAAGAAGATGAATGAGGAAGGCGATGGGTTTTATTTATAGGAGAAAGGAATAGGGTTATGGATTAAAAAAGGAGAGGGAACGGTTATGAGGGAGTGAAAGGAGAGGGTTAAATAAAATAATATAGTTTTTAAAAAAAAATGTAATGACGAGGGTATGGAAACATGTGGTCAAAACGGCGTTATGTGGAATGGGAAGGGTCAAAGTCGACTGACACATAGGGTTTTTAGAGTGATGTAAGCATGGGGAACCGTATGAGATAAGGTTCGAAGCGTCGGTGGTAGATTTCGGTGAAGAAATCATACCGAAGAGTTTGTTGAGAACAATCGGTGGTAAGAAAGAGAGTCGGTGTAACAGTGGTAGGCTTAAGTCGGTGTGGACTTCGGTGACCGGTTTGTCGATCGTCGGTGATGGAAGAGCACACCGAAGATAGATCAAAAAAGGGGATCGGTGAGATTCGTATACCGATAGGGAATCGGTGAGAGAGACAATACCGAAATCGATTTCAGTGTAGAGTTTTGTCACTGACAAAGACAAGAATGGCGATTCCCGAAAAAGAATCGGTGGGGGGGGGGGGGTTAACACCGAAAAAGGCCCTATCAGCCACCGATACTTTGAGGGATTTGCACACCGACATTGGTTTTGATGAGGGATTTGCACACCGACACGGACATGATCGGTCACCGATACTGAAAGAGATCGGTAAGCACGATTATTTATACCACACATTTTTTTTTAATTTTCTAAATACAACATACCAAGTTCACTTATTAGAAAATTGAACCTGGCTTCATCTAAGGGCCTGGTGAACAAATCGGCAAGCTGAAGATCTGTAGGAATGAAGTGCAGCTCAATGTCACCTTTGGAGATGTGGTCCCTGATGAAATGATATCTGATATCTATGTGCTTTGATCTGGAATAGAGAACTGGGTTGTTTGCAATAGCTATTGCACTAGAATTGTCACACAGAATGGGAATCTTTGAGTAGATTTTATTGTAGTCCCTTAGTTGATTTTTCATCCACAGGATCTGGGCACAGCAACTTATCCAGCCTCAGCAGTTGATGTTGAGACCGAGTTCTGTTTCTTGCTGGACCAACTGACCAATTTTCCACCAAGAAGTTGGCAGCTACCTGTAGTACTCTTTCTATCAATCTGGGAACCTGCATAATCTGAATCTGAATACCCAATTAGTTCAAAACCCGAGTCTTTGGGATACCAAAGACCCAGGTGCAAGGTACCCTTGAGATACCGAAAAATCCGTTTTACAGCCTTTAAATGTGATTATTTTGGATTGGCTTGATAACAGGCACATAGACAAGTAACAAACATAATATCCGGTCTGCTAGCAGTTAAATACAGAAGAGAACCAATCATTCCTCGATAATTGGTAACATCCACAGATTCACCTTTTAGATCAGCATGAAGTTTCAAAGGTGGTGCCATGGGAGTTTTCATAGGAGAGCTATCTAAAAAATTGAATTTCTTCAGAAGGTCACGAATGTATTTACTTTGGTTTATAAAAATTCCTTCTAAAGATTGTTTGACCTGAAGGCCTAGAAAGAATGTAAGTTCTCCCATCATGCTCATCTCATATTCACTCATCATGAGAGAAGCAAACTCATCACATAGTGATTCATCAGTGGCACCAAAGATGATGTCATCAACATAGATTTGGACAAGAATAAGATTACCTGCGGTCTCCTTGATGAAGAGAGTGTTGTCAATTTTACCTCTGGAATATCCATGCTTTAAAAGAAAGTTGGCAAGAGTGTCATACCAAACACATGGAGCTTGCTTGAGACCGTAGAGAGCCTTGTCTATTCGGTACACATGGTCTGGATGAGTTGGGTCTTCAAAGCCAGGTGTTTGTTTCACATAGACTTCCTCTGCAAGTTCCCCATTGAGGAAAGCACTTTTGACATCCATCTGAAAGACCCTAAAATTTCGGTAGGCAGCATGAGCCAGAAAAATTCTTATGGCTTCAAGTCTTGCAACAGGGGCAAACGTTTCATCATAGTCAATGCCTTCTTCTTGTCGGTATCCTTGAGCAACCAGTCTGGCCTTATTTCTGATAACAGTACCTTCTTCATCCATTTTATTTCTAAAGATCCATTTGGTTCCAATAATTGTCTTCTGTCGGGGTCTGGGAACCAATCTCCAAACTTTGTTTCTCTCAAATTGAGAAAGCTCTTCTTGCATGGCAGTGATCCAGCAGGGATCTGTTAGAGCTTCATCAATCTTCTTGGGTTCAATAAGAGAGAGAAAATTCACATAGAGACAAATATTTCCAACTCCTCTGCGAGTTTGAACACCTGCTTGTTGATCACCAATGATTTGATCTATGGGGTGATCTTTGGTCCATTTAGTGGCAGGAGGTAAAGGTGGTGGAATACTTTGTGTGGGGAATGTCGGTGGAGTGGGATCAGATGATCGGTGAAAGATATTATTTTCGGTGGAAGGCATAGGATCGGTGGTAGGCATGGAATCGGTGGAAAGGTGTATGTCGGTGGGAGGAATCATGTTGGTGGGAAGATGGTCAATTTCGGTGGAAACGATGTTCGACACTAAGGAAGGTGGCCCAACTTGGTTATTTGAGGTAGATGGATTTGATGGGTTCAAAGGAATGGAGGAAGCATCGGTGGAGTTGACTGTGGGAACATCACCTATGCATGAGGAAATCCATCTGTGTAAGTCATCATCGTTATTTGAAAGGGATGATGATCTTAGATCATCAAATTTGACATGAATGGACTCATCAATGCATTTTCTCCTGAGATTATATACACGATATGCTTTGGAGGATAGAGAGTATCCAACAAAGATTCCTTCATCAGCTTTGGGATCAAACTTCCCAAGATTGTCACGATCATTTAGAATAAAACACACACAGCCAAAGACATGAAGAAAGCCTATATTTGGTTTTCTGCCATGAAAAACTTCATAAGGGGTCTTGTCATGTCTCTTGGATATCACTGGCCTATTTTGGGTAAAGCAAGCAGTATTAACAGCTTCAGCCCAAAAATAGGTGGGAAGATTTGATTCACTTAGCATTGATCTAGCAGCCTCACATAGAGTTCTGTTCTTTCTTTCCACTACTCCATTTTGCTGAGGAGTTCTAACGGCAGATAAGTTTTGAGAAATTCCTTTCTTATTGAAGAAGTCTTCGAGAGCACTGTTTCTGAATTCAGTGCCATTGTCACTTCTCACCGATCGTACAAGTTGCCCATTTAGAACTTCATTTTTCTTGACAAAGTTGATGATGTCTTCAGTTGCATCACTTTTATACCTGAGAAAAGTCACCCAAGTATATCTAGTGAATTCATCAACAATAACAAGAATGTACCTTTTGCCACCAAGACTAGGAGTGCTGACTGGTCCATAGAGATCCATGTGCAGCATTTGGAGAGGAAGAGAGATGGAAGAGCATTGCTTGGTTTTGAAGGATGTTTTGGTGAGCTTCCCCTTTTCACATGCATCACACAACTTTTCTTTAACAAAGTTCAACTTTGGCATGCCAGTCACTAGTTCTTTGTTTGAGATTTTATGGAGTGTTTTGAAGTTCAGATGAGATAGACGTTTATGCCACAGCCAGTTCCTTTTGGCTGTGTCATCTGACACAAAGCAGACATTGGATGAATTGTTACTCAGTCCCATATCAATGATATAGACATTTTCCATCCTTTTTCCAGATAACACCACGTTGAAGTTCTTGTCCACAACAGTACAGATACAAAGTTCAAAGATAACTTTATATCCAAGATCACACAGTTGGCTAATGCTGAGAAGATTATGCATGAGACCTTCAACAAATGCCACTTTGTTGAAAGTAACAGATCCATTAGTGAGAGTTCCATATCCTTTGGTATAACCTTTAGAGTTGTCACCAAAAGTTATAGATGGACCTTTTCCAAACACATAGTTGATGAGAAGAGATTTATTCCCCGTCATGTGGCGTGAGCACCCACTATCCAGATACCATATTTGATGGTGCTCAAAAGCCTGCATGCACACACAGATTAGTTCTTAGGTACCCATTTGGTGGTGGGTCCTTTTGGGTTAGAAGAGGAAGAGTCCTTAGGTTTGATTCTTTCAATTCTTTCCTTTGGACAATCCTTTGCAAGATGAAAAGTGTCACCACAGTTATAACACTTTCTGTAAACAAAAATCTTTTTGGGTTTTTGCAATTCTTCTTTTCCTTTTCTCATGACATTAACTTGAACGTTTTTAGGACCAAAGGATGAGGAGTGAGAAGGAAAGCTTAAAGTCCCATCACTTGAGGTGGAGGCAAACTTGGAAAGATCTCTTGAAGAATTTTTGAAATGATTTTTCCCAAGCTCCACCGATTTCTCTTTTGAGTTTGTAAGTCTCACAGATCTGGGAAGAAAATCGGTGGGAGAGTTACATATCGGTGGAGAATTCACTTCGGTGGAATTAGATTTAACTCTTTTGACAGACGTTGATTTTGAAAGATCAGAAGGAGGGACATATTTATCAATCGCTAAATCTTTTAAAAGATCATAGATGGGTTTTGAAAAATCATTGGAGTCCTCTTTTTCCATGTTTTGAACAGACAAAGATTCTTTAGCTTTTATGAACATTCCAAACTTTAAAGCTTCACCTAGATCTAAAGAGTTTAAAGAAATAGAGTCGTAAGAACTTGAGTCTGAAGCATCATCCCATACACTAGAGGTAGGCTCAAGAGTTTGAGAAGAGGCGTCAGAGATGGTCTTTCCATAGCCTAAACCAAATTTATTGTTAACAGAAATTTGAACTTTAAAGATTTGCTCAAGATTCTTTGAAGAACTTGTCCATTTCTTAACAGTCTCTTGTTCTCTTTTTAATTTCTTAAAAAGTTTCTTTTTCTCTTTTGAGATCACATGATTTATGATTTTTAGATCATCAAGCTCAGCTTTGATTTCCTCAAACTTTTCAAGTTTAGACATGCAAACTTCAAGTTTAGATGTGAGTTCTTTAACTTGAATAGATTTTCTTTTCTTACCATCCTTAACAGAATAAAAGTCTTTGGTTAAAGATTCATAGGCATCAATCTTTTCACTATCAGTCATATCATTAAAAGGATGTACCTGAGAGTATGATGTCGAGCACCCAGTTGACACCAAAGCCATTGGAGATGTAGCTTTTTCAGAATCTTCCACATCTTCTGAGATGGTCATAAAGCACTTGTTGGGAGAGTTGTTGTCACTGTCAGAGGTCTCTTCTTCCAAATCATGAATTTCGGCCATGAGGCCCTTTCCTTTTCTTAGGAGACCCTCATTTCTCTCCTTTTCTTTCTTGTATTTGGCTTTGTACTTCTCAGCCCTTTCTTGATGATCTTTGGTTGAGGTTTGAGTATCTTTCTTGGCAAGGTTTGATTTGAAAGTGTTATTTTTGGGTTTTTCAAACTTGGAGGAAAACTTGTCAGAAGATGAATTTCTAGAGTTCATCACTGATAACGCCACTTTTTGGCGTTATTTTCGGTACTCAAACCAATGAGATTGGCTTGTGTTCTAGCAAAAAGGCGTGGTTTTTACGGTTTATCTAGTGAAATGTGCAGGCTATCTAAACGACAGTGATCATCGAGAAAAGAAGCTAAAAAGAGTCCAAAAGAGAGCCAAAACGAAGCCCAAGACCCGCGCCCGAACTAGGACCCGAACCGCAAACCAGAAACCGACCCACGCACCATCTGAAAGACGCGCGGTTTTCCACGCAACTTGCAGGTCGCGTGGAAGGTCGCGTAAGTGCCTGTTTGTCGAATTTCAGCTATTAATTTCGGATTTTAGGTCATTATTCGGGGGCTCGATACGCAACTCAAACACGACGACGGTGGGCAGTCCAGGGGCGATTTTCAGAGACCTTGTGAAGCTTTTGGAGCCACGATAGAGGAGGAATCGACGAGTAATTCACGACGCAAAGCGGATTCGATCTAGGAGAAGGGAGTTCATCATCATTCACCATTACATCTTTTACATTCTCGTTATCATGTTTGCACACACTGTTACATCCCCTTTTCTTGCGTTTGTATTCCCCAACATCATGAACTAATCTTAAGACGTTGGGGGTTGGATTGAATTAGGTTTGAACATATGAACGGATGACAAATGACTTTTATCAGTTTTTCCTTGTTAATGAATGCATGTAATTTGATTCTTAATGCTTTTGAGAGTTTAGCTAGCTTTCAATTGTTTTGTTGCTTCTAGTTGAGTTCGAGAGAATTAACTGTTAGATAGAACTAGGAATTGCATGCCTAAGGCGAGAATTTGGTGATAGAGATATACCGAATACGTTTTAGCCCTAATTGAACCAAATAGGTTGAGATCGAAAGATAAAATCTATGCGTTCATAATAAATCTTGCGCTTAATGTGTTTTGGAATCCATAAGTTGAGATCGAAAGATAAAACTTGTCCTTTTCAAAATAAAACCTGTTGTTGCTGGAAAAAGAATATGGTGACTTTTAATGATTGGGTATTCATTAAAGGAATAACTGGTAATCGTTTTAAGTCTGATATTCATATGTTAAAACCTAAGGATTTCCATCCCTCAACTGTTTTCTCTATCGGAAGTTTCCAAAGCTGTTTACTGTCTTGTGTCTAATTTATTTTCTTGCAATTAATTAGTTTAACACCAACCAATTCAATTTCGATAGTTCAGTTAATAGAGCTTACAGTAATTGTGATACTTAGTTCCTAGTTCCCGTGGATTCGATACTCGTACTTACCGTACGTTATTATTTGATTTCGACACCGTACACTTGCGGTTAGAATTAGGGGGTGATACCCGCCTATCAAGTTTTTGGCGCCGTTGTCGGGGAACTAGTTGCAACTGATAGCACTACCAGCTATAAGTGCTATTAGATTGAACATTTGTTTTTATTTACCTTGTTCCATCACTTTCAGTTTTTGGGTTGCTAAATTTGTTGTTTCTCGTTTCAGGTACTAATTGGTTTATGCCAAGGAAAAACCCGAGGGGAGAAAGTCGAACCAATCGATCCGGAGATTGAAAGAACCGCCCGCCGTTTACACCAAGAGACCAAAGACAAAAGACATCTAAAGATGGGTGACGAAATGCCCGTCAATAGACCACCTGGCAACAATCATCCGCCTCCTCCGGCGAGAGTTCCGATGCGGTCATTTGCCAATCCGAACGTGGCAACCGCACGGATAGGCATCCAACCGCCCACTACCGCGGCGAATTACTTCGAGATCAAGCCGAGCACCATCATGATGGTGCAACAAAATCAACATGGAGGAGCACCGACCGAAGATCCTCATGCACATCTCCGTGCATTCGAGAGGATTTGCAGCACATTCAAGATTAATGGCATGAACGAGGATGCCGTCAAGTTAAGATTATTCAGCTTCTCACTCAAGAGGAGAGCTGAAATCTAGATAGAGAGTTTACCAGCAGATCAGATCACCACCTGGGCAGACCTGAAGGCCACATTTCTTCAGAAATTCTTCCCACTGGGAAGAACCGCTCAATTAATGGCCGGCATCACTCATTTTGCTCAATGGGAGCAAGAGACCTTATACGAGGCTTGGGAGCGTTACAAAGATATGTTGAAGAAGTGTCCGCATCACGGGTTGCACGGATGGGTCATAATCCAGACATTCTATAGTGGACTCCACCCGCAGTTCAAAAACGATATCACTGCTGCCGCGGGTGGAGCCCTAATGGATAAGTCTTACGAAGAGGCATGCGACCTGATCGATAATCTGGCCGAGCATAGTTTTTCCACTCCACGATCAGCCGTTAGGAGAATTGCGAGTGTTCAAGAGTCGGATGAGTTAAAGGAAATAAAAGCTCAATTAGTTGCGATCTCGAACCAATTGAAAGGAGGCAGTCCTCAAGAACCCGATCAGGTTCAGTTTGTGCAAAACCGGAACCAGCCGAGAAACGATCCTTTCTCGAACATGTACAATGAGGGGTGGAAGAAGCACCCGAACTTCTCCTGGAGTCAACCCGGTCACCAACAACAAGGTTTCAACCAAAGGAACGAAGGACCATCCGGGGAGAAGAAGTCGGGGCTGGAAGAGATGATGATGAAGTTCATGACCAAGATGGACAACACGGTTGGAGAGTTAGCGAGCACGGTTAGCACAGTTAAGGCGGCAACTGATCAGAACACCGCCTCCATTAAGATTCTCGAGAGACAAGTCGGGCAGATTTCCGAAGCCTTACAAAACCGACCTCCCGGAACATTCCCGAGTATGACTGAAAGGAAGAACCGAGAAGAGTGTAACGCCATTTATCTGAGAAGTGGCAAGGAGCTGAATGGAGGACCTATACGAGAACTGCCATCAAAGGAAACGGATCATAAAGAGAAAGAGGTTGAGACTGCAGACACGGATGAGTGGGAGGCCGACGAAGATATTGAGATGGAGGAAGAACCAAAGCAAACACCGGTCAAGCCGGTAGTCCCGAAGCCGACAGTCAAACCATTTGTACCACCGCTACCATATCCAAATAGGCTTAAGGCCCAAAGGGAGGATGTAAATTTTTCTAATTTTGTTGAAGTTTTTAAGAAATTACATATTAACATCCCGTTTGCAGATGCGTTGGCACAAATGCCCTCATACATGAAGTTCATGAAAGAGATCTTATCCAAGAAGCGGGCAATTGACCACCAGTCTACCATTGCACTTATTGAGGAGTGCAGCGCAATTATTCAAAACAAGCTTCCCCCGAAGCTCAAAGATCCAGGGAGTTTTTTGATCCCTATTCAAATTGGGGAACTTAATTTCAATAAGGTATTATGTGATTTACGAGCTAGTATTAATCTAATGCCTTTATATGTTTTCAGTAAACTCGGACTGGGAGAAGTGAAGCCGACATACATGACGCTTAAGCTTGCGGACAGATCGATCAGATACCCATATGGAGTGATAGAGGATGTACTCATCAAGGTGGGTAAGTTCTACTTTCCAGTCGACTTCGTGGTCATAGACATAGATGAAGACGAAGAGGTCCCGTTGATACTAGGACGACCATTTCTGGCCACGAGCAAAGCTCTAATCGATATGGAAGAAGGGGAGATGACACTAAGAGTTGGCGGAGAGAAGGTAGTCTTCAAGATGTTCGAGAGGGCGAGAGGAAGAAGTGAAGAGGGATCCGGAATTGGTAATGGAAAACCGGATGAGGAAGAATCCGCGGAGAATCGCAAGTGTGGGCGAGCCGAGTCTGCGGATACCGAGCCAAGCTGAGATCCACACAGTCGTGCCATGACTTTAACTACGGCGCTGGGTGGGAGGCAACCCACCGAGGTTAATTTTCTTTTTAATTTCCTGTTTTTGAGTGTGTTTTAGTAAGAAAAACCATAAAAACGAAAAATAGAAAAATAGAAAAAATATCTGAAACATAGACTTACGCGGCTTACAAACCGCGCGCCAAACCGCGGGGCACTCTGTGAGTTTTCTGAAGTAGGGAGTTACGCGGCTTGTGCCGCGGTTTCCAAACCGCGCACCAAACAGCGCGACTCCCCTGATTTTGGTTTCATGCTGTGTTTCGTTTTCTTGCTTTGTGCGTTTCTCTTTTCTGTTTTCTTTCGTTTTTGTTTTGTTTTCCTTGTGTTTGCTTTCTCTCGCTCCTTTTTCTCCGATGTCTCTCAATCGTGGGCGCTCCAAATTTTCATAAGGATCTTCTCCGGGCAAACAGGTATGTTCTCAACTCTGTAGTTAACGAGTGGTGTATGATGTTCGTTCTTAGTAATGAACGAGATGCAACAAACCTAAGTTTCACTTAGGTTTGGGGTGCCTCACTCTTAACATCTACACACTCACTTTTATCCCTGTGCAAACCTCGGTTTCACCAAGGTTTGGGGTGGCCATGTTTTTGAAAACGCTAGAATAACTCTTTGTTGCTTCATGTTATGTTATGCCTTACCTGTCTGATACCTGTAATAACCGCACAACGTTACTTGTCTTAGTATCGCCTACGCCGACACTGGCACATTGGGGACAATGTGTGGGTAAGGTTTGGGGTTGCCCAATCGGGCCCACGTTATGCACGTAGATTTCCTGCACTTCTGAGTACTTAGATCACTTTAGCTAAAATTTTTGTTTTTGAATGATTGAGACCAACCATTGTAGGAAGAATCTGGTGATAGTGACGTGACCATTAGGGAAGGACCGGGAAAGGACATGACTAGGGACATTAGTGGAGACCACCCAATAGCGAGATTTGAGCCTAAAAGATGTTTTTCAATCCGAGGGATTCATACACTTAGTCTTATACACTTTTTCGAGTTCCTTGTCGTGAATATAGAATGATCTCGCTATATTATTGCATTGAGTAGCAAAGACGACCATCAGGATATTGGGCAAGGGTATAGTAGACCAAATCGTGTGGACCTTAAGATGTGATTCCAGACAATGTGTGCTTTGTTTTAACCTGTTTTTAGCTATCGTACCCTTTTCACCCATCTGTGTGTAACCATAGCCTCCTTTGTAGCCATACACTCACCTTCTCATTTCATGACCCCCCATTAAACCATTAGCCAAAAGCCTTAGCCAACCCTATCCGAAAGTGTGTCAAGCCGTGCGGTAATGAATAACAAAAAGCTAGAGCGGAAAAGAAGGAAATCCGGCCAGTCATGAAAATAAATAGAAAAGAGGGCCAATGCAGCCCCAATGCAAATAAAGAGAACCAATGAAGTCCCAAAAAAAACAAAAAAAAAACAAAAAAAACAGTTAGTTAGATTTCATTTACAGCAGAAAATAAGAGAGTCAAAGTGACTCCGATAGTGACAAAAGGGCCAAGTGATAAGATAGAATGTGATGAAGTTCAGAACTGTTAATGTTTGACACACCAAAGATCTTTGAACCGTTGTACCCTTCATTTCTTAGCCGGTACCCTAGCCCCGTTATAACCCCCGTAAAGACCTGGATGATATTCTGGAAAACGTGATTAGAGTATGCGACCACCTTTACTGATATTCCCTGTCTTGCTTCTTGATTCCTTCTGAGATCAATGGTTGGACAATTGTGCGTCTTTCTTTAGAGTTGTCATGTGAATTTCGAGTATTCTTGTACATAAATTCCCTAAACATGACAACGTGTGCGATAACCTAGGTTTGAGCGAATTGAGCGAATCCCGTGAGGTAGGGTCGAGGCGAAATGTTCTCCCCAGTATGTCTGGACCTAGAGCAACCTTAATGGAAACGGAGCAGTAACGAGTTCAACTTACAATGGAAGGTCATAGATCAAACGGAATAGGAATGAGGCGAGAGTGAGATAGGCATTCACGGGTATGGGAAATCACCAGTGCATTACATGGTACCGATTGAGAGTTGTGCAGTTATTATTGTTTCACTGATATATGCTTTTACTCTATTTTTATCGCTAACTCGCTTGGGGACAAGCAACGCTCGGTTTGGGGTTGTTGATAACGCCACTTTTTGGCGTTATTTTCGGTACTCAAACCAATGAGATTGGCTTGTGTTCTAGCAAAAAGGCGTGGTTTTTACGGTTTATCTAGTGAAATGTGCAGGCTATCTAAAAGACAGTGATCATCGAGAAAAGAAGCTAAAAAGATTCCAAAAGATAGCCAAAACGAAGCCCAAGACCCGCGCCCGAACCAGGACCCGAACCGCAACCCAGAAACCGACCCACGCACCATCTGAAAGGCGCGCAGTTTTCCACGCGACTTGCAGGTCGCGTGGAAGGTCGCGTAAGTGCCCGTTTGTCGAATTTCAGCTATTAATTTCGGATTTTAGGTCATTATTCGGGGGCTCGATACGCAACTCAGACACGACGACGGTGGGCAGTCCAGGGGCGATTTTCAGAGACCTTGTGGAGCTTTTGGAGCCACGATAGAGGAGGAATCGACGAGTAATTCACGACGCGAAGCGGATTCGAGCTAGGAGAAGGGAGTTCATCATCATTCACCATTACATCTTTTACATTCTCGTTATCATGTTTGCACACACTGTTACATCCTCTTTTCTTGCGTTTGTATTCCCCAACATCATGAACTAATCTTAAGATGTTGGGGGTTGGATTGAATTAGGTTTGCACATATGAACGGATGACGAATGACTTTTATCAGTTTTTCCTTGTTAATGAATGCATGTAATTTGATTCTTAATGCTTTTGAGAGTTTAGCTAGTTTTCAATTGTTTTGTTGCTTCCAGTTGAGTTCGAGAGAATTAACTGTTAGATAGAACTAGGAATTGCATGCCTAAGGCGAGAATTTGGTGATAGAGATATACCGAATATGCTTTAGCCCTAATTGAACCAAATATGTTGAGATCGAAAGATAAAATCTATGCGTTCATAATAAATCTTGCGCTTAATGTGTTTTGGAATCCATAAGTTGAGATCGAAAGATAAAACTTGTCCTTTTCAAAATAAAACCCGTTGTTGCTCGAAAAAGAATAATGGTGACTTTTAAAGATTGGGTATTCATTTAGGGAATAACTGGTAATCGTTTTAAGTCTGATATTCGTATGTGAAAACCTAAGGATTTCCAACCCTCAACTGTTTTCTCTATCGGAAGTTTCCAAAGCTGTTTACTGTCTTGTGTCTGATTTATTTTCTTGCAATTAATTAGTTTAACACCAACCAATTCAATTTCGATAGTTCAGTTAATAGAGCTTACAGTAATTGTGATACTTAGTTCCTAGTTCCCGTGGATTCGATACTCGTACTTATCGTACGTTATTACTTGATTTCGACACCGTACACTTGCGGTTAGAATTAGGGGGGTGATACCCGCCTATCAATCACACGCTTACTTCTGCACTCAGCAGCAAAGTGTCCTTTCTTTCCACAGTTAAAACATTCCTCATTTGTCTTATCAGTTGAGGAAGCTTTTGTAGAGGAGAAGGGTTTTCTGAAAGATTTGGATTTATTTGAAAAACGAGATCTGTTTTTGAAACCAGCCAACATGGAAATTTCATCAGACAACTGCTTAACCGAGATTTCTTCACCTTCATCATCGACATCACTTAGATATGCCTCCGATTGGTGAGAAGAGTTGCTTTGGGTTTCATTGTCAGAATCTGATGAAGGATAGGTGATGCGTGGAACACTTTGAGATTTCTTGGAATTTTCACTGACAAGGGCAATAGAAGTGCCCTTTATCTCTTTGATGAAAGATTTCCTTTGTAACTTGGTTTGTTCAAAGTTGAAGAGAGTTCCATATAAAACAGTTAGAGGCATGTACTCAAGGTCTTTGGAAGTTTTGATACAAGTGCACATGTTCTCCCAAAACTCAGGAAGACAATCCATGAACTTGTTTAGAACTTCCTCATTATCATAGACTCTGCCTAGTAACTTCAGATCATTCAAAAGAGAGTTAAAACGATTATAATAGCTAGGAAGAGATTCACCTTTTTCATGAGTGAAAAGTTCATACTTTCTTATGAGGGAAATCTTTTTGCATTTCTTCACTTCCTCTGTACCTTCGTACAGAACACATAGTGTGGTCCACATCTCTTTAGCAGTTTCAAAGTTAACTAGAGAATGATAGACTTCATCAGGAAGTGACAGAGCAATGATTGCTCTAAGCTTTGAATCAAGAGTAACCAAATATTTTTCCTCATCAGTATATTTCTTTGGATTTTTTAGAATATAACGTCCAGTACCTTTAGCTTTCTCTTTATAGGAAGGCTCAGAATCATCGGAGTCACTAGAGACTTCCTTTTCAGCGGTTTCCTTACCAGACCTCTGCGTTTCATAGCGAGCCCAGACTCTAGGGATAATGGGTCCCTCTTTGAGAATGGTTGGATATCTAGTATCCACTCCTTCCATGAATAGCATCATACGACTTTTCCAAAGAGAAACGTTGTTAGGGTTAAACTTAGGAGGTTTGGTAATGGAACCATTTTTAGCAAAGTTGTTTTGAAAAGAGTTTTCAACAGTTGAAGATGATGAGGCAGCCATTGCAGATCAAGTTTATGAGTTAAACTTTTCTGCTCTGATACCACTTGTTAGTCCCAGATGGCTATAACAAGTATTGTAGAAGGGGGGGGGGGGTTGAATACAATACTCAAATTTTCACAATTTTAATTCTATTATTGAAAAATCTTCAACAAGAATTACACAAAGAAACTAAGACTGTTGCGGAAAAGAACATATATACTATTCTAACAATCTTTCACAAAGTAAACAAAACAAAACAAAACAACTAAGAACACTTAGAACAAAGCTATTAAGTTTACAGCAAAAAGGAGATTTCTTGCACTGAGAGATGTCCATAAAGCGTGTTTTGCATGGAGCCTTCTACTTCCTTTTATAGTGAAGATGAGTGTACTGAGCATTAAATGCTTGGTGCACATGTCTTCAGGTGGCTTGCTTCGTACCAGTGGACTTCTAAAAAGTTGATATGTTATAATCACCTTTTCCTTGGTACAAGGAATAGAACCTATGCTGAAAGGGACCTTATCTAAAAATAGATAAGATGACAAAATGTCCCTTTTACCTGCCAATAGATATTGTCCCAAAATAAATGATCTTCTTGATGTGTGTTCCCAGACAATTACACCGAAAGGGTTCCACCGATATAATTGTCATAGGGCTTAAAACTATCTGCAAAGAAAACCATTCACACAAAGATCCCACCGATTTTACCAAACATTTTGGTGGGACAAATCTGGCCGAAATGTGACGACATCATCGGTGGTGAGGATGTCCACCGATGTGTAAAGACACCATCAGTGGTGAGGAGGTCCACCGATGTGTGAAGACACAATTCGGTGGATAATGACTTGCATGTATTTTGAGAAGAGTCTTCTTATTTCCACAATGAGAGTCTCTTCAAGCTTGGTTTCGGTTGATCTTCGACTTCACCGATCAATTGCTATTTTGTACAAGTCATTTAAAGAACCACGCTAAAATATTCTAAGTAAAGCATAGGGAAGAATATCGGTGAGTCAATTTCAAATGCTGGTGACTTATTTTTTATTAATCAATAATAATTAAATAAAAAAATTAATATTTATTAATAATTATAGTTAGTAAATAATAATAAGGGGCAATTTTGAAATATTCACAAAAAGCTACTAAAACGCTACTCCAGGTAGCGTTTCAAAAAGCTAGCTTATGATCATCCAAACATGTACAAAAAAAAGCTAGCTTATAAGCTAGTTTTTTTTTGCCAAACAATGCCTAAAGGAAAATTATACTTTATTACTATTTTAGGGAATCAACTTTTAAAATTATTATTTTAGAGTTTGAACCAAACTCTATATTTATTTAACGGTAACCAATTACCAAAATATGACATGACAATAATTTTAATTTTTTTCTATTCACCACATTTCTTTATCCTTCATGAATCTTCATCTTCAAACAAAACAAATCTTACAACCTAAGACCATCTTTAATGGGGTCACTAAATCTTACACTAAACACTAAATTTGGTGTAAATAACACTATTGCATCTCCAATCACTACAAGAATAATGACCTTCAGAGAATGTTTTGTTTTGTAGTTAAAAGTTCCAAAAGCTTTTCTAAAGACTTTAGAGAAGCTTTTCAATTCCGTCATTAAGCTTCTCTATGTAAGGGTAGCTAAAGGTTTTAGGTAGGGTTTTGAAAGGGTATTTGTTTGTTAACTTTTAGAGACAGTTTTCAGAGCTTTAGATACGCTTTAAAAGATTCTCTAAAGGTTAGTAGAACTTTTCTCAAAAACTTCTCTAAAAGTACTATTTAGTGACGTTTTTCAAGTATTTGTGACCGTTTATGAGTGTTACTAAAAGATAGTTTCAGAGAAGGTACATAAAAAGCTTCTCTAAAGATATTACCTTTAGTTACACTTTTAAAAAACCTTCTCTAATTACACTTCTGAAACCTTCTCTAAAAATTAACTTTAGATACACAAACTCAAAACCTTCTCTAAAAGTTATATTTAGATACACTTTTAAAACATCAATTCCCAATTGGTATCAGAGCACAGTATATCATTATGATCTGAGTTTATTTCTGAGATTTTGAGCTATTTTTTAGTGTTCTTCATTTTCCCAATATTTTGATTGATTTTGATCATTTGAGTTCTTCAAATGGATCAGAATTGATCAGGATTAGTTTGGTGATTGTTTCTGGTTGATTATATTCCGCATTTACTCACAAATCAATCCAGAATAGACAGATTAGCTTATTTTCGAGAAAAAGCTCTTCACACACTATTTTGGATCGAAACTCCTATCTCTGTTGGTTTTTGGACAAAACTTGTAGTATTAAAGTTGTCCAGAATCACTGTGCGAACCTGCATACCAATTTTCAGCGTAATTGGATCTATTTTGAGGATTGGACTTAGGATGTGTTGAATCTTCATAGGTATCGCAACATATTGTGTTCATCATTATCGCAACGGTTGTTAGTGAACAGTAAGATATCGCAAGTGCTAGCTGCGATAACCCAATTTTATCGCAACCAATTGTTTGTGAACAGTATTATATCGCAACGACCTATTGCGATAAAGTTCATTTTGTGTGTTATCGCAACGTCTCTGTTGCAACAAAATATGCCTTTGCGACAAAGTGTGTTGCGACAAATTGTGGTGCTGCGAGAAGATTTGAGTTGCGAGAAGTTTTCCTTTGCGAGAACGTTTGTTGCGACAAAGTGTTGGGTTGCGATAAAAACAATGTGGGTACTAATTTTTCTAATCAGATCAGAAGGTTGCTTAACGATCAGTAACAAGTATTCATCATGACAGCGAGAGATATGCTAGTGATAGGTTCAAAAGACAAACCACCTGTTTTGTTTCCAAAAGACTTTAAAATATGGAAAGATAGGTTTCTTGATTATGTTGAACGACAAGAAAATGGTGATTTTATTAAAGATTCCTTGATCAATGGGGTACAGCCACCAGTGTATAGACAAGATCCAGATGGAACAAACAGAAGACTTGTTGACCCCAAGGATTATTCAGGTGATGAACTTAAGAAACATAATACTGATAAAGCATCAAAGTCACTGGTCATGCAATCATTGACTAATGATATTTACCAGAAAGTTGACAGTTTGAGTGCTACTGGGAATGGCATGTTTGATGAACTGATCAAACTTTATCAGGGTGCAGAAGTGGAAAACCAAATGAGGATTTCAAATGTGATTAATAAATATGAGAATTTTAAATAGAAAGAGGGAGAGACTCTGGATAATACATATGACCGCTTCACAACCATCCTGAATGAGCTGAATAGATATCGCATACATAAATCCACAATTGAGAACAATGTGAAGTTCTTAAGTGTACTACAACCTGAATGGAAGAAGTATGCTCATAGGATGAAACATCATTCCAAATTTGCTTCTCTACAGCTACAAGAGATGTTTGAAACGCTTAAACAGGATGAGGATGAAGCAAATGAGAAAAGAGAAAAGAAGAAGAAGAAGGATAAGAAAGATAAGAAGGAGAAGAAAGTGGAAGTGTCAGAAAAGAAAGAGGATAATTTTGAAAGTGAACCAATTGCTTTAATGTCAAGTAAATCTAGGAAGTATGCTGATAAAAGAAAGAATGTTGAGTTCGAGGAAGATGGTATTGATAGTGATGACCTAGATGAATCTAAGAGTTTAAGGCAGACTATGATACTTCTGACCAAAGCCTTTCAGAAGAAATATGTTAAGAAAACCGGATCAAACAATCAACGATACTCATCGGGGTCTAGGAACTTTGAGCTTAAAGATCAGATTAAGTCAAAGAAACGGTTTAATGATTAGAAAGAGGAGGTTAAGAGAACTGAGGATAGGAAATTTGCTGATAAGAAAGGGGAGGAACAAAAGTGTTATAACTGTGGAAAATCTGGCCACTTTGCCAAGGAGTGCTGGAAACCTAAGGTACGGGATTCGGACTACTACAAAAACAAGATGTTGCTGGCGAAGCAGAAAGAGTCCGGGACAGCACTATTGGTAGAGGAGGAATATTGGCTGGATCAAACAGATGAAGAGGAGACTGCTGCTTTGGCAAAGATGTGCTTGATGAGCAAAGATGGTGAGGATTGAGAAGCTGATGCGGTGCCTGAGACAGATGAGGTAGATTCCTATACCATTAATCATTTTGTGAATCAACTAAAAGTCTTTCAATTAAAACAAGATGATTTAGATGAAAAACTAAAAAATGCATATAAAGTAATAGAATCACAGAAACAACTAATCACTGAACATAACAAGTTAAGTGATGGGTTGAAAAAGAGCCAAGCTGAAATCGAGGAAACTCGAGCCTATTTTCGAAATAGAATGGATGAGATGGCAGAAAAGCTAAGACATTCAGAAGATAGGAAGATTGAGCTTGAAACATTATTGCACTCTTACAAAGATATTAATACTGAGTTGACTGAGAAGACTAGTTATCTGGAAGAAAAGTTGTACAAGTTAGGTCAAACTGAACAGACTATTCATCTTAACATAACTAAGAATTTCAGATACTATAACTCAAAATGGGGCTTGGGATATGATAATCCTCGTTATTTGGAAAATGCTTTGAAAAAGTCCCCATCTCTTTATAAATTTGAATGGCTTGACCTTCCATCCTGGAGTCCTAAATATAAAATCGATTGGCTTAATCGAGAAGACCATGAGGCTGAGGAAGAAGTTAAGAGAAAAACCACTGTTAAAATGCAACTTCCTTTTTGCTACGAATGGGAGAATAGGAAGGCTTTTGTTTGGAATTGGAAACAAACCTTGTCTAATGACTATTTTCAGAGCTATGCGGTCGAACAACCAAAGGAGAATGAAAAACCCGTTTTTGAAGGAAAATTTATTATCCTCTTTTGGTACTCGAACAAAAGCTCGTAGACCTTGAAAGCAAGATCAAAAGCAAAATTGAGGAAGTCAGGAATGATGACCAACTTGCTTTTGACATTGAAAGGGAAGTTATGTTTACAGTTATTTCAAATGGCTTAAAAGAAATGAAAGCTAAACATAAAGAAATGTCTGAAGAGAAATTTTTAAAAGAAAAACATTCTTCAGAGTCAGATGTTTCTTCATGTAAAGAATTTATGGGAAATACTATTTTTAGATGCTTGTCAGTTGATGACCAAGATGATCTTGAATCTTGGGATTTGGAAAGTCAATTTGATAAAGCTTCTCCTGAAATATATATCCCTACAGAAGAAAATAAAGCATTTAAAAAGAACAAAATGAATTTCTCTATCCGAAGTCTTATGGTATCTTTCATACTCCATTGGATAGTCAATCTGATTGTGATATTGAGAATCCCTATGATGTGAAGGGTAAGGAAGTAAAAGAAACAATTGTTCAATATGATTTTGATTTTAGTGCCAAACTTCCAGATCACTCTGACTTCTTAATCAAAGAAGAGGAACCTAAGAAGACTTTCTTCAAAGGGGAATCTTCAAAATCAGTTGAGAAAATTTCTGATAATGATCATAATTCCAAAACCAAATCTAAACAATCATTTCAGAAAAAGAAAAAGAAGAAGAAGAATAATCACAAATCAAAGTCTTTTCAAGCTCAAAATTCAAATGCTTATGATTCTTATTTTGCTGGCATTTCAGATCGTTATATAAGAAACAACTCGAGAGGCGAATGGAGAATAAAGGAGTCCACACAGGATGTGGCCCAGAGAAAATCATCTCACGTGGCTTCTAATTCCAAAAAACAATTTTGTTTCTAATGTTAGTAATCATGCTGTTTGCAATAAACAAAAACTTGTAATCCCATACAAGATTTCTTCAATGCAACAACTGATTAATTTAGCACATGATCAAATTTGTTGTTCTTCGTGTGGTGTGGATGATTTTATCTGCAAGTCCGATTATTCTTATTGGTTTGGTTATAATTTCCATGGTCCTAAAAGATCTTATACAAATGGATATTATAACAGAGATTTTCAAAGGAAAAATGCGAAATCCAAACCTGTTGAAACTCCTAACCAAAAAGGACCCATTCTCAAATGGGTACCTAAAACCACTTGATTTCCCTTTTGCAGCCCAGTCATGTATGGTATTTAGATACATGCTGCTCAAAGCACATGACTGGTAGAAAGGAGCTGCTCACTAATTTTGTGGAAAAATATGGTGGTAGAGTCAAGTTTGGGAATGATCAGTATTCTCCGATTCTGGGTTACAGATACATAGTGAAAGACAACGTTAGGATTACCAAAGTTAACTATGTTGAAGGTTTGGGGCATAATTTGTTTAGCATAGGTCAATTTTGTGATAAAGATCTAGAAGTCAATTTCAAGAAGACCCGGTGTTCAGTTCGAACCGAAGTAGGAGATGAGCTTCTAGTTGGTACGAGGAAGTCCAATCTTTACACCATTGACCTGTCAAAGATCAAACCAAAGAATGACGTGTGTCTGTTGTCTAAAGCATCAATGGAGAAGAGTTGGTTGTGGCATAAACGACTATCTCATCTCAATTTTCGTTATATTCAAAAATTGATGATAGTAGATTTAGTCCTAGGTCTACCAGTTCTAAAGTTTGAGAAAGACAACTTCTGTACCGCCTGTGAGAAGGGGAAGATGAAACGAGCTCCTCATCCACCAAAACCTGAGCCTAGCACACACAAAGTTTTGGATATTCTTCATATGGAACTCTGTGGGCCAATGAAGACCCAGAGTATAAGTGCCAAGAGATATGTGTTGGTTGTCGTCGATGATTATTCGAGATACACATGGGTGAAATTTCTACGATCCAAAGATGAAACATCTGAGTTGATTATCTCGTTAATCAAACAGCTTCAAGTGAATCTTCAACAAACGGTCCAGACAATCAGATCAGACAACGAGACATAGTTTAAAAACAAGACTCTTGATGACTTCCTTAAGTCATTAGGAATTTCACAATAATTCTCTACAGCAAGAACACCTCAGCAGAACGGGGTTGTTGAAAGAAGAAATCGTACTCTTGTTGAAGCTGCCAAAACGATGCTATCCTACGCTGATCTACCGCTATTTTTGTGGGTCGAAGCTGTGTCAACGGCATGCTATACACAAAATCGTTCAATTATACATCGACGGTTTGGCAAAACTCCATATGAAATTATCAACCATAGAAAACCTGTAATACACTACTTTCGTGTTTTTAGGTGCAGGTGTATCGTGCTGAACGACAAGGACAACTCGAACAAAGTTAGTCCTAAAGGAAAAGAGGGCGTTTTCATCGGATACTCGTCAACCTCAAAGGCGTACAGAGTCTATTTCAAAACCTCTAGAACTGTGATGGAAAGCATAAATGTCAAATTCGATGAGACTGAGGAGATGGCTTCTGGGCAAAACAGTACAGAACCCGTAATATCCGGCATACTAGCGTCTGGACAAATCCGTCCAATGACGACTAAGTCCAGCAAAGATCAAGCTTCCACACGTAACTCTACTCCTAATGAACTTGATGTTTTGTTTGAACATTTCTATGATGATTTCTTTGGAAGTAATAAATCATCTTCGTGTGTAAATGACAGGAATCAAGTTGCCACACCTCCAGTACAAGCTAAAATGTCAGGGCCTTCATCGGTACCGACATCATCCAATACTGGTGCAACAAGTCTTGTATCTTCTCCAAGGAACACTATCATGACATCCACACAAGCAAGACAACAAGTATCTACGAATGGTGCTTCTTCATCGGGTACGACTTCAAATGTCAATGATCAGAATACTGCTAACATTCCTGAAAAATCAACTGAAGCAGTTCCCGAGGCAGTTCCAGTTGTCTCTTCTGACAATCAACCAACCTCACATCTGGAACCGACATTGACGATTGAGTTGAACTTTGATAAATATCCTACCATAGTAGACCCCAATCAAGATGTTATTTCTCTCCATCCACACTCGAAGAAGTGGACACGCAGTCACCCAATAGATCAGGTGATTGGTGAAGTGTCTGAACCAGTAAAGACCAGATCTGCAACTGCAAATGAAGTTCTATACGTGCTCTTTCTAAGTCAAGTTGAGCCATCAACAATTCAACAAGCCTTAGAAGATCCAGATTGGTTAAGTGCGATGCAAGAAGAGGCGAATCAGTTTGAAGCTCTGAAGGTGTGAAGATTAGTTCCGACACCCAAGGGTAAAACAGTCATTGGTACTAAGTGGGTCCTGAAGAACAAGAAAGATGAAGACAACATAATTGTGAGAAACAAAGCACGGCTAGTAGCAAAAGGGTATAGGCAACAGGAGGGTATAGACTACGACGAGACGTACACACCGGTTGCTCGCTTAGAGGCGATTCGGATGTTCCTATCTTTTGCCGCCTACAAGAACTTCACTGTTTATCAAATGGACGTGAAGACTGCATTCTTGAACGGTGTTCTGAAGGAGGAAGTGTACATGTCTCAACCAGAAGGCTTTGTGGACAAAGATAAACCTGACTATGTGTACATCCTTGACAAAGCTCTTTATGGTCTCAAACAAGCCCCACGTGCCTGGTACGAAGTCTTATCTACCTTTCTACTAGGATCCGGATTTGAAAAAGGTAAAATTGACACAACTCTTTTTACTTTGCATGAGGAAGGTGAAATTCTTTTAGTACATATTTACGTTGATGACATTATTTTTGGTTCGACTATGTACATGGTTTTCTAACATTATGATGACCAGGTTTCAAATGAGTATGATGGGAGAGATTAATTTCTTTCTCGGATTACAAGTCAAACAATTCTCGGCAGGTATCTTCATCAATCAATCGAAGTATGTGTTTGATATCTTGAAGAAATTCAAGATGGAAAACTGTACATCAATTGGTACTCCTATGGCTCCAGGATCTAAGATTGGTCCAGATCCTGATGGTATTGATGTTGATGTTAAGAATTATAGAGGAATGATAGGGTCACTAATGTATCTTACTGCAAATCGTCCAGATATAATGTTTGCAACTTGTCTGTGTGCAAGATAACATGATGGTTTCTCGCAACCTCTTTCTTGCGATAAACTGACATTGTGGATGGTCAAACCGTTGGACCAATCACTTGCTGCCACGTGTCACTTGTCTCAAACCCTATAAATACACCGGGTTTTGAATCCTTTATCTCATTCCAAACCCTCAGCTTTCTCTTAAACTTCAAGTTGGTTTTCGGCAATTTTTCAAGTTTCTCAAGTTCTAGTCGATTACATTCACTTTTGAACATCTTTGAGGTCAGTTTTATTCACTTATTTCATTGCTTTAATCATTCAATCATGCTCTACAGTCATTTTTAGGATGTTTAGGATCGAACTCATGTCTGACTTTTTGTATTCTGCCTGAAAATCCATGCTTATGTGTTTGTTAGTGCATAAAGTTGATAGGGATGTACTTCTGGTCACTTTGCGAACTCAGTAGTGTAGATCAATAGTTGATTTTGTGCGAAAAATAGGTTTCTGGGCGTGATTACTTAGGAAATATCTCATGTTCGAAGTTATAGCAACTCTCAGTGTTCTTGAGGTTCATCATTGTCGCAACCCTCGTTTCTTCATCTTTATCGCAAGCCTTTGATTGCAATAAAAAGTTATCGCAAGCTGTTGGTTGCGATAAAACTTCATCGCATCCTTTGTATTGCGATAAACCCCACTTACGACAACTTTTTCCTTGGGTCTTGCGATAACCCCAGTACTTAGAATTATAAAAAATCCACTACTAGCCCAGTACTGATTTGTTACTATTCAGATGGCACACAATGATGGTCACTCATCTGACGAGAACAACGTGATTTCGTGTCACCGATCGTCGCATCCGTCGGTGAATGCCCATGACCTAGATGAGGAACTTCTTCCAAGGAGTCTTCATCTTGCACTTGCTGACAACAATCATCACTTGGACCTCAGTGTTGATTTTGACCACCGCATCATCCTAGAGATCATCCGCGGCCATCCTCTTCGCACAGCTCTCACTAAGGTAGTTACCGTTCCACTTATATACTTGCAACAGTTTTGGCATACACTCCGATTTCGTCTAGTACACAGACGGGGTCAGCACTTCACTGCCAAAGTCGATCATTTCGATGTTCGACTTACCCTTAGACGACTCCGACGAGCCTTAGACATACCTTACAGCCTTGACTTTGAAGATATGGTTCCCGAAGAGCAACTTTTTGCTGACATCCAAAGTTTGGGATATCAAGACCCACGCAACCCATTTCTTACTAGTTCCTCCAAATTCCAGAGAAGATTCCTACCACCAGTCTGGTACACTCTTTGCTCTATCATTAATCGCTGCATGACCTCAAAACACACCGACCTTGATAAATGCAACCTAGCAACTCTCAGAATGTTCCATGCTGTTGCTTTCAACCGACGCATAGACTATGCAATTCTTCTATGGAACTAGCTGATAGAATTAGTTGAAGATAAAGCCAGACCAATCAAGAACCGGAATTTCGTGCCATATCAGAGATTCTTCCAGATCATAATTCATCAGATCATGGAAGGCAATCAGGAAATCCCAAGACGACCCAATGCAGTCCAAGGCCCGAGCCAATGGATGCACTTCATGAAGATGCCAGCTCAGATCGACTTTGCCCACATTGCCGTGATACCCGAAGCTGTTCTAGCTCATGCCGACCAGTAGTCTGCGGTAGTTAGACAGTATAGGTTAGAGAATGCACTGATGGTCCAGCCAGAACCGGAGGGACCTGCCCACAGTGCCAACCAATTAGGAGGTGAGGGTCTAAATGTCGAGTAGGTTCAGGAACACGGGGTTCCTGAACAGGGTGAGGTGAGGAGAACTATAAGAAAGAGAGTGGGAAATGTGGTGAGGACTGCTGGTCAGGCATCTACTTCCAGAGCTACACAAGCTGCAAGAGTCCAAGTTTTTGCTGATGATGTATCATTACATTCAGAAGACGATGCTGATTATGTACCATCTGCTTCCTCTTCCGAAGATGAAGCGCCTACCCAACCTAGAAACGATGATGATGGTAACTCAGACTCCGATTCCGACCATGATCCTGATGCTAATTTAATTCCAAGACATGTAGGTCAGAGACAGCGAATAGAGAGTTCCGATGCTGATTCCACCTGGAACATCGGACTCTCCGGCGATACTGGAGTCATAAGGAGGGATGAGGGTGTTGAAGTAGAAAATATTGATGTGAGCTGAGAGAAGAGGAGAAAAGAAATGAGAAAGTTTGAGATAGAGTCACATAAAGTTGTAACTAGTGACTGATAACGCCACTTTTTGGCGTTATTTTCTGTCCTCAATCCAACGAGATTGGCTTGTGTTCTAGCAAAAAGGCGAGATTTTACGCTATATTTAGTGAAATGTGCAGGTTATTTAAAAGGCAGTAATCATCGAGAAAAGAAGCTAAAAAGAGCCAAAACGAAGCCCAACGGAAGCCCGAGATCCAAGCCCAAGACCTGCGCCCGAACCAGGACCCGAAGCTGGCCCAAACCACATTAGAAAAGCGCGCGACTTGTGCCGCGACTTGCAAGTCGCAGGACAAGTCGCCTAAGTCCCTGTTTCAGCCTATTAGTTTGGCATTTTTCCAGATTTTAGGGCATTCTCGACACATCTCTCACACGACGAACGGGAGCAGTTAAGGGGCGATTTTCAGGGGTTTTTCGGAGCTTTTGGAGCCACGATAGAGGATCGATTGGAGTCACGTTCAACACGTAAAGTAGATACGAGCACACGAGAAGGGAGTCACCATTACATTCATCGTTTCCATATTCATTATGTTTGCACACGTTTTTCCATCTTCTTTCTTTGTGTTTGAATCCACCACCAACATGAACTAATTTCTAGATGTTGGGGGTTGGAATGAATTTGGTTTATAGTATATGAACATGTGATTTGAAATTTTATCAATTTTCTTATTTAATGAAGCATGTGATTTTGTTTTTAATGCTTTTGTGAGTTTAGCTAGCTTTCAATTGTTGTGTTGTTTTCAATTAAGTTCGAGAGAATTAATTGTCAACTAGAACTAGAAAATTGCATGCCTAAGGTGAGAAAGGGGATAGAGATATACCGAGTAAGCCTTAGTCCCATTACAATCTTGAGTTTAATGTGTTTTGAATTACATAGGTTGAGATCGAGAGATAAAACTTGTGTTTTCAAGATAAAAACCGTGGTTGCTTGAGAAAGAACCATGCTTTTAAAATAAAACCCGTTGTTGCTTGAGAAAGAACAACGGTGATCTAAAGATTGGGTATTCATTAAAGAGAACGACTGGTAATTGTTTTGAGTCAGATGTTTATATGTGAGAACCATTGGATTTCCAACCCTCAACTGTTTTCTCTATCAAAGTTTCTTAAGTTGTTTACTGTTCTGTGTTTGATTTAGTTTGTTTGAAATTAATTAGTTTATAAACCCACCACTCAAAATATCGATCGTTCAGTTAATAGCAAGTGTAGTCATTGTGATACTTAGTTCCTAGTTCCCTGTGTTCGATACACATACTTTCTAAGTACTATTACTTGATTTCGACCCGTACACTTGCGGTAAGATTTAGGGGGGGGGGTGATACCCGCCTATCAAGTTTTTGGCGCCGTTGCCGGGGAACTAGTTGCAACTGATAGCACTACCAGCTATAAGCGCTATTACATTGAACATTTTTTTTTATTTATTATTTTGTTCCATCACTTTCAGTTTTTGGATTACTAATTTTGTTTTCTTCCCGTTTCAGGTACTAATTGGTTTATGCCAAGGAAAACCCGAGGGGAAGGAATCGAACCGATCGATCCGGAGATTGAAAGAACCGCCCGTCGAATACGCAAAGAGACTAAAGCTAAAAGACATTTGAAGATGGGTGACGAAATACCTCCGGAAAGACGTCATATGCGGTCGTTTGCCAATCCTAACGTGGCAGCCGCACGCATAGGCGTCCAACCGCCCACTACTGGGGCGAACTCTTTTGAGATCAAGTCGAGTACCATTGTGATGGTACACCAGAATCAATTCGGGGGAGCGCCAACTGAAGATCCCCATGCATATCTTTGCACGTTTGAGCGGATTTGTAATACATTCAAGATTAATGGGATGGAGGAAAATGCGATCAAACTGAGGTTATTCAATTTTTCCCTAAAGGGTAGAGCTGAAATTTGGATAGAGGGCCTACCATCAGATCTTATCACTACATGGGCAGACCTAAAAGCTGCATTCCTCCAGAAATTCTTCCCACCGGGAAGAACCGCTCAACTGATGGCCGACATTACCCACTTCGCGCAATGGGACCAAGAGTCTATATATGAGGCGTGGGAAAGGTATAAAGACATGTTGAAGAAGTTTCCTCACCACGGGTTGCACGGCTGGGTAATTATCCAAACTTTTTTTGGAGGCCTTCACCCGCAGTTCAAGAATGATATCACTGCTGCAGCGGGTGGAGCCCTAATGGAGAAGACATATGAAGAAGCAGTCGCCTTGATTGAGAACTTAGCCGAACATAGTTTTTCTACTCCAAGATCAGCTGTTAGAAGAGTTGCGAGTGTTCAAGAATCGGATGAGCTGAAATAAATAAAAGCTCAACTAGCTGCGATCACGAACCATTTGAAAGGTGGTAATCCGGAAGAACCTGAGCAAGTTCAGTTCTTACAGAACCGGAACACCCAACCGAGGAATGATCCTTTCTCGAATACCTATAATGAGGGTGGAAGAAGCACCCGAACTTCTCTTGGAGTCAACCCGGTCAACAACAACAAGGTATTTTTTCTAACTTTTCTAATTCTTCCAATACTAACAATGTTTATCGTCCTCCAGGTTTTAACCAAAGGAATTTCAATGAGGGACCATCTATGGAGAAGAAACTGGGGCTGGAGGATATGATGATGAAGTTCATGACCAAGATGGACAGCACGGTTGGAGAGTTAGCGAGCACGGTTAATACGGTAAAAGCTGCAACCGATCAGAACACCGCATCCATCAGAATTCTAGAGAGGCAAGTGGGGCAGATTTCGGAAGCCTTACAAAACCGACCCCCCGGAACCTTGTCGAGTCAAACCGAGAGGAAAAACCGAGAAGAATGTAATGCCATTTATCTAAGAAGTGGCAAGGAGCTGAATGGAGACCCTACAAGAGAGTCGTCATCAAAGGAAACTGATCCCAAAGAGAAAGAGGTTGAGACCATAGAGGTGGACGAGTTGGAAGCCGAGAAAGAGTTTGAGATGGAGGAAAACCCGGAGGATGAAGAGAAAAAGAAGGAGCAATCAAGGGTCCCAAAGCAACTACCGGTCAAGCCGGTAGTCAAACCGTTCGTGCCACCACTACCATTTCCAAATCGAGTGAAGGCACGCAAGGATGAGGAATAGTTCAAGAAATTCCTCGACATATTCAAGAAGCTTCACATCAACATCCCATTTGCGGAGGCACTTGCTCAAATGCCGACGTACCTCAAGTTTATGAAAGAGATCCTATCCAAGAAAAGGGCAATCGAGCACCAGTCCACCATTACACTTACTGAAGAGTGTAGTGCGATCATTCAGAACAAGCTTCCCCCGAAGCTCAAAGATCCAAGGAGTTTTTCGATCCCTATTCAAATTGGGAAGCTTAACTTTGATAAGGTATTATGCGATTTAGGAGCTAGTATTAATCTAATGCCTTTATCTGTTTTTAGGAAACTTGGCTTGGGAGAAGTGAAGCCAACGTACATGACACTTCAACTCGCGGATAGATCGCTCATATATCCATATGGAGTGATAGAAGACGTACTGATCAAGGTTGACAAGTTCTACTTCCCGGTAGACTTTGTGGTGCTGGATATAGATGAAGATGAAAAGGTTCCGCTGATATTAGGAAGATCCTTTCTAGCCACGAGCAGAGCGTTGATAGATATGGAGGAAGGAGAGATGACATTGAGAGTCGGAGGCAAGAAAGTAGTGTTCAAGATGTTCGAGAGTGGAAGGCGTAGAGACGGAGCTGGTCAAGGAGAGCCAGATGTGGAAGAATCCACGAAGAACCACAAGTGTGGGCGATTCGATTCCGCGGATACCGAACCAAGTTGAGAGCCACACAGTCGTGCCACGACTTTAACTACGGCGCTGGGTGGGAGGCAACCCATCGAGGTTTGATTCCTTTTTTTATTTTTATTTTACGTTTTTTAGTGTTAATTATTTAAAAAAATAGAAAAATGAAAAAAGTGAACAGAGACATACGCGACTTTCTGCGCGACTTGCAAGTCGTGTGGAAAGTCGCGGGACCCTCTGTTGGGTTTTTCCCTTCTTGCTTTGTGTGTTTTGTTTCTTTCTTTCTTTTGCTTTTTGCTTTGTTGCCTTTTGCTTGTGCAGTCTCTCTCTCCCTTTTCCCCGATGTCTCTGATTGGCGCTCGAATCTTACAAAAATTTCCTCCATCTGGGCAAACAGGTATGCTCTAACTTTGTCTGTTTAACGAGTGATGTATGATGTTTGGCTTCTTAGTAGTAAACGAGATGCAACAAACCTAAGTTTCACTTAAGTTTGGGGTGCTTCATTTTTCATCATCAACACACTCAATTTTAATCCTGTGCAAACCTCGGTTTCACCGAGGTTTGGGGTTGGCGTTTGTTTTGACAAACCTAGGCCACGGCCTAGGTTTGGGGTGCCCATTTTGAAAATGTTTAGGCTAGCTCTTTGATGCTTCTTGTTAATATTTTGTCCTGCCTGTCTGATAACTGCCATAACTGCACAACGATACTTGTCTCATTTGGTATCGCCTACACCGACACTTGCACATTGGGGACAATGTGTGGGTAAGGTTTAGGGTTTCCCAATCGGGCCCACGTTATACACTTAGATTTCCTACACTTCTGAGTGTCTAGAACGCATTGGCTAATTTTTTTTGTTTTGGATGATTGAGACCGACCATTGTGGGAAGAATCTTGTGATAGTGACGTGACCATTAGGGAAGGACCGGGAAAGTACATGACTAGGGACATTAGTGGAGACCACCCAATAGCGAGCTTTGAGCCTAAAAGACGTTTTTCATTTCGAGGGATTTAAACACTTAATTCATATACACTTTTCGAGTTCCTTGTCGTGAATATAGAGTGATCTCGCTATATTATTGCGTTGAGTAGCAAAGACAACCATCGGGATATTGGGTAAGGGTATAGTAGACCAGATCGTGTGGACCTTAAGAGATGATTCCAGGCATTGTGTGTATGTTTAACCCATTTTTAGCTATTGCCCCTTTCGACCCATTATGTGTGTACCCATAACCCATTTTTGCAGCCAAACACTAACCTTACTCGTTTCTAAACCCACCATTAAACCCTAGCCAAAAGCCTTAGCTAACCCTTATCCGAAAGTGTGTCAATCAGAAGCAATACATGCCAGTTATGAAAATAGATAGAAAAGAGGGCCAATGCAGCCCCAAATTGAATAAAGAGGCCCAATGAAGTCCAAAAAAACAAATAAATACAGTTGGTTAAATAGTTATTATAACTGCTAACTAAGAGAGTCAAAGCGACTCCAATATTGAAAAAGAGGGCCAAGTGATAGAATCGAACCCAGAAAAGTTCAGAACTGCTAAAAAATTGACACACCGAGGATTTTTGTTCTTTTTACCCTTCGTTTCTTATCCATAACCCTAACCCCATTACAACCCTTGTGAAGACCTGGATGATCTTTTGGAAAATGTGATTGGGGTATACGACCACCTTTACTGGTATTCCCTGTCTTGCTACTCGATTCCTTTCTGAGATCAACTTTTTAGACATTTGTGCGTCTTTCATTAGAGTTGTCATGTAACTTTTGAATATTCTTGTATATAACCTCCCTTTACATGACAACATGTGCGATAACCTAGGTTCGAGCGAAATGAGAGAATCCCGTGAGGTAGGGTCGAGGCGAAATGTTTTCCCTAGTATGTTTGGACCTAGTACGAGCTTAATGGAAACGGAGTAGTCACGAGTTCAACTCGCAATGGAAGGCCATAGATCAAACAAAATAAGGATGAGGCGAGAGTGAGATAGGCATTCACGGGTATGGGAAATCACCAGTGCATTACGTGGTACCGATTGAGAGTTGTGCAGTTATTATATTTCACTGATGTGTGCTTTTATTCTATTTTATCGCTAATTTGCTTGGGGACAAGCAACGCTCGGTTTGGGGTTGTTGATAACCCCACTTTTTGGCGTTATTTTCGGTCCTCAATCCAATGAGATTGGCTTGTGTTCTAGCAAAAAAGAGAGATTTTACGCTTTATTTAGTGAAATGTGCAGGTTATTTAAAAGACAGTAATCATCGAGAAAAGAAGCTAAAAAGAGCCAAAACGAAGCCTAACGGAAGTCCGAGATCCAAGCCCAAGACCCGCGCCCGAACCAGGACCCGTAGCTGGCCCAAACCACATCAGAAAAGCGCGCGACTTGTGCCGCGACTTGCAAGTCGCGGGACAAGTCGCCTAAGTCCCTGTTTCAGCCTATTAGTTTGGCGTTTTTCCAGATTTTAGGGCATTCTCGACACAGCTCTCACACGACGAACGGGTGCAGTTAAGGGGCGATTTTTAGAGGTTTTTCTGAGCTTTTGGAGCCACGATAGAGGAGCGATTGGAGTCACGTTCAACACGTAAAGTAGATACGAGCACACGAGAAGGGAGTCACCATTACATTCATCGTTTCCATATTCATTATGGTTGCACACGTTTTTCCATCTTCTTTCTTTGTGTTTGAATCCACCACCAACATGAACTAATTTCTAGATGTTGGGGGTTGGAATGAATTTGGTTTATAGTATATGAACATGTGATTTGAACTTTTATTAGTTTTCTTATTTAATGAAGCATGTGATTTGGTTTTTTAAGCTTTTGTGAGTTTAGCTAGCTTTCAATTGTTGTGTTGTTTTCAATTAAGTTCGAGAGAATTAATTGTCAACTAGAACTAGAAAATTGCATGCCTAAGGTGAGAAAGGGGATAGAGATATACCGAGTAAGCCTTAGTCCCATTACAATCTTGAGCTTAATGTGTTTTGAATTACATAGGTTGAGATCGAGAGATAAAACTTGTGTTTTCAAGATAAAAACCGTGGTTGCTTGAGAAAGAACCATGATTTTAAAATAAAACCCGTTGTTGCTTGCGAAAGAACAACGGTGATCTAAAGATTGGGTATTCATTAAAGAGAACGACTGGTAATTGTTTTGAGTCAGATGTTTATATGTGAGAACCATTGGATTTCCAACCCTCAACTGTTTTCTCTATCAAAGTTTCTTAAGTTGTTTACTGTTCTGTGTTTGATTTAGTTTGTTTGCAATTAATTAGTTTATAAACCCACCACTCAAAATATCGACCGTTCAGTTAATAGCAATTGTAGTCATTGTGATACTTAGTTCCTAGTTCCCTGTGTTCGATACTCGTACTTTCTAAGTACTATTTACTTGATTTCGACCCGTACACTTGCGGTAAGATTTATGGGGGGTGATACCCGCCTATCAGTGACTCTCCCACATCCACTGCCAACGAGCGTTCGTCGCCGTTGCGCATTGACCAAGACATGGTGGACCCAACCATGCAGTGCACAACCCCACTTAGCCACTCATCGGCTTCTCGACAAGTCGATGTTTCATTCTACACTGGGGATCAAGCACAAACGATATCGGCAACACATTCAATGTTTGCTGATATTGAACAAGGTAGGCTCCTGCCCCGGCCACCGACCTTTATTCCGCACACATCGAGTCTAGTGCCTTTTGGAAGAACTACCTTTCCTAGGACACGAGCGCCGGAATTTCAACAAGTTGTGGGCTTTCGTGCCCCAACCGGAACACCCAGAGTGAGGCCACCATTGGTTGGTGCCCCGCGAGGATCGGGTGGAAGACCTGTCATTGCTTACAATATGCCAACTTTAAACACATGCAGTACAATTGTTTCAACTGATACTTCAACCGAAAACCTAAGTGGTTCGGGCGTTAGATCAATTTTCCCTAATATGCCACTTGAACAGGTTGTTGCTATGCTAGGCCCGCCCCGCACTACATCACTCTACCGCTTCTAAGTGCAACATTGGCCTCGATCAACACATCCTACAAGCAACACCGTCAGGCAATGCAAGTGACTGTTGACAGACTTGCAAATGAAGTTAGCAGAGCGGTGAAAGGCAAAGGGATAGCAGAATCTTCGGCAACTCAACCGAATCAACCATCCAATTCCCCACCCAGATCCCAACCACCACCATCACAACCGTTACACACAATTCCTGCCCATCAGCTCAAATCAGAGTTGTTAGCCCGTTTACTCGCCCAAGGAGACTCCAATACCAATGAAGAAGTATAATTGGTAGGTTTGCTCCAACAACAATCTGAAGCCCAAAACCGATTACCTACCAGCATAAACTTTCAAACTCTAAACAACTCCATCAAGGAAATGACGCAAGCCATGCTTATCGGCTACCAATCCTTATTTGAAAGAATCACAGTGGTCGAACAGGCATGTGGTGTTCAGGCTCAAGGCTCCAAAAGACGTAGACATGATGATCAGGATGACCCTGATCAACATGAGGGGGGGGGGAAGGGAGTCAGAGTTGGAGAATCCAGTGGTGCAAACGCTGAAAATGTTGGTGGATCAGATCAGGCAGCAGAAACAGATGGGGCAGAGGGGGCAAGTGGACAGAAAACAGATGTGGTCCAGGTTGATGATGATACAGTTCTAGCTGATGTCATAACCAGGGTTGAAAAGCCTCCAGTTGTTGACAATAGAACAGAAGAGGAAAGGATGGCTGATGGTATGCTGAATGATTATATCTACATAGATTCCGAGGAAGAGCCGGAGACAACAACTGTTCAGATCAAAGAAGAGATAGATGACATCTTTGATACCACCGGGGATCCAGTGATTGCTTCTGATTCTGATGATGATACTTCTCAACCGCAACAACAAGCTGATCAAGGTACAAGCTCTTCAGCTCAACAGGTTCCAGTGGTTCCAGTCAATACTGATGGATGGATTAGAGATCCAATCCTAGAAGATGAACTCAGATTATATCATGAGGTGATTGATGCTGAACTAGGGTATGTCGCGACTGGAAAAAGGGTGAGAATTTCTGATAAGCCTATATCATGAGGGTGAGAATTTCTGATGAACTCAGATTATATCATGAGGTGATTGTTTGTAAAGGACGTTCAGAGGATTAACTTGGAAAAGGTGTACGGAATTGAGAACTGGCCGTCTCTTCGCAAAATCGAATTTCTGCATGTAATGAGCAATAAAGACTTGAAGACAGACGTTGTAAGGTCTGACAAAGAAATTGTGAAGGTCTTGAAGATAGAATCATACCGGCTACTCAACGTTTGGTACCCTCAGTTCACAGTTAAAATATCCGATGGCACCGAATGCGTCTTTTCAGAAGCAGACTTCAAGAGCTTAAAGTTAGATGATTTTCTGAGCCTCTACCATTCCCTAGCCAGCATTCCTGATAAGCCTATTGAGTGGTCCGCAGCTTATCAGAGTGTCAAAAGGTTCATGCGGAATATTCTGAAATTTTTTTACCTTACAAATTTCTAAATGGCCTTAGAAGCTCATCAGTCCTGAGTAAACCTCAGAAGACCAAACAAGCAACTGCAAGACATCCAAGGTATTCCGGTCTACAATGTTTTGGAGAAACCTGATCTCGGAGTTGTATACTTCAATCAAGACATGAAGAAAAGATTCCTGAGAATCTGTGAAGCTAACAAGTACAGAGACGTAACCTTCATGATGATACAGGTTAATCTAGAGAGCAAGCTGAGACTTGATGAAAACGGGGAGGTGAAGCTCAAGGAAAAGGAGAAGCGGCTGATAAAACAAGTCTTGGATGCTATCATCTACAGAAGAGAGTACCGGAACGCGTTGAGAATATTCGAGATCGTCTTTGGGATCCGAAAGAAGCACGTGAACCCGATGAACGCTTAGATCCGATGCCTCTACTGGTACAAAGGGGGAGATTGTTAGTGCTCTATTTAGCACCTTGTACCAAGTAGAGGGGCTCAAGTGAAACTATCTAATTTGCAAACTATAAATTGATTTTGCGTTGTAATATTTCGTTATGTCATTCTATCCTACACACACAAGTACACCATTGTTGCACTTTCCTCTCTACATCTTTTGTGTACTTGAAGATCATATTGAATACATGGATGACATCTTGAGCATATTGGTTGATTGAGTACTTGTTCTGGGATCACAATCCGTGGGTAATCACCGACAGAAATTTCCCTAAGTAAATTATGTGGGTAAAAGTCATTTGTTTTGTAGTGTCACCCTTTCACAAAATAGACCAAAAAAAATCGTCTATCCTTTCACAAAATATACCAAAAAAACGTAAATCTATT
The DNA here is from genome assembly GCA_033807775.1 of Saussurea involucrata. NCBI lineage: Eukaryota > Viridiplantae > Streptophyta > Magnoliopsida > Asterales > Asteraceae > Saussurea > Saussurea involucrata. The sequence goes on along the minus strand of CM066321.1, from coordinate 100,307,811 downwards.
TACAAATATACCAAATAAATTGAATTCAGTGATTGAGATAGCGACAAGTTAAAGCTAAGAGGACAATTTTTCGACCTGATTAAAAGTTTGATTGTAGATTGGCTATTTCGGGGTTCCATATGCAGAAAGGTAGCGAACTCTTTTTGCCCAATAGCTAAATAAAGATAAACCAAACCACCCGAAGAGGCTTTATCATATTCAGTCGGAAGAGTTTAGGTAAGACTTTCAAAGTGACTCTCGACGGGAGAATCTAAAAATGCCTAAAAGATACGTTCATCCTACTAACATAAATATATTAAATGTTATGTCGTTTGCAATAACAAAGTGATGCTTAATCTAAGTTAAGAGTCTCACCAACCGTATGATTTTATGTACCCTATCGGCCAAATGAATGAAACACGTACATACAAAGGACATAACTTTTGGCATATTTCTGTTATTGGGATGAACATATATTTTGGGAATTTTTTTGGTATATTTTTTAAGGGATGAACGTTTTTTGATATATTTTGTGAAAAATATGAGCGTTTTCTTGGTATATTCTGTGAAGGTTGGCCGAATGGGTATAATTTTTGTATGTATGATGTATCTATGAATATTTTGGGCATGACATTTGGATGTTTCAAAATTAGTGATGGAAATAATATAAATTTTCTCTGTTTAATTGATTCATTTTATTTTGTTGTAGTAGAGAATTAGTATATTTTAGTTCAAAAAAAAGTTTCGAATATTTGTTCAAAATTAAGTTTATGATTTTGTTTTTTCAAAAAAAGTTTTGGATTTATATATTTGTTAAAAAAAGTTCAAGAATATACTACGTAAAAATAATAATTAGAAAAAGGTTTAGAAATTTATTTGTTAAAAAAATTCAGGTAATCATTCAAAACCATATAGTTTGTTTGGGGTTTTTAGACTTTTCTCAAATTTGTATAACATGAACCTGTTTTTACAGGTTACAAGGATGTATTGAACTGGTTTAGAAAATTTAAGGATTTTTATCATTAAAAAAATAGTTTAAGAACTCAACAATTCAAAATCAGATAGTTTGTTGAGTTTTTTTTACACTTTTCTTTAAATTACTAACTAAAACGTATTTGTTAGAACAATTTTTCAAAAATATTTTTTATAAGTTAAAAATCAATTTAAAAAATAAAAAAAAATTAAAGTGGGACCGGGACCGGTTCTCATAACCAGGCCATCGTATTTGGGTTGGGTCGGGACCTGGACCAATTACGAGATCACTATTCGGGACCGAAACTGATTTGGGCCCGAGACCCATTTCTGGCTATATCTAGTTAAAAACATTACAATAAGTTTGTACACGTTCTTGGACATTTTAACAAAATTTTAGGCCTTTTTAAAAAATACGGTGTTGTATTAATATTTTTTGTTGTAAAAACTTTTTCAAGAGATGTTGTCTGAACTTCTTCGTGAATATCTGGAATGTAATCCAAAATCCTAATCAATAATCTAGGGTTTGTAGCAAGATCGACTAAATTGAGTTTTGTATGACTTTATTTAGGCTATTAGGTATCTAACGATCCACTTTATTGGACTTGAACTAATTTCAAATATCATTAACCAAATAATATAAGGTGAAGCTCAAATGCTCAATTCGCAAAGGGATGAGACGATTTTGCCAAAATCATATAACACTACAACAAATTTAGTCTATTGCGAGGACAAAAGTCGTTGCTAGATAGGTTATGGGTTTGATCCCAAGTCCCACCGCTAGCTTCAACCGCTGAATGAGTTAAAAAAGTTCCCTTTACAATGGTGTCTTTTTTATGGTGAGTTCCGTGTGGGATCGGTTTGGATTGTCGGTTACCAACTTTTTGTCTAAATAAAAGGTGAAACAAATCACCAATTAGTGAAAGCAAACCCATCACATGGCATGGGCATCTATAATCCACTCTAGTTAGATTGAACTAATTTTGGACCAACTAAAATTAACCACTTCAGAAATCAAAAACTCACTAATTAATGAAACCAAACACAACCAGTTCATACATAAACAATTACTAATTAGTGAAAGCAAACACATCACATGCAATGGCTATTAGACTATTAGCCATCTAGCAATCCACTTTATTATTGAAGTAATTTGGGAATAACATCAACCAATTCATAGATAAAAATCACTGAACCCTTAAAAAAATAAAGGCAGTCAACAGGTCCTCATTAATCCTTTCAAGGCCACAACCACAAGTAAAATCAATCCCTATAGGTATAACAAAAAATGGATTGCAGAAATCACTAGACCAAACTCGATCATAGGCGTGAACAAGTACGCGATGTTAACAACACTCGCCATTGCCGTAGGGGTGTGACAAGTCAGTCATGATTTGTGACTAGGGGCAGTTTGAGGCAGTAAGGGCCTGGCCGAGAGTATCAGACTGTTAGCAAGGGCGGTTGCCGGTCGCATGAGGGCCGGTGTGAGACTATGCGTACGTTGTGCTGGACTTCTGGAGTGAAACCGTGACTTCGTGAGAATTGTGAGGGTGCATGTGCCTACACGGGGAGGGAGTTGGATTTGGGATGACACACACATATATATATAGAGGGAGGTTCAAACGAGAACATGGTTAAAATATATAAGATAATAAGAAAACGGCCAAATCACATGGGGAATTTACATAAGATTACGGAACACGGTCAACGCAAGGGTAAGCGGACGACCTAGCGCACAACCTAAAGTCACAGCCAAAGTCGCGTACTGTAAACTGTAAAATCACATGTCATTCATCCGTTTTGTTATTCTTTTATTATATTACAGTTCACGTATGAACCTAACTTTCTCTATACGTATGTATATTTGTTATGGGGCTCCGTAGTGCACATAGGTCTGTCATGGTCATATGTGAAATTATTGTTTTCTTATGGCTTTCAAACTCGGTGCATGCACGATCAAATTACATTAGTTTCATGAGTAGTCATAATCATGTGGGTTGTCTTTTGTTCTTTTCCATCATTTGAGTTTTTGGCTTTTATATCATTTCCATATTATTTTGGTTTTGATTTTTGCCATAAAATACCAACTGATGTGGGTGTGGTAACTGTGTTAGAGAGACAAAATGAAGAAAATGACTAAGCTGTAAGATGATGAAGGTGTTAGACATGAAGGACGGTATCAAATTATAACGCAAACGCAAAATCCAAGATAAATTATATAATTTTCTTAACGTACATGTCAATCCAATATAAACGCTAATTCATACTTCACACATGGGTTTCTTAATTTACTCTTATTAATTAGAATAATAATCAGAAGTAATTGGCCATTTATTTTCCACTGCACAATAGATAAGAAACTAGATCGAGCTCGCATACAATTGACGACGTACTTCTTAGTTTACGTACCCTTATAAATATAAGCTTGATAAAAAACCATGCATGTTTCATCACCCACATTGGAAGCCACGCGGGACTTGGCTGCCACATACATTGAGAAGCAAAGTAAGAGACACAGGTACATTGATATTTATCCCCAAAACGTTAGCTCTGATAGCTGTGCAAAGGCAGACAGCAGCTTCAAGGTCGGCAAGGCCTTGGATAAGAGAACAACATGGCTCTACCGGTGGTGAACCCACTTCAACATTCACCAAAGCCCCCAGCAGATTGGCACACACACCTAGTTTCAAGGCGTCTCTAGGGCATGTTGCCGTGGTTGGCGTTGGAGGTGAAGTTGGAGGTGGAGTTGGAGGTGGGTTAGGGTTTGGGTTTGGGGTAGGATTAGGGTTAGGGTTTGGAGTAGGGTTTGGATTAGGGTTAGGGTTTGGGGCAGGGCAAGTGCATGTCGCACAACTGCTAACCATGGTAAAGAAGAGAAAATGGAGTAGTGCTAGAAAGAGAACTATTGATACATTGCTCTTTGAAGCCATGTCTAAATGAGTTATGAAACCCAACCTTTTGATATTATGTTGAGAAGCTAGACGGTATTATGAGTAAGGATGAGTAAGGGTATTGCATGTGGGGGTTATATATAGGGGGAAAGGAGGATGGTATTTCTTCAAGTGGTGCTCAGATAGGGATAATGGAGACAAATTAATATAGCTGTCAACAACTGATCGTATGATTCGTTATAGCCAAGTTTTCCAGGGTTGTGATCACCGGAGTTTGTTAGTGCCTTAACTAGCACCTTGTATCAAGTAGAGGGGTCTTATTGAAACTTTCATATTTGCACACTATTAATTGTTTTTGCCTTGTAACTTTCTTGGTGTGTCATTTCATTCACCAACTACCTTTTGCACTTTTCTCTCTAGAACTCCTTACATCATTTGTACTTAGAGATTTTATCTTAATGAGAGGGATGACCAATTGATTATCATTGCTATATTTAATGTTTGTTCTGGGATCACAATTGGTATCTGAGCACAACAATTCATTCTGATTCAGAGATCATTTTCATGAGATTTTGAGCTTTTTTGAGTTTTCTTCATTTTCTATCCATTTTGATTGATTTTGGTCATTTGAGTTCTTCAAATGGATTAGAATTGATTAAGGGCTGATTGGTGATTGTTTCTACTTGAATTTATTCCGCAAATTCTTTCAAACCAGTCCAGAATTGAAAGATTTGATTAAATTTCGTGAAAAAGAGTTAACACACTGTTTTGGGATCGAATTCCCCATTTTCTACTGGTTTTTGGACAATATTGCAAGTATTAAAAGTATCCAGAATCATCTCACGAACATTCATACCAAATTTCAGATTAATCTGACTTGATTTGAGGATTTCACTTGAGATTGGTCTGATCTTCGTTGTTATTGCAAGATTGAGTGTTCATAGTTATCGAATTGCACTTGTTCTTCATTATCGCAAGTTTTTCATCGCAAGGGTTTTTATCGCATCTGGTACCTGCGATAAACCTATTTTATTTGCACGTCTCTTGGTGTGAACAGTATTTTATCGCATCCTGCTTCTGCGATAAAACCAGATTTTGGTTTTTTTATCGCGTGTCTCTTCCTGCGCTAATCTTTCTTCGAGGAGTTGCGATTACTTTGAGATATTCTTTATCGCATCTTTTGGTTTGTGACAAAGTGTTACCTACGATAAGTTTGGTTTGCGATAATGTGTTTCTTGCGACAATTTGGTGTGCGATATTCAGTTGCGTGCAACAAAACAGTGTTTGGGTTGTAATTTTTGAATTTCATCAAAAGGTTGCTAAACGATCAACAACAAGTATTCATCATGACAGCTAGGGATATGCTAGTTATAGGATCGAAAGATAAACCACCTGTATTGTTCCCTAAAGATTTTAAAATTTGGAAGGACAGGTTTCTTGATTATGTCGAAAGACAAGAGAATGGTGATCGTATTCTTAGTTCTTTGATCGAAGGAGTAATGCCAGCAGCATATACACAAAACCCAGATGGATCAGACAGAAGACTTGTTGAACCTAAGAATTACTCTGGTGATGAACTTAAGAGACATAATGCTGACAAAGCAGCGAGGTCACTGATAATGCAAGCTTTGACCAATGATATCTATCAAAAAGTTGACAGTTTCAATGCCACAGGGAAGGACATGTTTGATGAGTTGATTAAACTATATCAGGGTTCAGAGGTAGAAAATCAGATGAGAACTTCGAATGTGATCAATAGTTACGAGAACTTCAGACAAAAGGAATGAGAGACACTCGATAATACTTATGATCGATCACAACCATTTTGAATGAATTGAATAGATATAAGATCACCAAATCTATAATCGAAAACAATGTGAAGTTTTTAAGTGTGCTCCAACCTGAATGGAAGAAGTATGCTCACAGAATGAAACAACATTCGAGGTTAAGTGTACTACCTTTGCAACAGATGTTTGAAACACTCAAAGAAGATGAGGATGACGCTGAAGCCAAAAGAGACAAGAAGAAGAAGAAAGAGAAGAAAAGGGAAAAGACTGAACATATAGAGGAAAAAGATGAAAGTGATTCGATTGCCCTGATTTCAAGCAAATCTGGGAAGCATTATGTGAAAGGGAAGAATATTGAGTTAGAAGATGATGGTGTAAACATTGATGACTTAGATGAGGTTGAGAGCTTAAAACATGCCATGATCCTTCTGACAAAATCTTTTCATAAGAGTTTCGTGAAGAAGACTGGATCCAACAACCAACGATATTCCTCGGGGTCCAGGAACTTTGAGCATAAGGATCACATAGAATCTAGGAAGAGATTTGATGAAAAGAAAGATGAGTTTAAGAAGATTGAGGATAAGAAGTTTGTGGATAAGAAAGGTGAAGAGCAGAAATGTTATAACTGTGGAAAGTCTGGTCACTAGCTACGCCAAGGAGTGCTGGAAACCTAAGGTACGGGATTCGGACTACTATAAAAATAAGATGTTGCTGGCTAAACAGAAAGAGTCCGGGAAAGCACTGCTGGTGGAAGAGGAGTATTGGCTAGATGAAACAGACGATGAGGATGAGGATGAGGATGAAACTGTTGCGTTGGTCAAAATGTGTCTGATGAGCAAAGAAGGCAAGGAATCCGAAGTTGACGCGGCGCTAGAGATACATGAGGTAGAATCCTTTACAATTAATCATTTCATGAAACATCAAGAATTTTTGCAAAGCAAATTTGATGATATAACTGCTAAACTTCATAAAGCACATAAAGTAATAGAATCTCAAAGACAACTAATCATTGAACATAATACGTTAAGTGATGAGTTGAAAAAGAGCAAAGCTGAATTCGAGGATACTTAAGACTGTTTTCAAAGAAGAATGGATGAGTTGTCAGAAAAATTAAGACTTTCAGAAGATAAGAGGATTGAGCTTGAACAATTATTACATTCTTATAAAGATATTAACACTGAGTTGACTGAGAAGGCTAGTCATCTAGAAGAAAAGTTGTACAAGTTAGGTCAAACCGAACAGACTATTCACCTTAACGTAACTAAGAATTTCAAATACTATATTTCAAAATGGGGCTTGGGATATGATAATCCTTAGTATTTGAAAAATGCTTTGAAAAAGTCTCCAACTCTTTACAAATTTGAATGGCTTGATCTTCCTTCTGTGGATCCTAAATATAAAATCGATTGGCTTAATCAAAAAGACCATGAGGCTGAGGAAGAGGTTAAGAGAAAAACCACTGTTAAAATGCAACTTCCTTTCGTCTACGAATGGGAGAATAGGAAGGCCTTGGTTTGGAATTAGAAGCAAAACTTGTCTAATGACTATTTCCAAAGCTATGCGGTTAAGCAACCTAAGGAGAGTGAAAAACCAGTTTTTAAAGGAAAAACTTATTATCCTCCTTTGGTACTCGAACAAAAGCTCGTAGACCTCGAAAGCAAGATCAAAAGCAAAATTGAGGAAGTCAGAAATGATGACAAGCTTGCTTTCGATATTGAAAAAGAAGTTATGTTTACAGTAATTTCAAATGGCTTAAAAGAAATGAAAGCTAAATATAAAGAAATGTATGAAGAGAAAATTTCAAAAGAAAAACATTCTTCAGATTCAGATGTTTCTTCGTGTAAGAAATTTATGGGAAATACTATCTTCAGAGGCATAAAGTGTCGATGACCAAGAAGATTCTGAATCTTGGGACTTGGAAAGTCAATTTGTTAAAGCTTCTCCTGAGAAATATTTTCCTACTGAAGAAGATAAAGCTTTTAGAAAGGAACAAAATGAATTTCTCTATCCAAAGTCTTATGGTATCTTTCACACTTCATTGGATAGTCAGTCTGATTGTGATATTGAGGTTCCTTGTAAGGAGAAAGAAGAAGAAGTAAAAGAAACAGCTGTTCAATTTGATTTTAGTGCCAAACTTCCAGATCACTCTGACTTCTTAGTCAATGAAGAGGAACCTAAGAAGACTTTCTTCAAAGATGAATCTTCGAAGTCTGTTGAGAAAAATCCTGTTAATGATTACTATTCCAAATCCAAATCTAAACAATCATTACAGAAAAAGAAAAAGAAGAAAAATAATCACAGATCTAAGTCCTTTCAAGCTCAAAATTCTAAAGCTTACAATTCTTATTTTGCTGGCCTTTCAGATCGTTACCTAAGAAACAATTAGAGACTCGAATGGAGAATAAAGGAGTTCACACAGGATGTAGACCAGACAAAATCATCCCCTGTTGCTTTTAATTCAATGAAAAACAATTTTGATTCTGCTGTTAGAAATCAAGGTGTTTGCAAGAAACAAAAACTTGTTATTCCATACAAGCTTTATTCAATGCAACAATTGATTAATTTAGCGTATGACCAAATTTGTTTGGTTAAAATCTTGTGGTGTGGATGATTTTATCTGCAAGTCTGGTTATTCTCATTGGTTTGGTTATAATTTCCATGGTCCTAAAAGATTTTATCCAAATGGATGATATAATAGAGGTTTTAAAGGTAAAAATGCTAAATCCAAACCTGTTCATCCTCCTAACCCAAAAGGACCCATTTTCAAATGGGTACCTAACACCACTTGATTTCCTTTTTCCAGCCTAGTCATGTATGGTATTTGGATTCAGGCTGCTCGAAACACATGACTGGAAGAAAAGAGCTGCTCAATAATTATGTAGAGAAATATGGTGGTAGAGTCAAATTTGGGAATGATCAATATTCGCCAATTATGGGTTACGGGGACATTGTTAAAGACAACGTCAGGATTACAAAGGTCAACTATGTTGAAGGTTTGTGACATAACTTGTTTAGCATAGGTCAATTATGTGACAAAGACCTAGAAGTCAACTTCAAGAAGACTCGGTGTTCTGTTAGAACCGAAGATGGAGATGAACTTCTAGTGGGTACGAGAAAGTCAAATCTTTACACCATTGACCTGTCAAAGATCAAACCCAAGAATGACGTGTGTCTGCTGTCTAAAGCATCTATGGAGAAAAGCTGGTTGTGGCATAGACGACTATCTCATCTCAATTTTCGTTATATTCAAAAGCTGATGGTAGGTGATTTAGTCACGGGTCTACCAGTTCTAAAGTTTCAAAGAGACAATTTCTGCACCGCCTGTGAGAAGGGATAGATGAAACGAGTTCCTCACCCGTCGAAGCCTGAACCTAGCACACATAAAGTTATGGTAATTCTGCATAGGGATGTCTGTGGGCCGATGAAGACTCAGAGTATAAGTGCCAAGCGGTATGTGTTGGTTGTCGTTGACGATTATTCGAGATACACATGGGTGAAATTTCTTCGTTCCAAAGATGAAACACCTGAGTTGATCATCTCCTTAATCAAACTGCTTCAAGTTAATCTTCAACAATCAGTCCAGACAATACGATCAGATAACGGGACATAATTTAAGAACAAGACTCTAGATGACTTTCTCAAGTCAGTTGGAGTGTCACATCAGTATTCTGCAGCTAGAACACCACAACAGAACGGAGTCATTGAAAGACGAAATCGTACTCTAGTTGAAGTTGCAAGAATTATGTTGTCCTATGCTGATCTTCCTTTGTTTTTGTGGGCTGAAGCGGTGTCAACGACATGCTATACACAAAATCGTTCTATCATACACCGACGGTTTGGCAAAACTCCATATGAAATTCTAAACAATAGAAAACCAGTCATACACTACTTTTGTGTTTTTGGTTGCAGGTGTATCGTGTTAAGTGATAAGGACAACCTGAACAAATTCAGTCCTAAGGCAAACGAGGGGGTGTTCATCGGATACTCATCAACCTCAAAGGCATACAAAGTCTACTTCAAATCTTCTAGAACTGTGGTCGAAAGCATAAATGTCAAATTTGATGAGACATAAGAGATGGCTTCTATGCAAAACAGTACAGAACTCGTAATATCTGGAGTTCTAGCGTCTGGACAAATCAGTCCAACGTCTACCAAGTTAAACAAAGATCAAACTTCCACTTCAAATTCCAATTCTAATAAACTTGATATTTCGTTTGAGAATTTTTATGATGATTTCTTTGGAAACAATAACTCATCTTCAAGTGTCAATGACAGGAATCAAGTTGCTTTGAATCCAGTACAAGCTACATTGTCAGGTCCTTCAACGGTACCGACATCATCTAACACTGGTGCAACGAATCCTGTGTCTTCCCCAAGTAATCCAAACATAACATCTACACAAGCAATACAACGAGTATCAACTAATGGTGCTTCTTCATCAAGTCCGACTTCAAATGTTAATGATCAGAGTACTGTCAACATACATGAGGAATCTACTGACGTAGTTCCGAGGTAGTGCCAGGTGTCTCTTTAGATAACCAACCAGCCTCGCGTCCAGAACCGACGTTGACAATTGAGTTAAACTTTGATAAGGATCGTACATTAGTTGACCCAAATCAAGATGAAATTTCCAACATCCACATTCAAAGAAGTGGACATAGAGTCATCCACTACATCAAGTAATTGGTGAGGTGTCTGGACCTATGAAGATCAGATCTGCAACTGTAAATGAAGTTCTGTTCGCGCTCTTTCTTAGTCAAGTTGAGCCAACCACAGTTCAACAAGACTTGGAAGATCCGGATTGGATTATTGCGATGCAAGATGAGCTGAATCAATTTGAAGCTTTGAAAGTGTGGAGATTAGTTCTTAGACCCAAGGGTAAAACAGTAATTGGTACAAAGTGGGTTCTGAAGAATAAGAAAGATGAAGACGGTATAGTCGTGAGGAACAAAGCACGATTAGTAGTGAAGGGTTACCGGCAACAAGAGGGTATAGATTATGATGAGACGTATGCTCCGGTTGCTCGTTTAGAAGCAATCCGAATGTTCTTATCCTTTGCCGCCTACAAGAACTTCACAGTCTACCAAATGGATGTGAAGACTACATTCTTGAACGGCGTACTGAAAGAGTACAGTCTACCAAGTGTACATGTCTCAACCTGAAGGCTTTGTGGACAAAGATAAACCCGATCATGTGTACATCCTTGACAAAGCTCTTTACGGTCTCAAACAAGCCCCGCGTGCCTGGTATGAAGTTCTATCTACCTTTATACTAAAAGTAGGCTTTGAAAAAGGTAAAATCGACACGACTTTATTTACCAAACGCGAAGAACGTGAAATTCTTCTCGTACAGATTTATGTTGATGATATAATTTTTGGTTCGACTAACCCGGCATTATGTACCTGGTTCTCTAACATTATGGTGACCAATCCTCCAGATGAGTATGATGGGAGAGATTAACTTCTTTCTCGGACTACAAGTCAATCAGTTTTCAACAGGAATCTTCATTAATCAATCCAAGTACGTGTTTGACATTCCGAAGAAATTCAAGATGGAAAACTGTACGTCGATTGGTACTCCGATGGCACCAGGATCTAAGATCGGTCCGGATCCTGATGGTGAGGATGTTGATCTTAAGAATTATAGAGGAATGATAGGGTCATTAATGTACCTAACTGCGAGTCATCCAGATATTATGTTTGCAACTTGTTTGTGTGCGAGATTTCAGGCCAAACCTAAGGCATCACACCTTGGCGCCATCAAAAGAATCTTTCGATATTTAAAAGGCACACCGTATCTCGGTCTGTGGTATCCAAAGGGGACTGGATACGAACTCACCGCATATTCAGATGCGGATCATGGAGGAAGCATGTTAGACAGGAAGTGTACATCCGGGCATGCATAGTTTTTGGGAGACAAGCTCATGAGCTGGTCATCTAGAAAGCAGAACTGTGTGTCGACATCAACTGCGGAGGCTGAATATGTAGCCGTGGCCAGCTGTTGCTCACAAGTCCTGTGGATGAGAACCCAACTTATGGACTACGGGTTCCGATATGAGAAAATCCCCATCTACTGTGACAGCAAAAGCGCCGTTGCCATATCTGCTAATCCTGTCCAACACACCAAGACGAAACACATAGATATCATGTATCACTTCATTAAAGATCACGTTGAAAAGGGAACAATTGAATTATACTTTGTTACAACTGAATTTCAACTTGTCGATCTTTTCACAAAAGCCTTGGATGAAAAACGCTTTAATTTCTTAGTATCCAAGCTTGGCATGTTGAACATGAAAGTTGAACTCTCCTATATTGATCATATAATAGATGGAAATATTTGTATCTCAATCTAGATAATTTTATCTAGATTGGTACACATAAATTTTCATCATATTCTATTCTCATTATATGTTATTTAAATTTTCATCATTCTGTTGTATTTCAAACGTTTATTCAACTTGTTATTTATTTTCCTTTAAATGCCTTATTTATGATTTTATATGATACTTGTGTCTGTGTAAGGTGTGTTCATGGTCTTAGGGGGAGTATATTACATTTGATATGCATAAGTATAGGGGGAGTATGCATAGCTGACAAATGTTGTGAGTATAGATGACATGGAATTTTCTTGGAGACAACAAGGTACGTATTCTAATCTATTTTTATCACACTCTTAAATGATGGAAAATCTTTTTCAAAAATCTATGCATCATTTAAGGGGGAGTGAAAACCCTGTTTTAAAACGTGAGTGCTTAATCAATTGAAAGTTGGACATCTTTCAATGTGATAATATCATTTCGAAATTTCTTGAAAAATATTTTTGAAAAATGTCTAAGTGCAAAAGTTATCGCATCTCATGGCATGCGACAACAGGTTTTATCGCACCAAGCTTCATGCGATAAAACATCCGCTGATTTTATCGCACCTTTGTCTTGCGATATAGCATTGTGAACAATACTTTATCGCACCCTTCAGATGCGATTAAGTCACTGGTGATGTTATCGCACCCTGCTTCTTGCGATAACATTGCAGGTTTATCGCATCCTCTTTCATGCGATAAACTGACACTGTGGAGGTCAACCGTTAGACCAATCTTTCGATGCCACGTGTCACAATCCTCAGGACTCTATAAATAGAGAGGTTTTTCAAAGTTTTATTTTTTTCTTGAACCTTAAACACTCTCAAGCCTTTGGATTGCTCTATGAGATTCTTCGAAGTTTTTCAAGTTCAAATCGATTGCAATGTATTCAGATCATCATCGAGGTTAGATTTATGTGTTTATCTCAATATTGTATCCATTAAATCTGTGTCTAGAGTCGATTTTTAGGGTTTTTTAGTCGAAACCCATGTGGGTCGGTTCATATTCTTGTTGTAAATCATGTGTTTGGGACTGTTAGTTGTTATAAATTATAGGGTTATGTATCTGAGTCCATCGCGAACATAGTGTGTTAGGTTAAACCTTACCTTTGTGCGAAAATTAGATTTTATGTGTTGAACACTTAGGATATTGTTAGTGTTCAACATTATCGCAAGCTACAGTGTTCTTCGTGTTCTTTGTTATCGCAAGACTCTCGTGTTCATCTTTATTGCAAGTACTTGGTTGCGATAAAACTTTATCGCATCTTGTGCCTTGCGATAAAACATAACTTGCGATAAACTCTTGATGTACCTTGCGATAAAACCAGGACTTGGGATATTTTTTTGACAAATGTTTTCATACAATCAATTTTTTGGGCACTGTACTGATTCTATTCCATCCAGATGGCCAATGTAAGACAGAATGATGGAAATTCCTCTAATGAGAATACCGTGATTCCGTCTCACCGATCCTCGCATCCATCGGTGAACGCACGTGACCTTGATGCTGAATTATTACCCCGAGGGTCTTACCTTGCCATAGCCGACAACAACCATCACCTTGATCTTAGTGTGGATTTTGAATATCGTATCATCCTAGAAATCCTTAAAGGCCATCCCCTTTGCACTGCACTTACTAAGACAGTGACTGTACCACTCATATATCTTCAACAGTTTTTGAATACCCTTACATTCCATCCAGTTCACCGTCATGGCCAACACTTTACAACAAAGGTAGATCACTTTGATGTACGCCTAACCCTGAAAAGACTTCGCCGAGCACTTGATCTACCATACCAAAATGATTTCGAAGACCAAATCCCCCAAGCTCAACTTTGTGAAGATATCCGTAGCTTGGGATATCAACCCGATAACAACACCATCCTTACCCGATCCACTCAATTCAAGAGAAAGTTCTTACCGAGGGTTTGGTACACTGTGAATCCCAGTTTGACTGGTAACAACGAAATCAATAAGAAATAACAATAACAATTGATGATTTCAACTTGTCATCCCTCTCGTATTCATTCAATTATCGTTAAGAGAATATTACAATCAAAGTAACGGAACGATTTCTAAACACTAAGCTCTAATGAATCTCTATCCTAATTCTAAGGTTAAGGAAAGCCTTATATACCAAGGCTTTAAGCACAAAGACCCATGGCCCATCAAGCTAATTTAAGCCCATTTATGATTAAAGGCTTTTACAACAATTAATTAATCTGATTAAGCTCTAAATAATTATTTATATATCTTTCTAATATGTAGGACATTCATGGTCCTAACATACACCATATTCTGTATTATTAACCGATGCATGACACCAAAGCACACTGGTCTTGATCGATGAAACATAGCCACTCTCAGGCTATTTCATGTTGTTGCATTCAATCGGAAGATCCATTTCGCCATTATTATCTGGAATGAGTTGATAGAGATCATCAACGACAAGACAAAGCCAGTCAAAAAACCCATGTTTGTTCCCTACCAGAGATTTTTACAGATCATCATCCAGAACATCATGGATGGTAACCAAGAAATACCTCGAAGCCCAAATGTAGTCCAAGGTCCAAGCCAATGGATGCATTTCCTCAAAATGCCTGACCCGATTAACTTTGCTCACATCGCCACTATCCCAGAAGATGTACTAGCCTATGCTGACCAGCAGTCACCGATTCATAGACAATATAGGTTAGATAACGCACTGATGGTCCAGCCAGATCCAGAGGGACCTACCCACAGTGCCAACCAACTAGGTGGTGAGGGTACAAGAGTCGAGCAGGTTCAGGAACGTGGGGTTTCTGAACGGGGAGAGGTGAGGAGAACTGCAAGAAAGAGAGGGGGTGAAGTGGTGAGGACTGCTGGTCTTGCATCCACCTCTAAGGCTGCACGAGTTCAAATATTTGACGATGAAGTCTCTTGGGACTCTAACGATGTTGTTGATAATGTTATATCTGCCTCTACTTATGAGGATGAAGTCTCTACCGAACCCAGACATGATGCTGATGGTGCTTCAGATTCGAATTCTGATTCAGACCATGATCCGGATGTTAACAAGATACCAAGACATGTTGGTCCGAGACCTCATGTTGAGAGTTCCGATGTTGATTCCACTTGGAACGTCGGACTCTCAATCGATATTGGTGTCATAAGGAGGGATGGGGGAGCTTCAGTCGAAAATATTGAAAAAGTGAGCCGAGAGAGTGTTAGAAAAGAAATGGGAGAGCATGTGACAGGATCACATAAAGTTTTAACTAGTGATCCTCCCCAAACCACATTAAACCGTGTAGCCGCATCTACTGCCAACGAGCGTATGTCGCCGTTGCGCATTGAAACAGCCATGGTGGACCCAACCATGTGGTGCACATCCCCACCAAGCCACTCATCGCCTTCTCAACAAGCCGATTTTTCATTCAGCACAGGGGATCAAGCACAACTTCTATCGGGAACACATTCGGTGTTCGCTGATATTGAAATAGGTAGGCAACTTCCCCGGCCACCGCCAGTTATTCCGTGCACATCGAGTCTAGTGCCATTTCATAGAACATCATTTCCTAGGACACGAACGCCGGTATCACACCAAGTTGTGGGCTTCCGTGCCCCAACCGGAACACCTCGAGTTAGGCCGCCATTCGTTGGTGCCTCGCGAGGACAAGGTGGAAGTCCTGTCATAGCTAATACAATGCCAACTATGAGCACAGGCCGTACAGTTGCTACAACTGCTACGTCAACCGGTAACCTACGTGGTCCGGGTGGTAATTTTACCCGTGTTACTCCTAAACAGGTGTTTGAGATGCTAGGTCTGCCCCCATATTATGTTACTCTGGACTTCTTAAGAGCGTCTTTAGCATCTATCAAAAACTCGTACAAGCTCCATCGCGATCAGATGCAAGAGACCGTTAACAAGCTTTCAGCAGAAGTGAGAAGAGCAATTAAAGGGAAAGTTGTAGCTGAATCTCCATCCATTCCTGAATCTCAACCATCGGATACTCAACCAAGATCTCAACCTCCACCATCACAACCTCTTCATACCATTCCTACACATCAACTAAAATCCGAACTCCTAGCCCGACTACTAGATCAAGGCAACCAAAACACCTCTGAAGAAGTAGATTTGGTCGGCCTACTCCGGAAACAAACTGAAACCCAAACTCAACTACCTACTAGCATTGATTTTCAAAATCTCCAGGCCTCTATGCAAGACATAACCAAAGCCATAGCCACCGGATTCAAATCCTTATCTGACCGAATAACTGTGTTGGAACAGACATGTGGTGCTCAAGCTCAAGGGTCAAAGAAACGTAGACATGATGATCAGGACGACCATGATCAACATAAGGGGGGGAAATGAGCTAGAGTTGGAGAATCTAGTGCTGTAAATGTTGAAACTGGGGGATCAGATCAGATAATTACCGAGAGGGCAGAAAGACAGGGTACAGAGAATGTCCAGGTTGATGATGTTGAAGTTCTAGCTGATATAACACCTAGGGTTGAAAAGCCTCAAGGTGGTGATAATAGAACGGAGGAAGAGATAATGGTTGATGACTTAATTGCTGATTATATCTATACATATTCTGAAGAAGAGTCGAAAAGAACAATCGTTCAAATCAAAGAGGAATTGGATGACATATTTGATACAACGGGTGCACAAGCTGCTGGATCCGATTCTGAAGATGATAACAATCAACAACAACCGGATGATCAAGGTACTAGTACTTCAGAGCAGAATTTTCATGTATCTACAGATGGCAAGATAAGAGATCTCCTCTCAGATGTTGAACTTAGGTTCTATCAAGATCTGATTGACGATGAACCAAATTATGTCGGGATAGGTGAAAGAGTAAGGATCTTGACTCCATTCCAGAAGAGTGTTAGAAAGGATCTGTTCGTAAGATATGTTCAAAGGATTGATCTGATAAAGCTGTATGGGATTGAGAATTGGCCAACTCTACATCAAACCGAATTTTTGCATGTAATGAAGAACAAAGACCTGGAGATGGACAGAGTTAGGTCTGATAAAGCAATCATGCAGGTGTTGAAGATAGAGTCAAAGAAACTGTTAAATATCTGGTACCCTCAATTTACAGTCAGAAGATCCGACGGCAAAGAATGGTTCTTCACCGAAGCCGATTTTAAGAGCCTAAAGTTAGACGATCTGTTAAGTTTGTATGACATCCTTGCTCGCACTCCCGAAAAGAAGGTTGAATGGTCTACTGCTTTCCAGTCTGTCAAGAGGTTTATGAGAAACATGGTGAAGTTCTCTTACCTCACCGACTTTCAGATGGCACTGGAAGCACATCAAACCCGAGTGAACCTCCAAATACCCAACACAAGACTGTCAGATATCCAAGGTATCCCTGTTTACACCGTGCTAGAAAAGCCTGAACTCGGAGTCGTATATTACAACCAGGAGAAGAAGAAACGATTTCTGAGTATCACTGAAGTAAACAAATACAGTGATAGGATGTTCAAGCTTATTCGGATACAATTGGAGAGCAAACTCAGGTTGGATGAGCAGAATGAAGTCAAGCTGAAGCCGAAGGAAATCAAACTCGTCAACAAAGTCCTAGAAGCCATCGCGTACCGACAAGAGTACCGGAACACACTTAGAAGTTTCGAGATCATATTCGAAATCCGGAAGAAACATGTTACCCCGCTTCAAGCCTAATTTTTGTTGCCTCTACTTTGATACAAAGGGGGAGATTGTTAGTGCCCTAACTAGCACCTTGTATCAAGTAGAGGGGACTTATTGAAACTTTCCTATTTGCACACTATTAATTGTTTTTGCCTTGTAACGTTCCTGGTGTGTCATTCCATTCACCAAGTACCTTTTGCACTTTTCTCTCTAGAACTCCTTACATCATTTGTACTTAGAGATTTGATCTTAATGAGAGGGATGACCAATTGATTATCATTGCTATATTGAATGCTTGTTCTGGGATCACAGAGGTGCTAATCAGCGTCGTCCAATTAATCTCTTGGCTCTATTATACTTGAACTAAAACTATAGATGATCTAAAAAGGAATAATAAATAAAATAAAATATAAAAGGTCATGTCTATTGAATCTTTGAAGACTATTGGGGTGTTTGGGATTGATTTTTTTTTGACTTATTTGCTTACTGTTTTTCCAAACCGCAAATAAGTTATTTCTAGTGTTTGGATTGAAAAAAACAAAAAGTGCTTATGACTTTTCCACACTGCAAATAAGTTGTTTTGATAAGTTACTCAATTCTAACTTATTTAAAATTTCTTATTTACTTATTTACTTTATTACCCTTTTTTATAAAACTACTTTTTGTCACCACATAAGTTGATAGGCACTTTTAAAAATAAGCATAAGTTGTTTTAAATAAGCAATCCCAAACACCCTCTGTAACAACCCATCCCAAACATACATCATATAACATAATATACATCTCATCATTTCCTAACAAAATATACGTATTAGATCACATACGGTTCCTTAGTCTCAAAACTATACAATACATGTTTCAGTACAAACTTTTTACTAATAAATTACATTACATTCCACATACTATTCATAGAAAACTATTCAGAAGAACTTCTTAATCATAACAAGTCTTCAAAAGCATATTACACCTTATCTTTTCCTTTGCCTTTATAAGTTGCTGGACGTGGATTACATATTTTTTAAAACAGAATGAGGGTTAGACCAATTGGTCTAAGTGAGAAAATCCCTGTCAGTTTAGTAATCATTTTGTAAATGACAGATATACAACAAGTATACAAATACCAAACATGACTCGTATGCACCGTGTACAACTCTTTCACATGGTCATATTAGTTGGTTGCCTTAAACCAACTAATCAAGTTACTCCGCTGCACTAAAATAAAGCTAACTCTGCTGTCCCTCCGTATAGCCAAACTCCACCGGCCCTAAGTCCGGCCAACGTGCACTCGTGTAGTGTAATGCTTATATAAATACAACATACATCTCAATATATCATATTTCAATCATAAGCACATCATCACACTACCTACCACATAATTATCCAGTATATATGTATTCCAGTTTGAAAATGGTTAAAGTAAAACTCACTTGAAAGCAAATAACGCCACTATCACTTTTTGCCTTGAAAACTTGCAAGAATTACACTTTTCGACCAACTCCACCAAATATGAGTTACACAAAATACATATAACTATTTACCACATAAAACTCAATGACATGCTAAGAATCCTAAATAAGCCTATCATACCCTAATCCTCAAATGTCCCCCTTCGGCGACTTAGCATGGGGGTCCCGCTAAGTAATCCGGATAACTCACTCGGAAAACCTTTATCCGGAACCCTTATCCGGAAACCAAATCCGGGAACCCAATTGTTGTACTATCCGGAACTTATCCGGAAACCGTATCCGGAAAACCCAAATCCGGAACTCAAATCCGGAATCTAAACATCCGGAATCCGGAATCCGAAAACCATTCCGGAAAACCAATCCGGAAAACTATCTGAAAAACTCGAATCCGGACTCTTAGAATTCCGAACAACTGATCGAAACCCAGACTCGATCGAAACTAGTAAAAATCATGAAATTGACAAATCTAAACCGATAGGAAGTTATAAAAACTTAAAAGAAACATTTTTAATGAAGAGCTTATCTTGCTAACACTTCTATGTATCACAATTTCACAACTTTCTTATTCTTGCTCTCGACTGGAAGGATAAATGCATACACACACACTACTCACTTGACCGACTTAAGCATACTGATTTTCTAAAGGTGCTTATCACTATATATAACAATTCTAAATTGTTTAAGAAAGGCCTCAACTCTTAACACTTAACCAATATAACCCCTTAACTTACAAAACAATAAATAAAACTTACCCATAAACTTATAAACATAAGATAAATAAATAACAAACTTACCCGAGGTATTACACCCTCTATATAAAACAACAAAAGTGCTTAAAAAAACAAAGTGAACGAATATCGAAAATTCAATTTTGTTTTTATTGACAAATTCTAAAATTAAATGGTTGCTTTTAATTTTGAAAGAAATTAGATAGGGCTTCGTTGATGTGGGTTCACAAGTTGAAGCTACACAAATTAGAGTCCCAATAACCAATAACCAAGTCACAAGAATTTAACAGGCTAATAAACGGCGTGGTGCTAATAACCAAGTTCCTTATGTTATCAAGTTTATCATTCTTTTTTTCCCGAAACCTTCAAGCAACAAGATATTAATTAAAATAAATGTCAGCTATAATTCTTTTTTTAAAGGGTGTCCAAGGCTATGCCTTGTCAGCTATAATTCTCACATATATAATAATCAAATTATTAGTTCAATTAATTTGTACCATAGACTATCTCCATTAGTTTCTCTAAAATGGAGAAAATGAGGATTTTGAGCTATAATTGTGCTCCAACAACTTCCCAAAACTATCTCCAAAATGGAGAAAATAGGAGAGAGAAAGATGTTAGTCCCATTTAAACAAGCAACAACTCAAATAATTAATATAACAAGATGAGATATAAGAGAATTATGGTGTATTATTCATGTAGGAAGAGAACAACCTAGAGAGAGAATGGTTCTCTCTCTAGAACACACACTACACCATGATGTATACATTGTAAATGATTCTCTTAACCCTAATTACACACACTAATCCTTATATACTCCCTTGTTAGTCACTTAAGCCCAAGCCCATATTTCCTTAACCCAAGCCCATATTACAATTATAACCCTTTACAAAACTATCATATAATTAGGACATTTTGTGTCTTAACAAAAGAGTTTTTCTTCAAATATAGAGATAACCCAAAAAATGATTACTAAATCAAAGCACTAATAGAAAACTTTGAAAAAAATATTTAGAGAGAGAAATAATATTTTAATAGATGAATGAAATAATTTATTCATATAATTAATGTTAGATTCTCCAAAATAGAAAATCTATTGGAGATGGATGTAATCTTTTTTGGAGATTTTGACTTTTAGTTCTCCATTTTAGAGAAATTTTAAAGAATCTGTTGGAAATGTTCTGTAACAACCCACCAAAACATATAGCATGTAACATATAATGCTTACAAACATGTACAATGCAAACACCCACATACTAGCTACATATTACAATACCAACTTTTTGCTTTCAATACATTAGTACCTACATACATACACATTACTACATCCAACAAAAACCATTATCAAGTAACATAGTTTAACTACAAGAAGTAACTCATAACATATTTCCATGTACAACACGTTCTTCACATAACATCACATCTTATCTTTTACTTTTGTCTTATCCATCATCTTTCTTGGAATACAGACTTGGAAAACAATGAGGGTTAGACTAATTGGTCTAAGTGAGAAAATCCCAAACACTTCAATAACATTATCATGAAAACATTGATATGAAACCGTTATCAACATATCAAACCTTACAATCCCATGCAATGTGCACACCATACTCTGTTGGCCTTTAAACCAATAAGTTATGGCCACAACACATTAGTTGGTCGCGCTAAGCACAACTATTTAATTTAATCCGAAGTACCTCATGTACAACCAACTCCGATGCCCCTTACGGTACAACCAACACCATCCGGCCTCTAAGTTCGGCCAAAATGCAATAGTGTAGTGAAATGTTCAGACAGATATAACTACGTCTCAATAATCACATTCCATATAACTCACATTCATTACTACACATACTACATATTAACCATTTCATAATATATGTATTCCGGTTCGAAAATGGTTAAAAGAAAACTCACTTTGATCATGATCAACAAAATCAACAAAACCGAACAACTGATTGAAACCGACAACCAATGTCAAACCCGATACTTGGAATCTGGAATTGACACAAACTAATATGTTTAATGGGTTCAAATGATGTTCTACACTCAAAACGAGTACCTATACCCCTATATTACACCCTGAAACGACACCGGTATGCAAGAAACAAAAATCAAAAAAATGCTGAAACAGTGGGTTGCGCGGCTTCTCACGCGGCCTGAGGTCACGCGGGAGGTCGCACAAGCCTCTGGACAACCCTTTTCCACCTGCACCAACCCCTGTTCCAGCCATTGTTCCCTCACTTCAAACCAAACTGAATTCCAGGCAAACTTGATTTTAAGCAAGGCTAACTAACTCCTGTTACCTTCTTAATCATATAGATGATATCTAACAATAAATAATAGCAATTAAAATAAAGAATCAAAGTTGTCCATGGAAGAAACAACTATATAATCCAAGGTGAAAGATTCAAGTTAAGCTTTAGGCATACATAATTTATGAGATTACTTAAGAGCATTGAACTTTTAGTTTTAAACACCAACAGTAACATGAATCAAATTCTAAAACCATCTATAAACTCATCCATGGAAAGACACCACACTATAAACCCTAAAACTACCTCAAAGAGATGACAAACTCTTAAGTAAACAGAGATTAAAGATGATTCATACCTTCAACTTTTGAGATTTCAGTTAGTTCACCAAGATGAACAAACCCTAACCCCTTTTCTTTTCTTTCTCTTGGACGTCACACACACCCCACACACTTACACCTAGTAAATTTTCAGGAAATGAGGAGTATGAATCATACTTAGACTTGGTGACTCATATAAATACATCACCTAATTACACATAGAACCTCTAACTATCAACAAATGACCATAAGATCCCTTGAATTAATTAACTAACAATTACTCTTGCCCTAAGACATCTTCTATATAACTATAAATCCCTCCAAACCCACATAAAATCATAAAGTAGCATTTAATATTACTTCATAACCTAAAAACATGCATAAAAACAATAAGGTGACTTACCGGGTTATCACATGTTCTTAGGTTATACTCTATATAAATGAATAGGGTGCGCCAATGGCTGCAATAATGTCATCTTCATTATTGGACGCCATGCATTTCAAAAGTATTTCTAAAAATAAATGGCTAAAATGAAAAATACAAGATGCAAACAGGCACACACCCTACAGTCTCTTGTGGTAACGCCCTTGACAAATTACGTTCAACGCCCCTTATAGGGAGATAAGGCGTTGGTGAGGCGACCAGAAGGCAGTTTAGTTTACTGTTCAAAGCGACTGCCAATATCAGGGAAAGAATAGCTCCTGAATGGCTTACTTCTTTATCTAAGCGAATAATAGGCTTGGGTGGCTAGGGCACATGCTATCGAGGTTACATAAAGCTAGTGACTTTTAGTCCATTTATAATGGGAGAGCATGAAGGGAAGCTTGATCATGTAAACCCAGCCAATCTCAATTTGTGGAAAGCCTTCGATGGATTCCTTATTAAAACACTGGGAATGGATCGAGTAAAGTCCTCTAGGGCCGAAAAAATCACAAAGGGAAAGAGCCTTAGCTTAGGTTGAGTCTTTGTTCAATATCTCTCTCAATAGATTCGCTTTCCAACTAAGCTATTTGAGCCTTCAACGCAACTGTCATCGATAGAGCCCCTATAGTGAGATATCTCAAAGTTTATCCAGTTGGGGCATCACTCGTTCACCCCTTTGGCTTCTTCCATTCAAATTAAAAAAAGTAGTTTTTTTCTACACGGATTTTTTCGAGAATAAATCATTCTCTTAATAGATCTCGTCTTGTTCCTCAAAAGAAGTACGACGGGTCCGAGTAGCATGGCCGACGTCTAACCGGAGCGATTCTAAAAGAACATAATGGTGAACGAAGTTATGGAACCACAAATAGAGTGACACTGAACCGTTCGTCTACCTCAGGCGTCGTCCGAAACCAATTACTTTTCCTCTTCTTCTCCATTTGCTCGATAGATAGATTGGGTCATTCGTAACCAAAGCAATAACCGATGCTACAACATATTTATAGTCGAAGATAACTTTATCATTCTCTCTAGTTGAAATAAAAACTTCATTATTGAATAGGTAAAATGCTACCCCCGGAAACCTTTTGAAGAAAGATATTTGCTGAACCCAGGCCTCCAGATCGCACTTCACCTAGTCAAAACTCTTGTTTAGGGTCCCCTGCAAAAAAAAATCAACTTATCCGTCTCCACCTCTGGCAATAGACATATCTCACTCTGTCCAAGCAGTCGAGTTTTGCTTTTTTCTGTAAGTTAGTCGATCTTGATTTCCCTAAGAGTGGTTAAAGTGTTATGCCTAGCTCGATTTCAAGGGCTTACCAACAGACCTGCACACCCCACCACTGAATGATGAACTTTCCCAGTTTTCGCCTCCGAACCGACCAGGAGAGAACATAGGGTCAAGCCAGGAGCAAACGGAATTTAATGAGGGATGAATCTACTGCGAAAAGTGCGGATAGAACTATGGAAAGGGGTGCAGAATGTGAATCTTAATACTCCTTTTAGAGAAGTTATTCAATCTGCTGATTTTTCTGCATCTACTGAAAGAGAAGGGGGCTACCTTCAAATAAGTTGGATCATCTGGATTGTGTCTGTATTAATTTTTTACTGCACGAAATCTCCATTGCCAATTTTCCATTTTTTATTATGAAATCAGAAGGAGGCTGGACCAAGCTCTTCTACCACCGTTCTCTTGTTCTCTTTTCGACAAGGATTATACGAGTGTTATTCGGTGAAATAACTCGAATTTCAAATCTTCGTTTCTAATTTCTTTTGACTTCTAAAAGTTGGCCCATGTAAACTAGAAGATTCTTGAAAAGCTAAGAAAAGCCAAAGAGTCTGACACTTGATTTTGTAGAAGTTCTGAAGAAAAAATGAAGTGCGAAATTAAACCACAAAACGACTTCAAAGTCAGCTGTTGCATTTTTCAGTGTTTCTTTTATATTATTTTATTGTGAATCATGAAAATATAAAAAATTTACTCCATCAAGATCCCAATATGCTTTTGACTGTTTACAAATTGGGTTGGGTTTTGGGGAGAAGTGGCAAATTTAGTGAGAAACATGAAAAATGGTTATCAATCGTTGGATGAGAAATGGACGAACATTGAGATGAGATGCATCGAGATAAGATGCACCGAGTCAATTCCCTTTTAAGCCACGATTCATGGGAGGGTATTTGATTAAAAGTGGTCGACGATTTAAAAGTACTTCTCACACTTCTCATAAAAAATGGCACTTCTTACATGATTTCATCTCTTATAGGCTATAGCATCCCAATTATATATATATATGGACCGATTGATTAGTTAACTATACATTTGATATTAAATGTGTGAACTAATCATGACATTTAATTTATTAAATTTAAGAACTAAAACATAGTAACATTTTTTTAATAATAGTAAATAAATGCGTGCTATGTTTTAATGAACATGGTAAAATTAGAAAAGATCATAAACTTTTATTAGGCACCGTTTTCAATTCCCGGAAATATCTCCTTCATTGTTTGAAACCGAAATGTTCATATGAACGGTGTATTAGTTCACTAATGAACATTTATATGATAAGTAACAGAAGTCGGTAGTTATGAAAATTATTCACTAATGAACCTTTGACTGATTATTTGATGGTAGACGGTGGGCACTAGAGGTGGAGGAGACCGACGATAGTGGTGATCGGCGTCGATGATGCTTATGGAGGTTGTTAAAGAGGTTGATGTATTAAGGTGGTCGACGATGGTCGACCGGTGGTGGTGGTGGCGGTGATGGGTTGTGATCCCAGAACAAGTAATCAAACAAATAACACAATCAGATGGCCATCCATATATTCAATATGATCAATCACCAAGTACACAATTAGAGAGAATGTATAGAGCAAGTGCAAGAGTGTGTGTACTAGTGTGTGTAAGTAATTGGATGACTTAATGACAATCTAAGAGAAAAATACATTATATAGTTGGTAACTTAGCATTTACACATTAGGTCCCTCTACTTGGTACAAATAGGTAATTAGGGCACTAACAATCTCCCCCTTTGTACCAAAGTAGAGGCAAAGAGTTTAAGCATCCACCAGGAACACGTGCTTCTTCCGAATCCCAAAAATGATCTCGAACCTCTGCAGTGTATTCCGGTACTCCTTCCGGTATGTAATGGCATCTAGGGTTTGCTTGATCAGCTCCTTCTCCTTGTCTTTAAGCTTCACCTCCCCGCTTGCATCCAATCGAAGTTTGCTCTCAAGATGGACTTGAATTATCTTGAAAGTTCCATCACTGAACTTGTTGGCTTCACATACTCTCATAAATCTCTTCTTTGAGTCTTGATTGCAATAAACAACCCCAAGTTCAGGTTTCTTGAGAACAGTATACGCTGGTCTGGTGTGATTCCAAGGCCATTTGGAAATCCGTAAGGTAAGAAAATTTTAGGATATTCTGCATGAACCTATTGACACTTTGATAAGCGCCAGACCATTCTATCTTATTTTTAGGAGCCCGTGCCAGAGTATCATATAGACTTATGAGATCATCAAGCTTTAGGCTCTTGAAGTCTGCTTCTGAGAAGAAGTATTCGGAGCCATCAGATCTTCTAACAGTGAATTCCGGGTACCAGATCTAACCACGTCTGTCTCTAGATCTTTATTGCCCATGACGTGTAGAAATTCAATCTTGCGCATTGATGGCCAATTCTCAACGCCGTATACCTTTGCTAAATCGATCTTCTGGACGTCTTTCACAAACAAATCTTTCCTTATGCTCTTTTGATAAGGAAATAGGATCCTTACTCTTTCACCTGTAGCCACATACCCTGGCTCAACATCTATAACTTCCTGATAAAGTGCCAATTCAGCTTCGAGTACTGGATCTCTGATTCTGTCATCGGCATTCACTTGAACTATCGAAGCATTTCTCTTGAACTACGGGAGCCTGAGGAGCGGAAGTACCTGTACCCTAATCATTTGGTGGTTGCGGTTGATTTGTATCATTTGGAGTATCATTATCGGAATCCGAAGCATCCATAATAGCCCCGGAGGAATCAAAAATATCTTTTATTTCCTCTTTGATCTGTACTGTCATTTTATCCGCCTCTTCCTCAGAAACTATGTAAATGTAATCAACAATCTTAGCCTCCGCCATCCTTTCGTCTACTGTTCTATTGTCAACAACCGGAGGCTTTTCAACCCCAGTCATGACATCAGCTAGAACTACAGTGTCATCAACAACCTGGACCACATCAGTACCTGATCCACCTGCTCCCGTTTCCCTTTCACTAGCTGAACCAACAACATCTTCTGCAATTGTTCCACTTGATTCACCGACCCTAGATCTCTTCTCCCCCTCATGCTGATCAGGATCCTCCTGATCATCATGTCTTCGTTTGTTGGAAGCTTGAGCTTGAACACCACACACCTGTTCTACCACAACTAATCTTTTGGATAATTCTTGGCATCCAGAAAGCATGGCTTGGGTCATTTCTTTCATGGTGTTGTTCAAGGTTTGGAAGTCAGTGCTGGTGGGTAGTTGGGTTTGAGTTTGGGTTTGAGGTTGGGTATGTTGTCGGAGTAATCCAACAAGGTCAACTTCTTCAGCAGTGTTTGTATCACCTTGTGCTAATAATCGGGCTAACAACTTAGATTTGAGTTGATCGGTGGGGATTTGGTGTAAAGGAACTGATGGTGGTGGACTGGTGGTTGTGGTTCGGTTTGAGTACTAGATGGTGGATTGTTAGGACCATAAATGTCTTACATATTAGAAAGATATATAAATAATTATATAGTGCTTAATTAGATTAATTATTATTGTAAAAGCCTTAATTGCATTAAATGGGCTTAATTTCTTAATGGGCTTAGGCCTTGTTTGTCTAAAGGCCTAAGTATATAAGGATTGTTTTCCTTTAGAATTAGGTTAGCAAGGTTAATCATAATATCGTGAGCTTAATTGTTTAGAGAGAGATAGTTGAGAATTTCATTCAAACCTTTGTAACTATCTTGAATCATGAATACGAGAGGGATGACAAGTTGAAATCATCAATTGTTCGTGTTCATATCCATTGATTTTATTGTTACCTGTCAATCTGGGATTCACAATTGGTATCAGAGCAGACGGACGAATCGATTCAAAGTGTTTTTATTGATTTCTGGTAAGTTTTCTAAACACAGTCTACTTGTTCTTTGCTATAAAACTCATATTTTGATTCGGATTAAATTGCTTCGTTTCGTTTATAGCATTCTGTTAGCATTAACTTTCTTAGCGATTCTGCAATTTTTCTCGTTCTAATTCGATCGTTTGAGTGGTTTTTAAGCAAAATCAAAGTCTTGGTTTTTGAGTTCTGTTCATATCAAGAATCGAAGTTTTTATTCAAAATCGTGCTATTTTGCTTGACTATCGATTTGGGTATTGTTATTTTGCTATTTTGGAAAGTTACTAATCTTTCAGGATCGAATTAAAGCAACCCTAGTCGAATTCCATCGCAATTTTGAAACTCCAGCCATAGTTTCCGGACACCACTCAGCTTTCCGGAACTTCGCTAATTCTTTCCGGATACCACTCAAATTTCTGGGTAAGTTCTTTTTTCATAAGCTTTCCGGGTACAATTGTTCCGGACACCTAAAGTTTCCGATAGAATTGATTCTTTCCGGATACCCAATTCATCCGGTAAGCATTTCATCCGGAAAACATCTCATCCGGACACCAAATTCATCCGGTAAGTTTTGTGTTTGCTATTTTTGTCAGGATCGATTCTTAACAAGAATTAAACTTCTTAGAAACAGAATTTAGAGAATCTTGCGGAATAGAACTCTAAATCAATTAAAGAACAATCAATAGAAATTCAATAAACTGTATATATATCAAACAGTTATAACTCACAAGTTTTACACCAAACCTCAATCTTGTTGAACAGGCTCAACAAGACGATTTCTACTTCTCTAGAAATAGGATCTATGATCTTGAGGTTAATTCACTCTTGAATATAGAATTCTGTATATTATCTATCTTCTTTTTCGTATGTTTCTAATAGCTATCTATCAATACTATTTATACAAAAGTAATTACAAGATAACTATAAAAAGTAAATTGATCTTCTGAATCTTCGTTAAACATATCTTGATCAATTCCTTATTTGTCTCCAAAAGCATCGCATCCCAAACTTATCAACTCAGCAGTATTAATGATGATTTGGCTCAGCAGCATTAATGATGATTTGGCTCAGCAGCATTAATGACCTTCAGCAGTATTAACCTTCACAGTCTTCAAGCAGTAGTAACTCAGCTCAGCAGTACTAACCATGTCTAGCAGTAGTAATTTGGACTAGCAGCACTAACTTCAACTAGCAGCATTAACTTCATCTAGCAGCATTAACTTTGCCCAGCAGTAGTAACGAAGAACTGGCAGTAGTAATGAAGACTTAGCAGTACTAACCATACTTAGCATATCTTCAGTTCCCAACAATCTCCCCCTAACTTGACTTTTAGGAAAAGAAGTCAAGTTCTTCAGATGATGCTTCCAAAACTTAGTCATCATGTACACACAGATTAGGACTTAGGCCTAGACTCTGATTGAGTATCCTCTTTACCAAGAATCTACCCATTGCTGAATCCTTGTTGCAGGTCAGCTTAGTGTGTAGCATTCCTTGCAGCCTCTTCATGCTGTGATTGTATATTTCATCTACAAGATAGTATTCATGAGTTGCAGAGTCAAGGGAGATGACATATACTCCACAGTTTTCATAGAGCATCCAGTTGGTAATGACTTGAAACTGTGTGTTTAACCTATGCTGAACTGCTTCAGGTTTGAACATTTGGCACAAGAATTCAAGTACCATTTTAGAGATTGACATCCCTGGCTCAGTCAGCATGTTTCCATATATCTTCATCCCAACTTTGAACATCTCTTCTAAGTCTGATCTTGAGCAAGTTCTGACAATCTTTCCCCAAGTAGAAAATACTTCAAATTTTCCATCAGCTCTTTTTATCCTAATGAACTCCTTTCTACCATCTTTCAAAGTGTCCCAAAAGATGATTTCAGGAGCCTTAGATGATATTGGTTCAGCCTGAAGTGGAATTGGGTTAGATTCAACACTAGTAATGTACAAGTCACATTGGGCATCCGTTTGTGATTGCACATTGCCTGATTTCCCTGATGGAGTTGCCACTTCTTCTTCAGCAACTTTTCCATCAGATTTCACTGTTTCCTCCTGGGCCTTTTCTGCAGATGACTCCACCCTTGGTTTCTTTTCATTTTTCTTCTTTGTAGTTATGGGCTGGGTTCTTGGTCTTTTCTTGGACATCATCTTGGTTCTTTTAAGAGTTTTGACAGCCTCAGGAGTTGGTTCAGCTGCTTTAAGTTTTTCAGCAGCAATAACCATTTCTGCTGCTATGGCTGTTACTGCTTCTCTTAGTACATGTAGTGATGCTGCTTCAATACTGTTCTTTATAATCCAGTAAATTTCTTCATCTATTTCAGCTTGAGTTGTAGTTACTGCTTCCTTCTCAGTTTCTGCTGCTTTGACTGTTTGGCCTTCAGCAGCATTAACTGTTTCTGCTGCTTGTTCAAGCTCAGCAGCATTAACAGTTTCTGCTGCTGTGGTTTCTGCTGCTGTGGTTTCTGCTGCTTTGGTTTCTGCTTCTGTGGTTTCTGCTGCTTTGGTTTCTTTGACACACTCTTCCCCCTTTTCTGTCTCACTGGACTCCCCCTTAAACTGTGCATAGTCCATTTCCATCTCAGTCTCTATGTGAGCAGTCTCCCCCTCAATTTGTGGACCCTTCAGTTTCAGTTCTGCTTCTGACTCTGACTCCCCCTTTTTGGGAGCATCATCAGTTGAGGTTCTCCTTCTTAGCACAAACCTTGCCTTTTTCCTTTTGTTCAGCAACTTGGTGACCATCTTTTTGAGCTTCTCAATTTGAGACTGTTGGTAGGTAACCACAGTCTTAAGTTGCTCAATCTCTTTCTTTTGTGCCATGACATCCAAGTTGATATTCCCTAAGGTTTCCATCAATTCCTCATAGTTATATCTATCCTCACCTTGTTTAGAAGTATTAACCTTCTTTAAAGGATCCTTGGAAGTTTCAGCAGAAGCCTTCTGCCTAGCAGAAGCACTACCTGCCCCCTTGGTTTCTTGGCACCTGGGTCCTCCTAATGATTTCTCATTTAGAGTTGCCATGGGGAAGGTCTTATTTATGTTACCACTGTCCTTCTCTGTGCTAGCAGAAGTAGTGGCAGCCTTACCACCCATATGGTCATCCTTCTCCTTAGAGACCACCTTCTTGAGGTTGGGAGACACCCCTGTGGTTTCCCTGTTGATATTCTCAATTGGAGAATGCTCCAATTGAGGGCTTAAAGGCGTAGGGCTTTGAGTAGGTACAACAAGGGAAGGAGCCTTGTGCACCTTTCTTCTTTGAAATCTTTTGGTGATTGTGGGAGTGGGCTGTTCAAGAATGGACTGTGGGATGTCTTTTGAGATGGAAGGTTGGGATTGGTCATCAGTGGGTTGATCTAATGAGGGCCTTGATCCTGATGCCATACCTTCAGAGGGTTGGGACACAACCATCATTGTGGAGAACAATGGTGTGTCAACTCCTTCCGAGTCCCTAGGAAGTCTTTTCATATTTGAAAAAACCTTCCCTTTAGGGGATTTGGGTACATATACCTCAGTGAACTGAGGTAAGTCCATCAACTCCTTGTTAAGAACTTCTTGCACAAACCTTGGATACATGAAAAAGGTCTTTTTGGATTCCAAGTTTGATACAAGATCAGTAAAGATCATTGCTGAGAAATTGTACTTTCTGGCAGTGGATAAGCAGACCAAGGCATATGCAATGGGACTGCTGAACTCACTCCATCCAGTAGTTTTCTTGGAAATACAGTGCATCAGGGTATGAACAAGAAATCTCCATTGGTTGAAAAATTTTGACTTGTAGAATTTAAAAACACCAATGGGACCTTCATACCCCATTCTTTGTAAAGTAGAAAAGAGTTCTTCATTAGGAATAGAAGTTATACCTGAAGCATCATTCAACTGAAGGGAGATGCGAATAACCTCTTCAGTGACTTTCAAGGGTTTATCACAAACCCTTGTTCGTATGGTCTTCTGCCCTTCTTCAACACTAACAGTGGCATTCTCCCAAAATTGTTTCTGATGTTCGATATAGATTGTTGGGCTCACCGTGAGTGCATAGGAGATGTGCGAGGATTTTAGAAAATCGACAATATCGTGGAATCCAGCAGCTTGTTTCGGCTTCTGAAGCATGGCTATTTCATTGTGCTCATCCACAAACTCCATGATGCCTAAGGATTCTTGAAAGAAAAGCACAGAGATTCTGGAGAGTCTAGGTTAGAACGAGAGAGAAGAAGTAAATGCGAAGAGTCGTTATGAACATGGGCGGGCAAACAGGGGTATTTATATGCCCTAGATTATCAGAAGCAGTATTAACTACCTCGCAGTATTAACTACCGAGCAGTATTAACTGCCAAGCAGTATTAACTGCCAAACAGTATTAACTACCTAGCAGTATTAACTACCGAGCAGTATTAACTACCTAGCAGTATTAACTACCTAGCAGTATTAACTACCAAGCAGTATTAACTACCGAGCAGTATTAACTAACGAGCAGTATTAACTACCTAGCAGTATTAACTACCTAGCAGTATTAATTGCCAAGCAGTATTAACTACCTAGCAGTATTAACGACCAAGCAGTATTAACTACACTAGCAGTATTAACTGCACTAGCAGTATTAACTGCACTAGCAGTATTAACTGCTGAGCAGTATTAACTACTGAGCAGTATTAACTACCAAGCAGTATTAACTGCACTAGCAGTATTAACTGCACTAGCAGTATTAACTGCTGAGCAGTATTAACTACTGAGCAGTATTAACTGCCAAGCAGTATTAACTGCACTAGCAGTATTAACTGCACTAGCAGTATTAACTGCACTAGCAGTATTAACTACTGAGCAGTATTAACTACTAGAACAGTATTAACTACTGAGCAGTATTAACTACTGAGCAGTATTAACTACGGGAACACAGGCAGTAGTAACTCTGCACTGTGCATCACTTGTCAAATCCTCAAATGTCAACTTACACATCACTTTTACCACTTCTCTTATCTTCAGCAGGATTATTTTCAAAAGTAGCATGTCCTCCATCAATTCATTGAAAATATTGAAGGCAGGCCATGTTACCTGTCATGTGCCTAGAGCAACCACTGTCAACATGCCAAATGCTTCTTCCCTCAAGCTGTTGGCTGCCCTGCACATCTGAGAAATCAATTAGTTTTTGTTGGGGACCCAAGCCATAGTGGTCTTGGGTCTCCCTTGATCATCAAAATACTTACATTCTGTTTTGATGAGCTTGTCAAAGTGAGGAACATCAGTGCTTGAGTACTTTGTTTTGATGATAGGTCTAGAAGCAGTACTAACTGATGTAGAAGTGCTAACTTTGGCAGCACTAACATTGCTTCCAGAAGTACTAGCCTTCTCAGCAGTATTAACTAACTTAGCAGTACTAACACTAGAAGCAGTATTAATTGTTGAAGAAATACTAACTGTGTTAGCAATACTAACACTGCTAGTGACACTATTGCTTCCTGCAGTACTAACATTGTTAGCAGTACTAACTGAGTTGGCAGTATTATCATTGGTACCTTTAGGCATCCATACTCTAACACTTTCTGTTTCTGCCTTTTTCATGTGGCTTATGGTTTTAACTTGTTTCTTTGCCACAACTTTCCTCACAGACTTTTTATATCCCCCACTCTTTCTATAACCAGCAGGTTTTTGAAAATATCTTTGAGCATTAAACCTTTGGTTAACTGGATTGAAATAACAGTGTTTGGCTAAGTGATTTAGCTTACCACAGATGAAGCAAGGTTTTGGCCTGTTGATTCTGTTCAGGTCAACTCCTTGTCTCATAGCCCACTGGTTATTCCAGTTCCTTTGATTTCCCCTCTGATTATCATGTTTTTGGGGCTTGAACTCTTGAGATTTCTTACAGGAACAATGTTTACAGGTATTGGGAGCCACAACTGTGGTCTGTTTGTAATGGACTCCCTTTTTCTCTTCATTCCTTTTGATCTCAGTGTTCTTGACACATGGACTCTCACATTCCTCATCAGAGTCTACTTTGTCAGTCTCATCCTCAACAACTATTTCTTTTTCACAAGGATCTAGATTAATCTTTAATTCAGGTTCCTTTCTATCCTTGGTCTCTAACAAATCAGACTTAGGAGGTATGTAGTTGTTATTGTAGGGTGGAGGTGTGGCATTGTACCCTATCCCTACTTTCATCTTGTCATGGATTTGAGCCTTAATGATGGTGTCCATGGTTTTAGAAGCACAGGTAAACTTTTCAACATCAAGTTTAACCTTCTCAAGCTCTTCTTTTAATTTCTCATTCTCCTCCCCAGACACTTTCAGCTTAATCTCATACTCATTCTTCTCCCACTTCCAATAGTTAGTATCATAGTGATGTTGAAGTTCATTAGCTTGAAAAGCTCTAATCTGTTCCTCAAACCTTTCTACAATCCTAACATAATCTTTCACATCTTTCTCTAGCCTCTTAAGGTCATCACACATACCCTGATTGTGATCCCTATATCTTTTAACAGCATCAATGCAAGCTTGAGAACAGAGTTTAGATTGTACCTCAGTGGGAATATCAGATACTTCTGCCATAAGAGCTTGATTCTGACAGGCTTCCACAGCTTGATCACTCCAATCAAATCCCATTCCTTGTTGAGAAACATGGGCTTGAGAGGAGCTTCTGTTTTGATTTCCATTTGGAGCCTGTTGATGTGATCCTCCATAACACTCAACCTTGAATTGGTCAAAGCCTTCACCATCTTCTCCAATCTTTCCTTCATTACATGGGCCATTTTCTATGATGTCCCATATTGCATAATTAGTAAGAAGAATGTACTGCTTGATTCTCAGTTTCCACATGTTCAATTTATTGGATTTGAGCATGGGAACTTTTGAAACAGGAGTACTGTGAGTATCCATTGAGTTGTCCATAGTTTCTAAGATACCAAGGCTCTGATACCACTTGTCAGGATCGATTCTTAACAAGAATTAAACTTCTTAGAAACAGAATTTAGAGAATCTTGCGGAATAGAACTCTAAATCAATTAAAGAACAATCAATAGAAATTCAATAAACTGTATATATATCAAACAGTTATAACTCACAAGTTTTACACCAAACCTCAATCTTGTTGAACAGGCTCAACAAGACGATTTCTACTTCTCTAGAAATAGGATCTATGATCTTGAGGTTAATTCACTCTTGAATATAGAATTCTGTATATTATCTATCTTCTTTTTCGTATGTTTCTAATAGCTATCTATCAATACTATTTATACAAAAGTAATTACAAGATAACTATAAAAAGTAAATTGATCTTCTGAATCTTCGTTAAACATATCTTGATCAATTCCTTATTTGTCTCCAAAAGCATCGCATCCCAAACTTATCAACTCAGCAGTATTAATGATGATTTGGCTCAGCAGCATTAATGATGATTTGGCTCAGCAGCATTAATGACCTTCAGCAGTATTAACCTTCACAGTCTTCAAGCAGTAGTAACTCAGCTCAGCAGTACTAACCATGTCTAGCAGTAGTAATTTGGACTAGCAGCACTAACTTCAACTAGCAGCATTAACTTCATCTAGCAGCATTAACTTTGCCCAGCAGTAGTAACGAAGAACTGGCAGTAGTAATGAAGACTTAGCAGTACTAACCATACTTAGCATATCTTCAGTTCCCAACAATTTTCATTCGAAAACTTTTGTCATCCGGTAACCCACTGTTATCCGGAAACCTTAGTTTTCCGGACACACTTATTTTATCCGGATACTTCTGCTAAGTGATCACATTCACACTCAATCTGATCCGGACACTTCCAGATCAGACATCACATCCGGATTCCTATCCGGTAAGTTCAGTTCTGTTGAATTCTTACCTGTTTCTAGTACAAATCATTCGTAGAACCTGTGTTAGGATATCACTCGTAGTGCCTTGCGTTAGGTTATCACTTTGAATCGAACCAACCGTCTGACGATCACTCCAGTGCAACTAAATATGTCTTCACGCGACGCTCTTGCTATCGGCACCGATCCCAAACCACCTTGCCTCTACCAAGGTGAGTACAGCCAGTGGCGGGACAAATTTATAATCTTCATAGAATCCAAGGATAACTTTGAGTTTATCTGGCGAGCTCTAAGAGACGGGCCAATTCCTAAACCGATGAAGACTATACCAGCAATTGCAAACGCTGAAGCTCGCATCGTGGAAAAGACACTCACCGGTATGACTGACGACGAAAGAGGCATGCTTGAGGGAGAAAAGCATGATAAGAGGTACCTTGTTCAAGCTCTACCCAACGCGATCTACACTGCCATTGACAGCTACAAACACACGTCAAAGGGTATGTGGGATCAGGTGGAGAAGATGATGTGCGAGAGCAAAGTCGGGAACCAATTGAAGATCAACAGCTCCATAACCAAGTTTGATGGGTTTAAGTAGCGCACCGGCGAATCTCTCTCGCAAACCTATGAACGCTTCTGTCTTCTTCTCAATTAGCTTCACAAGAATCAAATCACTCGTTCTAACACGGAGAACGCCCTGAAGTTCCTCAACAACCTCCTGCCTGAGTGGAAAGTATTCTCATCCCACGTCAAGCACAACCACTTAATGGTGAAAGTCGGCATCCACGAGCTTTATGAGATGCTTCTTCAAGATGAAAATGAGGTAATGGAAATTCTGAACGAGAAGAAGGCTGCATCCAAGCCAGCTGCTGATCCACTAGCACTCATGTCTTCCAAACGAGGGAAATCTTCTGGCCGTCACTCCAAACGTGCCCAAAAGCAAAGCGAGTCTGAATCAGAACCTGAAGAAAAGGAAGACAGTGATTCTGATAATGAACTATCTGAAATTAAGAAAGCAATGGCCCTGCTCTCCAAATCTTTCCAACAACAAAAGTTCTACAAGAAGCCGCCGTCCAATAATCAGCGCTACTCCACCTCCTCCAATAAGCGCCATGATTATTAGGATAAGTATGAAGGAAAGAAGAAAGCCGATGAGCCCGATCACTCTGAAAAGAATGAGAAGACAGAGAAAGATGACCGCAAGAAGAAAGATGAACCCGTGACTTGTTATAACTGCGGGAAGCTTGGTCATTTTTCGAAAGATTGTCGGAAGCCTGTTGTAAAGAATGCTCACAATTACAAGGCGAAGATTGCATTGGCAGAGCAGAAGGAAGCTGGAGCAGCTCTGTTTGTGGAAGACGACTACTGGTTGGGTCGTTCTGATGATGAAAGCGAGTCTGATGGTGCTGATGCTTTCATGGGATACCACTCTCCTGTCGATGAAGAAAAGGCAAAGACAAGTCAGCTATGTGAATCTA
Organism: Saussurea involucrata; assembly: GCA_033807775.1. Lineage (NCBI taxonomy): Eukaryota > Viridiplantae > Streptophyta > Magnoliopsida > Asterales > Asteraceae > Saussurea > Saussurea involucrata. The sequence continues at coordinate 100,270,599 of CM066321.1, read as the reverse complement.
ACCAACAAGATTTCTTTAATCAAATGCAATTACTTGCTGAATGGGTAGATTCCTTCAAGGCCACCACTGATGAACAACTGCTTGAGATCAGATCTCTATCCGAAGAGCTACATGTTCAAAAGCGAATAACTGAGAAATACAAGTCCGAAAATGCTAATTTAAAGGAAAAATGCAAAAATCTTTCACTAGCACCTAAGGACTTAAGGGCCAAAGTATCTGAACTTCAGTTACAGCTTGATCAGTGTATGAATGAGAACGCAGAAATTGTTTATCAATGCTCTGCTCTTCAATATCAGCGCAAGGAGTTTGTCGCTAAAATACTTGATCTTGAAACCAAACTCCATAAAAGAGGTCAAACTAATCAGACCATCCATATGAATAAACCCAAAGAGTTCACGTATTTTAACAAAGAATGGAGAATCGGATATGATAACCCACATTATTTGAAAAAGGGTATATACACAAGACCTACACTGTATGATTTTGGTTGTTTTGGAATAGATAAAATGTATCCGGAATATGCAATTAAATGGACTGGTCCTCTTGAACCTGAAAAGGAAGAGGAAACTGAGGAATACAAGCGCGCACACACGTCTAAAATGCAACTTCCTTTTTGCTATGAGCCTTTAAATTATTACTATGAGAAAAATCAAAAGAAGTACCTCTCGAATGACTACTTCGATTGCTATAAGGCTGTAACGCCCAATGATTCCTCCAAGAAGGATGAGGTCCAAGCAACTGAAACCAAGACTGAGACGGATGAGTTCAAACTCTATGTTCCCCATCTCATCTTGGAAGCAAAGATAGTCGAGTTGGAGGAGTCACTCGAGAAAGAAAGGTCAAATTTTCAAAAGGAAAAGCAAGCGCTAATCAAGGAACTTGAGAATCTAAAATCGGTCAAAACCGAAGCTGTGTCAGATGAAGGACAGGAAATCCTTCGGTGTGAAATCAATAAGCTCGCATCAAGACTGTCTGCCATGGCAACAGAAACGATGAAAGAGCACATGAGAAATGGTCAACTCCAAGAGCAGATTGACCTACTCCAATCTGAAAAGCAGATTTCACCCGAACTTTCCTCCAACTCATCTGACACGTCATCGTGTAAAGCTTTCATTGGAAAAATCTTTTCTACACAAGACGATCATAAAACTCAAGATAAGAGTGTTTTAAGGAATTTGAACTCTGATTTCTTCTTAGCTTCCGCACCAAATTCCCCAAAGCACACTAACACTAAGTGTTCCTCGCCTTCCTCGACCGATCCATGTCCTCTAATTCCGGATGTCGATTTTTCTGAATACATGAACTCCGAAGGCAATTCTGATGAAGAGTTTGAGTCGTTCCCCTTCGACAAACCTCTTCCGAGTCATACTGATTTTTTGTCACCAGTAGTCAATCGACCGGTCAATTTTCTATAGGGTGATTGTTCTAAAACAAAGACCCCAGCTGTGATTAAGGTTTCTAAAACGAAGCATGTTTCTCAAAATCAATCACAGCCGAGGCAAAAGACCGAGCGATTGCCTGTCAAAAATCCTGCTTCCTCAAAAGCCACTGACCATGTTGTCCATGTTGTTCCAGATAAAACCGGTCGCGCTAAACAAGAAAAACCAAATTGGCTAGCTAAGGAACCTGTCGAGGATGCTGCATCAAAGTCTTTCAATACTGTTTTTTTCCTAGAATGAGCAAAAATAATTGTGCTTGGAATCATATGAATGATTTTTTTAAACGTGATGTTAATTTTCCAATTAAACTTTATTCCATTCAGCAATTGATTCAATTATCGCATGATTGTTTGTGTTGTTCTAGTTGTGGTTGGAATGACTTTGATGACATTAATAATAATGATTGGTTTGGGTCATATCACATGTATAATTCTTCACCAAAACGCAAACCCCGTAACAACAAAAAGAAACATCATAAACAACGGGGTTCCCAATCAGAGGTTAAACCATGGCAGGAGAGAAAACCCATTCCAAAACGGGTTTCTCCTACTAAGGTTAAACCTACACCCAAAAGGAAACCTGCCTCAAGACAGGTTTCCCCGAAAGGTGTAAAATCTAACCCTCCAGGACCCATGCAAATATGGGTACCTAAAGTCCGCTAATCTAGTTTTGCAGGACGGTCATGTGTGGTAATTAGACTCTGGATGCTCCAAACACATGACCGGAGGGAGGGAGCTGCTCACGAACTACAAGGAACTATAATGCGACGACATGAGGTTTGTTTATATATGTGCTTTCACGAGTGTTCATGTGTTCAGGGGGAGCATGACCAACTATCAGGTAAGTTATCCTATTGTTGAGGGGGAGTGTCACACACAATTTTTTTTTCTGCTGAAAAGTTTTTTTGTGTGTGTGTGTGTGTGGATGCTCCCGTGTACATTTCACTCTACGCGCACATTCTGAGGGGGAGCATATCACTTTATGGTCATCATCTGAGGGGGAGCGACACAACATTTTTTTTAACTGTGTAAAAAAAATTTTGGTGTCGCTCTCCCCGTTGCACACAATTGCACAATCCGAGGGGGAGCAAAGACTTCCCAATGCTCAGTTTGAGGGGGAGCGCGAGAAAGTTCTTTCAAAAACCTAAGGGTACCATTTTTCTTGAAATTTGAGAGGACAAGGAATTTTTTTCTTTCTGCAATCTCACTGTGTCCGGACAGGTTTCCGGATACTCATCTATCCGGACCTTCTACTTTCCGGACAGGATGGGTATCCGGGTAGACCCACCCGGATTATTGGGTCAATATAAAAGGGATCCGGAAATTTCTTTATTCACTTTATCTGGATTCATTCAAAACCCTCTTAAACCATTTTGTTTTTTCTCTCGTTCGGAAACCCTCGACCGCTCCCAAGTTCAGCTCGATTTCTAGTCTACATCAGGTATGATTCTCGAAACTCTATCTCGATCTCGTTTACATTCACCTCGCATGCTAAATAACACAAATCGACCATCGATTTCTAAGATTCAGGGTGTCCGAATACCTTATTTCGCGTCGTTATGTACTCGAGTCTATTTCGTACCTTTTAGACCAAATCATATGCTTACATATGCTTATCTACGTACATCGATGACAATATAACACACAAATGCATGTTTGCGGTCCTCTGTGGCAAGATTGAATCAATCTGGATGTCGTCCGGATAGTTTTGAACTATCCGGACACATTCAAAAACATCCGGAAACCTTTATTATAGAGATATTTTATCCGGACACAACCATCATCCGGTAACCCTAGTTGTCCGAAAACCTAAGGGTTTCCGGTAAGTTCAACTATCCGGATTGATGAGGTGTCCGGTAACCTAAGACATCCGGAAACCCATATTATATCCGGAAATCATCTTTGTCCGGCTTGCTTGCTTTTTTCGGAAACTCTCTTCACATTCGGAAACCTTTGATATCCGGATACATTTTGTCCGGATACCATAGTTTGTCCAGTAACTTTTGTTTTCAAATGAGTGTGTTCGAACACCCCTGTTTTTATCAGTCCAGTACCTTGTTATCTCACTGCCAGTCCTCAATCTGTCTCAGATTGAGCCCTTTACTGCAAAGGTAGGCGCCTGCACTTGTTCATCCGCCTTGATTGCTAACTTTGGTTCTTTTTCAGATATTCCATGGCGGATCAAGAACAACAACAACCACCTCAAGAACAAAATGCTCCTCACGAGGAATTTATCGACGAAGCAGCTGATAATGCGCTGGTCAGCCCTGACCATGGCATCGAGATGGAAGCCAACAATCACCAATGGGACGCCACTGAGTTCCGACCACAAGAGCAATACCGTGTGGTCGTGGACGTACTACTAGGTCACCCTCTCTGTGAGGCCCTCACTGCTACAGCCGACGTCCCAGTATTATATGTTTACCAACTGTGGCTCACTGCCCAGGTCGTCACGACTGCCAATTCACAGACGATCACAGCACGGATCGACAACCATCCCTTCACGCTCACACCTGACGCGTTCCGCCGCCTGCTTTCCCTACCAGAAGCTAACGCCGGCGGACACCAAGGCTACGAGTTCAAGAGCTGAAAGCAAATTCAAGAGCTTTATTCAAGGGGGGGCATTGAAAGACATGAAAACAAGATACACCGAAGTGTCTCAAGGATTCTAAAGGAAGAGAAGATCAAGACCTGAAGATTTCAAGACCGATTTTTATTTATATATCTTTAGGGGGAGATTGTTAGGACCATAAATGTCCTACATATTAGAAAGATATATAAATAATTATATAGTGCTTAATTAGAATAATTATTATTGTAAAAGCCTTAATTGCATTAAATGGGCTTAATTGCTTAATGTGTTTTGGCCTTGTTTGTCTAAAGGCCTATGTATATAAGAATTGTTTTCCTTTAGAATTAGGTTAGTAAGGTTAATCATAATATCATGAGCTTAATTGTTTAGAGAGAGATAGTTGAGAATTTCATTCAAACCTTTGTAACTATCTTGAATCATGAATACGAGAGGGATGACAAGTTGAAATCATCAATTGTTCGTGTTCATATCCATTGATTTTATTGTTACCTGTCAATCTGGGATTCACATGGATCCTGAGGCACCGATGAAGATTTTGCAATACCTTTGCCCTTAATGGCTCTGCTCACTTCGTTTGCTAATCGGTCAACGGTTTCTTGCTTGGCCCGACAGTGTTGTTTGTAGGAATGATCGATAGAGCCTAAAGCAGACGCCAGTAGTGGAAGAGTGATAAAATGCGGATACGAGCCTAACATTCATACAACCTGTTCGTGTGGAAAATTGAGAAATATGGTACTAACCGCCGGACCACTTAGGTTACCGGTTGAAGTAGCGGTTGTAGCAACCGTACTGCCTTTGTTCATAGTTGGTGTGGTGTTGACTATGACAGGACTTCCACCCAGTCCTCGTGGGGCACCAACAAATGGCGGCCGCACTCGGGGTGTTCCGGTTGGGGCACGAAAGCCCACAACTTTATGGGATGCCGACGCTCGTGGCCTAGGAAAAGATGTATGTCCAAAAAGCTCTAAACTCAACGTGCTCAGAATAGAAGGCGGTGGCCGGGGCAGGAGCCTACCTTGTTCAATATCAGCAGATGAGTGGCTGAGCGGGGCTGTGTTATGCATGGCTGGGTCCACCATGGCTTGTTCAATACGCAACGGCGACGAACGCGCGTTGTTAGTAGATGTGGCTACCCGGCTTGTCACAGTTTGGGAAGGATCGTTAGTTAAAACTTTATACGATCCTGTCACATTCTCTCCCATTTATTTTATAACCTCCTCTCGTCTCACATTCATATTATTTTCTACTTCATCTCCCTCTTTCCTCCTTATGTCACCGATATCGTCGGAGAGTCCGAAGTTCCAGGTGGAATCAGCTTCGGAACTCTCAACATGTCGACTCCGACCAATGTGTCTCGGAATAAGATCCGCATCAGGGTCAAGATCAGGATCGGAGTCGGAATTACCATCATTAGCTGGTTGTGGTTGGTCAGATGCTTCATCTTCGGATGAAGAAGCATCGGGGTCAAAAGCGGGATCATCCTCTGAATCCATCGACACGTCGTCGAGGATTGGAATTCTTACAGCTCCGGATGTGGATGCCTGACCAGCAGTCCTCGCCACCCCACCCACTCTCTGTCTTAATATACGCCTCACCTCTCTCCGTTCAGGAACCCCATGTTCTTGAACCTGCTCAACATTCATACCCACACCGCCTAATGGGATTGCACCATGGGGAGGTCCCACCGGTTCTGGATGGACCACTAGTGCATTAGCTAGCCTATACTGCCTAACTACCTCAGACTGTTGATCGGCATCGACAAGTACAGGTTCTGGAATTACGGCGATGTGAGTGAAGTCGTCGTGATCGGGAATCTTTAGAAAATGCATCCATTAGGTCGGGCCTTGTACAGCATTAGGGCGTGTAGGGATTTCCTGGTTGCCCTCCATTATTTGATTGATGATGATCTGGAAGAACCGTTGATACGGCACAAAATTCTGGTTCTTGATCGGGCGTGCTTTGTCTTCGACCAGTTCTTGTAGCTCGTTCCAGAGTAGAATAGCATAGTCAATGTGGCGGTTAAAGGTGAAGGCGTGGAACATCCGAAGGATAGCTAGGTTACACTTGTAAAGGCCGGTATGCTTGAACGTCATGCATCGGTTGAGGATGGAGCATAGGGTGTACCCGACTGGGGGTAGGTGTCTTCTTTGGAATTTAGAAGAACTAGTAAGCATTGCGTTCTTAGGGTCTTGGTATCCTAGGCTACGGATGTCGGTGAATAGTTGTTCCTCCGAAACCATGTCCTCAAAGTTTGGGCTATGGGGAAGGTCTAAGGCACGACGGAGTCGTCCAAGGGTAAGTCGAACATCGAAATGATCGACTTTGGCAGAAAAATGTGGACCCCGTCGGTCTACTTGATGTTATCGTAGTGTGTGCCAAAATTGTTGCAGGTAAATAAGGGGCACAGTGACTACCTTAGTCAATGCTTTTCGGAGAGGATGGCCGCGGATTATCTGGAGTATAATGTGGTGGTCGAACGCCACGCTTAGATCAAGGTGGTGGTTGTTGTCGATAAGGGCCAGATGGATACTTCTCGGTAGAAGCTCCTCGTCTAGATCACGGGCGTTGACTGATGGATGTGACGACTGGTGTGACGGAATGACGTTGTTCTCGTCGGAGGAGTGCCCGTCATTTTGGGCCATCTGAATAGTGAAATCAGTACAGGGCTTAGAAAGAGGGCAACAGTTTTTTTTAACAATGAAAATAACCTAAGTATGAATGTTATCGCAAGACATCTCAAATTGTTATCGCAAGAAAGGTTTTATCGCAAGTAACATGTTGCGATGAAGAGTTATCGCAACATGAGGGTTGCGATAAAGTTTTATCGCAACCTTTAATGAATAACTATAGGTTGCGATAACTATGAATGTGAAGAACATAGATGGTTGCGATAAGGTTGAACTTCAGATATTTTCTAAGTGTTAAAACCTAAAAATTGATTTTTCGCACTAAAACCCAGTTTAAACCTACTCTATGATGCTCGCAACTAACACAGAAGCATACCCTAACAGTTTTAAACTACAAATAAGCATACACATATCGATTTCGTAGCAGAATATGAATAGGCAGTTAAGAGTTTCGATTCCTAAACCCTAAAATCGACATTTAAGCCTGGATTTATGGATGTAATCGACTAAAAAATCAAGGAGAATGTACCTCGAAGTGATCTGAATGGAATGCATACGATTGGAACACTAAAATCTTCGAAAATTTTCAGAGTCGAACCCAGATGTTTGAAAGAATTTTGAGAGAGCTTTGAAGGGTTTTGAAATGAGACAAAGATTCAAACACTCAATATTTATAGAGGCTTGAGAGTTTTGACACGTGGCATCATGTGAGTGGTCTAAGGTTTGACCGCCACAGTGTCGAGTTATCGCAAGTAAGAGGTTGCGATGAACTCTGGTTTTATCACAAGAAACTAGTTGCGACAACAACCCAGTGTTTAATCGCAACAGGGGGTTGCGATAAACACTGTTCACATCATTTTATCGCAATCAAGGGTTGCGATGAAGTGAGTTTTATCGCCAGCAAAGGGTTGCGATGAAACCACTTTCATGTTTATCGCAACAGAGGGTTACGATGAAACACTGTTCATATCTTTATCGCAAGCAATGGGTTGCGATAAAGTGAACACTTGGACATTTTTCAGTAATTTCAAAATTGATTTTATCACATTGGAAGATGTCCAACTTCCAATTGATTTAAGCACTCAAGGTTTTAAACACTGTTTTCACTCCCCCTTAAATGATGCAAGGATTTGAAAATTTGTTTTCATCATTTAAGAGTTAGTGGTTAAAACAAATCAGAATACTTACCTTGTCTTCTTCAAGGCAACAATCACATGTTATCCATACTTACAAGATTTAGCAGTTATGCACACTCCCCCTATTTTTGTGCATATGATCTGTACTATACTCCCCCTGAGACCATGAACACACCTTTGTGCATATACAGGTATCATAACAAATCACAGATAAGGCATTTAAAAGAACAGAAAAATAACAAGTTGAATAAACAATGAAATACAACTAAGGCATGAAAATTTAAATAACATATATTGAGAATAGAATATGATGAAAATTTGAGTGTATCAATCTAGATGTAATATCTAGATTGAGATACAAATATTTCCATCTATTATATGATCAATATAGGAAATTAAACTTTCATGTTCAACATGTCGAGCTTGGATACTAAGAAATTAAATCGTTTTTCATCCAAGGCTTTTGTAAAAAGGTCAGCAAGTTGATACTCAGTTGTAACAAAGTATAGTTCAACTGTTCCTTTTTCGATGTGATCTTTAATGAAATGATACCGTATGTCGATGTGTTTTGTCTTGGAATGCTGGACGGGATTAGCAGATATGGCAATCGCGCTCTTACTGTCACAGTAGATGGGGATCTTCTCATATTTAAATCCATAGTCCATGAGTTGGGTCTTCATCCACAGTACTTGTGAACAACAACTCGCCGTGGCTACATATTCTGCCTCCGCAATTGACGTTGAAACACAATTCTGCTTTTTAGACGACCAGCTCACGAGCTTGTCCCCCAAAAGTTGTACATGTCCCGAGGTGCTCTTTCTATCCAGCATGCTTCCTCCATGATCTGCGTCTGAATATGTGGCGAGTTCGAATCCGGTTCCCTTGGGATACCACAGTCCTAGATACGGTGTGCCCTTCAAGTAGCGAAAGAATCTTTTGACGGCGCCGAGGTGTGATTCCTTGGGTTTAGCCTGAAATCTAGCACATAGACAAGTTGAAAACATTATATCTGGAAGACTAGCGGTTAGATACATTAGAGACCCAATCATTCCTCTATAATTCTTGACATCAACATCAATACCGTCAGGATCTCGACCTATCTTAGATTCAGGAGCCATAGGCGTACCGATCGATGTATAGTTTTCCATCTTGAATTTCTTCAAGATATCAAACACATATTCGATTGGTTGATGAAGATACCAGTAGAGAATTGTTTGACTTGTAATCCGAGAAAGAAATTAATCTCTCCCATCATACTCATTTGGAACTGAGTCATCATAATGCCAGAAAACCAAGTACAAAGTCCAGGGTTAGTAGAACCAAAAAAAATATCGTCAACATAAATCTGAACTAAAAGAATTTCACCTTCCTCGCGCAGAGTAAACAGAGTTGTGTCGATTTTACCTTTTTCAAAGCCAACTTTTAGTATAAAGGTAGATAATACTTCATACCAGGAACGGGGGGCTTGTTTCAGACCATAGAGGGCTTTGTCAAGAATGTACACATAATCGGGTTTGTCTTTGTCCATAAAGCCTTCCGGTTGAGATACGTACACCTCCTCCTTCAGAACACCATTCAAGAATGCGGTCTTCACGTCCATTTGATAGACTATGAAGTTCTTGTAGGCGGCAAAAGATAGGAACATCCGAATTTCCTCAAGGCGAGCAACCGGTGCGTACGTCTCGTCCTAGTCTATACCCTCTTGTTGCCTATACCCTTTTGCTACTAGTCTTGCTTTGTTGCGCACGATTATGCCGTCTTTGTGTTTCTTGTTTTTCAGGACCCACTTGGTACCAATGACTGTTTTGCCCTTGGGTCTCGGAACTAATCTCCACACCTTCAGAGCTTCAAATTGATTCAGCTCTTCTTGCATCGCAATTAACCAATCTGGGTCTTCTAAGGCTTGTTGAACTGTTGAAGGCTCAACTTAACTTAGGAATAGCGCATATAAAACTTCATTTACGGATGCAGATCTTGTCTTAACTGGCTCAGACACTTCACCAATCACCTGATCAATTGGGTGACTACGTGTCCACTTCTTGGAATGTGGATGGAGAGAAATAGCATCTTCATTGGGGTCTACTAGGGTAGGATCTTTATCAAAGTTCAACTCGATCGTCAATGTTGGTTCCGGTTGTGAGGCTGTTTGATTGTCAGAAGAGCTGCCTCGGGAACTGCTTCCGTTGATTTTTCAGGAATGTTAGCGGTATACTGTTCATTGACATTCGAAGTCGTACCAGATGAAGAAGCACCATTAGTAGATGTTTATTATCTTGCTTGTGTAGACGCCATGGTTGTATTCCTTGGAGAAGTCGCAGGAATAGTTGCACCATTATTGGATGGAGTCAGCACCGGTGAAGGGCCTGACATTGTAGCTTGTACTGGTGGTGTAGCAACTTGATTCCTGTTATTTACAGATGAAGAAGGTTTATCACTACCAAAGTAATCATCATAAAAATGTTTAAACAATATATCAAGTTCGTTAGGAGTAGAGTTAGAAGTGGAAGCTTCATCCTTGTTTGAAGTCCTAGTCATCATTGGACGGATTTTGTAACGTCCCAAAAATTACAAGAAAATTTAAATTTTTAAATAAACATTTCATTTATAACAACTCATTAAATGATCCCAACGTTTCGTTTGTAAACTCATAATTAATATCTTCATAATAAAAACCAGCGGAATAAACGTTTAATTATTAAAACCCATAAAGCAACCAGCTCTCCTCGCGCGCCAGTGTGTACTCGTCACGCCTTGGAGTCGCCCGTACCTGAAACCACAGTTTATTGGGAAAAGGTAAGCACGAAGCTTAGTGAATTCAACACCATAAGTAACACATTTATTTCCACACCACCATAAACAGATAATTGCACATAAACAGCATACAAGTCTACGAATAAATCATAGACGTGCATACTCACACCAACCCACCTAATAGGCATACGTCGGTCCCACCGACCACACGACAACCGTGCAAACGCAACCCGGCACCCCCGGGTTCATACGCCACCCGCGTATACAACCTTCGCAACCCGGCACCCCCGGGTTCATACGCCACCCGCGTATACAACCTTTGGCCCCACCAAGTCACTACGCCACCCGCGTATGTAATCCTCGGCCCCCACCGAACTCCTACGCCACCCGCGTAGCCACACAATAAAGGTCCGACTAGACACCCCACGATTTAACCCCACACCACAAGGAAATAGAACTACCACACATACACACAACGTAATGTAAAAATAACCGACATTAGTTATAGTGAGAGAACTCACCTTGTAAGCGCGCCAAGCTCACAATTAATAATTCAAGCTCCACAAATCCAAGATCACTTCCCGACACCTAGACGAACGTTAAAATGTATTAACACGAGACCCGGACCCTAAAATACGACGCACGCTTAAACCGTCACTAAAACGGCTTTTCGGTCTAACCAAACAGGTCTGTTCGGGACCTGATCCGACCTCCTTAAACCCAGAAAATCCTCGATTAAAATACATAACTAGAAATTAATCTGAGTTAGGGTTCCAAGGACATATTATACACCTCCTAACGATTTTTCTACATTTAAATACGGATTTTATAAGAATGGTTCGCAGAACAGTGAAAAACAGCAGCTATCGGTATAAAACGACGATTTGGCCTATGCTACGTTCCGAACTGGATTTTGCACAAAACACAGAAAATTTACTTGACTCGGAAAGGGAACTTTTGAACCAGTTTCGCCCCAATCCGAGTTACGAGTAAAACGTTATGGTTAACGCAAGACAGTGGCAGATTTAGACAAAACACATAAAATGATAACTTTATAAAACGGTTTACGCGTTCGGTTTATACGATTCGGGTTCGCAACGGGGGTTCACTCTAACAGGGTTTTAGGTCACAAGGGCTGGCTCAACCGCGCACCACCCACTGCCACCTCCGGCAGTGGTGGTCGCCGGCGGCGACGGCGGCAAAATATGAAATTTCGACGAGACTAGAATTAAAACGGCCCCTCTTTGAACCATCCCGACTCCCCTAAACACACACCCACCCGGCTCACTACTCCCGACCACGCACCACGCCGCCCTGCGCTGGTGGTGCACGCTGGTGGCCACGCCGCCGGCAGCCAAAGCTGCAGCGGCGGCGGTGGTGGTTTGCGGCTGATGGTGTCGACGAAACAGAAACGAGAAGAAACGTTACCTTTCTCACAAGAACGCAGCAGCAGCAGCCTTCGTCTCGACGGCCACGCTCTTCCCGATCGACTCTTCTTCTCTCTCTTGCTCTCGCCGGCGGCAAGCAGCTGATGATGGTGGGTTGCGATCGGCGGCAACCGAGAAGGGGCTACGGCCGTGAGGTTTTGGAGAGGGTTTAGGGTTGCTTAGGGTTTTTCTTTTCTTACTTCTCCTTGCTTCCTACGTCACGACACCACAACAAAACAATTATGGTTTTTGGGTTAAGAGTTTGCATGGGCCGAAACTAATACTTTTGGCCCTTTAACACTTTTGGCCCCTCAACTAATTCCATCTCGCACTCTAACCAACGATTGACGTAATTAACTATTGGGTCCAAATCGTCTAACCCCGTTAACGGAAACCACGTTAAATAAATTTAAAAAAAAAAGATTTAATACAAAGAAATAACATACTGGGATACGGGCTTTACAACTCTCCCCCACTTGGATTAGACTTCGTCCTCGAAGTCTATGTCCGCAAACAGCTCCGGATAGTTCTCCCGCATCTCGACCTCGGGTTCCCAAGTCTCTTTCGGTGTTGCCACTGGACTTTCACTAACTGGAATCTAAATTTCTTACACCGTCTAAAAATTTCTCGGATACTTTTATTACCAACAAAACTCCTTCAAGAACACTGGGATTACGATCGAAAGAACACTCCAACAACTGGATTCATTCCTAGTCAAACGACTTCGGTTGTCTCCTAACCATAGGTATTCCATACATCTCGATTCAAATTTCAAGCTCTAACCATTCTAAAAGTGCTCACCAATGTACCCTACAGGATACTCGAAATCGATCATTCCTATCATTAACTGTTGATTACCTCCAAGAGTTCTATAGAATCCCAAAATTTAGTTAACACGGATCATCAAACCAGTAAACTTATAATCACCCACGAAGGTCATTCCACCATAACCATTCATCACAAGTAAGCATCTCAGGGTTACTACTACCATCAACATAATTTCCTTAAAATCGACTACAATTCTCCAATTACACTAAGGTGTCTGGCCTTAAGCCCAAAAGTCGACGCCCTAATATACTACTTACTTCAAAAAGGTCACTGCGCATTTATTCTCTTAATTACAAAGGGCATCATTCCCTTAACCGACACTATTCGGTCTACACTAATAACACGTGTGGAATACCCAATCTTCCATCGTCTACTTATCCTCCACGCTCACTCTAGGAAACCTAGTTACACTGTCTCAAGATACTTATAGCACATGCTACAACAGCAACCTCGACCATAAGTGGACACCCTAACCGTCCTACACTACGGCCCAAAAGCTCGCTAAAAGTATAAGACACGAGATAATGAGTAGCCCCGCTATCAAACATCACTTCAGCAGACACCGAGTTACTAAGAACACACTTAATCACACAGTTTAATCCAAAAATGCAACAACATACAACGACCAATAAAAGGAACAAATGACGAATTATACCTGCCGCCACTTTAGGCGTAGTTTGTGCTTCCTCCACCGTCAGCTGATGCACTCTACCTCGGGCTGCCTCGGTTCCAGCCTGACCTATACGACCATCTGTAATACGCAAAGGGGCAGCCGCAGGAGCCCCCTGTGCCACATTCCCACCAGCTACCCTTGGGTTCGGGCAATTGGCCTTCACATGGCCCGTCTGCTGGCAGTTAAAGCAGACCATAAATGGCATTTTACAATCCCGGCTGAAATGACCTGACTGTCCACACTTGAAACATCCATCAGTCCACTTTCCACTAGTATCCCTAGGCTTAAACCCATCGCTCCTTGAACTCGCGCGTGAATCCGTAAACCTCGACTTCATCGGTACCGAAGAGATTGGCGTCACCGCCTGTGCCGCCTTTCTCTTCTTTGCTTGAGTCTCCAACTCCAGTTCCCTCCTCCGGGCCGCGTCCATCATCGCCGATAAAGAAGTGTACTGCACCGTGCTCACGAATTCCCTAATCTCAGTACGTAGCATGTCCTTGTACCGAGACATCTTCATTTCCTCCGAGGCGGCATACTGGGGACAAAACAATGCCATCTCGGTGAACTTCTTATTCATCTCTTTCACCGTCTCTGTCGTCTGCGTGAGCTCCAGAAACTCCTTAGCAATCCGCTCCATCTCTACCGGAGGCACGTACTCTGCACGAAAACGAATGACAAACTCCTCCCAGGTCAAGGTAGTGCGCTCAGTAAGCGTCAACGCCGTAGCACACCAATCCTTCGCTCCGTCACAAAGTAAGTTCACAGCGAAACGAACCTTCAGGTTGTCGGGGCAGCCACTTGTCAAAAATGCACACTCCATATCCGATATCCAACGCATGCTGAGGATCGGATTCGGGTCTCCCTTGAACTCAGGCGGAAAACAAGCAGAGAGGTCTCGATACTGAAACTCCCTAGCACGCGGTTGTCCACCCGCCGGTGGTGGGATTGCCGCAATGCGTTCCTCCATCAGAACTACCACCTCGTTGCGGATGGCAGTGATGATCTCGGGGATCGCCTCCCCGATCGCATGTGCCACCTCGGCATCAACCATCTCTCGGATCTGCTCCACAGTGATCCCGGCGCCAGTCTCTGGCTCAGCAGTGTTGTTTCTCCTAGTGTTGACCTTCTGAGGTAGAAGTAACAACGAATTATTAGCAAATAATAACTCACACTACAACACTCACGCTCAACTCCTTGGATATCTCGTGACTTTCCACGGCTCGAGCATTGATCATGTGCTTTCGGTAGTAGGAGCTCTACTACTACCATCCACACCTATCATTGCCTGTTCCGAGTCCCATCCCGAAGCGCCCAAGTAGTTTCTCGCCGATAACTATACCCATATGCCTACACCAGTATATGTACACACTCTTCCTAGCTCCCTAGGAATTCCACCCCAAACACTACCCTAGCTACAACGAAATTCCCACTAGTCATGACGAGTCGCCTCGCGAATGCACAGTCGCACACAGTGTAAAACCAGATAGACATTCGAATATAAGATTCTATCCTACAACGGTTGGACTCAAACAAGAGCTGCGCAATAGAACTAAATCCGACATTCTAGGGCTATTCGGTTCCTACCGCATACAACCTCTGGTGCATTCACTTAACAACCTATCAAGGCCAGCATAAACTTCTATTAGCAAGCAACAAACATGTCGTACAGTGTAATAAGCACCAAGCAATATAGCATACCTACTCATATGTAAACACTCTTCCCAGCTCCCTAGGAATTTCATCTCATCCCACTACCCTTGCTACTACGGAATCCCTACTAGCCATAACGAGATGCCTCGCGAATACCCAGTCGCATGCAGCGCGAAACAAATAGACATTCGAATACGAGATTCTATCCTAGAACGGTTGGACTCAAACAAGAGATGCGCAAAAGAACTAAATCGAATATTCTAAGGCTATAAATTTCTTACTGCATACAACCTAGAGGGCATTCACTCAGTAACCGATTATAACTAGTATAAGTCCCTAATAGCAAGCAGTACAAACTACAGCATAGTATTAACAACATGCAATCTAGCATGCATACCCTATGATCTAGAAAGCAATTTTGCATACGTACTCATATGTAAACGCTATTCCCAGCTCACTAGGAATTTCATCTCATCCCACTACCCTTGCTAAATCGGAATCCCTGTTAGCCATAACGAGTTGCCTTGCGAATACCCAGTCGCATGCAGCGTGAATCAAATAGACATTCGAATACAAGATTCTATCCTAGAACGGTTGGACTCAAACAAGAGCTGCGCAATAGAACTAAATCAAATATTCTAAGGCTATATGATTCTTACTGCATACAACCTATAGGGCCTTCACTTAACAACCTACTATAACTAGCATTGATTCCTACTAGCAAGCAGTCATCATACAATACAGTGTAAACAACACAGGCAATCTAGAAAGTGATAAATACACTAAGTACCGTACCTTTCCCCTTTGGCTCCGGCTGACTGTACACACTGCGCCCTCGATTACCGTTCCTCAAACGGATTTTTCCTTCTTTTTAATTCCCAAAAACTTTAAAGAATTTTTTTTATAGCCGCAAACTTGAGATCAAACACACCGAAATGCGTTTGCTTCACTCAAGCCGTGCTCTGATACCAAGTTGTAATGTCCCAAAAATTACAAGAAAATTTAAAATTTTAAATAAACATTTCATTTATAACAACTCATTAAATGATCCCAACGTTTCATTTGTAAACTCATAATTAATATCTTCATAATAAAAACCAGCGGAATAAACGTTTAATTATTAAAACCCATAAAGCAACCAGCTCTCCTCGCGCGCCAGTGTGTACTCGTCACGCCTTGGAGCCGCCCGTACCTGAAACCACAGTTTATTGGGAAAGGGTAAGCACGAAGCTTAGTGAATTCAACACCATAAGTAACACAGTTATTTCCACACCACCATAAACAGATAATTGCACATAAACAGCATACAAGTCTACAAATAAATCATAGACGTGCATACTCACACCAACCCACCTAATAGGCATACGTCGGTCCCACCGACCACACGACAACCGTGCAAACGCAACCCGGCACCCCCGGGTTCATACGCCACCCGCGTATACAATTTTCGCAACCCGGCACCCCCGGGTTCATACGCCACCCGCGTATACAACCTTTGGCCCCATCAAGTCACTACGCCACCCGCGTATGTAATCCTCGGCCCCCACCGAACTCCTACGCCACCCGCGTAGCCACACAATAAAGGTCCGACTAGACACACCACAAGCAAATAGAACTACCACACATACACACAACGTAATGTAAAAATAACCGACATTAGTTATAGTGAGAGAACTCACCTCGTAAGCGCGCCTAGCTCACAATTAATAATTCAAGCTCCACAAATCCAAGATCACTTCCCGACACCTAGACGAACGTTAAAATGTATTAACACGAGACCCGGACCCTAAAATACGACGCACGCTTAAACCGTCACTAAAACGGCTTTTCGGTCTATCCAAACAGGTCTGTTCGGGACCTGATCCGACCTCCTTAAACCCAGAAAATCCTCGATTAAAATACATAACTAGAAAGTACTCTGAGTTAGGGTTCCAAGGACATATTATACACCTCCTAACGATTTTTCTACATTTAAATACGGATTTTATAAGAATGGTTCGCAGAACAGTGAAAAACAGCAGCTATCGGTATAAAACGACGATTTGGCCTATGCTACGTTCCGAACTGGATTTTGCATAAAACACAGAAAATTTACTAGACTCGGAAAGGGAACTTTTGGCACCAGTTTCGCCCCAATCCGAGTTACGAGTAAAACGTTATGGTTAACGCAAGACAGTGGCAGATTTAGACAAAACACATAAAATGATAACTTTATAAAGCGGTTTACGCGTTCGGTTTATACGATTCGGGTTCGCAACGGGGGTTCACTCTAACAGGGTTTTAGGTCACAAGGGCTGGCTCAACCGCGCACCACCCACTGCCACCTCCGGCAGTGGTGGTCGCCGGCGGCGACGGCGGCAAAATATGAAATTTCGACGATACTAGAATTAAAACGGCCCCTCTTTGAACCATCCCGACTCCCCTAAACACACACCCACCCGGCTCACTACTCCCGACCACGCACCACGCCGCCCTGCGCTGGTGGTGCACGCTGGTGGCCACGCCGCCGGCAGCCAAAGCTGCAGCGGCGGCGGTGGTGGTTTGCGGCTGATGGTGTCGACGAAACAGAAACGAGAAGAAACGTTACCTTTCTCGCAAGAACGCAGCAGCAGCAGCCTTCGTCTCGGCGGCCACGCTCTTCCCGATCGACTCTTCTTCTCTCTCTTGCTCTCGCCGGCGGCAAGTAGCTGATGATGGTGGGTTGCGATCGGCGGCAACCGAGAAGGGGCTACGGCCGTGAGGTTTTGGAGAGGGTTTAGGGTTGCTTAGGGTTTTTCTTTTCTTACTTCTCCTTGCTTCCTACGTCACGACACCACAACAAAACAATTATGGTTTTTGGGTTAAGAGTTTGCATGGGCCGAAACTAATACTTTTGGCCCTTTAACACTTTTGGCCCCTCAACTAATTCCATCTCGCACTCTAACCAATGATTGACGTAATTAACTATTGGGTCCAAATCGTCTAACCCCGTTAACGGAAACCACGTTAAATAAATTTAAAAAAAAAAGATTTAATACAAAGAAATAACATACTGGGATACGGGCTTTACAGATTTATCCAGATGCTAGTATTCCGGATATAGCGGGTTCTTTACTGTTTTGCACAGAAGCCATATCTTCAGTTTCGTCGAATCTGACGTTTATGCTTTCCATCACAGTTCTGGAAGACTTGAGATAGACTCTGTATGCTTTTGATGTGAGAGAGTATCCGATAAAAACGCCCTCAATTCCCTTAGGACTGAATTTGTTCAAGTTGTCCTTATCATTCAGCACGATACACCTGCATCCAAAGACACGAAAGTAGTGTATTACCGGTTTTCTATTGTTACTCAATTCATATGGAGTTTTACCAAACCGTCGATGGATAATTGAACGGTTTTGTGTATAGCATGTCGTCGATACAGCTTCAGCCCACAGAAACAGAGGTAGATCAGCATAAGACAGCATCGTTCTGGCGGCTTCAACTAGTGTGCGGTTTCGTCTTTCAACGACTACGTTCTGCTGAGGTGTTCTGGCCGCAGAATATTGATGAGTTATTCCTAATGACTTAAAGAAGTCATCAAGAGTCTTGTTTTTAAATTCTGTCACGTTATCTGATCTAACGGTCTGAATTGATTGTTGACGATTCACTTGAAGCTGTTTGATTAATGAGATGATCAAGTCAGCTATTTCATCTTTTGATCGTAGAAACTTGACCCATGTATATCTCGAATAATCATCGACGACGACTAACACTTATCGTTTGGCACTTATGCTCTTAGTCTTCATCGGACCGCAGAGATCCATATGAAGGATTTCCAAAGCTTTCTGTATGCTAGGCTCAGGTTTCGGTGGGTGAGGAGAACGCTTCATCTTCCCCTTCTCACAAGCGGTACAAAAATTGTCTTTCTCAAATTTCAGAACTGGTAGACCTATGACCAAATCACCCAACGTCAACTTTTGAATGTAACGGAAGTTGAGATGAGATAGTCGTCTATGCCAGAACCAACTCTTCTCCATTGATGCTTTAGACATCAGACATACATCATTCTTAGGCTTGAGCTTTGATAGGTCAATAGTGTAAAGATCTGACTTCCTCGAACCAACTAGAAGCTCATATCCTCCGTCGGTTAGAACTGCACACCGAGTCTTCTTAAAATGGACTTCTAGATCTTTATCACAAAATTGACCTATGCTAAACAAATTGTGTCCTAAGCCCTCGACGTAATTGACTTTAGTAATCCTTACATTATCTTTGACGATATCTCTGTAACCCAGAATTTGAGAATACTGATCATTCCCAAACTTAACTCTGCCACAATCCTTTTCCACAAAATTAACGAGCAACTCCTTTGTTCCAGTCATGTGCTTTGAGCAACCTGAATCTAAGTACCATACATGACTGGGCTGCAAAATGGAAATTAGATGGTTTTAGGTACCCATTTCCAAATGGGTCTTTTCTGATTAGTAGGTTTGGACTTGACATTATTATATCTATAACTCGTGTTAAAATAGTTGTTTGAATAAAACCAACGTTTATAGTCAGATTTGCAGATAAAATCATCCACACCACAAGAAGAACAACAAATTTGATCATGTGCTAAATTAATCAGTTGTCGCATTGAATAAAACTTGTATGGGATTACAAGATCTTGTCTCTTGCCAACATCATGATCACTAACATTTGAAACAAAAGTGTTTTTCTTGGAATTTAAAACAGCGTGGGATGATTTTCTCTACGCCACATCCTGTGTGGACTCCTTTATTCTCCACTCGATACGCGTATTGTTTCTCAAATAAAGATCTGAAATACCAGAAAGATAGGAGTTGTAAGCATTGGAATACTGAGTATGATTAATTATTTTGCTTTTTTCTTTTTGTTTTTCTTTTCTTCTTCTGTAATGATTGTTTCGATTTAGATTTTGAATAATAATCATCAGCAGAAGGTTTTTCAACAGATTTGGAAGATTCACCCTTAAAGAAATTCTTCTTAGGTGCGTCTTCTTTGATTATAAAATCAGTGTGATCCGGAAGCTTTGCGTTAAAGTCAAATTGTACAGCAGTTTCTTGTGCTTGCTTATCCTTCCCATCACAAATAATCTGGATATCACAATCAGACTGACTGTCCAATGAAGTATGAAAGATACCATAAGACTTCAGAAAGAGAAATTCATTTTGTTCTTTTTCAAAAACTTTTTCCTCTTCTGTATAAAAATGCATTTTAGGAAAAGCTTTAACAAATTGACTTTCCAAATCCCAAGATTCAGAATCATCTTGGTCATCAACTGTCAAACTCCTAAAAACAGTATTTCTCATGAAAGCTTTGCATGAGGAAACATCTGAATCTGAAGATTTCTTTTCTTTTGGAACTTTTTCTTCAGATATTTCCTCAAGTTTTGTTTTCATTACTTTTAAACTTTCTGAAAATACTATGATCATTACTTCCTTTTCGATCTCAAAAGCAAGTTTTTCGTCATTTCTGACTTCCTGAATAGTACTTTTAATCTTGCTTTCGAGGTCCATGAGTTTCTGTTCAAGAACCATTGGTGGAAAATACCTTTTGCTTTCAAAAATTGGTTTTTCATTAGTATCCTTTTGAGTATTTTCTATTTTCTCTGGTTCTTTAACAGCATAACTCTCAAAATAGTCATTTGGCAAGGTTCCTTCGTTATCTAATGCCTTTGCATTATCTAGACCATACCAAAAAGGAAGCTGCATCTTAACAGTGGTTTTTCTTTTTACTTCTTCCTCAGCCTCATAGTCATCATTATCCATTTTAAGCCATTTGATTTGATAGCTAGGATGTGATGAAAGACAAAACAAATCAAATTCATAAAGAGTGGGGGATTTTATTAAGGCATTCCTCAGGTAATGTGGATTGTCATACCCTATGCCCCACTTGGAAT
This sequence comes from Saussurea involucrata, assembly GCA_033807775.1. Lineage (NCBI taxonomy): Eukaryota > Viridiplantae > Streptophyta > Magnoliopsida > Asterales > Asteraceae > Saussurea > Saussurea involucrata. The sequence goes on along the minus strand of CM066321.1, from coordinate 100,249,592 downwards.
TGAAATACCGAAATTTACTCGGCTTATTCATGTGAATTGTTTGTTCAGTTTGGCCTGCTTTGTACAACTTGTCTTCCAAACTTTTGACATTATCGCTCAACTCAGTGTTCCTATCCTTATAGGCATGAAGAAGATTTTCAAACTCATTCTTCTTTGCTTCCGAACTCTCTAACAGTTCTGATAATTCAGTTATTCTACTTTGGAAATACGCTAGACCTACATCAAATTCAGTCTTTTTCTTTTCGAGTTTTTGAATGTGACTTTCTTGTTCTATCAGTCTTTCTCTTTGAGTGGAAATTCGTTCATCTGCTATTCTCAATTTATTTGTTAGATCCTCTAATTTCTTTTCTTGATATGCTTGTTGAGTAAAAAAATGGTTATAAAGATCGGAATGTACCTCATTTATCTCTGAAGTAGATTCTGACCCTTCCTCATCGGTGTTCCTCGTCAAGAAGCACATCTTGGTTTGAGCAGCCGTCTCATCATCTACTTCATCATCAGTTTGACCAAGCCAGTATTCCTCTTCAACCAACAATGCTATCCCTTATTCCTTTTTCTTAGCAAGCAACATCTTGTTCTTATAGTAATCGGAATCTCTGACTTTCGGCTTCCAACATTCCTTGGCGAAATGTCCAGTCTTTCCACAGTTATAGCACTTTGGTTCTTCAGCCCTTTTCTCAAACACCTTCTTTTCATCAGTCCTCTTGTCATCCCTCTTCCCATCAAACTTCTTTCTTGACTCGACATGCTCTTTGTGCTCATAATTCTTGGAACTTGACGCATATCTCTGATAATTAGAACCAGGTCTCTTCACACACTGTCTTTGAAAGGCTTTAGTAAGGAGTATCATTGCTTGTTTTAGACTTTCAGCTTCTTCCAATCCATCTCCTTCATATTGTTCGTCATCCGACTCATTACCAACATTTTTTTCATACTTCTTGACGGATTTGGTAGATATCAATGCAAGTGGATCAATTTCTTCTTCCTTAACTTCTTTCTTATCTTCCTTCTTCTCTTTCTTCTCTTTTTTTTTCTTATCCCTTTTTTCATCGGCATCATCCTCATCTTGTTTCAAGGTTTCATACATTTGCTGTAAAGGCAACTCAGCTAACCTAGCATTCTGTTTCATCTTGTGAGCATACTTCTTCCATTCAGGTTGAAGAACACTCAAGAATTTCACATTGTGCTCAATTCTTTTCTTTTTAATGTTGTACCTATTCAACTCATTCAGTATTGTGATGAAACGGTCGTAGGTATGATCAAGTGCCTCACCATCTTTTTGTTTAAAATTTTCGTACGCGTTTATGGCATTGGAGATTTTCATCTGATTTTCCACTTCAGATCCTTGATACAGTTTGATTAACTCATCAAACATAGATTTCCCAGAAATATTTTTGCTATCCACCTTCCGATAAATATCATTAGTCAAGGCTTGCATAACTAATGATTTTGCCGCTTTGTCTGCATTTTAACGTTTCTTTTTATCAACATCATAATGTAATGGTTCAACTTCAACCCATTCTGGAATTGGCTCACCATCAGCAGCTATTCCAGCTCTCCTTATCTTTCCCATTGGACCATTCTCAAGTGAATTAACAATGTAGTCCCCATTTTTTTGACGTTCAACGTAATCCATAAATTTGTCTCTCCATATCTTGAACTCCTTGGGAAAAAGGACAGGTGGTTTGTCCTTTGACCCAATAGTCAAAATGTCTCTCGTTGTCATCTTTAGATTACTTGTTTATGATCGTTAAGTACCCCTTTGATTTGATTAGTAAAAACGGGTTCACACTGTTTTTTTTGTCTAAACCCACTGTTTGTCTCAACCCAAATCTTCTCGCAACACAAAGTATTGTCGCAACACCAAGCTTATCTCAACACAAGAACTTTTCTTATCGCAAGAACAATTTTGTCTCAACCAACGCTCTGTCTTATCCCAAAATTATCACAACAGAAAGTTTATCGCAAGCAATTTTGTCGCAACAAAGAAGTTGCGATGAACTTCAAGAAAGATTTTATCGCAATAGGAGGTTGCGATAGAGTACCGTTCACACTAAAATGGGTTGCAATAAAAATGGATTATTGCAAAGGGCAGTTGCGATATGTTACTGTTCACTTGGGTGCGTTGTGATATTGAAGAACACTCCAGAACACTCAAGGTTGCGATAGTTATGAATATTCAAACGATCTTAAGTCAATTCTTCAAAACTGATCCAATTTGTCTAAAAATTGGTACGCAGGTTCGCAATGAGTTTCTGGACAACTTTAATACTGTAAGTTTTGTCCAAAAACCAGTAGAACAATGAATTTAAATCCCAAACATTGAGTTTTAACCAAAAGTCCGAAAATAGTGTATTTGCATAATTTGAGTCTAATCCTGGTGAAATTGCAGAATAAAAACACTCATGGATTACTAGCAAACACTCCTAGATCAATTCTAATCCATTTGAAGCACTCAAATAGCTAAAATCAATCAAATGGATGAAAAAAATGAAGAACACTCAAATTTTGCAAAAACCTCAAAAATCTAATCTGATCCAAGTGATGTATTGTGCTCTGATACCAATTGTGATCCCATAACAAGTAATAAACAATTAACACAATCAGATGGCCATCCATATATTCAATATGATCAATCACTAAGTACACAATTAGAGAGAATGTAGAGAGCAAGTGCAAGAGTGTGTGTAAGTAATTGGATTACCTAATGACAATCTAAGAGAAAAATACATTATATAGTTGGTAACTTAGCATTTACACATTAGGTCCCTCTACTTGGTAGAAATAGGTAATTAGGGCACTAACATGGGTGGTGTTGACAATTAAAACAAATACCATATTAGTGCTCTATATAAATGTCGGTAGATTACTAATTTTGTAGTTTATGTCTCACCATTTTTCCATGTTTTTCCACCTATTTTTGACAAAACAAGAAAAAACCTTTATTGTCTCACGCTGTCTCAGTCCTTGTTCTTATCCCATGTCGCGTTAAACATGGAACCAAACATGATACAATGAGTTTTGTCCCGTCTTGTTCTATGTTGTCCCATATACCAACAAGGATTAACAATAAAGTATAAATCATAAAGATGAAAACAACAACGAATTGTAAATTATAGGCATGAAATATGTAATTTGGTAAGTATAGGAATGGAAATAACAATTTTCAACGAACCATAGGGACGAATAACGTAAGGCATATTAAAACGATCAATAAGTTAACACGAACTTTTATCTATGGTTGAGGTAAGGCAAGCTTTTGCTGATCAAAATATGTCCATTGCTATTGTTGAGTGTTGCTTTAAGGTCTTCCTACCATGTACTTTGTCAAGTAGATTTATTTTCTTGGTTGTTGGTAGTATAACTTTTTTTAGCTCAAAGGTTGTGTAACCTATCTACAACAACGTGTAATATGATTTGTTGTCATGTTTGCACTACAAAACAAATGACTTTTACCCACAAAATTTACACACGGAAATTTCCGTCGATGATTACCCAGGGATCACACAGGAAATACCAATGTTTTGGTAGAATCCGATGTTTTTCGAGAAAATACCCATAGATCACCCAGAGAATCCCTGGGTAATCTGTCACTAATTTGCATTACCCATCAAAAATTTACCCACCAACTTTTGTGACGGTTTTGTGACGAATCACCCTTTAGCGACAGATTTCCCAGAGAAAAGTCCGTAGGTAAAAGTCTTTTGTTTAGTAGTGTTGTGGGTAAGAAAACCAAAAATAATTTTTTAATGGTGATTTTAATGAATCGTGTCGTTTTGTGTAACTGTATTAACAAGGGAATAAAAATCACAGTTGTTTTGTGTAACGGTATTAACAAGGGAATAAAAAGGTTGATAGTTAAGTTATAATATAGGTTAGGAGATTTGGAGTACATACTCGTATAAGCTATCTAGAATATGGGATCACTAGATGTCGTCATATGGCAGTGGTCAAGGGGCTCACGCACTTTTACGCCTAGAGGCGCTACCCCTGGTGGGATCAAAGGGGCAAAGCCATTAGTGATGGTACTTGCCATCAACGACAATGTGTGTCGTCAACAACATCATGTCAAGTCAGCAACAATTAAGGTGTGCTATTAGCTAGTGGACACTAATGATGCTATATGCTTTTCTCAGTGATGCTACGGGAAATTGACCAAAATAGCCAAATCAGATACCCAAAGTGAGAAAATAGCCAAAGTCTCTCCCAACTCACGAAAATAGCCACGGGTCCGCACTCGGACCCGACCCGGTCCAGTGCGGACCGCACTCTACCCCCAAAACGACGTCGTTTCAAGATCTAAACCCAAAACCCTAATATCACGGATCCGGCACCACAAGTGCGGACCCGACACCGCAAGTGTGGACCCGAGCAAAACCCTAACTCTAATTTTTTGATTTTTCTACAAACCCTATTTTTTCGATTGCTATAAAGTCTGATTTTTTCAAACGATTTTTTCCATATTGTCTGAAACAAAATTTTCAATTCTCTAGATTTTTGTCTCTATTTCTCTTTTTTCTAGAAATGAGCTCCTTACCTGATAAAATTAAGCTACGTATTTGGCCTTGGGGTTCTTGGCAACAGAACGGGACGGATTGGGAGTATGTTTCCGCATTCCCAATAATGCGAGTCATGTTGCCAACCAACATTACACATTCTAAGCTTGTTAGGTGTGTTCAAAGCAGATGTAGATTCGACCCTAATTTTGGTACGACTAAAATAGTGTACCAATTTTCTGGCCAACTTTATAAGTTACGAGACACTAACGATGTACAAGCTTTTATGGAATCTGATGCGGCTGTAAGAATTCCACCAACACTTTGTGTTTATATCGAGCTTGCGGGCTTCGACACAAACAATGTTGGTGGTAGTTCCAACAGCGTATGGGAGCCTGATATGTCTGTTGCTGAGGAGAGTCAATCTTCTTTTTATGTTAGTGGTGGTTCGAACACCGTACGAGAGCCGGATGTGTCTGCTGTTGAGCAGAGTCAAGCTTACGTGCCTCATTTTCAGTCTGAAGATGAGCATGTGTATGGGTATAATCCTGATTTTCTTACTCAAGATAATTATGGTTATAACCCCGAATTTGTTCCGGAGACCCAAGAACCGGTAGAAGAACCACATGAAGAAGAAAAAGACGAGTCTGAAGTTTACCGTTTGGATATTCCTGGTATTGATAGCAATGAAGAAGACGATGAAGAAGATGGTGAAGAGGATGAAGAAGAAGAAACCAGTCTTATTAAATCATACGGTGGAATAAATGATTTTTTTGGCCAACCTCCTCCCCTTCCAGATCGGGATGACCATTTCATAACACCTAACCAAGAGCCCGTAGCTTATAGTCGTAGTAACAGACTGAATGAAGGGGACATATTCGCCACGAAAGACGACCTGACCCTCGCCCTCGGAAGAAAGTTTGTTGAAGAGGGTTACGAGTATTATGTAGAGAGATCTTCAAATACCCGATTCGAAGCGAAGTGTAGGGATGCTAACTGTGAATGGCGTGTATATGTTGCAAATGTCAAAGATACCATTATGTTCCAAGTACGCAAGATGAATGACATACATGTTTGTTCAAGGACCCAGATGCATCATAACCACCGTAACGCCAATACGAGAGTACTGGGTAATATAATCCTGCCTAAAGTACAGGATGAAAGCCGTAAACTCCGTGGATCCGACATTGTGAAGGACATCAAGGAACAATACAACGTAGATATCTCGTATTCGCAAGCGTGGCGTGTGAAAGCTTTTGCTCTAGCCTTGGTGCGGGGCGAACCCCACGATTCTTACAGGCGACTCCCTGAGTTTTTCTATAATTTGGAGCTTCAAAACCCTGGTACCTTTTCTCGAATAGAGAGAGATATTACAGGACGTTTTCACCTTTGTTTTTATGCCCTTGGTTGCGCGGTATATATTATTTCCTTATACAGTCTACACTTTCACAATACTATAGTATTCTAACGTTTTTAGCATAACTTTTCGTAGATCCGATCGTTTCCGAGCTATTTACGCCCGATCATTATAATAGACGGCGCTCATTTGAAGGGGCCTTATTTGGGCACAATGTTCTTAGCCGTTGCTATGGACGCCAATACTCAAATTTTCATGCTCTCTTTCGGAGTTGGTAGGTCTGAGAGTGGAGAGGGATGGACTTATTTTTTGGCCAACCTGAAGCAATGTATCGGCGAACCTGAAGGGTTGGTGTTCGTGTCCAACAGAGCGGGTTCAATACGCCAAGCTATCAATACGGTGTACCCACGTGCCCATCATGCGCTGTGTTGCCGCCATCTCATGATGAACATGAGAACCAGGGATACTAGGATCGACCATAGGAGGACTATGTTTTGGAAGGTCTGTAAAGCATACACGGTGCGTGACTTCGAACTTAGAATGGCAGCTCTACGAGCTGCTGTACCTGTGGGAGTCCAAGTTTTGGAATCCGATACTACGCCAGAAAGATGGTCTAGGGCCCATTTTTTTGGAATTCGTTACAACATAATGACTTCAAACAGTGCCGAGTCTGTCAATGCACTGTCCCGTTACGCTCGGAGGTTACCTATCATGTCCCTCATGGATTACTTTCGAGTGATGCAACAAGACTGGTATGCAAAGCGTCGAAACAAAGCAGGTTATCATATATACGTACATCAACCTACATACAATCTACTTTTGTTACAAAAAATGAGAATATGGCGGCTGTATTTTGACTATTTGTGTTTATGCAACCAAATGGGTAGATTTTCTAACCCCATATGCAATGACAAAAGTTAAAAGGAGACAAATGAAGTCGGCGATGTTTACTGTCCATGAAATTGGTCATGGTTTATACGAAGTTTGCGATATGCGCAGGGACGCCAAGGTGGCTTACAATAATTGCAGTTGCAGTTGTATGAAGTGGCAGATGTCCGACTTACTGTTAGGGTCAATTTATGTTGATTTAAAGTTCAGGGTTTAAACTGTAATTCTTTATTTTGAGCCTTATTAGTGAACGGGCCGTGGGCTTGTTAACCACGGGCCCGCCATATAAATAGATAGCTTAGCCTTAGAAAATAGGCTAGTTGTCTCATTTTCTTTCCTACTCGTATTGTAATTCTCTCTACTTTAAAAGCATAATACAGGGATGACCAGTTGAAATCATTATACACTATTGCTTATCTAATTGATTTCATAATCGTTGCACGGATCTGGAACTAACAATTGGTATCAGAGCAGACGACACGATTGATTCAAAGCATTCAAGTTGACTTTTGGTAATTTCTTGACTTTTCTCGTCTGTGTCATTCTTGAATTTTCAAAATTTTGATTCTGTCAAAATTGATTGTTTCTGCTTATTGGGTTGTGTTAGCATCATTGTTATAAGTCATTCTGCAAATTTTCACATCCTAATTCGTCCATTTGAGTGGTTAATTAAGCAAATCAAAGTCAAAAGTTTTGGTAGTGTTCTTCATCAAAAATCAAATTTTTATCATCAAAACTTGGTGTTTTTGCGTTAAGATCGATTGGGTTAGTGTTATTTTTGTGTTTGGCATTGTTACTAATCTTTCAGGATCGATTTTGAGAAACCCTAGTGGATTCCCAAGCGATTGAAAACTCACAGCCGTAGTTCCCGGATAAACCAACCGAGGTTTCCGGACAGAATCAGTTCTTTCCGGACGTTTGTGTTAAATCCATCCGGGTTCGCTCTTCTTTTCGGGTAAGTCTTACGGGTAAGTTCAAACTCTCCGGGTAAGTAATCTAAACTCTAATCAATCCGGGTAAATTAGTTTCCGGAAACCCAAAGTTCCCGGACATCAATTTTCCCGGACATCTCTGTATCCGGTAAGTACCTTATTCGGAAACCTTATCATCCGGTAAGTATCTTATCCGGACATCTCATTTACCCGGTAACTCCTTTCTTACTTTCCTTATCCGGTAACCACTGTTTTTCGGTAACCCCTGTGTTATCCGGAAACCTGTGCCATCCAGATCCTCTGTAATACCCGGATACTTTGTGGTTTTTTTGAACTGTTCTTAATTGATCTGATTCGGACACTTCCTGATCAGACTCTTACTTGGACTCCTATCCAGTAAGATCACTCTTAGTTCATACCAGTCGTAGAACCTGCGTTAGGATCCCACTTATAGTGCCTTGCGTTAGGTTTACACTCTGAATCAATCTACACGTCTGACGATCACTCCGTTGCAACCTACGATGACTACACGTGACGCACTTGCTATTGGGACCGACTCCAAACCACCTTGTCTCTATCAAGGTGAGTATAGCCAATGGCGAGACAGATTTATGATTTTCATTGAATCTAAGGACAACTATGTGTACATCAAGAAAGCTCTAGAAGAGGGTCCAATTCCTTGGCCGAAGAAGACCATTGCAGCAACTGCAGCAAATCCTGAAGTTCGTTATGAGGACAAGACTGAAGCCGACTTGACCGAAGAGGAAAGTGGCAGAATAGAAGGCGAAAAACATGCTAAGAGATACCTTGTCCAAGAACTTCCCAACCCAATTTATACAGCTATCGACATATACAAAGGTACGGCAAAAGGCATGTGGGATCAAGTGGCTAGAATGATGCGTGGGAGCGTTGTCGGTAATCAACTAAAGATCAACAGCACAATAACCAAGTTCGATGGTTTCAAGCAGCGCAATGGCGAGACTCTCACCCAAGCATATGAACGCTTCTACTTACTTCTCAATGAACTAAACAACAACAAGATTGTTCGTTCCAACACGGAGAACGCGCTCAAGTTCCTAAACAATCTGCTACCTGAATGGAAGGTGTTTGCTTCTCATGTTAAGCACAACAACTTGATCGAGAACATTAGCATCAATGAACTGTATGAGACGCTTCTTCAAGACGAGGATGAAGTGAATGAACTTTTGGGCGAGAAGAAAGATGCAACCAAGCTAGCTGCTGATCCTATAGCACTCATATCCTCAAAGAAAGGGAAATCTTCAGGCCATCATTCTAAAGGTGCTCAAAGGCAAAGCTCTTCCGAATCTGAAAAGGAAGACAGTGACTCGAATGATGAAGTAGCTGACTTCAAGAAAGTTGTTGCTCTACTCACTAAATCTTTTCAACAACAGCGATTCTATAAGAAGCCAACATCTAATAATCAGCGCTACTCCAACGCCTCCAACAAGCGCCATGATTATCAAGACAAGCATGAGGGAAAGAAGAAAGTTGTTGAGCAGGACACGTCTGAGAAGAAGGAGAAGAAGGAGAAAGATGATAGAAAGAAGAGAGATGAACCAGTGACCTGCTACAACTGGGGAAAGCTTGGTCATTTTGCTAAAGACTGCACAAGGCCTGTAGTAAAGAATTCTCACTACTACAAGGCCAAACTGGCACTGGCTGAGCAGAAGGAAGCTGGAGAAGCTATGTTCGTGGAAAATGACTACTGGTTGGGTCGTTCTGATGATGAAAGCGATTCTGATGGTGCAAATGCTTTCATGGTCTATCACTCTCCAGCTGATGAAGAGAAGACAAATCAGGTATGTGATTCTTCCAAACAAGATTTCTTGAATAAAATGCAATCTTTTACCGACCAGGCACACTCCTTTAAGGCCACAACTAAAGAACAAAAGCTTAAGATTAGTTCACTAACCAAAAAGCTAGAGGTTCAAACAAGAATAACTGAAAAACATAAGTATGAAAATGCTATGTTAAAGGAAAGATGCAAAATTCTTTCAATAGCACCCAAAGACTTAAGGGCCAAATTATCTGATCTTCAGTCTCAGTTTGATCAGTGCATGAATGAGAAAGAAGAACTTGTTTATCAATGTTCCTCTCTTCAAATTCAGCACAAGGAGTTTGTTACTAAAATTCTTGATCTTGAAAGCAAACTCCACAAAAGGGGTCAAACTGATCAAACCATCTTTCTGAATAAACCCAAAGAGTTCACTTATTTTAACAAAGAGTGGGGAATCGGATATGATAACCCACACTATTTGAAAAAGGGAATATATCAAACTCCTACTCTGTATGATTTTGCATGTTTTGGGTTAGATAAAAAGTATCCGGAATATGCCATTCAATGGACTGGTCCTCTTGAACCTGAAAAGGAAGAGGAAACCGAGGAATATAAGCGTGCACACAAACGAGGAATACAGCTTCCGTTTTGTTATGAACCTTTGAATAATTCCTATAAAAAGAACAAAAAGTATCTCTCAAATGACTACTTCGACCCTTACAAGGTTGCTAAGCCCAGGGATTCCTCCAAAAAGGATAAGGACCAAGCACCCGCAACCAAGAATGAGACGGACGAGTTTAAACTCTATGTTCCTCCTCTCATCTTGGAAGCAAAGATTGTCGAGTTGGAGGAGTCGTTTGAGAAAGAACGGTCTGTTTTTCAAAACGAAAAGAAAGCGCTAATCTCTGAGATTGAGAAACTCAATTCTGAGAAACTTGAGAATCCACAACCGGTCAAAACCGAAACTGTGTCGGGTGAGGGACAGGAGATCCTTCGGTTTGAAATCAATCGACTCACATCACAACTGTCCGCTTTGGCAACAAAAGTGATGCAAGAGAAAGTGAGTAAAGGTCAACTCCAAGAAAAGTTTGACCAACTCCAATCTGAAACGAAGATTTCACCCGAACTTTCCTCTAGCTCATCGGACACGTCTTCGTGTAAAGCTTTCTTAGGAAAAACGTTTTCAACACAAGACGATAAAGATTCTCAAGATGAGTGTGTTAAAAGGAATTTAAACTCTGATTTTTTCCTACCTTCTGCACCGAATTCCCCAAAGCACACAGACACTAATTTTTCCTCGCCTTCCTCACCTAATCCAAGTCCTTCAATTCCGGAGATAAATTTTTCTGAATACATGAACTCTGAAGGTAACTCTGATGGAGAGTTTGAGTCGTTCCCTTTCGACAAACCTCTCCCGTGTCACACTGATTTTTTTGTCTCCAGTAGTCAATCGTCCGGTCAATTTCTTAAAGGGTAACAGTTCTAACACAAAGGCCCCAGCTGTGATCAAGATTTCACAATCAAAACCGACTTCTAAACCTGTTTCTAGAACGCAATCACAGCTGAGGCAAAAGACCGAGCAATTGCCTACCAAAGATACCGTTCCTTCAAAAGTCACTGACCATTCCGTCCCTGTTGTTTCAGGTAAAATTGGTCAAGCAAAACAAGAAAAACCAAAGTGGCTGAACAAGGAACCTGTCAAGAAGGAAGCATCAAAGTCTTTCCCTACTGCATTCAATTCGAGAATAAACAAAGACCATTGTGTTTGGAATAATTGGAATCGTTTTGAAGTTTCTTTTCCGATTAAACTTTATTCAGTTCATCAATTGATTCAATTATCGCGTGATTGTTTATGTTGTTCTAGATGTGGTTGGAATGATTTTGATGAAATTCATTTAAATGATTGGTTTGGGTCATATCACATGTACAATCAAAAACCCAAAAATAAACCCCGTAATAATAAACAGAAATACTATAAACAACGGGGTTTCCAATCTGAGGTTAAACCACAGCGAGAGCCCAAATCCACTCATAGATGGGTTGCTCCTACTGAGGTTAAACCGGCACCAATGAGGCAACCTGCTAAAAATCCTGTTCCTCCACAAGGTGTAAAATCTACACCAAGGAGGCAACCTGTGCCAAAACCAGTTTCCGCAAATGGTGTACAACCTGCACCTAAGGGGAAAGCTGTGTCAAAGCAAGTTCCTCCAAGAGGTGCCAAACCTAATCCTCCAGGACCCAAACAAATTAGGGTACCTAAAATCCGTTAACTCGATTTTGCAGCACGGTCATGTGTGGTACTTAGATTCTGGATGGTCCAAGCACATGACCGGAAGGAAGGAGCTTCTCACGAACTACAAGGAAGAATATGGTGGAGACGTGAGATTTGGGAACGACCACAAAGCCCCGATCGTGGGCTACGACGACATTGTTCAAGATAAGATCACGATAAAGAAGGTATCCCACGTCGCAGGATTGGGACACAATCTATTCAGCATCGGGCAGTTCTGTGTCAAAGATCTCGAGGTTAGCTTCAAAAAGACACGGTGTAGAATCCTCAATGACGACGGAGAGGAGCTACTGGTTGGAAAACGCAAGACCAACCTCTACACAATCGACCTCGCAGCCCTCAAGATTGATAACCCTGTCAAAGTTCCAATTTACTGCGATTCAAAGAGCGCAATTGCGATATCCAGCAATCCAGTCCAACACATCAAGACGAAGCACATCGACGTTCGGTATCACTTCATTAAGGATCACGTCGAAAGAGGTACAGTCAAACTCTACTTCGTAAATACTGAACATCAGTTAGCAGACCTATTTACTAAAGCCCTGGACAAAAAACGTTTTAACACTCTTGTGTCCAAGTTAGGTATGCTAAAACTGACGACTTAATCCGATTGTGTGCCCGTTACAAGTTCCATACATCTACGAGTAACTGTCCACTCATCATCCGGTGTTTACACTCCTGATGGTTGAGCATACACTTCCTCGCACCTGTATTCTACTTGTCTCAGTTACTCAGTTAGATTTAGTCTCTGTATTTATTTTGTAGATTTCGTTTGTTTCACTTCTTTCTTCGTGTGTTTCTTTTCTTTCATACGGTCGTCTACTTTTAAATGTCAATACTTGTGCTTTCACCATGTGTGCATGTATTCAGGGGGAGCACAAAGACGGTATCAGGTAAGTTTACTCATCTGTTGAGGGGGAGCGTCACACACAGTTTTTCTTAACAGTCAACAAGTTTTTGTGTGTGTGGGCACTCCTCCAATTACTGCAAAATTCCCAGGCACATGACAACTTTTTTTAGGTATCCGGACGGTCATCCGGAAACTCCATCTATCCTGATGGGTTTCGGACAGGATCCCTATCCGGGTTGAACGGGAATCCGGATGACCCTACCCGGACTCCTTAGCCCCATATATAAGCTTTCGGGTTCGTCCTATTCACTTTACCCGGAAATCCTTGCAAAACCCTAAACTCGCTCACTCTCTCACTCGGATTCACTCACATAATCACTTGTTCACTCGTTCTCGGTCCTATACTCAGGTATGCTACTCTATAACTCATATCGATCATTATCATTCTTGTTTCTCGCACACTACACCACATATCGACCATCAATTTGGTCGATTCTCGCGGACCGAAACCCTGTTTTGGGTCTCGTCGATTTTGGGCTCAATCGATAGTGTCTACGATGTAATACCTACTTCTGAATGTCTCTTTGCGTCCATCGACACTTCTTGTTTAGTTTAGACCTTGCTTGAGACTACTATAAACTCGATTGTTTGGATTGTACTTCGTCCGGGAACATTCATCGTTTCCGGGGAGTCTCAAACGTATGTGGTTTTATCCGGATTCATTCCATCACCCGAAAACCATAGTTGTCTGGAAATCTTCGGGTTTTCGGTAAGTTCAACTACCGGGAAGTTGGGATATCCGGACTCCCTTGTTATCCGGAAACCCCCATTAATCGAAAACCCATTTTGTCCGGGTTGTTCTATTTATCCGGACACTTATGCTGTCCGGACACATGTTGTCAGGATACTTAAGTTTGTCCGGAAAGTTTTGGTTTTTCCAAATTTTTGTCCGGACTCCTCTGATTTTTGTCCATTCAGTACCTGTTTCATCAATGCCAGTCCTCAATTTGTCTCAAAATGAGCCATTTATCGCAAAGGTACGCGCTGACACTTGTTCATCCGCCTCAGTTACTAACTCTGCGTTATTTTTCTACAGATACTCAATAGCGGATCAGGAGCAAAATCCTCCACAGGACCAGGAAGAACAACAAATTCCTCAAGAGGGAATTATAGATGAGGCTGCCGACAATTCCTTGGTCGACCCTGACCATGGTACTGAAATGGAGGCAAACAATCATTACCTTGACCCGGATCAGTTCCGGCCACAGCCACAACATTGTGTTCTTTTGGACATCCTTTCACGTCACCCTCTCCATGAGGCCCTCACTGCCACTGCCGATGTTCCTTTGATCTACGTGCTCCAAGTATGGTTTACTGCCCAAGTTCGCACGGCCGGCAACACACAGACCATAACGGCGAGAATAGACAACCAACCTTTCACACTGACGCCTGATTCATTTCGCCGCATGCTTTCACTCCTAGCTGCCGACGCCACAGGTCATGCACGGTACGATCCTACCGTCAATGATGAAACGTTATGCGCACAAATGCGCGCGCTCGGCTACAATTCCGCACTTCCGCGGCCATCGGCGTTCAATCATAAGTTCCTGGCCCCTATATGGTACACCCTGTTCACAATTCTGAACAGGTGTCTATCTTCATGATGGAAAAGCATAGATCAATGCACCGGCGATTTTCTACGCCTTGTTCACGCCGTCTGCTACAATCGCCATGTCGACTTCGCCATGATCATCTGGCGTGAAATCGTGACGGCTATTCGACACATCGAAGGTACCAAGCAGAAGAAGTTCCTCCCGTACCCGTGTTTCCTCTCGCTTGCAGTTCGTCAGCACATGGACGCTAATCCGGCGATACCTCGATGTGCTGCACACCCGGTATGTCCCATTAGACACTTACAGTACATGGTTATCCGCAACCCATCCAATGCGGTAGCCATGCCCATTCCCGAAGCCCTATTAGCCATCGCCGATCCAGCTGCACCGGGGGTAGTAACATATAGGGAAGAGATAAGGAATCCAATGGTCCAGCCAGCGCCGGAGGGACCTGCCCAGGGAACTAGACCCGAGAGACGTGAGGGTCCAAGAATGAGAGGTGGGAGGGCCCGGCAAGCAGGTGCTGCCGGGCGGGGTGTGTTAGTTGTGAGAGGAAGGGGAACGAGTGTAAGTGGTGCAGCGGAACCGGGAACCAGCCTTACCCAAGCCTAAGCCGGTACTTCATCTAGACCTATACTTCATCACTCAACCGCACCATATATTACCGAACCCCCTTCACCCGCTCCACATATTGAGAACGTGGAATCTGACTCCACGGACTCCGATACCGACCGTACCATACGCCTGAAACGCATACCTCATGGTATCGGACCCAGCCCAGATTTCACTGTCGGAATCCCACTTGACTCACCACCACGTGCTGAACAGACTGCTCTAGCAGCATCTAGGATAACTGAGGGAGAATTAGTTGAAGACTTAGATCATGTGAGACGGAGGGAACTGCGTTCGAAGACGAACCATGAAAGATTGACATCCGGGTAGCCACATCTGTTATCCCGTCTCACACGTTGGGACGGGATATTGAATAAGCCTCCGTGGAACCAATGGAGCAATTGCACGACCCCCTTATCCACTCATCCGTCTCTCAAAAGACGGATGTTTCAACTTCACACGGGGAAATAGCACAACTTCCACCGGCCTCTCACTCGGAGAGTGCTGGTGTTGAAACAAGCGACCAGCAGCCCCCGGTCGCGACTTTATTTCATGCACAATCGAGTCTAGAGCCAATTGCTATTGAAAATCCTTTGGATATACACAAGAGGAGCAACACCAAGTCGAGAATCTTCGTGACTCGACCGGAACCATCGTAGTGTCGTCACCTTTAGGTGGCACGTGAGGATCGGAGGGAAATCCTACCACAGCTACCGACATGCCAGCTGTGAACGTAGGTGGCTCTGCCTCTCAGGTAGACGCCTCAACGGGTAATCTAAGTGATCCCGGTGTTACTCACCTTGACTTTGTGTCGCAAGGGTCCCTGGACAGCACCCTCAAGGCTGCCCGAGAAGCAATGGAGCAGTATGTCGCCGCCGAGATCGACACCGTCAAACGCATAATCAAAGGTAAAGGCCATATCGTTGACACTGAAACCGCAACCATACCTCCACCGGCTCCTACTCAGCCTACCTACTCGGTTGACACCCTCAAAACGATGCTTTTAGCCCAACTGCTCCAAGAATCCGAAACTAACGCCTCAACCGAAGCAGACCTGATCTCTGTTCTGAAATCCCAGGTCACTGCTCCTTCATCATCCATTACGACTCGTTTAGACGCCATTGACTCGACTCTCAAGGACTACAACCAAGCGCTCACAACGCTGTCCGAGAGAGTCTGCTCACTCGAAGATACCTGCAAGAGTCAAGCAGGCGGTCTGAAACGCAAGCACCATGACCAGGATGATCCTGATCACCGTGAGGGGGAGAAACGACAACGTCTAACCGAGAACGCCATCCCGATCCAGTCTGAAACTCCAATTGTGGTTCAACAGGAACCCCCAACTGCGGCAACTACAACAGAAGCACCTGAAGCTGAGTTGCCATTAGCCGACATGGTAATAGATATGGATATATCAGATGATGAAGACCCAACGGTTGAAAAGCCTGAGGGTTCAACACAGAAACTGGTCGACTTTGATTCATCAGACAGACCGCTATTGGATATGATAGATCCAGACTGGGAAGCCAACCCGGAGACCGAAGATGCATGGTATGAAAAAGCCGCCAGTGCCGTAAATCTCCAGGTAAATTTGGTTTTCCCTACTGATGAAGACGACAACATCGACTATGATCAGTTCCTGCTCCAGAATTTTTATGGTACTTCTCCCGTTCACTATGCTCAACCCACTGGAACTTCAACAAGACCTGAAACTACTACTGCCAATATTCCGACAACTCCTCTGCAAACGACAGCTTCTGATCTTCCTTCCCCTCCCCAGCAACAAATCCGTTGGGAGAAGATCATGGTACTTATCCCTCATCTGGAGGAATCTTTGAAGAAGTTGTTTGTCCACAAGCTTCGCCCGATCGAGCCGACCTTTTGCCTTGGTATTTACAACCTCAACCCCGAATACCAACGGCGTTATATCAGCACAATGCAGCGGTATCTTCCAGTCAGCCAAGTCAGAACCAAGCATCAGATCACAGAGGTACTTAACATCCATTCAAGACGTATCATGAAAATCGTCTACCCAGTATTCACTGTCCGACGTGAAGATGGGAATGAATGGAAATTCTCTGAAGCCGACTTCCAGCACCTCCGACCGTTCGACTTCCTGGCTATTCTGAAAGACCTTCGTACAAGAACCATCCGACCGCTTGAAGTTACAAAGGCGCTCGAAGCTGTTCGTCGATACCTGGTTCGTACCATTATGATGTCATATCTAACGGATTTTCAAATGGCTATCGAGAATAGGGCGAAGAAGATAAATCAGATAAAGCCGAATCTGCAAGCTCCTGAGTTGAATATGTATCCTGAGAACGCTATGCTTCTAGAACCAGAATTTGGGATCGTCTTCATCAATGAACAGAAAGAGAAAAGATTTTTGCGGTCCAGTCAGGTAGAAAGATTCTGCGACGGCACGCTCTACAAAGTTCGAGATGCTCTTCGAAAGATCATTCAGCACGAGTCTGAAAATCCAAGGGTTTCGTATGTTCCTAATCCGAATGAAATAACTGCTCGGAATGTTATGGAATTGGTTGAAGATCACATCGACTACCGCCGTGCTATCAGATGGTTCAAGATTCACTTCGCGCTTCGCAAAAGATATGTCTACAACTAGCGAGAGCTAGAGCGTGAACTCGAACTTCAAATCAAAGGGGGAGATTGTTAGGGTCAATTTATGTTGATTTAAAGTTCAGGGTTTAAACTGTAATTCTTTATTTTGAGCCTTATTAGTGAACGGGCCGTGGGCTTGTTAACCACGGGCCCATCATATTTAGAAAATAGGCTAGTTGTCTCATTTTCTTTCCTACTCGTATTGTAATTCTCTCTACTTTGAAAGCATAATACAGGGATGACCAGTTGAAATCATTATACACTATTGCTTATCTGTTTGATTTCATAATCGTTGCACGGATCTGGAACTAACACTTACCTTGCAGTCATGCAATCGCTGTTGCAAGACATCTCTGGTGTACAGATGTGACCCACCTGGCGCTTGGTTACTTCATGAAGGCTAACTGGCGAGCAACATACTCAGAGGTCATACATCCGGTTGGGCCTCCTAAAACGTGGGTTGTTCCAGACCCACCACTTATGACTGTTAAACCTCCGTTGTTGAAGAAACGCGTTGGTTTTTTAGTGAGGATCCGACACCGAGAAGATGATCTCGGTGTAAAAAAAGCGGACACAATCGGACAAACTGTCATAATGATTTTCCAGTGAATCAAAGAGCGTCTGGTAGCCGCCAACGTCCAAGAGCGTCTGGTAGTCGCCAACATTAAAGAGCATCCGGTAGCCGGCAAACTCAAGCAGATGCGACTCAGGAGACCAATTACGGAAGTTCTAGACATCATACTTTCGATCTAAACATTGATTTGAACGAGTAAACCTGTTTGAAGTCTCAATTTATGGCTGTTATGTTCAATTGTCTTTCAAGCTTCTTGTCCTTATGTTTACTGTTGATTTCAATGTACTTTGTTGTGTCTGTTAAGTGTTCTTGTGTGTAAAATAAAGTAAACATGAAAGTTGCATTTTATTGATACTCATAAAGCATGGAAACTAGTACAGTTGATGAAATCTACTACTACGGGCACATGTCCTGCATTTTGGTGATCCAGGCAACCTTTTCAGCAATAACCTCCTCCATTCCCGTGTAGCTCTCTGTGAGCTCAGTAATCTTCTCTTCTAGTTCACGAATCTGTTTTTGCACATCCCGAACCTCCCGTTTTCTTTGTGCCCGATCTTCTTTCTTCTTCTCTAGGAACTCCTTCTTCCCTTGAATAATCGACCTGTTTTGGTTCCACATCCATTTTATGTTATCGATATGGGCGTTCACGTCATTAATGGACTTTTTGACGGGGAAGACATTCTTTGAGTTCCTGTAAGATCCTCCGTCTGGTTAGATTGATACATTGGTGGTTCATTCAAGCGATGGTCGAGGTAGTATTTCTCCCATGCAGCGTTCCATTGATCTGTCTCCTCTTCCGTGAATGGATAATCGGCCCTAGTTCGGCCCCATTCTGCCCACTCCTTTGTTGTTACCGGTACCCACTAGGTACTCCTGTAATCTCCATCATATAAGGGTTGGTTGTCGTTTTGTCGTGAAGTTCCAGCCCCATTGGTGGACCTTTTCCCTTTGGAGCTTGAATCCCCAACCATAATAGTGGCACGAAATGGTAGAGACGGTTTGCAAACGTTGTGGTTGGTAGAAAGGATTGATAGCAACTTGTGAAATTACTAATTCATCGGACCACCTACTTATAGTCGTGAAAAGGTAGGTTTGCACTTGCGGATGCGGACCTGAAAGAGTAGGTACGCACTTGCGGACCTGGGAAGGTAGGTTCGCACTTGCGATGTTGTGGCTATAAATACCCATGTTAATTCCAACTTAAGACTCACAACACTCATACGACTTTGTACTCTCATCTTTCACCAAGCACATGGCTGGAAATGCATCTTCTTTAAACCCACAGTCTTCACAAGTAATGCCGGATAGATTAAAGGAGGTAAAAGTTTTTGAAAAGGAGATCGAGGAATTCACTGTAGAGTTGAAACAGTTGTTGGCTAGGAAGGAGGGACACCTGAAAAGGATGAAAGATGAAGAAAAGGAGATAAAAAGAATGAAGTGGGAAATCAAAGATAAGGAGTCCCGTATTCGTCAAGAAAACTTACACGTCCACAACATTGTAGAAGAGTTCGCAGTTCTTCAAGCGAAGATAAGCGAGAAGCAAGCCTTCATCGATCAATGTAATGCACTTTATCCTTAGGTGGTGGTAGTGTGGTTTCATCTTGTACTTTGCATTTTCTATGTTTATGTTTTTTCATGTTGTAGTTTGCTCATGAATAAATGATTTTGGTTTTTAGTAACACTTTAGCAAACGTTGGGATCAAAACGACTACAAATCAAATCTTCAGTCCACATAAGCAGTACAAAATTATTTAAATGTCAAACTTCTGCTACACGATGCCTGGGTTTTTGTTAGCTCCAATCTTTCTGTTAATAGAAGTATTGAAAAATAGGCTAAGTATAGAAGTCGTCGACAGAGGCTCTGCCGAGTAACCGAGAAGACATAAGTCTTCGACAGAGGCTCTGTCGGGTTAGCCAAGAAGACCGAAGTGAAGAAGCAACAGAAGACTCTTTTAAGCGGACAAGGCCACAGAGCTTATGTCATACTTGATAGAGCCTTTGTGGTAAAAAGAAGATCTACGCAAAAGATCTAAACAAGGACAAACGTGCTTCTTACAATATCTGCCATTCGAAGGTTCTGAAGATCACTAGTACAAAGGCGTGACCTGACAAACTCCACGTGTCAAAATCTGATAGGTTTCAGCCTAAAGCAGAATACGGAGCATTTAATGAACGTTGTATCTGCAACTGTTCCAGAATAGTGTTTTGTACCCTCCAGCAACTGTTCCAAGTAGTGTCTTAGTACCTACCATCCTTAATATCTAGATGTTGTCCCCTTTAGAAGTAGTATAAATAGAAGGTTCATGTGAGCTCTTCTAATTAAGCTTTACACAACACACACACCTTTAGAGCAGATTCTTATCAAACCTTTCGGTGTTCTTGGTGTTCTTATTGTATCAAATACAGTGAATCATTGAGCTATTTATCTGTGTTATTTACACTTCTTATATTTGATATTGTGTGTTATTCTACCTCATTATATCTGTTAGTTCGTTAAAACGCTTCCGCATTATATATTGTTTGAACTAATCAGATAGAATCATTATTGTTAAGCAAAATAGGAACCAACAATTGGTATTAGAGTAGTTCTTGATTTTCTATATCAAGAGATCCTCACTAACAATGATTTTTGGTAGAAACTTGGACTTTTAACCTGTTTTCATATCTTTCAAAACAACATCTGTTTTTTTTTGCCATTCTCGACCTGTTTCGACTTTGGTAAACTTACAGAATCTGTTTCTTCGGTTAAATCTCCATTTTAGTGCATTGTTTAAAGGTTTTAAAGCTTATAAAAAACCCCATTAGAAACATGCACTTCATTCTCTAAAAAAGTGTACTGTTCATACCCTACTTTCTGGATTTCTCATCCTCTCTCAAAATGACAAACACAAACAACTACTTTCCTGCCGGTTCTTTAACAAAACCACCCACTCTACTCAGAGATGAGTACCCTCAGTGGAAAATATGAATGACTCATTTTTTCGAGGGTACTGACAAAGAAGCTTTTCACTACATCAACAACCCTCCTTTCGTTCCTATGCTATCTGTACCACGTGTACCTCAAACAGATGACACTCTTGAGATTCCTGCGCACTTGAAACCAAAGACAAAAGCTAAATGGTCTGATACTGACTGGGCAAAATACGAATTGGCACAAAAGGCAAAACGACTTCTAATAATGGCCATCCCCAATGACCTTTTCCAATCCCTAGATGCGTGTGAATCTGCACACGATCTATGGAAGGAACTGGAGAAACAATTGGAAGGATGGGCTAAAACTCAGAAAAATCGTAGAGCCCAATGTATCAATGAATATTACTCATTCAAAGCTCTGCCGACAGAACCTCTGCAGACAACATATGACAGGTTCAACTCTCTAATCAATAAGTGCAAGAAGTTCGGAATCCACAGAACATCTGAGGAAAACAATGTCATGTTCCTAAAGAGTCTCAATGATGAATGGCTCCAGTTGTCTATGTCTCTGCAAACAAATCAAGACTTAGACTCCTGGACTCTGTCAGATCTCTATGGAACGTTGGCAGCCCAAGAGCCTCAGATTGCACAAGCAAAAGCTCAAATCAGTGCACCTCTTGCGCTGGTTAGTAAGGCTACAGAAGCTAAAGAGAAGCCGAAGAAGGAAAAAGCTGTGGAAGAAAAGAAGGAGAAGAAGAAGAAGATCTTGATCGTTGATAGTGAAGAGGAAGAGGTGATGGAAGAAGAGGAGGCAACTATGGCCACGATAGCTAAATCATTAGCTCTTTTGACAAGGGAATTCAGCAGAGGATACCAGAAGAAGTCTGGTAATGATCGCTACGGAAGAGATGATCGTGGGAAAGAAGGGTCAAATGACAGGAACGACAGAGGTGATGACCGACAGAGGTCAGATGATAAAACTGGCAACACTCCACAGAACCAAGGTTAAACTTGATTTAGTTAAAGGTCTGCCAAATGTCAAGTTTAATAAAGATCATTTGTGCTCTGCCTGCGAAATGGGAAAACTCAAAAGAGCTTCCCATAAAGGCAAAACTGATATATCTTGCACTAGGCCTCTGTACATGCTTCATGTCGACCTCTGCGGTCCAATCGCTACACAGAGCCTAGGTGGCAAGAAATATATACTTGTTTTGATCGACGAGTACTCAAGATTTACATGGGTTGAATTTGTCGGAAAGAAATCAGATGTTCCAAACATTCTGATAAATTTAATGAAAAGAATCCAAGTTCTGTATGAGTGCAGGATTCAGAAACTAAGAAGCGACAATGGCACAGAGTTCAAAAACTCTGTCATTGAAACCTATCTTACAGAATAAGGCATATCACATAACTTCTCTGTTGCACGCACCCCACAACAAAATGGCGTGGTTGAAAGAATGAACCGCACGCTTGTGGAGGCTGCAAGAACTATGCTGACAGCATGTGGATTACCAATGTCTTTTTGGGCAGAAGCAGTATCAACCGCGTGCTACACCCAAAATCGATCAACCATTGTAAAGAGGCACATCAAGAAACCATATCATTTGATCAACAAAAGGCGACCAAACATCAAATTCTTTCATGTATTTGGATGCAAGTGCTTTGTCTTAAATGATAGAGAAGCAAGAGGAAAGTTTGAGGTGAAAGTAGATGAAGGAAAGTTCATAGGATACCCTGCCACTTCAAAAGCTTACAGAGTGTACCTTCTGAAGTCTCGAACCATCGTAGAAAGCATCAATGTATCTTTTGACGATTCCTTTCAAAAGACTTCTGAACAAATCAGTTCAGAACTCGGTCTAAAGAAGGAATCTTCTGGCATCTCAAAGACAAGAGAAGAAGACTTAAATCTTCTATTTGAAGTAATGTTCCATGATGACATTAATCCCTCTGCTGAAAACGTCAGAGCCTCTGGAGAAACATCTTCTATCAACCAGACTGAGTCAGGTATATGTCAGGTATATCTCTAACTGGTCCATTGAATACTTCATCCTATTCTGTGAATCATACAGATGCACGAGCTGAGGGGGAGCGAACAGAAGATGAAAAAACTATGGATTCAACCACAGAGGCTCCTGAAATACCTACTCCAGCGACTACAGAGGAATCAATACCAGAGAAAAACGAAGACTCAGTCTCTACCTCCTCAGAAGAACAAATCCCAACTCTCATTCCAATCCTCCCACAAGCTGAAGAACCAAGCATAAGCACAGAAGTACCATCAACAACAGAGGTTGCACCAGAACCGCAGAGTGCAACCACAGAAGTTAATCTTGATGACTCAAATGACCATCTTCCAAGAACAACACAGTGGACGAAAAGCCATCCTCTAAGCCTTATAATCGGTGACCCTTCTGAAAAAGGTCAAAACAAGATCAGCCATTGCTAATTTTTGTTTCTTTACAAATTTTATCAGTGTGATCGAGCCAAAAAGAATCTCTGAGGCCCTAGATGATCCAAACTGGGTAGATGCTATGCAAGAAGAGCTTCTACAGTTTGAGAGAAACAAGGTATGGACCCTAGTACCTCTGCCACGAGGGAAACAAGCCATAGGGACAAAATGGGTCTTCATAAACAAGAAGGACGAGCATCGGGTGGTCATTAGAAACAAAGCAAGATTGGTGGCCAAGGGATATCGCCAAGAAGAAGGCGTTGATTACGATGAAACTTTTGCCCCTGTCGCACGGCTTGAAGCAATAAGGATCTTCTTAGCCTTCGCAGCCCACAGAGGTTTCAAAGTCTTTCAGATGGATGTAAAATCTGCCTTTCTGAATGGTGAAATCCAAGAAGAAGTATACATTCAACAGCCACCAGGGTTTGAAAGTTCCAAGTACCCAAAATATGTCTATTATCTCGATAAAGCTCTGTATGGACTGAAACAGGCTCCAAGAGCATGGTACGAACGGCTTTCAACTTTTCTTCTCAATAATGACTACGACAGAGGTACGACATATACTACTTTGTTTTACAAAAGAAAAGGTGATGAGATTCTGGTTGTACAGATTTATGTGGATGACATTATTTTTGGGTCTACAAATGCACAACAGTGCAAAGATTTCGAAAAACTCATGCAGAGTGAGTTTGAAATGAGTATGATTGGAGAATTAACTTTCTTCCTCGGACTCCGAGTAAAACAATCATCAGAGGGAATTTTTATAAATCAAGCTAAATATGTCTCTGACATACTTTCAAAATACAGTCTCTCTGATGCCTCTGTAATGAAGACCCCAATGGCCACTGGAAATAAATTATTCTCAGATCCAAATGGCACATCTGTAGAGTGCAAGCTCTACAGAGGTATGATTGGGTCTCTGTTATACTTACCCGCAAGTAGACCTGATATAATGTATGCCACATGCCTCTGTGCAAGATATCAATCTAACCCAAAGGAATCCCACTATATTGTTGTCAAGAGAATTATCAGATACCTCAAAGGGACCAAAAATCTTGGGCTCTGGTATCCGAAAAACTCTGGCTTTGGTCTTAAGGCATACACAGATTCAGATTATGGAGGATGCAAGCTTGATCGAAAGAGTACCTCTGGGAGTTGTCAATTCCTAGAAGGTAAACTAGTCAGCTGGACTTCGAAGAAGCAGAATTGTGTGTCCACATCTAACCTCTGTAATCACCTTCACCCATCAACTATGCAGACCATCAGGGCGACTTCAACTCCTTCCTTGAGCACCCCAGAATCGCCGACACTCTAGACACTTCTGGCTGGAACGCAGAAGCCCTCTCCCATTAATCAACAGAAGCTCCAAACTTCAGAATCTCTTCTGACTTAGATGACGATGACGAAACCCCGAAGAGCACTCAGGGTGCCACACCAGAAGTTCTACAGAACCCCTTCACTTAACCCGACTTTGATGTACAACGGGCAAGCCCAGAGGAAGAGGTAGTCGCAGAAGACCATCAGATGGACACCATGTTAGGAGATCCAACAGAGGAGATGGTTGAAACTAGAGGTACAAGGGTAGAAGTCTCAGAGGTTAATTCTGATGAAGAGGAAGCAGACCAAATAAGAAAAGGTCTTTATCATCCACATATCATGCAACTGATTGGGACTCATTCCTGCTATGATAACCTAGGGAAAAGCCTAGAAGTCAGGGTACAAGCACCGAGCCATAGGGTAGCAACAGAGGTTGAGACCATAGATGGAGAAGAAGTGGTTGGATGCTCCACAGAAGCAGAAGCTAGAACTGATGCCTGGAATAGTAGAGGCACACAACCCAAACAAACACCCAGTGCAACCCACACTTCTATTGCCGCTAGTCCAGTGGCAGAAGGCAATATTGAAAAAGAGCAGCACGGCTCAACCCCGACCCAAACTGACCGGGCAGAGGTAACTCTTTCTACCTCTGTGCCAATCTTAGCCGGGGAAACCATTCCAGGGGAGTCCTCTCAAAAGGACTTACCCTTAGTTCGTGGTCCATCGCCCCAGACCACAATCGCCAACATTACAGAGGAATTTGTTTCCTCTGCCACGCACACTACTATAGGTCCAAACAGCTCTTCAGAGGAGCTTAGAATGCACAAAGACGGAGAGACTCTAGAAAAGTCTCCGAGTCAACCTAAGGATAATTTTGTACCCACCTCTGGAGTGGATCAAGACAATGTCTTTACCAGAACTTCTGTAAAGTCTGAGGCACAAGATGCCTCTGCTCGAGGATCAGAGGGAAATCCTTCCGTCCTCAACATCAATACAGGGACGAAAGAAGGTGTTCCAGGAACGGGAACTCACTCTGGGGACGAATGTGTTCCCCCAGAGGTTACCTCAAATCCACATGTATTAAGGGATGAGTTCCAAACCCTTGTCACCTCTGTGGACAATACATTAAAAGAGTTGAAAAGCTCTTTTAATTCTTTTGCAGATACTACATCCAGGGCACTCACAAACCTGAACACCAAAATGGACAACCTGTCCACAGAGGTGCAAAATGCCTTAGCCCAGATGAGAACAACTGCTGATACCTCTGCTGCATCTGCTGCCACTGAATTCGGGAAAGCCGCCACCTCTGCATTCAAAACCTCTATCAAACACTTCCTTGAAACGATGAATGCCAAAGCCTCCACCTCTAAGGGCCTTACCCCTAAAGACCTAAGGAAGGCATTAGAGGAAGTTCAAGAGCAAACTATGCAACAAACTCTGGCCATGAAGCCTTCTGACTATATGGCCAGAGCTCAGTTGACAGAGCTTGGGCAAGGAATACTTGATCAAATGACAGAATTCATCCGAGCCTTCACTGCTGCCAACGCAAACTATGTCAAAGACTTCAAGACAAGTGTGGGCAAAATGCGCTTCAAGACAGAAGCAGAGGTCCATACCCTTCTTGGCCTCTGTGACGATCTATGCGCCAAGATGATAGCCGCAGGGGCAGTACCGCCTAAGAAACCCGAGGCTTCGTGCAGAGCAGAGGGTACTAAAGAAAAGGGTCAGGATGACTCTGATGATGACTCTGATGATGACTCTGACGATTCATCAGATCATCCTGAGGGGGAGAATCAAAGGGAAAAACCAAGGGAGAAAGCTGGAAGCAGAGGTCTACCATAACCACCTATATCCGCAGAACCCCTGAACCAAGTCCCCCCAACAACTCAAACCCAAGGAAGAAACAAGCAACAAACCACATAGGCTGCAACCACCTCTGTGGAAACCCCTCAAGAAACCCCAATCCAAACCCAAGTACCTGAAACCAACCAAGATCAACAACAGAATACCACAGAGGCAACACCTCTGTGGAAACATCTTCTGTATTCGGAGCAGATGTCCCAACCCGTGAAGAATTCCAAATTCTAACATCCTCCGAAGAAGATCAACTATCCCAATCACCAAAACCAAAATCACCAGAAGAACTACCCTCTCCAACACCAAAAACACCAGAAGCTGCAACATCAAAACCCCCATCTCCCAGACCCAAAACCAGAACCAAAACCATTGCTCACAAAAGAAAACATATGAGCAAAACCACAGAAGCCTCACCAACAAAACCCATATCACCAACAAAGTCCTCAGAAACGCAAGTGCCAAAACCTACAGAGGCAACCCCCAAAACTACAGAGGCACCCTCAGAAATCCAAAAGACAAAACCCACAGAGGCAACCCCATCTCTACAAGAAGATCTTCAGCCGAAGGCAAAAGACAAAGGCAAGGGAATAATGACAGAGGAACCCAAGAAGAAGAAACATAAGCATCAACCAACAGAGAAACTCATGAAAAGCTCCTTCGATGCTTATGTTACACCAACACCAGAAGAAGAAAACTGGGCTTTAGGTGCCACCCCTCTGTCAAACATACCGGTTCTGGATCCAAAGAAAAAACTTACAGAGGATCGAGTGGCAGAAATTAAGAAGAAAATGGATGCTATGCGCAGACCCATGCCTCCACCTGGTGCACCTCCACCTCAAATGGAAGAAGTGGTGTACAGGTATCTCTACAACAGAACTGCCAGAGATCCAATGCCACCAATGGTCCAAGATCCCGAACTTCGTGCTGACCTTGAAAACATCTTCACAAGAACAAAACCCGAGCCAAAACACGAAGTCTTCTCAATCGAAAAAATCGACAAGATCATATACTGTAAGTATTCTCAAACCAGAACTACACCTAAGGTTTCCTATAACATATACAAGGTCAAAAGGGAGAACCGAACCTTGAATCAATTCTCAGATGCTGATCTGAGAAATCTAAATCCCTACGACCTACCCGACCTTCTGCTATGGACAAAAGAGAACTTCACAACAGATGCACATCGAAGGGCATACAGAGTAATAAGGAAAGCCATGCGTGAGAAACTTCTACTATACAGCCTTGTCGACTTCCAATTAGCACGAGATCTCAGAGTAAGAAACCTCGCTCTCCGACCACCAGAAGACGATTGGCCATCCTCTGCCATACCAAACTCGATCATTACATCTCCAAGAGTCAGGTTAGTCTATCAAGATCATGCTGGGAGGTCAAGACTATTCATAGAGATGGACTGTCAGAAGTATGCAACGAGTACTTTGACAGAGTTCAAAGCAAGCCTCGTGGAGCACAGAGGAACAGAACAAATGGATCGGGGTATTGCAGATAGACTGATAGAAGTCATCGATTCAACAATCAACTTCTGAAACCTCTGCATCAGCTTCTATCACGAGCTTAAAGAATTAGGATTCGACAACAGAAGTTTCAACGAATTCAAAGACGCCAAAGTCTGATATCCTCTACCAACCTCTGCAAATCTTTCCTTTCATAAATGTAATCAAGTGTAAGTGCCTCTGGCATATTTTATGTATGAAAGAAATGTAAAATCTTTTGAGGTATATTGTTTCACCTCTTGTTATCTACTTAGCATAAAACTCTGCACTTTTCAATTTTTTATTTTTCAATACTTAGGGGGAGATTGTTAGCTCCAATCTTTCTGTTAATAGAAGTATTGAAAAATAGGCTAAGTATAGAAGTCGTCGACAGAGGCTCTGCCGAGTAACCGGGTAACCGAGAAGACAGAAGTCATCGACAGAGGCTCTGCCGGGTTAGCCAAGAAGACCGAAGTGAAGAAGCAACAGAAGACTCTTCTAAGCGGACAAGGCCACAGAGCTTCTGTCATACTTGACAGAGCCTTTGTGGTAAAAAGAAGATCTACGCAAAAGATCTAAACAAGGACAAACGTGCTTCTTACAATATCTGCCATTCAAAGGTTCTGAAGATCACTAGTACAAAGGCGTGACCTGACAAACTCCACGTGTCAAAATCTGATAGGTTTCAGCCTAAAGCAGAATACGGAGCATTTAATGAACGTTGTATCTGCAACTGTTCCAGAATAATGTTTTGTACCCTCCAGCAACTGTTCCAAGTAGTGTCTTAGTACCTACCATCCTTAATATCTAGATCTTATCCCCTTTAGAAGTAGTATAAATAGAAGGTTCATGTGAGCTCTTCTAATTAAGTTTTACACAACACACACACCTTTAGAGCAGATTCTTATCAAACCTTTCGGTGTTCTTGGTGTTCTTATTGTATCAAATACAGTGAATCATTAAGCTATTTATCTGTGTTATTTACACTTCTTATATTTGATATTTTGTGTTATTCTACCTCATTATATCTGTTAGTTCGTTAAAACGCTTCCGCATTATATATTGTTTGAACTAATCAGATAGAATCATCATTGTTAAACAAAATAGGAACCAACAGTTTTTTGCAATCCCCACCGACTTCTTACATGCTCTGGTGAGACGAGTCTGGAGTTGCTAAACTCCACTTTCTCGCTGTACACTTCAATCATGGAATGTCCGTCAACAAAATTACGTATATTGGCTACATCTTCATCGGTAGTTAATTCAACCAGTCCAGTCAACAAGTCTGCATTCGTCCATTTAAAATACAACTTTAAATATTTTGGTTCGTCGTACTCTAGCTCTCTCATTATCTGTTGAGGGAGTTGCAATGAAAGGTCATCCACGTCTAACATGTCAACATCAATTTCTAGACCACGGAAGTAATGTCTTCTAGGTGGTTCTGTGAAGTACCCTTGATGGTGGACTTTCATGGTGAACAATTGTGGATGTGCATCTGTTTATGAAAATTAACAAACTTAGCGTTACACTATGTTGTTTCACACAAGCAAAACCCGAAATTCAAAACTTACTAACCGTATAACTCTCTGGCAATGGCTGAAAGGGGTTGAGATAAACACCTAAAGGTCCAAACGTGAAGATTTGGCGATGCCATGTCAGAAGTCGTTATTGAATAAATTTTCTCGTCTGCGTGTTTTACAGTTCATCTAGCGGGGGGTATTTAAAAAGCTAGGTTCGCAAGTGCGGATGCGGGTGAGGGTAGGTTTGCAAGTGCGGGTGCGGGTAGGTTCCCAAGTGCGGATGCAGGTAGGTTCGCAAGTGCGGGTAGGTTCGCAAGTGCGGATGCGGATGCAGGTAGGTTCGCAAGTGCGGATGCGGATGCGGCTTCCTATAAATACCCACATGGAGTGGTGGAGAATTCAACGATCACCGAAGCATCGGGTTCATTGGTCTCGTTCAGTATGTAGTTTATCGCTTTCTAGTTGTCGTATCAAACGATAAACGTTTATGTAGCCTTTATTGTTCACATGGTAACGGAGAATTCAATGGCTACTTCTTCTTCTAATCAATTGAATAATCTGAATTATAAGAAGAAGTAGCCTTTGAATTCTCCTTTATCATGTGAACAATAAAGCCTACATAAACGGTTATCGTTTAGTATGTATTTTTATGTGTGTTCAAGTTGTAGATCAGTTCTTTGAAGTTGTAGATCAGCTCATTCATAAGTATGTACTTTACCTTTTTTTAATTATAGTTTCAATGAATTCCTTTTATGTTATTATGATAATTGTGTAACTACTGTGAAGTTGATTGAGGTAAAGATGTATGCAAGTAAAAACCAAATAATAAAAGTGAAACACCAAACAATAAAAATTAAACTGTAAATAATAAAAGCTATACAACTTTTAAAAGCTAATTCAACACGGAGGCCCATAATATATTTGCCATTTCTCTCCGCCAAGCCATGATATCGATATGCATGTTAGGTTGTTGTCCGCTAACCCGATCCGTCAAAAATCGACACGTGAAAGCACCATAGTCGCCGAGCTGACCAGACTGCTGGGGAACATCCTCTGCATATCTCCATGAGAATTGGGCCATCTGCGTAGCTCGATCATTTTCTCCTAGACACCTGAATACGTACTTCATATTTCGCTTGAATATCTGAATCAACGGAGGAATTCTAGGAGCTAGGGTCCCGACCTGATAACTATCATATAAAACCAGTTCCATGGTCCGTAAGGAGTACTCCCCGAGCAACCAATGACAGTTATCGACGTTGATGGGAATAAGAACCTGAAAACATAAACTTAACATTAGTTAGATAGATAGTATAAATTCATAATGTTTGAAATAGGGAAACTTAGATTTCATACGTTGTTCACAGAAGATGACCAGCTCGGAAATCCGTCCATCAACGTCATTGACCCGTCGATTTGCGCAACTACCTCACCTATGTCCCCACGTTACAGCCGTGCCGACCACTCTGGGACGACAACCGTCCAGTCGCTCTCAGGAGAACGTCACCTAAGCAACATTCGAACCCATGCCTCGATATGCTATAAATAAACCATACAATGATAAGCTACAGTGATGTTTTTTTGGTATTCAAACTCTAAGACTATAATAACATATGAATGTACTAACCGGGTTTTCAAGCCATCCCTCGTTGACATAGCCCAATAATTGCCCCCAAAACATTGGCACTACAGCAAGATTAGGTAAATAAGGAATCCTCATACTTTCCGGCAACTGGTTTTGGAGGTAGAGTTCCTCAACTAAACGTGGTTGGGTGGTCGGACGGGGCCTGATGGGGGTAGTATCAGGGCACTCCGTATAAGGAGACGACGCCCATCTTGAAGTCCAACGCTGGCGTGCCCCCTACCAAGGGGCTCCTCCACCTGAGGTGGGTTTGGGTCAACGATAGGACTGGCGAACAAGGGTGACATGCCCACACCAGCTTCATGAAGCGGCATTGATGGGCCCACGCCAGCTTCATGAAGCGACATTGACGTGCCCATGGGAATGCCAGATTGCGGCACGATTGGAGGTCCTTGTGGACGAAACGACGCATCCGGCTGTGATGGCCCAGGAGAAGAAAAGAAATTATTCAACCATTGGGCGGACAAAGGAGAAAAAGGAGGAAGAGGAGGGGGTGGATGTGATGGCTCCTGCGTACAAGTACCGAAATGTTAAACGGTGTTAGTAAGTTTGCATACCAAAATGTTAAACGGTGTTAAATGAAATACTTACTGTTGGTTCCTTTTTGCTTAAACAATGATCTTAACTTTCAGTTAGTTCAGATTTAGATATGGTGCGGAAGCGTATTTAAGAACTAAAAGATAATGTAAGGTAGAAGAACACACAATATCAAATAAACAGTATGTAAGAACAGATGAATATCTCCAAGATTACTGTATTTGATATATATTAAGAACACCAAGAACTTCAAAGGATTAACAAGAAATCTGTAGTTAATGGTGTGTGTGAGAAGTGCAAAGCTTAATGATATATGTGTATTTTCGTGGTATTAAGCTTAATAGAAGAGCTCACATGAGCCTTCTATTTATACTACTTCTAAAGGGGACAATAAGGACTGAAGGTACAAAGACACTGTTGAGGCATAGTAGCTGGACGGTACAAAACACTATTCTAGAACTGTTGCAGATACAACGTTCATTAAATGCTCCGTATTCAGCTTTAGGCGGAAACCTATCAGAGTTTGACACGTGGAGTTGTCAGGTCACGCCTTTGTACGATTGATCTTTAGAACCTTTGAATGGTAGATATTGTAAGAAGCATGTTCGTCCTTGTTAAGATCTTTTGCGTATATCTTCTTTTTACCACAGAAGCTCTGTCAAGTATGACACAAGCTCTGTGGTCTTGTCCGCTTAGAAGTGTCTCCTGTTGCATCTTTACTTCGGTCTTTTTGGTTAACCCGGCAGAGCCTCTGTCGAAGACTTCTGTCTTCTCGGTTACTCGGCTACTCGGCAGAGCCTCTGTCGAACACTTCTATACTTAGCCTATTTTTCACTACTTTCATAAACTGAAAGATTGGAGCTAACAATCTCCCCCTAAGTAGTGAAAAATGAAATTTTTTAAAGTACATGGATTTTTAGGCTAAGTACATACTAAGAACACTTTTCTTTTCACATTTGATTATGCCAGAGGCATTTACATATGATTGTATTGAAAAGAAAATATTACAGAGGATCTGTTTGACTGACTCAGACGTTGGCATCCTTGAAGTCATTAAAACTTCTGCGGTCGAGTCCTTCTTGTATGAGTTCGTGATAGAAGCTGATGCATAGAGTTCGGAAGTTGATTGTTGTATCGATAACCTTTATCAGTCTATCGGCAAGACTTTGATTCATGAGCTTTATTCCTCTGTGCTCCACTAGTATCGCTCTAAACTCTGTCAAAATACTTGTTGCGTACTTCTGACAGTCCATCTCTACGAAAAACTTTGATTTACCAGAAGGATCTAGAAATACTAACCCGACCCTTGGATTTGTGATGATTGAGTTTGGTGTAGCAGAGGGAGGGCAGTAGTCTTCTGGTGGTTGAACGCTTAAGCTTTTCACTCCAACATCTCGAGCCAATTGAAAATCTACCATGCTGTATAGCAGAAGCTTTTCACGTATGGTCTTTCTAATCACCCTGTAGGCTCTGCGAACTTCGTCGGTTGTGAAGTTCTCTTTTGTCCATTCCAGAAGATCAGGTAGATCATAAGGATTGAGATTCCTAAGATCTGCATCTGCAAATTGGTTCTCTGATCTGTCCTCTCTTTTGACCTTGTAGATGTTGTAAGAGAGTTTAGGCCAGGTTCTGGTTCTTGAGAACTTACAATATAGGACTTTGACGATCTTGGATGTTGAGAAGACTTCGTGTTTAGGCTTGGGTTTTGTTCTGGTGAAGAGGTTTTTGAGGTCAGCACGGAAGTCAGGGTCTTGAATGGTTGGTTCTGATTGATCCATTATGCCCATTCTGCTGTATAAGTACCTGTATACCACTTCTTCCATTTGTGGTGGTGGTGGTTGAGGTAAGGTTCTGCGCAGAGCATCTAATTGGTTCTTGACTTCTGCCACTCGATCCTCTGAAGGTTTTCTCTTTGGATCCAGAACAGGAATATTTGACAGAGGTGTAGTGCCGAAAGCCCAGTCTTCTTCTTCAAGCTTTGGTTTCTTATACGCATCGAAAGAGCTCTTCATCAGTTTTTCTGTCGAAGGTTGATGCTTGGGCTTTTTCTTCTGCGGTTCTTCTGTCATAATCCCTTTTCCCTTGCCTTTTGCCTTCGGCTATTCTGCTTGTTGAGATGGGGTTGCCTCTGTAGGTTTTGACGCTTGAGTTTCAGAAGGCTTGATTGTAGAAGGTTCTGTGGGTGTTGCCTCTGTTGGATTTGATACTTGAGTTTCAGAGGGCTTGATTGGTGATTTGGGTTCTGTTGGAGAGGTTTCAGGTGTTTTGCTCAGATATTTTCTTTTGTGAGCAATGGTTTTGGTTCTTGGGTTGGTTTTGGGTGTTGGGGAAGGTAGTTCGTCTTCGGAGGATGTCAGAAGTTGGACCTCTTCTTGGATTTGGACATCTTCTTGGATTTGGACATCTTCTCCAAATACAGAAGAAAATTCCACAGAGGTGGGTGTTGCCTCTGTGGTCTTCTGTTGAACTGTTGTTTTGGGTACTTGGGTTTCTTCAGTAAGGGATTCCACAAAGATGGTTGTTGTCTCTGTGGTTTTGTTTCTGTTTTGGGTTTCAGGTTTTTGGGTTTTAGCAGGGGTTTCTTCAGAGATCATTTCCACAGAGGTGGTTGTTGCCTCTGTGGACTGTTGTTGGTTTTCTCCTTGGTTTTGAGTTGGGGGAATTTGGTTCAGGGGTTCTGCGAATACTGGTGGTTCTGGTAGACCTCTGCTTGCAGCTACTTCCCTTTGTTTCTCCCCTTGATTCTCCCCCTCAGGATGATCTGATGAATCGTCAGAATCATTATCAGAGTCATCCTGACCCTTATCTGTTTTACCTTCTGCCCTGCAAGATGTATCTGGTTTCTTTGGTGGAACAGCCCCTGCAGCAATCATCTTTGCACATAAGTCATCACAGAGGTCGAGCAGTGTTTCAACCTCTGCTTCTGTGTTGAAGCGCATTCTGCCGACGCTTGCTTGAAACTCTCTGACATAGTTTGCGTTGGCAGCGGTGAAAGCTCTGATGAATTGGGTCATCTGATCAAGTATTCCTTGGCCGAGTTCTGTCACTTGAGCTCTTGTCATGTAGTCAGAAGGCTTCATGGCCTGAGTATTTCTGGTTGTTTGCTCTTGAACTTCGTCTAAGGCCTTCTTCAGGTCTTCAGGTGTAAGACCCTTAAATTTTGAGGATTGCTCTTTTAGTTGTTGAAGAAAGTGCTTGACAGACTCTTTGAAGGCAGTGGTGGCGGCTTTTCCGAATTCAGCAGCTGCAGAGATTGCAGTGTTTGTTGCAGAGGACTTCATCTGAGCTACGGTATGTTGTACCTCTATGGACAGGTTGTCCATTTTTGTATTTAGATTTGTGATAGCCAAAGATGTTGATTCTGCAAAAGTTTTGAGAGAGCTTTGCAACTCTTTCAGTGTTTGGTTCACAGAGGTGACAAGGGTTTGGAACTCATCCCTTGATACATGTGAACTCGTTGTAACCTCTGGGGGACACATTCGTCCCCAGAGTGAGTCTCTGTTCCTGAGACACCTTCTTTCGCCCTTGTTTTGATGTTGGGGGCGGAAGGATTTCCTTCTGATCCTCGAGCAGAAGCATCTAGTGCTTCAGACTCTACAGAAGTTCTGAGAATGACATTGTCTAGATCCACTCCAGAGGTGGGTACTAGATTATCCTTCTGTTGACCCAGAGACTTGTCTAGAGTCTCTCCGTCTTTGTGCACTCTAATCCCCTCTGAAGAGATGTTTGGATCTAGTTGTGTGCGTGTGGCAGAGGAAACAAATTCCTCTACAAGGATTTCTATTGTGATCTGGGGTAATAGATCACTTACTACGGATGAATCCTTTAGAGAGGATTCCCCTGGAATGGTTTCCCCGGTTATTAATGGTACAGAGGATGAAAGAATTTCCTCTGTCCGGATGGTTTGGGTTGGGGTCGAGCCGTGCTGCTCTTTTTCAATATTGCCCTCTGCCACTAGACTGGCGGCAATAGAAGTGTGGGTTGCACTAGGAGTTGGATTTGGTTGTGTGCCTCTATTAATCCAGACATCTTTTCTTGCTTCTGCTTCTGTGAAGCATCCAACCACTTGTTCTCCATCTATGGTCTCAACCTCTGTTGCTACCATATAGGTTGAGACTTCTACCCTAGTCTCCCCTTCTTCTGTTACCTCTTCTTCCCTTGGACCTAGGGAGTCGTACATAGGATGACTACCAAAAAGTTGTACTTGGGGGTGCATAACCTGTGTACCGTCAGAGGCAGAGATTACTTACTCCGGGCTTCTTCTGTGAATATCAAGGCCAGGTTAAAGGAAGGGGTTCTGTAGTATCTCTGGGTCTCAGCCGGATTATCCCTTGGAGTTTGATCATCATCATCAAGATCAGAATCAACTCCAGAGATTGTGAAATCTGGATCTTCTTTGGCTTCTTTGGTTTCATGTGACAGAGCTTCTCCAGTCCATCCTGCAGTGTCAAGGGTGTTGGCAAATTCAGGACGTTGGAGGAAGTCTGAGAAATTTACATGATGTGCATAGTTGAGAGGAGTTGGGGAATGCACAGGTTATTTTTGGGTTTGTTCTTCTGTGACTTCTTCTGTCACCTTTTCTGTCACTTCTTCTGCCACTGTATCCTCTGCAATTGTTTGCATAGGAGATAGAGATTTCCCAGTTTTCTTCTTGCTCTTTCTCCTCTTGGGTTTAGGTGCCCCTTCCTCTGAGGCTTTGGATTTTCTCTTCTTCTTTTCCTGTGGGGGAGGGGGAGGAGCAGAAGATCCATCTTCTGTGGCATGAGGAGGAGAGGGTTGATTTTCGACAGCAGAAGTTGAAGTACCCTCTGTGGTTTTCCTCTGTGTTTTCTTTTTAGGAGTTGAGGGAGAGTAGATGGATTTCCTCTGAGCAAGGAACTTGGTTTGAACTTCTTCATGCTTCTGGAAATCCTTAGCCCATTCTTCATCTGTCATTCTTTCAACTACCCTAGTTTCTAAAGGCACACCTAAACGCGGGGGTGTCACAGGGCTCGGTTCTGGAGTCCTATGATTGCGTATGTAAGCTAACCTTAGGGTTTCATCTGTAGCATATCTCAGAAGTCTTGATGGCAGAGGTCTGCAGAAAGGATATCCATCGACGTGCTCAGTTGGAACGTTTTTTGTCATGGCATATATTTTGGCAATGGTATTTATCATTTCTTGCATCATCAAGGTCGAGTAGTCCAGAGGCAGATCATAATATACCCCGTACATTATGGATAGAATCTGATGGGAGGTTTGATCTGGACTACCGATTTTGCCAGTAAGGCATCTGTTTAGAATTGAGAAGATGGTATTCCACAGAGGGGGTAATCGACCTCTTCTGAAGTCGTTCCTTTTTCTTAGGGTTGTGTTGTACCCTAACATTTCAACAAATCTACAGAGTTCTTCGTCTGTAGGTGCTTCAGCGTAAATCTTTATACCTAGCAGACCTCTGGTTGGAAGACTGAACTCAAGTGAGAACATCGTTCTATTGAACTTGAGTTCCATGTGTTGGGTTTTATCAGGTTTAGAAATGTAGCCCTTGATCTGTCGGTCCGCTTGGTCAAATCTGCTGCTTTGCCAAAATTGGTTTAGATATCTTGCTGGTATTTTGCTGACTGTTTTTGTCAACAGGGGGAAGAGGTAATGTTTCTCCAAAATGTGAAGGAGAATGGCCTGAGATTCCCCAAAAGTGGTTCTTGAAGGAACAAGATAATAGTTGTTGGGTTTGAGAGGAAGAACACTTTCAAAGTGTTCATTTGCGATGAAGTTTTTCTCGTGTGTGGTTGGAGAGAAATTAGCTTCATCGCCGGAGTTGTCTTTTTCCAGGTCTGTAGCCATATTTGGGTTTTGGGAATGCTCATATTGAGCAGGTGAGTTTTCTTGAACAGGGGAGTCTTCAGGAATGTTGGAGGATGATGCCATTGTTGTTTATCTTGAAGAAAGAGAATGAAAAATAGGTAGGTTGCAGGTTTTGCAAGGTTCTCCGGAGAAGAACATGAGAGTTCGTAAAGGTTTATGAGGATTGGTAACTTGGGTTTTATACTGAATGGTAACGGTTAGAATTCTGAAGAGGTAAATATATGGAAGTGAATAAAATTTGGAATCCATACTCGAGTGTAAACGGCTGGTTCAACTTTCCAGAAGAACGTGTGCCATGTACGCCCAATGAAAATGAGACACGTCAGCAGTGTCAGAGTATGACAGGACGTCATGCGCGGCCCATTAATG
Source organism: Saussurea involucrata (assembly GCA_033807775.1). Classification (NCBI taxonomy): domain Eukaryota; kingdom Viridiplantae; phylum Streptophyta; class Magnoliopsida; order Asterales; family Asteraceae; genus Saussurea; species Saussurea involucrata. The sequence goes on along the minus strand of CM066321.1, from coordinate 100,211,625 downwards.
CTTGGCGCGTGGGTTTCCTTTCCTCCACATAATTTTCACTCGCAGTAAAATAGCCGTTACTGTTGTAGAATTTCCCAAGTTTGAAAATAATGACAGAAGCTCTGTGATGATAGAAGCTCTGTTGTTTGAAAACTTCTTTTTATTTTCCTCTGATGCTTTCACCTTTACCAAAAACTTTTGAAAATTCATTGGAGAGGATCGATAGATTTATAGATTAGAAATTTCTTTCACAGAGGTTTTGAAGCTCTGTCAGAGCCAACAGAGGCTCTATGAGATGAAATTTCTCATATCTAAAAATCTATTAAACTTTTTGATCATCCAAGTTTTTAATTGTTTTTGACAATGTTTTTAGGACCTATTTGGAAGTTGGTGTCCTAGAAAATTGTTTGTTAAAAGGTTTTGTGCGAGAGATTCTTTTAAAAGCCTGTGTTGGTCAACAGAGTTTCTTTGGTGGAATGAGCTCTGTGACCAACAACCTTTTAGAATCTCAAAGTGTGCATTTGTGCGAAAGAGATCTTTTGAGATGACATTCAAACCGATCGAAAGAGTTTAAATTTACGATCATAGAGATTTTCTCTGGCAGAGCCTCTGTTTAGCTCAGCAGAGGCTTTATGACCTCAAATTTCTCATAACTCAAAATTTATGCATCTTTTTGATCATTTGAAGTTTGAAATGTTTTTAACATTGTTTTTAGGACAAATTTGGAAATTTGTGTCCTAGAAAACTGTTTTCAAAAACTGTTTGTATGAGATACTTATATTTTGACTCTTCTGACCTCGGCTTAGTACCTGACTTCTGTGGATAATGTCGATCGCAATTCTTCTTTGGCTCCCCCTTGAACTGTCAACTTCTGTAGATCAGTTCAAAGTCTCCTTCTGCTCCCCCTTGACCTATGCTTGGATAAAATAAGATAAGTTATGTATAGAACATAGGTCAAGATCACTAGAGGTTCTGTGAAGTCCGCCAGAGGTTCTGAGCAGACCCACAAAATCTCTGTGATTTAAAGAACTTTTAAAGTTGAGAATTTACAAACAAAAATAAAATAGACAAAACAATTAATATATATACGTATATACATATTTACAGAGAATTTAAGTTATACTTACAGAGTTTTTAACTCATGTTTATCATTCCCAACTTACCCACCAAGAAAAGAAATATTTTCTCATCTAGTGCCTTGGTGAATAAGTCTGCAAGCTGGTACTCTGTAGACACGAAGTGCATTTCGATTGTCCCATATTCAACATGGTATTTCAGAAAGTGGTAACGGATATCGATATGCTTTGTTTTTTAGTGCTGTACCGGATTGGCAGAGATGGCTATGGCTCTCTTTGAGTCACAGAAGATGGGAATCTTGAATATGATGTGGCCATAGTCCTTAAGCTGAGTTTTCATCCACAGAAACTGGGAGCAACAACTAGCAGCAGCAACGTATTCGGCTTCTGCTGTAGATGTGGATACGCAGTTCTGCTTCTTAGAGGTCTAGCTGACTAGTTTACCACCTAGGAATTGACAACTCCTAGAGGTACTCTTTCTGTCGAGCTTGCATCCTCCATAATCTGAATCTGTATAAGCTTTAAGACCAAAACCAGAGTTCTTCGGATACCAGAGGCCAAGATTTTTGGTCCCTTTGAGGTATCTGAAGATCCTCTTTACAACATTATAATGGGGTTCCTTCGGGTTAGCCTGATATCTTGCACAGAGACTTGTGGCATGCATTATGTCAGGTCTACTTGCAGTTAAGTATAACAGAGACCCAATCATTCCTCTGTAGAGCGTGCACTCTATAGGTATGCCATTTCGATCTGAGTCTAACTTATTTCCTGTGGCCATTGGAGTTCTCATTACAGAGGCATCAGAGAGACTGTATTTTGAAAGTATGTCAGAGACATATTTAGCTTGATTTATGAAAATTCCCTCTAATGATTGTTTTACTTGGAGTCCGAGGAAGAAGGTTAATTCTCCCATCATACTCATTTCAAACTCACTCTGCATGAGTTTTTCAAACTTTTTGCACTCTTCTGTATTTGTAGACCCAAAGATTATGTCGTCCACATATATTTGTACAAGCATAATTTCATCACTTTTTCGTTTATAAAACAAAGTTGTATCCGTCGTACCTCTGTCGTAACCATTATCGAGAAGAAAGGTAGAAAGTCTTTCGTACCATGCTCTTGGAGCCTGTTTCAGTCCATACAGAGCTTTGTCGAGGTAGTACACGTATTTTGGGTACTTAGAGCTTTCAAACCCTGGTGGCTGTTGGACGTATACTTCTTCTTGGATTTCGCCATTTAGAAAAGCAGATTTTACGTCCATTTGAAATACTTTAAAACCTCTGTGGGCTACGAAGGCTAAGAAGATTCTTATGGCTTCGAGCCGTGCGACAGGGGCAAAAGTTTCATCGTAATCTATGCCTTCTTCTTGGCGATATCCCTTGGCAACCAATCTTGCTTTGTTTCTTATGACCACTCCATCTTCATCCTTCTTATTTCTGAAGACCCATTTAGTTCCTATGGCTTGTTTTCCTCGTGGCAGAGGAACTAAAGTCTAGACTTTGTTTCGTTCAAACTGTAGAAGCTCTTCTTGCATAGCATCTACCCAGTTTGGGTCGTCAAGGGCTTCAGAGATCCTTTTTGGCTCGATCACACTAATAAAGTTTGTAAAGAAACAAAAGTTAGCAGTGGCAGATCTTGTTTTTACCTTTTCAAAAGGTTCGCCGATTATAAGACTTGGAGGATGGCTCTTTGTCCACTTTGTTGTTCTTGGGAGATGGTCATCGATTTCATCAAGTTGATCTTCAGAGGTTTCTATTTGTTGTTCTGGTGTAGCCTCTATCGTAGATTTTGCTTTCGTGCTTGATCCTACAGATTGTGGAATGATTGGAATGAGTGGCGGTGTTTGTTCCTCTGAGGAAGTATAGACTGAGTCTTCTTTTTCCTCTGTTATTGGTTCCTCTGTGGTTTCTGGAGTTGGTTCTTCAGTAGCTTCTATGGCTGTTTTCCTTGTTGTATCATCTTCTGTTGGCTCCCCCTCGGCATTTGCATTTGTATGATTAACAGAGGAAGATGAATTATTTAAGGGACCAGTTAGAGAGATACCTATTGCGATATGGCTGGCAGAAGATGATTCTCCAGAGGCTCTGACGGCTCCAGCAGAGAGATCAATGTCGTCATGGAACATCTCTTGAAATAGAAGATTTAAGTCTTCTTCTCTTGTTTTTGAGATGCCAGAGGATTCCCCTTTTAGACCGAGTTCTGAACTGATTCGTTCAGAAGTCTTTTGGAAGGTGTCGTCAAAAGAAACATTTATGCTTTCTACGATCGTTCGAGACCACAGAAGATAAACTCTGTAGGCCTTGGAAGTTGCAGAGTATCCTATGAACTTGCCTTCATCTGCCATTACTTCAAACTTTCCTATTGCTTCTATATCATTTAAGACGAAGCACTTGCATCCAAATACATGGAAGAACTTGATGTTTGGTCGTCTTTTGTTGATCAAATGATATGGTGTTTTGATGTGTCTCTTTACAATGTTTGACCTATTTTGGGTATAGCAAGCGGTTGATACTGCTTCTGCCCAAAATGTCATTGGTAATCCATATGCGGTCAACATAGTTCTGGCGGCCTCCACAAGTGTGCGATTCTTTCGTTCGACCACGCCATTCTGTTGTGGGGTGCGTGCAGCAGAGAAGTTCTGTGAAATTCCTTCTTCTATAAGATAGGCTTCAATGACAGAGTTTTTGAATTCTGTGCCATTGTCGCTTCTCAGTTTTTGAATCCTGCACTCATACAGAACTTGGATTCTCTTCATTAAATTTATCAGTATGTTTGGAACATCTGATTTCTTTCTGACAAATTCAACCCATGTAAATCTTGAGAATTCATCGATCAAAACAAGCAGATATTTCTTGCCACCTAGTCTCTGTGTAGATATTGGACCGCAGAGGTCAACATGTAGCATGTACATAGGTTTAAGGCAAGATACATCAGTTTTGCCTTTATGGGAAGCTCTTTTGAGTTTTCCCATTTCGCAGGAAGAGCAAAGATGATCTTTATTAAATTTAACGTTTGGTAGACCTTAGACTAGATCAAGTTTTATAAGTTTATCAAGAGTATGAAAGTTTAAATGGCAGAACCTGTTGTGCCATAACCAGGCTTCTTCGTTTTTGCATGCAACAAGGAAGATTTTATCTTTCTTGTTCTTTGCATTGAAGTTCATGAGATATAGATCTCCTCTTCTTTCGGCTCGCAGAAGTTCAATTCATGTGTCCTCGCTCTGTAGAGAGCAAAAGGTTCTTTTGAACATTACGTCGAATCCCGTATCGCAGAGTTGACTAACACTTAGAAGATTGTGTTTAAGGCCATCAACATATGCAACTTTGCATACGGTTATATTTTCCATCTTTATGACTCCGTAGCCTTTGATGTACCCATTTTTATTGTCTCCAAAGGTCACAGATCCACCATCGTTCTTTTCTTTGTATGTGGATAAAAGACCTCTGTCGCTAGTCATGTGCCTTGAGCATCCGGAGTCTAGAAACTAGATTGGCACATACTGCTTCTGCAAGACAATTAGAGAGTTTTAGGTACCCATATCCACATGGGTCCAGTTTTGTCAGGGGTTTTCAAGTTTGCCTTAGCATTCTTGGTCTTTGTTTTAGCTTATGTTGAAGAAGCATTTTGTTTCTTCTTACCCTTGGATTTATCTTTTGCTTTGGGTACAGAGAGAAGACAGTGTGGACTTTTGAAATGTTGGTTTATTTTAAACATAAGATCAAAGCAATGACAGTATTGAATGTGCGAAGAGATTTGCTTGAACTTTTCATTAAATACATTAAATGGGGGCACAAAGGCATTACAATTTATCCTAACATTAGACTTTCTATTACAAGAAGGTGTATGTAGGCTAGATCGTTGTTTGCAAAATCCTTTGTTGAGTGCGGCCTTCTGTGTTCCCCTTCTGTGGTGAACTTCTGTAGATTTCACTGTCACAGAAGAAAAAGATTTGTTAATTTTAGTCTATTTACCCTTCTGTTGCCATGTTAGTTTTTATTTAACAGGTTTTAAGGGTTTTAAAATCTTTAAACTCGTTGGAATTTGAGTGGACATTAACTTCTGTTGTTTGAAATTTTCAAGCTCAAGAGAGGTTTTGGCTTGTATGCACATATTCAAAAAGTCTGGACAGATAGGAATTCCAGTGATTTTCTCCTTGGGAGGAATAGTTCTATTAAGAACTTCAGAGGTTTGTTTAAAAACATCTGTGTCACTAGGTCCGATCTCTGACTTAGAGTCAGTCTCTGATTCGTCAGAGGATGAATCGTCCTCATATACAGAGGTTGAGTCACTTGGTTCTCTTTCGACAGAGGCTGGGCTTTCAGAACATGTGTCATACTCACTTTCTTCCTTTTCTAAGGAACTATCTTCTAAGTTAACAGAAGTATCTGTTAAGTTTTCTTCAGAGAGATCTTGATCGCTGGAAGATGTACAGAGGTTTTTTCAGAGATATCAAGTTTTTCTTCTGTAATTCTTGGCTTGAACTCAGGTGCCTCTGCTGATAATTTCTTTTCAGAATTCATCATGCAGACAAATGCAACTTGAGTTTGAGTCTCGGGATTACCAAACTTGAAGATTCCTATTTGATCTAGAGTTTTCAGATACCTCTTAGGTTTGGATTCTCTTTTGACAGGGATTGAAGGTGACAAATCTGTGTTTTCAAACCACACATTTGTCATCTTCAGAGGTTTCCTCTTGTGAGGTTCCCCAGAGACTTTTTGCCTTTTACTTACAGAGATAAGATTTGGAAATCCAGGTTTTCTTGTATCTCCAATGTGAAATAGAGAGGATAGAGACTTGTCTCTTTTGGTTCCGGTATAAGGATCTATATCACAGAAGCCAATTCCCCGTCTCCCTATTTGTGTGTTTATTTTTTCGTACACCTTCTGAGCATCTTGAAATTTTTTAATTTGAAGATCTCTTCTGAGTAAATCTTGACAGAGGACTTCTCTTTCCTTTTGAAAATAATTTTTAAGAGCTAGGATGTTCATTCTGTCGCACTCAACGTCCATTAGTTCTTTAGACTTTGTTTTCAAAGAAGAATTAAGTTCAGAAATCTTTTCTTTTAAAGGATTTAACTTTTTGTTCCAGTCCATTTCAATTTCTTCTTTTTCTTTAAAGATTTTAGCTTTTTCTTGAGTGAGAAGTCTAGCTTCTCTCTCATAGAAGGTGAGCTTTTTCTGAATATTTTCACATGTCTTTTTCATTTCAGTGTATTCAATGTTAAGTTTAATTAAATCATCTTCTGCAGTATTAGAGTTAGAGGTAGAAGTGGATACCTCACTGTCGGAGTCGGAGCTGACTTCTGCCATGCCACAGAATAGAGCATTCGTTGTTTCGCCTTCGTTAGAGGATGTGTCTGACTCCCAGATTTCTTTTTTCACCATTAGTGACTTATGAGCATAGTATTCAGCTTTCTTTTTGTAGAAAGTTGCATCCCTCTGAGGGCGATTTGACTTGCTCCTGCATTCGTTGGCAAAGTGACCTGGCTTTCTACAGTTGTAGCATCCTTGGTTCTGTGTGGAGTTTCCAGCTCTGTCGTCTGACCTCTGTCGGTCACCCCTTTTTTCGGTTCGGCACTCGTTTGCGTAGTGGCCTGGCTTACCACATTTGTAACACTCTTGAATCTGTGGAGTGTTGGCAGCTTTGTCTTCCGACCTCTGTCGGTCATTTCCTCTGTCATTTCTATCACTTGACCTCTGTCGGTCACCACTTCTGTCGTTTGACCCTTCTCTTTCTCGATTATCTCTTTCATATCGTTCATTACCAGATTTCTTCTGGTATCCTCTGCTGAATTCCCTAGTCAAGAGAGCTAAAGATTTAGCTATCGAGGACAGGGTCATTTCTTCTTCTGCTGCTACTTCCCCTTCTTCTTCACTTTCCACCATCATGTTTTTCTTCTTCTTCTTCTTCTTTCTTTCCTCTATTTCTTTCTCTTTCTTTGGTTTCTCTCTAGCCTATGTAGTCTTACCAACCAATGCAAGAGGTGCAATGATCTGGGCTTTTGCTTGTGCTACCTGAGGCTCTTGTGCTGCCAATGTTCCATAGAGGTCTGATAGGGTCCAGGAATCTAAGTCTTGATTTGTTTGCAGAGACATAGATAACTGAAGTCATTCTTCATTCAGAGACTTTAGGAACATAACATTGTTTTCTTCAGAGGTTCTGTGGATGCTGAACTTCTTGCACTTGTTTATTAGAGAGTTGAACCTATCATACGTAGTTTGCAGAGATTCGGTCGGCAGAGCTTTAAAGGCATAATATTCATTTATGTATTGAGCTCTACGGTTCTTCTGGGTTTTGACTCCTCCTTCTAGTTGTTTTTCCAGTTCTTTCCATAGATCATATGCAGATTCATATGCATCCATGGACTGGAAAAGGTCATTTGGAATGGCCATAATCAGAATTCTCTTAGTTTTCTGAGCAACTTCGTATTTAGCACAATCAGAATCAGACCAATTATCCTGGGTCTTTGGTTTCGTGTGTTCTGGGATTTCTGGTGTGTCGTCTGTGCTAGGAACACGAGGTACAGTTATCATGGGAACGAAAGGAGGGCTACGGATATAATAAACCAATTCTTTGTCAGTACCCTCAAAGAAGTGAATCATTCGTATTTTCCATTGAGGGTATTCTTTTCTAAGAAGAGTGGGAGGTTTGGTTAAGGAACCAACAGAGAGGAAGTTGTTTGTACTCGTTATTTTTTGAGAGATAAATTATCCAGAAAGGGGTTTGAAAAACAAACTTTTCAGAGTATGAAGTGGATGCTTCGTATGAGGTTTTTAAGCTTAAAAGCTTTAAGCTGAGCACTAAAATGGTGTTTTTAACCAGAATAACAGATTCTATAAGTTTACCAAAGTTCGAATGAATCGAAGATGGCAGAAAAACAGAAACTGTTTGAATAATATGAAGACTAGGTTAAAAATCCAAGTTTCTACCAAAGATCATAGTTTTAGAGTGGATCCCTTGATATTAAAAATCAAGGTTTGCTCTGATACCAATTGTTGGTTCCTGTTTTGCTTAAACAATGATCTTAACTTTCAGTTAGTTCAGATTTAGATATGGTGCAGAAGCATATTTAAGAACTGAAAGATAATGTAAGGTAGAAGAACACACAATATCAAATAAACAGTATGTAAGAACAGATGAATATCTCCAAGATTACTGTATTTGATATATATTAAGAACACCAAGAACTTCAAAGGATTAACAAGAAATCTGCAGTTAATGGTGTGTGTGAGAAGTGCAAATCTTAATGATATATGTGTATTTTCGTGGTATTAAGCTTAATAAAAGAGCTCACATGAGCCTTCTATTTATACTACTTCTAAAGGGGACAATAAGGACTGAAGGTACAAAGACACTGTTGAGGCATAGTAGCTGGAAGGTACAAAACACTATTCTGGAACTGTTGCAGATACAACGTTCATTAAATGCTCTGTATTCAGCTTTAGGCGGAAACCTATCAGAGTTTGACACGTGGAGTTGTCAGGTCACGCCTTTGTACGATTGATCTTTAGAACCTTCGAATGGTAGATATTGTAAGAAGCATGTTCGTCCTTGTTAAGATCTTTTGCGTAGATCTTCTTTTTACCACAGAAGCTCTGTCAAGTATGACAGAATCTCTGTGGTCTTGTCCGCTTAGAAGTGTCTTCTGTTGCTTCTTTACTTCGGTCTTTTTGGTTAACCCGACAGAGCCTCTATCGAAGACTTCTGTCTTCTCGGCTACTCGGCAGAGCCTCTGTCGAACACTTCTATACTTAGCCTATTTTTCACTACTTTCATAAACTGAAAGATTGGAGCTAACACTTACATTAAAACGCGCCTGAAACCCGTCAAAACGAGTCTCAAGCCCAACACAAGCCTGCTGAATCAAACCCACATGCGCCCAGTTCGGGTCATAGGACGGAAACTCCCAAGAGGACAGATCTGAGAAACGGACTGGTGGTGTTGGAGCCCGGAATCCCTGATGATGTCTCGTGGTGAAGCCCGGAATCCCTGATGTATCACGCTCCTGATCGTTAACGTCCTCGTCATCATCGTCGTCCTCGTCATCTTCATCGTCGCCGTCGTTAGGGTCACCACCCGCTTCACCGCGGAAGAACCTCTGGTTGGACCTATACCACGCCATTCCCTCCTCTTCAGCTGTGGCGATAAGTGTCGTGAGTGGTTGGTCCTATTCCTAATATATGCAAGAGTTGACGAAATATTAGAATTTAAGGGGTTATCTTCATACAAACCTCCAACATTGTAAAAATTCTTACCCGCGCCGTCACCAACAAAATGTAATCAATTTCGGGTGTATATAATACTTTTCGTTTCCTAGCCCACCCATTTATCCTAGGAACCCGGTTGTGCTGCACGAAATGCCTACTCGAGCGAGGAAAAGTCTCGAGAATCCATATCTATGGAAAAAGTAATGTTACGCCTACAAAGTCATTAACAATTGTAGAAATAATTAATATTGTGGTAACTAACCTTGAACGGCTGGATAAAGCCCGTTAACGTCAGCTTTGGCTTCTTTTCACGCCGATGCTCAATAAAACCTTTCATCTGCTTATATGTATAATCCCAGATGAAACTGTCTCAAGGATATCGGTTCCAAGCCTTAAGATTCTCTATCAACGCAAGGACGGTGGAAGAAATGGGCAAATGATGTTGTCGGCCAAGAAAGAACTCCTCCACCATCATCATCAAACATACTCGGACAACATCAAGGTCCGAGTAACGGTCTCCACCAACTTGGGTGCTGAAGGTGTCAAACAAGGCCTTGAGGCGGCCAATGGTTAATTTACCATTCCCAAATATTGTATGAACAAATCCCCCAGACCTGGGTCCAGGAAGGCCCAGCATCGGGCCAAAAATGAGTCCCGACATAAGACAGAACTCCGCCGGGCCATACCTAAGTGTGTGCCCGTGAAAACGGTAATATAATGAATCCCTCGGCTGACCACCAGGGGGGATATCTCCTTCTTCAAAATGGTAAGAACAAGCGCAGGGTCGTTATTGAAGTCCTAAGAATCCAGCAACGGACAAAAACAAGTGGTGCGAAAAAGATCAAGCCTATGCTGGGTTAACTTTTCACGGATTTCTCTCAACCGGCATAGCTTTGACTTAATCGTCAAAGACTCACTAATTTCCTGCGTATATAAAAATCCAAGTTTAGGGGCCTAAAGTGTCAATTTTCAAAATTTAGGGGCCTAAATCGTCATTTTTCAAACTATAGGGACCAAACATGTAATTTTCCAGAAAACAAAATTTTGTAAATGCATGGGACTACTTGCCTAGAAAGTTTGGGGAAAATCCGACTTTAGGGGCCTAAAGTGCCAATTTTCAAAGTTTAGGAGCCTAAACCGTCATTTTTCAAACTATAGGAACCAAACATGTAATTTTCCAGAAAACAGATTTTTGTAAATGCTTGGGACTACTTGCCTAGAAAGTTTAGGGAAAATCCAAGTTTAGGGGCCTAAACCGTCATTTTTCAAACTATAGGGACCAAACATGTAATTTTCCAGAAAACGGATTTTTGTAAATGCATGGGACTACTCGCCTAGAAAGTTGGGGGAAAATCCAAGTTTAGGGGCCTAAAGTGCCAATTTTCAAAGTTTAGGGGCCTAAACCGTCATTTTTCAAACTATAGGGACCTAAGCTGTAATTTTCCAGAAAATAGATTTTTGTAAATGCATGGGACTACTTGCCTAGAAAGTTGGGGAAAATCCAAGTTTAGGGGCCTAAAGTGTCAATTTTCAAAGTTTAGGGCCTAAACCGTCATTTTTCAAACTATAGGGACCAAACATGTAATTTTCCAGAAAACATAATTTTTTAAATACATGGGACTACTTGCCTAGAAAGTTGGGTGAAAATCCAAGTTTAGGGGCCTAAAGTGCCAATTTTCAAAGTTTAGGGGCCTAAACCATCATTTTTCAAACTATAGGGACCAAACATGTAATTTTCCAGAAAACAGAATTTTTAAATGCATGGGACTACTAGCCTAGAAAGTTGGGGAAAATCCAAGTTTAGGGGCCTAAAGTGCCAATTTTCAAAGTTTAGGGGCCTAAACCGTCATTTTTCAAACTATAAGGACCTAAGCTGTAATTTTCTAGAAAACAGAATTTTGTAAATGCATGGGACTACTTGCCTAGAAAGTTGGGTGAAAATCCAAGTTTAGAGGCCTAAAGTGTCAATTTTTAAAGTTTAGGGGCCTAAACCGTCATTTTTCAAACTATAGGGACCAAACATTTAATTTTCCAGAAAATAGAATTTTTTAAATGCATGGGACTACTTGCCTAGAAAGTTGGGTGAAAATCCAAGTTTAGGGGCCACCGTTATTTTTCAAACTATAGGGACCAAACTTGTAATTTTCCAGAAAACAGAATTTTTTACTACAAACTTAGATTAAAAATATCATGCCTTTTACAACACATTACTAATTAACAAAATAAAATTTAAACAACATTACATACTCCAAAATAAAACAAATGAGAACAAGAACATTATGTAAAATTTAAACAACATTACATACTTCATACAATACATACATTAATAAACTTACACAAAGTTTAATACAAACTTATATTAAAAAAACGAAAGATGCAGACAAAAATAGCATAAAAAAACTTACCTCGTCCGACATTGTGTTAAAAAAAGCGTGTATCCCACTCTCGTTGACTTGACGTGGCAAAAATCGTAGAGGAAAGGGGGACCAATGTTTTTAAAAAATTAGTGTGGGGCATGTGGGGGACCAATCTTTTAAAATAGGAACGCAATGGCGGTGGGGGGGGGGGGCGAAAAATTTAATGAATCCCTCGGCTGAACACCAGGAGGGTATCTTCTGCTTCAAAATGGTAAGAACAAGCGCAGAGTCGTTATTGAAGTCCTGAGAATCCAGCAACGGACCAAAACAAGTGGCGCTAAAAAGATCATGCCTATGAGGGGTTAACTTTTCACGGATTTCTCTCAACCGGCATAGCTTTGCCTTAATCGTCAAAGACTCACTAATTTCGTGCATATATAAAAATCCAAGTCTAGGGGCCTAAAGTGTCAATTTTCAAAGTTTAGGGGCCTAAACTGTCATTTTTTAAACTATAGGGACCAAACATGTAATTTTCCAGAAAACGATTTTTGTAAATGCATGGGACTACTTGCTTAGAAAGTTTGGGAAAAATCCAAGTTTAGGGGCCTAAAGTGCCAATTTTCAAAGTTTATGGGTCTAAACCGTCATTTTTCAAACTATAGGGACCAAACATGTAATTTTCCAGAAAATAGATTTTTGTAAATGCATGGGACTACTTGCCTAGAAAGTTGGGGGAAAATCCAAGTTTAGAGGCCTAAAGTGCCAATTTTCAAAGTTTAGGAGCCTAAACCGTCATTTTTCAAACTATAGGGACCTAAGCTGTAATTTTACAGAAAACAGATTTTTGTAAATACATGGGACAACTTGCCTAGAAAGTTGGGGGGTAATCCAAGTTTAGGGGCCTAAAGTGCCAATTTTCAAAGTTTAGGGGCCTAAACCGTCATTTTTCAAACTATAGGGACCAAACATGTAATTTTCCAGAAAACAGAATTTTTAAATGCATGGCACTACTTGCCTAGAAAGTTGGGGGAAAATCCAAGTTTAGGGGCCTAAAGTGCGAATTTTTAAAGTTTAGGGGCCTAAACCGTCATTTTTCAAACTATAGCTAACATGTAATTTTCCAGAAAACACATTTTTTTAAATGCATGGGACTAGTTTCCTAGAAAGTTGGGGGGAAATCCAAGTTTAGGTGCCTAAAGTGTCAATTTTCAAAGTTTTTGGGGCCTAAACCGTCAATTTTCAAACTATAGGGACCTAACATGTAATTTTCCAGAAAACACATTTTTTTAAATGCATGGGACTACTTGCCTAGAAAGTTGGGTGAAAATCCAAGTTTAGGGGCCTAAAGTGCCAATTTTCAAAGTTTAGGGGCCTAAACCGTCATTTTCAAACTATAGGGACCTAACATGTAATTTTCCAGAAAACACATTTTTTTAAATGCATGGGACTACTTGCCTAGAAAGTTGGGTGAAAATCCAAGTTTAGGGGCCTAAAGTGCCAATTTTCAAAGTTTAGGGGCCTAAACCGTCATTTTTCAAACTATAGGGACCAAACATGTAATTTTCCAGAAAACACATTTTTTTAACTTAAACAACATTACATACTCCAAAATAGAACAAATGTTAACAAGAACATTATGTAAAATTTAAACAACATTACATACTTCATAAAATACATACATTAATAAACTTACACAAAGTTTACTACAAACTTAGATTAAAAATATCATGTCTTTTACAACACAATACTAAATAACAAAATAAAATAAAATTTAAACAACATTACATACTCCAAAATAGAACAAATGAGAACAAGAACATTATGTAAAATTTAAACAACATTACATACTTCATACAATACATACATTAATAAACTTACACAAAGTTTAATACAAACTTATATTAAAAAAACGAAAGATGCAGACAAAAATAGCATAAAAAACTTACCTCGTCCGACATTGTGTTAAAAAAAGCGTGTATCCCACTCTCGTTGACTTCACGTGGCAAAAATCGTAGAGGAAGGGGGACCAATGTTTTTAAAAAATTAGTGTGGGGCATGTGGGGGACCAATCTTTTAAAATAGGAACGCAATGGCGGTGGGGGCCGAAAAATTTAGGGTTTTGCTCTGCATCCGCACTTGCGAATGCGGAGCCCATGGAGTGCGGATGCGGAGAGGGCCGGGTCGGGTCGGTGCCAACATTCGATTTTAGCTTAAACGACGTCGTTTTGAGGCAGAGTGCGTTCCGTACTGGACCGGGTCGGGTCCGAGTGCGGACCCGTGGCTATTTCGGTGAATCCGGAGAGAGTTTGACTATTTTGTTAAGTTTGGTTTTGGATTTGGCTATTTTGGTCAATTTCCCGTGATGCTACCCGTTGATGCTGATTAGCAGGTGATTTCATCGATTGTAAGTGCTTTCTAAACTTTAAAACCCCTCAGATAATTGCCAATACTTTATAGTATACATTTCACTTTAGTGGCACAATCATTCTCGGTTTTAGTATACATCTAATTTTCTAAGTTAATACCTCATGATTTCTAAAAAAAATCATAAGTGTTAACTGATATTTCTTTAAGCAACTTTTGTGTAACCCAGACAGACTAGAGTCAAAATATTAAGATAACTAAAAAAACAAGAACTATTCATCTGATGAGAAAGAGTAGGGCAACAGTGTGTTGGGGAAAAATTAAATTAAATGCGAGAATCACTACAAAAATAACTACTTTTGCATGAGAAAAATGTCGTCGGTAAAAGTCTAAAAAGTCGTCGGCAACACCTCAAAAACTTTTTGCCATCAACATATATTTCCGTGAAAAGTTGGCCGATGTAAAGCGTTTTATCTGCCATAACAATAGGGGCCGCCGGTAAAGATGCCTTTGCCGACAAAGTATTGTCGGTAAAAACTAAGTCGTTGGCAAAAGCGTCTCTTAAGAAATCGTGCAAAATCTTTTCCCGACAAGTATAGATTTTTGTGAACGACCTTTTTCCTGTAAGGAAAAAGTTTTCTTTGACCATTTTGTCAAACATTTACCGGCCCAAAAATCCGGCGGCAAAAGTTTTTTCTTATTTAACATAGAACATTTTACCGATACAAAAACTCGTCAGCAAATGTTTAATTTGACTTTATGGGTCAAGTTTTGTCCCAAAAAAAAAATCAATGGCAAAACACATGTATTGACCTTACAGTGAAACTTTTACCGTCACGTTTAGGCAAACCTTTGTCAACAAAAAATAAATTTAAACAAAGACTTTTATCGATTAATTTTTTTTATACTTTTGATTAATTAAACTAATTTAAAACATATAAACTTACAAGTTAATAACAAAACACATTAACTATAAACCAAACCAATATATCTTTTAGATATAGAACCATGGAAAATGGAATGTGAGATAAGAAGGCAAATAGAATTTTTTTGAGATGGGTTATAGTTTTCAAGTGTGGGAAGAGGGGATTGGGGAAAGAGATGAAAGATATTTCGATTTACATAGTGTTTCGAATTTGAAAGAGACTTGAGAAAAATGCACTATAAAACAAATGATTTTTACTAGGAAAATTTTCATCAGTGATTATCTACGGATCATCCAGAAAATACCAATGGTCAAGTAGAATCCGATGTTTTTCGAGAAATTTCTCATGGATCACCCAGAGAATCTCTGGGTAATCTGTCACTGATATGCATTACCCACAAAAAATTTACCCACCAACTTTTATGACGGTTTTGTTACGAATCACCTTTTAGCAACAGATTTTCTAAGGAAATGATCATAGACAAAAGTGTTTCGTATAGTAGTGAGGCGAGGCTTAATGGTGGGAAAATATTTTTGAAATTTTTTATTATTAGATTTTTTTTTCATAAAATCTATTCGAATTAAACTTTTATCAATGTATTTTTGAAAATTATAACTTTAAAATAAAAACATTAATGAAATTAAAATTGAATTGCTAATGGATTTAAGAAGTTTGTCGGTAAAAATGTAAGTGATTTTTTTTACTTGAATTATCGGTAAAAAATTAAGTTAAAAAATTATTAATTATAATAAAATACTTTTGCCAGCGATTTGAGAAATACGTCAGTAAAAGCAACTTTTGTTGAAGGTTTTCGTCTAAATCGCTGATAAATCTTATTTTAAGCGTTATTTACAAATCGTTTGTGTGAGTTTATTTTTCCGTTTTAGTTGTGTTTTCTCTTTATGTGTTCGCGTTTCTTCTTTATTAATTTAGATTTTATTTTGGAGTTGTTAAAGGCGTTTTATGGCTATATGCATCAATTTTTGGGTTAAATGTTGGATAGCGATGTTGCCCACTATCTGGCCACCGAGGACACTGAAGAACTACCTTTGGACAACTCCGATTTTTGCTATTAACTGGGTATTGTGAGCAGTGTTTTGAAGATTGTAAAGGATTTGGAAATCTCTAAAAATCCTATTGAAGTATGGCCATGTTTATCCAAGGGTTTTAGAGAAGTTTGTCCATGGGATTTTTGTCTTCTTCCTACTTATAAACAGAGACTTTGGGGAGGAGTTGAAGAATGAAGTTTGAACAATGTAGAAGTTCTAACCATATGTTCTTCTTAGTAGTTGTAGTTGTAACTTACTTTCTTCTCTTTACTTTAATGCAATTATCTTTTAAGTATTTATCTTCTTCTACTATATCTTTCACTTTTATTAGCTAAGCATCTCACCGGGTGTGGGTGTGAGTGAACTTGAGACTAGTAGGCAACACTTGGGTGTGACCATCGTTACTAACTCTTGAGCTTGGTCACTTGAGTCGGGACTTAAACTCAACCCGGATAAGCCGACACTTTGAAGTGTTAATATTAGATCTTGACCTCGAGAGGGGCGGATTCGAAATACGGCTTAAGTGATGCACAAAGATTTGAAAGATTCTTTGATAACCACGTCGAGAGGCGGGTTTTGTATGATTTACTAACGTTCAAACGTCGGTCGAGATTTATATCACAAATAGATTTGAGTATAAATCGTCATATTGGTAGAACTTGACGTTTTGAGTATAACCACTGTGGGAACATTGTGACCACTTTGTGGAACTATACGATTTTCCGCTATCAATCGCCGACAAAAGTTATTTCTACCGAGGGACTTACCAAACTCGTCGGTAAAAGTACAGTTTCTTGTAGTGAAGGAAGGGCCGACTCACCAACATAATCCAAAACCAAACAGTTTTATATGAATGCGTGAATTAATTATCTATAAGCCTGTAATTAAGCTCGTTTAAGTCGGAATTAACAACTCTTTAGCAGATTATTGATAGATAATTAACAGTGAAAACCTAAAAAGTGTGTCGAGGTAAGTAATTAATGCATGTGTTAGAACTAATTTGTTTCCTCTTTTGCTAGCTGTTTGTTAGCCTTAATAATATCCGGTTTCTGTTTCCAAAAATATATATATATATATATATATAGAAAGGTTCAAACGAGAACGCTAACTATTTAAGAAAACAAGAAAAATGTCGTTCATGTGATTTTGTTCTGCCTGTATACACGCACGGCCTAGGCCGCGACTTACAAGTCGCGTGGCATGTCGCGCGATCATATGTGATTTTGTACGTGTGTAGTGTAAAATCACATGTGATTTTGTACATGGGCGACCTTTTTCGTGTTTTCTTAAATTGTTAGCATTCTCGTTTGAACTCATCTCTCTCTGTATATATATATATATATATATATTAATGCATGTGTTCGAACTAATTTTTTCTCCTAAATTTTCATATCAATGCATGCATCCGTGAAACGTAACTAATAAACAATTTCTTCTATGTAATACAGTACCCTTCATCTTTCTGCTTTTTATCATAATTATACCCCTTTTAAACATCAACATTTTCACTATCTTTTGAATTATATACTTAATGTATTCAGTGTTATTATATATAAGATAGGAAAGGTATATTGCACACCCTATCTAATACTTCCTTTCTTACCCACCTTAATATATCAGAACTTATTACTTACATTTTCCATTCATGAATTAACCTGATTTTAACATTAAAGGAGTGCATATAATTTTCCCATAATAGATATCAGAAAAGTCAATATGTAACTAGGGGTGTCAATTTTGTACCGAGACAAACCAATCAATTTTCGTACCAACCGTACCTATTTAATTGGTACCAATTTAGTTGGTACCGACCTAATTGGTTGGTATACCGTACCAACTATTTAAACTTGGTTGGTACGTGGTATTAGAAGTCGTGTACCACGGTAATACCGTACCGTACCGACTTATTTTTAAATATTTATTAATTAAAGTTTAATCAATAATACAACATATTTTGATTTATAAAATTTTAAATTATCGTGTTTTACATTTTGTTAAATTGTAATACAAATTGATATATGGAACTTGATTGAATTTATTCGCTTATCCTTAATAACGTTGATAACTCGCCTACACTTTCACTCTTCATGGTCCATTCTCGCTCTTTAATTGTCGCTTGTATTAGACTATTAGTGAATGTTTGTGTTATATGAAGATTATTTGAATGTTTGTATATGTAATGATAAATGCTACAACACATATCAACAGTTATTAATGCTCGACGTGTTTACTGCATCTAGATCTAGTTGGTAAAGATGTAATCTAATTAATTCATAATTCAATTTTTGAGATGTTGTACAAAACCGTACCAACATGTACCAACCAAAAAAAGTTGGTACCAATTTAGTTGGTACCAAGTATAATTGGTTGGTACATGGTATAAGATTTTGTATACCAATTGTAATTGGTTGGTACATGGTATATGAAAAAAAACATGGTACCGTACCATGTTCACCCCTATATGTAACTATCACATCATCAAACACAATTACACTTTTAATTTTGTTTTAAATTGATTTACCTATTTTATTTATTTTTATCTCACTTTGTAAATAATAAGCTTGCTAAGATGGATTACATTAGAAATTTGAAAAATGGAATTAACCATCAATCTACATTGTATATACATAAATAAAATGTAGAATGTTAATATTTTCATTCAAGTTTCGTGTTTAATAAGTGTGAATATAGCTTTTGACAAAAAAAATTGATCCGTGAAATAGTTAAAAATAATTCTTCAAGAATCACTCTATGTTACCATAAGGGTTGTGGCGTACTGGTTAAGGCCCTGAGGGATGTGGTGGAATATCTCATCTGCTCAGGGTTCTAATCCAGGCGTACACAATAATTGTGGTCACTGAAGTTTAATCAGAATTGATGTATTACAGTCATAATTTACTAAGGGATTAGTCTAGGCATAGCCTAGGACACCCTTCCTAAAAAAAAGAATCATTATGTGTTTCATAACGAATCATCTTAAACCACTAGCTGAGCCAACTTGGAGGAGAATGACAAATTTAGTCACGGGGGACTACTTTCTATTTCTACGAGTGTGAGCTCTCGGTGTTTTGGTCTTTTAAGTAATCAATTAAGAGGTGTCTTATTTGGATCTTATCTATTTATATAATATAAATGTTTTGTAATATAGTTGAAATATAAGAAAAATCATGTGTATTTACCGTTGGTAACGGATCCATGTTATAAAGCCAGTGGTTATATAGAGGAACAAAACATTAAAAATTTACCAATAAACCATTATATGTAAAAAGGTATTTTAACAATATCTTGAAATTTTTGTTCTAATCCGTGGTTTAATAAAAATAATAATATAATGTTATTATTATAATGCTTACGTCTTGCCTAATTTGTTACAGTATAATTCTTTGTGCACTTCTGTAACAACTGGGTTTTCTTTGTAAGTACGAAAGTTTAGTGTCTTTTATGCATGAAATGAAAGTTAAGTTGAGGGACTTATTTGCAATTAGTCAAAGGTATTTAATGGCACAAAACCCTAGGGCAACCTCTATTTGTTTTGCTCAGTGTGTTTTCTTGTGGTGGGAGACGATTTGGAGCAAGGAAGAAGAAGAAGAAGAAGAAACAAAGAGAGGGAAAATCAGATAAGGTAATTCCCTTTAGTTTTCTGGCTACTAATTGTTTAATGTTCCTCTCCTTGTGATCTAAGTAATTGGTTGAGAAACCTTTGATTTTCATTGTGTTCTTCACCAAAATGCCCTTAAGTGTGTTTTGTGGGTTTTTGTCCTTATAGACCGATTTAAGGGATTAAAAGTGGAATAAATGAATGCTTAGGTTTGGTGGATGAACCCTTAGGTTTGTCTAATCGAATTAATGGCAGAAAATGGGTTTTATGATCACATTTAGATTATGGTTTTCGAACAGCCCATGGTTTCCGGATATCGCCCCGTCCGGATAGTAGTGTCCGGACAGTGGGGGTTTCCGGGTGTGGGTTATAGAGACCGGGTGTAAGAAGTTTCCGGGTAGGTTCTAGAGTCCAGATAAATATGTCCGGAAAGGGACTAATGTTCGGGATAGTAACGTCCGGAAAGTCCTAAGCATCCGGTAAGTGTCGAGTATCCAGTTGGTTAGTACTGCCAAGACAATTTTACTACTGCTAGTCAAGGTTACTACTGCTAGAAGAAGTTACTACTGCTAGAAGAAGTTACTACTGCTAGACATGATTAGTACTGCTGAGCTGGGTTACTACTGCTTGAAGACTGTGAAGGTTAATACTGCTGAAGGTCGTTAATGCTGCTGAGCCAAATCATTGTTAATACTGCTGACTTGATAAGTTTGGGATGCGATACTTTTGGAGACAAAGAAGGAATTGATCAAGATATGTTTAACGAAGATTCAGAAGATCAATTTACTTTTGATAGTTATCTTGTAATTACTTTTGTATAAATAGTATTGATAGATAGCTATTAGAATATACGAGAGAAGATACATAATATACAGAAGATATACGTGTGATATAGAATTCTATATTGATTCAAGAGTGAATTAACCTCAAGGTGTAAGAACCCTATTTCTAGAGAAGTAGAAGTCGTCTTGTTGAGCCTGTTCAACAAGATTGAGGTTTGGTGTAAAGCTTGTGAGTAATACAGTTTGATATATACAGTGTGTTGAATTCTATTGATTGTTCTTTAATTGATTTAGAGTTCTATTCCGCAAGATTCTCTAAATTCTGTTTCTAAGAAGTTTAATTCTTGTTAAGAATCGATCCTAACAAGTGGTATCAGAGCAAGGTTTTCTTAGAATTCTACAGTCAATATGAAAAATTCTATTGAATCAAACAGTACTTTTGATTGGAGTGATCAAGCTGAGGAAGCCTGTCAGAATCAAGCTCTTATGGCAGAAGTATCTGATATTCCCACTGAGGTACAATCTAAACTCTGTTCTCAAGCCTGCATTGATGCTGTTAAAAGATATAGGGATCACAATCAGGGTATGTGTGATAACCTTAAGAGGCTAGAGAAAGATGTGAAAGATTATGTTAGAATTGTAGAAAGGTTTGAGGAACAGATTAGAGCTTTTCAAGCTAATGAACTCCAACACCACTATGATACTAACTATTGGAAGTGGGAGAAGAATGAGTATGATATTAAGCTGAAAGTGTCTGGGGAGGAGAATGAGAAATTAAAAGAAGAGCTTAAGAAGGTTAAACTTGATGTTGAAAAGTTTACCTGTGCTTCTAAAACCATGGATACCATCATTAAGGCTCAAATCCATGACAAGATGAAAGTAGGGATAGGGTACAATGCCACACCTCCACCCTACAATAACAACTACATACCTCCTAAGTCTGATTTGTTAGAGACCAAGGATAGGAAGGATCCTGAATTAAAGATTAATATAGATCCGTGTGAAAAAGAAGTAGTGGTCAAGGATAAAACAGAGAAGGAAGAATCTAAGAAGAATAAGAGTGTTAGTAGTAAGGTTCCCTTAGACAATGAAATTGTGACCAATAAGAAAGATGGAAATCCTTGGGGAAAGAACAATGAGATCAAAAGGACTGAAAAGGAAAAGGGAGTCCATTACAAACAGACTACAGTTGTGGCTCCCAATACCTGTAAACATTGTTCTTGTAAGAAATCTCAAGAGCTCAAGCCCCAAAAACATGATAATCAGAGGGGAAATCAAAGGAACTGGAATAACCAGTGGGCTATGAGACAAGGAGTTGACCTGAACAGAATCAACAGGCCAAAACCTTGTTTCATCTGTGGTAAGCTAAATCATTTAGCCAAACACTGTTATTTCAATCCTGTTAACCAAAGGTTTAATACTCAAAGACTTTTTCAAAAACCTGGTGGTTACAGAAAGAATGGTGGCTATAAAAAGTCTGTGAGGAAAGTTGTGGCAAAGAAACAAGTTAAAACCAACAGCCACATGAAAAAGGCAGAAACAGAAAGTGTTAGAGTATGGATGCCTAAAGGTACTAATGATAATACTGCCAACTCAGTTAGTACTGCTAACAATGTTAGTACTGCAGGAAGCAATAATGTTGCTAGCAGTGTTAGTACTGCTAACACAGTTAGTACTTCTTCAACAATTAATACTGCTTCTAGTGTTAGTACTGCTAAGTTAGTTAATACTGCTGAGAAGGCTAGTACTTCTGGAAGCAATGTTAGTGCTGCTAACAAAGTTAGTACTTCTGCATCAGTTAGTACTGCTTCTAGACCTATCATCAAAACAAAGTACTCAAGCACTGATGTTCCTCACTTTGACAAGCTCATCAAAACAGAATGTAAGTATTTTGATAATCAAGGGAGACCCAAGACCACTATGGCTTGGGTCCCTAACAAAAAATAATTGATTTATCAGATGTGCAGGGCAATCAACAGCTTATGGGGAGAAGCATTTGGCATGTTGACAGTGGTTGCTCTAGGCACATAACAGGTAACATGGCCTGCCTTCAATATTTCAAATGAATTGATGGAGGACATGTTACTTTTGAAAATAATCCTGCAGAAGGTAAGAGAAGTGGTAAAAGTGATGTGTAAGATGACATTTGAGGATTTGACAAGTGATGCACAGTGCAGAGTTACTACTGCTTGTGTTCTAGTAGTTAATACTGCTTGTGCAGTTAATACTGCTTGTGTAGTTAATACTGCTCAGAAGTTAATACTGCTTTGCAGTTAATACTGCTCAGTAGTTAATACTGCTAGTGCACAGTTAATACTGCTCAGTAGTTAATACTGCTAGTGCAGTTAATACTGCTAGTGCAGTTAATACTGCTAGGTAGTTAATACTGCTAGGTAGTTAATACTGCTTGGTAGTTAATACTGCTTGGTAGTTAATACTGCTCGGTAGTTAATACTGCTAGGTAGTTAATACTGCTTGGTAGTTAATACTGCTGTGTAGTTAATACTGCCTTGCAGTTAATACTGCCTTGCAGTTAATACTGCTCAGTAGTTAATACTGCTTATGTCGTTAATACTGCCTTTGATAATCTAGGGCATATAAATACCCCTGTTCGCCCGCCAAAGTTCATAACGACTCTTCGCATTTACCTCTTCTCTCTCGTTCTAACCTAGTCTCCCCAGAATCTTTGTGTTTTTCTTTCAAGAATCCTCAGGAATCATGGAGTTTGTGGATGAGCACAATGAAATAGCCATGCTTCAGAAGCCGAAACAAGCTGCGGGATTCCACGATATCGTCGATTTTCTCAAATCCTCTCACATCTCCTATGCCCTAACAGTGAGCCCAACCATCTATATCGAACATCAGACACAATTTTGGGAGAATGCCACTGTTAGTTTCGAAGAAGGGCAGAAAACCATTCGAACAAGGGTTTGTGATAAACCCTTGAAAGTCACAGAGGAGGTTATTCGCATCTCTCTTCACTTGGATGATGCCTCAGGTATAACCTCTCTATCTTCTGATGACTTATATTCGACTTTACAAAGAATGGGGTATGAAGGTCCCATTGGTGTTTTTAAATTCTACAAGTCAAAATTTTTCAACCAATGGAGATTTCTTGTTCATACCCTGATGCACTGTATTTCCAAGAAAACTACTGGATGGAGTGAGTTCAGCAGTCCCATTGCATATGCCTTGGTCTGCTTATCCACTGCCAGAAAGTACAAATTTTCAGCAATGATCTTTAATGATCTTGTATCAAACTTGGAATCCAAAAAGAGCTTTTACATGTATCCAAGGTTTGTGCAAGAAGTTATTAACAAGGAATTGATGGACTTACCTCAGTTTACTGAGGTATATGTACCCAAATCCCCTAAAGGGAAGGTTTTTTCAAATATGAAAAGACTTCCTAGGGACTCGGAAGGAGTTGACACACCATTGTTCTCTACAATGATGGTTGTGTCCCACCCCTCTGAAGGTATGGCATCAGGATCAAGGCCCTCATTAGATCAACCCACTGATGACCAATCCCAACCTTCCATCTCAAAAGACATCCCTCAGTCCATCCTTGAACGACCCACTCCCACAATCACCAAAAGGTTTGAAAGAAGAAAGGTGCACAAGGTTCCTTCCCTTGATGTACCTACTCAGAGCCCTAAGCCTTTAAGCCCTCAGTTGGAGCATTCTCCAATTGAGAATATCAACAGGGAAACCACAGGGGTGTCTCCCAACCCCAAGAAGGTGCTCTCTAAGGAGAAGGATGAGCATATGGGTGCTAAGGCTGCCACTACTTCTGCTAGCACAGAGAAGGACAGTGGTAACATAAATAAGACCTTCCCCATGGCAACTCTAAATGAGAAATCATTAGGAGGACCCAGGTGCCAAGAAACCAAGGGGGCAGTTAGTGCTTCTGCTAGGCAGAAGGCTTCTGCTAAAACTTCCAAGGATCCTTTAAAGAAGGTAAACACTTCTAAACAAGGTGAGGATAGATATAACTATGCTGAATTGATGGAAACCATTGGAAATGTCAACTTGGATGTTATGGCACAGAAGAAGGAGATTGAGCAACTGAAGACTGTGGTCACCTACCAACAGTCTCAAATTGAGAAGCTCAAGAAGATGGTCACCAAGTTGTTGCACAGAAAGAAAAGGGCAAGATTTGTGCTGAGAAGAAGAATTCCAACTGATGATGCTCCCAAAAAGGGGGAGTCAGAGTCAGAATCAGAAGCAGAACTGAATATGAAGGGTCCACAAGTTGAGGGGGAGACAGTTCACATGGAGACTGAGATGGAAATGGATAATGCACAGTTTAAGGGGGAGTCCAGTGCACAGAATAAGGGGGAGACAGAAAAGGTGGAAGAGCTTGTTAAAGCAGCAGAAACTACAACAGCAGCAGAAACCACAGCAGCAGAAACTGTTAATGCTGCTGAGTTTGAACAAGCAGCAGAAACAGTTAATGCTGCTGAAGGCCAAACAGAAAAAGCAGCAGTAACAGAGAAAGAGCCTGAAAGAGAAGTAGCAGCAGAAACTGTTAATGCTGCTGACTCTAAGCAAGCAGCAGAAACAGTTAATGCTGCTCAATCTACAAAGAAAGCAGAAACAGTAACAGAGAAGCTTACAGTAGAAGAAGTGAAGGTTGCAGAGGCTTTAATCAAAGCCAAACATGATACACCTCCAACTGCCAAGAAACAGGAAGAAACTGAGGATGCAAAGATGGTTTTCAGCAGAAAGAGAACAAAGTCTGTGTCTATTAAAAAGAAGTTTGTAAAGAAGCAAAAGGTAGAACCTGTTGAGAAACCAGTGGTAGAAGAGAAAGAAAAGGAAGAAGTTGCCAAGGATGAAGGACAAGGAGATAGTAAGACAGGTCAATCCAGTAAGGCACAATCACTTAGCAATGAACAATGTGACTTGTACATCACTATGGTTGATACTGAACCAATAAAAGTGACTCCATTAGACTCAAAGCCTCCTGAAATCAGTCACTGGGATACATTGATAGATGAGAGAAAGGAGTATATCAGACTCAAGAGAGCTGATGGGCAGTTTGAAGTCTACAGAACATGGGGACAAGTCATAAGAAGATGCTCAAGATCTGACTTGGAAGAGATGTTCAAAGTAGGCATGCAGATCTATGGCAACATGTTGACAGAAAGAGGTATGTCTATCACAAAGATGGTGTTAGAATACCTATGCCTAATGTTCAGACCAGAAGTAGTTCAGCACATAACAGCAAGACCTTTTCAAGCAGTAACCAACTGGATGCTCTATGAAAATTGTGGAGTGTATGTTATATCAATTGACAACACATATCAGGAGTATTATCTGGTGGATGAAATATACAATCACAGCATGAAAAGACTGAAAGGGATGTTACATGTAAAGTTGGTCTGCAACAAAGACTCTGCTATGGGAAGATTCTTGGTAAGAAGGATTGCAAATCAGAGTCTAGGTTTAAGTCCTGATCTGTGCGTATATGATGACTAAGTTTTGGAAGCATCATCTGAAGAACTTGACTTCTTTTCCTAAAAGTCAAGTTAGGGGGAGATTGTTGGGAACTGAAGATATGCTAAGTATGGTTAGTACTGCCAAGACAATTTTACTACTGCTAGTCAAGGTTACTACTGCTAAAAGAAGTTACTACTGCTAGAAGAAGTTACTACTGCTAGACATGATTAGTACTGCTGAGCTGGGTTACTACTGCTTGAAGACTGTGAAGGTTAATACTGCTGAAGGTCGTTAATGCTGCTGAGCCAAATCATTGTTAATACTGCTGACTTGATAAGTTTGGGATGCGATACTTTTGGAGACAAAGAAGGAATTGATCAAGATATGTTTAACGAAGATTCAGAAGATCAATTTACTTTTGATAGTTATCTTGTAATTACTTTTGTATAAATAGTATTGATAGATAGCTATTAGAATATACGAGAGAAGATACATAATATACAGAAGATATACGTGTGATATAGAATTCTATATTGATTCAAGAGTGAATTAACCTCAAGGTGTAAGAACCCTATTTCTAGAGAAGTAGAAGTCGTCTTGTTGAGCCTGTTCAACAAGATTGAGGTTTGGTGTAAAGCTTGTGAGTAATACAGTTTGATATATACAGTGTGTTGAATTCTATTGATTGTTATTTAATTGATTTAGAGTTCTATTCCGCAAGATTCTCTAAATTCTGTTTCTAAGAAGTTTAATTCTTGTTAAGAATCGATCCTAACAGTCGAGTATCCGGAAAGTCTAAGTTCCGGAAAGTGTTAGTATCCGGAAAGCTCTGGGTATCCGGTAAGTTCTGGATTATTGTGTCTGATTAAGAAATTGCCGATCTTTTAGGTGTCAAGTTGGATTAACTCGAGAGTAAAGCAAGTGTGCGTTCAGTATCATCAAGGTGAGTTCTCTCGACCCTTTTATGACGTACTATGGTTTACTGATATGGTTTCTTTTACGAGCATGAAACGTTTTATAAATGCTATACATGTTTTGCATGAAATGCATGTTTACTCAGCGAGTGAAATAATGCTTAACGTTTTCATAAACATGAGTTCGAAATGTTATGTGTATGCTATGTGGAGTCGGTTTACACGGTGGGGTCAGGGTACCAGGGGATTTGGTAATTCCTTGGGCATATGAGATTAGCTTCAAGGTTGGAATTCGTTTCCTCCTACATGAAGGAACAGGGGGTCCACTTGGACTCCGGTGTAGCCGAGAGGGTGTCCGTTAGGCCCCGATCGTGGTAGCTTATGCGATCCCTGAACCCTGTGTTGAACCTTGATTGATGCTTATGTGAAGGATATGAATTGTTTTCAATGAAATGATTTTATACTGAGATAAATATTTTATGGAGGGAATTCACTAGACCTTTTGGTCTAACCCTCGCTTTTCAAAAACTAAACCATTTTCAGGTAAGCGTGTTACGGGTTCTTCTAATAAGAACTAAGAGATGGCATGGAGGATTTGGAGCTTAGAGCGACTCCAAGTTTTGATTATGATGGCTTTAGATATAGTGCTCGACTGTGGATTTAGAGACTTCCGCTGTCAATTTTGTTTAGCATACTTAAAAGATGATTTAAAGACGAGTTGACCTATGTAATTCGAATGCTTATTGATATTGCATGTTATGTTTTTGGGACGTTACAAATGGTATCAGAGCCTAAGTTTTAGGGATTTAGGTGACCAGTCGGGCCTAAACTTAAACTGTAAGATGAGGAACACAGCCGAGACATAGGATTGCCTCTAGGAACGATCACTATAAATGCGCTTAGGAATAAGGTGCCAAGGACAAACGTGTAAGGTAAGTTTGGGTTTACACCTGGCCAGTGTAATTACGAACTTACAGGTACATGTGCGTGCTTACAATACATTACTTATAGAAAATTTGTTGTGTCATGTCTAGCAAGGATTATTATCGGTTTCTTTCAGTTTAGCGCTATGGCTGGGAGAACGTTGAGGAATAGGTCAGCAAGATCCCTGAGGGATAGACCGAGCTCCATTGTTTGGGGAGTGTCGTGTAAGATCATATATGATGTGATGTATGTATGCACCGAAGAGAGGAAATGTTGTATAGAATATTATGAGTCGTCTAGAGGTAGCTCTTCGTGGACTCGAAGAGGGTGGATGTTGAGTTTGAGTAAGACTCCTGTTTCAGGAGAGTCCCAGATCAAGAGATTGTGAAGTAGATCAGTTCGGATGATAAGGAAAGACAGTGTCGAAATCTTGAAAGTGTCAATGGAGCCCTGACTTCCTAGTCGAGCTTTTCAATGGCAGGATAAATGAAATAAGATACCTATAGTGAATTGAAAGCATGTAGAAGTAGAAAGTGAGATAGTTGATCAAAACGAAAGTAGTATGAAATGGTTGAGTAAGTGAGATGTAGAACGCATGTACAGCGAGTTGTTGCATGACCGAGAGGATGACCATTGGTCGTAGGTAAAGTGTCAAGGATATGATGCGTGAGTAAGGCGGTTGACCTTGTTAGAGTGAGTAGCCTTCAATAGCAAGTAGAGTCTCATGCATGGCGTTCTTTTATGTAACATGAAGTTTTCACGATTTAAGTTAAATGTGTAAATATAAATTTTGATCGAAAATGAGTCAGAATGTGCACGTGTATGTTCAAAGAAAAGGTGATTTCATTCACATTGCACATTGAAATTTTGAGCTTAACGATTTGCAAAGTATTTCACGCTTTTAATGATAAGTTAAATTGTTACAAAAAGTTCAAGAAAATGGTTACCTGCAATTCATTTATAACCAAAATGCTTATTGACCTATTGATAGCATACAAATGAGTGTGAGAACCGACTAGCTTACTTTGTGTCGGTAATTCTTTCGAAATTGTGTCATATGAAAATATTTTCATTCAATATATCACTGTCGTAATAACATCGTTTAGATTGAGTAAGATTAAGGTTCACGGGAAGATGTATGCAAGCGATTCTCGAATCGTTGTGCAGGGTATTGAAGTTATAAGAGTGATGAGGTCATGTGTACCCAAGTTGTTTTCAAGTGTTGTTTATTTAAAATGATAAAATGTACGAAATGATTTATCTACTGCGTTGTCATGCATGAAGGCTATTAACTCACTAGGTCGTAAGATATTACATGTTAAGCTAAGGAAGAACTCCAAGAGTGGAAAAGTGTCGGACAAATCAGGAAAGAATGTTGTAGCTTTAGTATTTGTGTTCAAGAGGAAAGGTGAACAGTGGTAGAGTCAGAAGTGAATTATAGTATTGGTTATATGAGGGTTTCCACCCTTGTTAGGTAACTGGATGTACGGTTGTTGAGGGACGGATTGGGCCCAGGGGAAGGAGTAGAAGTCATCAAGGTGTTGGTATTAGCAACTCGTTGAGTAGTGTTGAGAGGCAGAAGCGAAATGTCCACGGTGTTGGATATGAGTTTTGAGGTGAGCTTGTAATATTGATGTTACAGGAGTAAGTTTAGAAAAGAGGGAGACGTATTATGAAGTGGTTATGATATGTTGGTAGGATTAGGTTCCGTAAGGAACCCTTGTTAAAGAATAAGTTAAGAAAGTAGTTACAGGTTATCTGTTGTTGTAAAAGTCGACAGTTGTGTAAGGTGTCCGAGGCCGAAGTCTTGAACCAGAAGGTTGGAAGTTGATAGAACACCTTGTAGGGGTGTTAAGAGGATGAGAAGTTATTGTTTTGAATAAGCGTTCTATTTACGAAGTATGGAGGGTTCGTAGAATGATGAGGTAAGTAGCATGAGCGAAGCGAGTGTGTAGACTTTATCGTTTAGTAAGGGACTGTGCCCAGCTTACGTAAGAGATCGAATCGTAAAGAGCTAGCTAGAATGTATGTGTTTGAGCTAATTGAGAACTCGTGAGTTATAGTTCAGCAAGTTGATAAAGGACTAAGCAGCGAGATAGGCTCGATTTTATGCGGGTAATTTTGAAGGCGAGTTTAAATTGTGTATGGACGATCATGAGAGATCTGGTCTGCAGTGTGATGTTATGGGCAAAGAGTGTAAGGATGTGTAGTGACAATATTTGTCAAGCTAAATATGCCAGCTAGTGTCGTAGTAATGTGGTGTTAGAGAGAGAGGAAGCATCAGATAGAAACCTTTTGGGGGTTTCGGATGAGGTGTGCGACTTGTTAACCAGGTTGTTGGAGCACGTAGGGTGTAAGTTGACGTTGTAATATGATTAAGTTCGTGATAGAATGACGGAGTGATGGTGGGTAGTTACTCAAATAAGAAACCAATTGTTTTGTGATTGTAAGAGTCGCTAAGTAAGCATATTTTGGGATAATTGGAAGTTTAAAGAAGATGATGGGTGTGTTAGTCAAAATGAGGTGGAATAGATGTGAACTCCTTAAAGAATGTGAGCTGCTGCTTATGAGTGAAAGATTAGTCTGAGAAAGTAAAAGTTGGAGATTAAAGAATGTATAGTGACGTCGAACACTGGTGTCGTTTCGAGACGACTTAGTTGAATGCCTTAAGTTAGGATTTTGGTGCAACTGTTTGGTTATGTAAGTATTGTGAAGGTGGTATCAGCATGTGGAAAGGTCAGGAGAGAGGGGCAAGTAATGTTTGATGGGCGGTGCTCCACGCTAACGTGGGGAAGTGAAGACCGTATGTCGAAATAAGTGGGTAAGTTGGAAGTAGTAAGTTTGACAGTAATGCCGAGAGGTGCAGTGTTGTGTAGATTGTCACTGATAAGTGTGCGAACTTTTGGAAAGAGTATTGAGGAAGAGAATTGTGTATGATTTTGTGCAGGAAAGAAGTGGATGAGGCAACTGAATGAGTTAAGTTAGTGACTTTGTGAGAAATGTGTTGATCCAAACCCTCAGTGATTTGATAATGACCATCTCTTATAAACTTAGTGAAAATTGTAAGTAAACAATATGTATCAGAGTTTCACTATCGCTGATAAGTACTAAGATCTTACAGTACCGCTGATAGGAACTCTCGCTCTTTAGATTAAACATTCAACGAAACTGTTCAACATAATACTCTGAGCCTGTTCAGTACTTATGGTGATCGCTGATAAGTTAGTTGTTTACTTATAATCCCTGAAGACAAGTTTCACGTCAACATAGGTTCTACGCTGAAGTCGAAGATCAAGCTCAAGAACCAGCGACAAGTCTCCTAATGAACTGATGCGGATCAGCGAAGACTCAGATTTGTCCACTCAACGTGAAATATCAAGTACAAGACTTTAGCTATCGCTGAACTCTATCATTCGCTGATAAAGAATGATAAATCGCTGAATCAACGAAAAACTGATCATGAAGTCCTCCGTACAAAGTATCTTTGTCTTAACCACCCTTGCACGACTCCGTACGATATGTCAGAAAAAGAACCTCCTTATTGTCTGAATTCGTACAACCTCTCTGATACTACACTGTTCAACATGCGGCTACTAAGGTTGTCAACAAAGGTCAATGACATGCAACCAATCAGCTGCTGGCACGTGTAAAGTGTAAACTGCAATGCATTAAATGTATGCAGTATATAAGAAGAAGAACTCACTTCATTTTTGAAGTAACTTGCTAACTCTGGACAAGTTCATCCTTCTTATCTTGAGATAGGTTATTATTAGTAATTTCCTTCTCCTTCTTAGTGCAAGAAACTTAGTGTTCCAACTTGTTTAGATTTAGGATTTATCCTTAATCTTGTTTCCGCAACAAGCTGTAAATTGTTAATGATTTATCAATAAACAATTTAGAAAAGTAAAATCTGTGTGTTTGTATTTAACCCCCCCCCCCCCCCCTTCTACAAACTTGTATAGCCCTTCGGGACCAACAAAATGTTTAAACGAATTGGTCGTGCAGTGATTAAGCTAGTGAGAATAGTAGGGTGTGACCATGGTTACTCCTCCCAGTTGTGTGAGGTTAACCGGAGTTATGTTTCAGGATAAGTTTAATTCGAGTAGGTGGACACTTCAACAATGGGTTTGGAGGTTCCTACTCTTAGTTACGTATGAGTATGGAGTAGTGAAGTGGTAGGGATATGAGAGATGGTTGACGAACTATGGTCTAGGTGGTTCGAGAAAAGAGAAATGTTATCTGCATAGACGAGTGTTGGGTGGTGCAAAGTTGTGAGTTGTGATACGATGAAGGAACTCGGGATTGTGAGTTGTCGGGATGTACAGGGTTGGCCTTGTGCCAAGCTGTCAAGTGAGTGATTGTTTCTTAGTAAATGAATCTCTTGTTGTAGCGGGGGATTCCGCCAAGTTCCTCCCTAAAGGAAGTATAGATGCATGAGAAGCCTTTGTAATCTACTGTGTCGAGATCGTTCGAGTAGGAACAGTAGTCTACGAGTTAGAGTACCGTAAGAACTGAAGGGAATACACCCATTATTCCAGGTTTCGAATTTAGTGAGGTTGTTGACTGAGTCAGAATGTGGCTTTACTTTAGAGAAGTGTCAGTTTTAGTGTGGGCAAGATATCCGCATCTCTTCCAATAAGGAATTCCGGGGACGGAATTCTTTTAAGGGGGGAGTGTTGTAACAACTGGGTTTTCTTTGTAAGTATGAAATTTTAGTGTCCTTTATGCAAGAAATGAAAGTTAAGTTGAGGGACTTGTTTGCAATTAGTGAAAGGTATTTAATGGCACAAAACCCTAGGGAAACCTCTATTTGTTTTGCTCAGTGTGTTTTCTTGTGGTGGGAGACGATTTGGAGCAAGGAAGAAGAAGAAGAAGAAACAAAGAGAGGGAAAATCAGAGAAGGTAATTCCCTTTAGTTTTCTGGCTACTAATTGTTTAATGTTCCTCTCCTTGTGATCTAAGTAATTTGATGAGAAACCTTTGATTTTCATTGTGTTCTTCACCAAAATGCCCTTAAGTGTGTTTTGTGGGTTTTTGTCCTTATAGACCGATTTAAGGGATTAAAAGTGGATTAAATGAATGCTTAGGTTTGGTGGATGAACCCTTAGGTTTGTCTAATCGAATTAATGGCAGAAAATGGGTTTTATGATCACATTTAGATTATGGTTTTCGAACAGCCCGTGGTTTCCGGACATCGCCCCATCCGGACAGTAGTGTCCGGACAGTGGGGGTTTCCGGGTGTGGGTTATAGAGACCGGGTGTAAGAAGTTTTCGGGTAGGTTCTAGAGTCCGGATAAATATGTACGGAAAGGGACTAATGTTCGGGATAGTAACGTCCGGAAAGTCCTAAGCATCCGGTAAGTGTCGAGTATCCGGAAAGTCTAAGTTCCGAAAAGTGTTAGTATCCGGAAAGCTCTGGGTATCCGGTAAGTTCTGGGTTATTGTGTCTGATTAAGGAATGGCCGATCTTTTAGGTGTCAAGTTGGGTTAACTCGAGAGTAAAGCAAGTGTGCGTTCAGTATCATCAAGGTGAGTTCTCTCGACCCTTTTATGACGTACTATGTTTTACTGATATGGTTTCTTTTACGAGCATGAAAAGTTTTATAAATGCTATACATGTTTTGCATGAAATGCATGTTTACTCAGCGAGTGAAATAATGCTTAACGTTTTCATAAACATGAGTTCGAAATGTTATGTGTATGTTATGTGGAGTCGGTTTACACGGTGGGGTCAGGGTACCAGGGGATTTGATAATTCCTTGGGCATATAAGATTAGCTTCTAGGTTGGAATTCGTTTCCTCCTACATGAAGGAACAGGGGGTCCACTTGGACTCCGGTGTAGCCGAGAGGGTGTCCGTTAGGCCCCGATCGTGGTAGCTTATGCGATTCCTGAACCCTGTGTTGAACCTTGATTGATGCTTATGTGAAGGATATGAATTGTTTTCAATGAAATGATTTTATACTGAGATAAATGTTTTATGGAGGGAATTCACTAGACCTTTTGGTCTAACCCTCACTTTTCAAAAACTAAACCATTTTCAGGTAAGCGTGTTACGGGTTCTTCTAATAAGAACTAAGAGATGGCATGGAGGATTTGGAGCTTGGAGTGACTCCAAGTTTTGATTATGATGGCTTTAAATATAGTGCTCGGCTGTGGATTTAGAGACTTCCGCTGTCAATTTTGTTTAGCATACTTAAAAGATGATTTAAAGACGAGTTGACCTATGTAATTCGAATGATTATTCTATGAGATTGCATGTTATGTTTTTGGGACGTTACAACTTTTGGTTTATGGTATTTTTTTAGGGAAGGGTATCCTAAGCTATGTCTAGACTAATCCTTTGACAAATTATGACTGTAAGACATCAACCCTGATTAAACATCAGTGGCCATAATTGTTGTGTACGCCTGAATTCGAACCCTGGACAGATGGGATATTCCACCACATCCTCAGGGCCTTAACCAGTACGCCACAACCCTTGTGATTATGGTTTATCGGTATTTTCTCGACCATGAATTAACAAGTGAACGTTAATGGATATTTCTTATATACGATAATGTACAAATCAAAAAGATCAAATTGAATACACTAATAACATTATATAACACACTAAATGTTCATTGACGATTTGATAATACCCGAATTACAGGTAGAGCCCAACATCTTTCGGGTTAAAAGTTCAAATCTCACCAAAAATAAAGAATGTACATTGAGTATTTGTTGTATATAAATATCATATACTTTTTTTGGTAACTGAGGGTTTCCGGACCAGTTTACGTGTACCGACTAATCCCGGGCGACCACGAATGGCCTGAAGTCATCGCAGGTGAACCTCAATGGCCACAAGGACTTTGACAACGCCTGAATTTTAACTGAGTAGAGAAGATTTTCGACTACATCCTCCAAATACTTTACCAGTACGCTACAACGGATCGGAAGTGGTTAAAAAAATGATATAATACATGAATGTATGCCCACTTTTTGTACACATTTACAGGCATTCAATTTATAACTTCTGCAGCATGTGCAGCACAAGTTGTACCTTCATATGATATTTAAGTAGCGGAATGCCGAGATTGCCCTTCTCAAATAGATAGAGATTGTCCTTTTATTAAGACAAATAGAATTACAAAAAAATATATGCATTGCTGCAGGATCCATGCAAACAAGGTACTCCTATATCATAACGGTTCACGGGAGTTCATTGCATGCAAGGCTGGCATCAATTACTTAATAATTTTCAGATCCAAGTAATTAATTTTTATATTCCATTTTCTTATAGAACTTGTGAATCTCTTTTTCTTAGAAATTGTGATAGTTTAATATAATGTCTGATTTAATTAATCATCACATCATATCAAATAAAAAACTCATTTATATAAATGAACGTAAAATCTACAATAATATATGAAAACACAAAAAGCTGAATCCAAAACTCTCCTCGTTGTAAAGTTATCCAACTTGTTCAGTGACAGATTACCCAGGAGGTGATCCATGGGTATTTTATCGAAAAACATCGGATTCCACCAAATCATTGGTATTTTCTGGGTAATCACCGACGGAAATTTTCTTGGGTATATAAATTAATTTTGTGGGTAAAAGTCATTTATTTTGTAGTGTTGTTGATGGATCAAAATGTGTATCCCTTAGATGCATGTTTTATGAATAAAATAATACTCTTCTTTATCTATATAAACCCTAGGATATATCGCTTGCTAATACTCATCTTTACATCCCTCGATCAAACTCAAACTAAACCACATTCTGGCAAATAGTATGGCTTTCAGCAAATCTTCAACTCTCTTCCTAGCCATCAACCTCCTGTTCTTTGTAGCCACAAAGGCATGCTTCACTTGCCACACTCCCAACCTTCCTCCTGTGCCTGAAAAAACTAGTCCTAAGGGCAATTGCCCCAGGGATGCCCTGAAATTAGGGGTTTGTGCTAAGTTGCTTAATGATTCCATTGGGGCTGTCATCGGGAACCCGCCGGACCATCCTTGCTGCTCGGTCCTTGGCGGCCTTCTCGACCTTGAAGCTGCAATCTGCCTTTGCACTGCTTTGAAAGCCAATGTTCTTGGGATTAACATTAATATTCCTATCTCACTTAGCTTGCTTATTAACACTTGTGGCAAAGAGCTCCCCACGGACTTCATTTGTGCCTAAAATTGAAGAAACCCTTGGCCCTTTTTTCAGGGCACAGCAACTTAACATTGTGTAGGATTTTCATTTTTCTTAAGCGGGTTTTACTCTCCGGCGTGATTTCCGAGTTCCACTTTCGTAGCATTTCTTTCTCAGTTTAGATATGATGTTTGTTGAGATTCAGTAGTTAGGATCAATTGTTCATGTCATTGTAGTATTTTGATTTTAACAATGTATTGTATTTGTACCCTTCCACTAATTTGAAATCTATGCCATAATTGATCATTTGATTGTCTGGAACTTGTTCAAGACAAGATAATCTTACCTTGATTGTCGTTCAACAAATTAGTCACGAAAAAAACTTATGCACCTTTAATT
Source organism: Saussurea involucrata (assembly GCA_033807775.1). Taxonomy (NCBI): domain Eukaryota; kingdom Viridiplantae; phylum Streptophyta; class Magnoliopsida; order Asterales; family Asteraceae; genus Saussurea; species Saussurea involucrata. Next base: position 100,175,488 of record CM066321.1, on the reverse strand, counting down.
TGGTTTCCAGGGATTTTGAGAAGCATCTTGTACACTCTTTTTCTCCTTAATTCACTACTAAACAACAGACCTTTTCCGGCGGAAAGCATGGTTTCCGAAGGATTTCCGGCAGCCGGAAAAAGAGGCTCCACAAATACAATTTTCCAATGGAATTTCCAGCGAATTTACCTCTTCTGGAGGATAATCCGGAAATCCGCCAGTAAACATTTTTCAGTTTTTTTGTTTTCTTGACTTACTAATTAAATTAGTAATTAAGGTTATGTTTCCGGCGAATTTCCATCCGCCGGAAATTTTATAAACTTTAATTTTTTTTAAATAAATTAAATAATTAAAGTAAACTACAGGCGGAAATAGCACACAAACCGATACACACAGGGGCGGAGCCATTAATTTATGCAAGAGGGTGCACCATATAGAATAAAAATAAAAGTTGACACTTTAAAAATGACAAAAGTGTCAATATTATATTGATTATATTCGACATTTACATATTTAACAATGACCTCGATGAGTTTTCATTTTCTAGAACTTATCTATGATATATTCATTATCAATCTCGGTAAAAATATATTTTGCAATATAAGCAACCAAGCAATCATTCATCCATTGATCTCCCATTCTATCACGCAACCTATTCTTCACGAGCTTCATAGCTGAAAACGTCCTCTCACAATTAGTTTGTTTGGGTTGATTTGTGGTTGTGGTCCTAAATGAATGTTTTTATTTTTATAATTAATATGTGGCCTTAAACAAATGGAAAGATAGTTGGTCAGGTGGAGCCAATGCATCTTCCAGCCCACCAAAAACTAAACTATGTTTTAAATCATTAATTATAATATACTAAAAATTTTACCAAACAATGAGGAGGTGCCAATGCATCTTCTGGTGCAAAGGTACCTCCGCCCCTGGATACACATAAAAAGTCTGGCGGTGCTTGTGACGATTGCGACGAAAACTATTGAACTACTAATTTTGTTATTTAGAAAAATTAATATTTTTTCCGTTTGAAATGACCATCGTAGTGATTTCTTGATATTATTTCTGGCGTAATGTATCTGGGGATCCGTCGAAAATAATATTTAAACAAAATAATTTGTTGATATTAAAAAATTAATTTTTAGTAATTAAAATTTCTGATGGATTTTAATTAATTACAATAATTAATTAAAATCTGTCAAAAGTTAATTTAATTATTTTTAATATTAAATAAATAAATAAAAATAAAGAGATCCTTTAGATCCCATATTCATGTTCCAAATGATAAAATCAATATCAAGATACGAAAATCACTAATGTTATATTATTGATTGTAGTGAAAGAATTTTTACAATGAGAGTTTTCTTTGTAAACACATTAAGAATGACCAAGAGTTCTCTTTAAACTAGCTTATCACAAGCTATTTATACCAAGGGTGTTACAAGCCAACACCTCAAGGCACTCACACAAAATTACACTATTACCCTTAAATCTTGAATACAATATATTTGCACCTAATAATTTCCCCTTTTGAATTCAAGATTTAAAAAAAATTGCATGGTCTTCAGCTCCTTCTTCTTCAAATCTTTAACTCCTTTTCAAATCTTCAATCTATTCAGGAAACTTCATCTTTAAACAAACTCTCCTTTTTCAAGAAAACATCAATCTTCTCAAATACTAATATTCTGAATAAGCTCTGAATGATTTTTAAACAATCTCCTCCATATTAAGAGCCGACTTTTCAAGCAATCTTCTCTCAACTTTAAAATACATCACTTTCAACACTTCCATTAAACAAACTTTAATGTTCCCTGGTCTTCTCAAATTACATATCTTTAGCACAAATTTTCTCCTTTTTCTATCTCCCTTATCTTTGAGCTATGTATTTTCGCCATATAAATTCCTTCTTTAGCTTTATCTCCAAAACCATACTCATTCAATAATCCATTTAAAAGATTGAAACCAATAATCCATCTATCCGAACAAATTTCTCTCTTCTGATCAGAACTTTGATTCATCACTTATAAATCTCTTTGACTCATCTCCCCCTTTTTGATGATTGTGAGCATCATGATCATCAAAACCTCTTTCAATTTTTGATCAACATCAATGATTCAAATATCAATGAACTTTTGATCTCCCCTTTGTATAAAATACCGATTGAACATAAGAACCATCCGTCAATTCCATAATGTGTTTTTGAATCAAAGAATGAAATAGTTAATAATGCATATAAGTAGCACGGAGCCACTTAGTACAACGGATGTACATTGAAAAGGAGTTTTTATGATGTTCACTCCCCCAGGGCTTCCATTAAATCATTGAGAACACAATGGAATCTCTATGAATGTTAAAACAACAAAACATATTCCCCGTGTGAATGTGCATGTGTTAGAAAGAATTTAAGCATATTGTGCTTTATTAGCCTCAAAATGTGTAAACTATTGAGACACAATAAGTTTTCTACGGACTCGATGTGCATAATTGAAGTGTGAAGGTGGGACAGACTCCCTTCTTTTTCAATATCCAAACCTTTTTAATGAAGATTAGATAAAGTATGTGTTGCTTCCCCATGAAAATTTTGAAACATTTCTTTGTTGAGAAAGAAATGAGTAGCTAGTGGGGTTAAAGCAAGAGTTGGCATGGGCTCACTGTTTGTTTCAATGATGGTAACCAAAGAATTGTGAACCAATCAGTAAATGTGGTTGCCCGACTAAGAATTTGTTGGTGCAAAGTTCTTTTTTTTTAAATCTGTCTCACACCCTCTGTCTGTTTTTATCTTCTCACTTTTAATCAAACTCTCATTTACATTTTACCGATCAACATAATGAGATTATTCAACCGTATAGGTTATCTCCCCCACTGTTTGATATATGACCCCTCACCCCTTAATCACTCAAGGATTACTTATTGGGTAGGGTCCACAGGTTGTGGTGAATCCATGGAACTGCAGTATGATCTCACATTGTTCCCATGAAAATATATCCTAAAAATATGTTGTGTTGTCCAACAAAAGATATGATTCTTTTGTATATAAACTGGTGAACAAAGAATCTCAACAATATAAGCGCATTTGAAAAAATGTTCTTATATATCATTATTATTTGAGCATGATGATTTCTCAAAACAAGGATATTCACAGAATGAATGATTTTCGTAGACTTGTTTGAGAATTTGAAAAATCAAATGTCATAAGATATAAAGATGAAAGGTTAGGTTCATGAAAGATTGGAATATTGTTTATATATACAAATATAAACAAGCTTGAATGAATCACTTAGTATGAAAGAATGTTGGTGATTTTAGTGAAATCATCGGTCATTTTGTGTAATTGGATTCACAAAAGAAAATAATGGGGTTGATAGCTAAGCTATAACACGAGTTAGGAGGTGTGGAGTGCACACTCGTGTAAGCTAACTAGAACCCGGGTTTGTTGGACGGTTAAAATTGGAAGTTACAATGTGTTTTCTTGAGCAGGGCGTCGGGGCCAGTGTTGGCGCCAGTTGGCTGGCGCCAAGACTGGCGCCAAGACTGGCGCCAAGACTGGCGCCAAGCACTGGAATGTTGCCCGCGCCGATTGTGGCGCCAAGCCTGGCGCCAAGCTCTGGAATGTTTACCCGCGCCAGTGGCGCCAGTTGACTGGCGCGGAGACTGGCGCCGAGTGTCTGGTGCCTCTTCCAATTTGTAACCGACGTCCATAATCACACAATCAATCTCATTAATGAGATGATTATTTCCTGAATCAATACAGCGTAGGTTACATTTCTAAGGTGTATATATGGATCGATTTCTGCCTTAATCAATACACTGAAAAATGAGAGATTATCCCCGAGAGAATTTCGTGATACCCGGGCAGAATAGGGTCGAAATATCTCTTACGGAAAGCGAGCTCTACGCGATCTCTGGTTCTATCCGAGTTATACTAATCGTCTCTTTTTCTCATCTCCTCCACAACACATACAAATCCCCCAACAATCGTAAGAGATATTTATCATCGTGAAGAGAGATGGCGGGTGATCAAACCGTGAGAGACATGACTTCCAAGTTCACAAAACTTGAGAAGTTTGAAGGCGTGGATTTCCGTAGATGGCAGAAGAAGATGCACTTCTTGTTGACAACATTGAAGGTGGTATATGTGCTAAGCACCCCGATACCGGAGCTAATGGAGAACGAGACGTTGGTGGTTACCCGGCGTCGCGGCAAGTGAGAGAATGATGACTACATCTGTCGTGGCCACATCTTGAACGGTATGTGTGACTCCCTCTTCGATATCTATCAAAATGTGGAATCCTCCAAAGAGCTATGGGACTCTCTCGAGTCAAAATACATGGCCGAGGATGCTTCTAGTAAGAAGTTCCTCGTTAATAATTTTAACAATTACAAAATGGTGGAATCAAGAATGGTGATGGAGCAATACAATAAGCTCCTTCGCATTCTAGGCCAATATGCTCAACACAATATGAAGATGGACGAATCCATCTCCGTATCGAGCATAATTGATAAACTGCCTCCCTCTTGGAAAGACTTTAAACACATGTTGAAACACAAGAAGGAAGAGTTGTCTCTTGTGCAACTCGGTAGTCACTTGCGCATAGAGGAATCTCTTCGGGCGCAAGAGGCTGAGAAACCTAAAGTAAAGGAGGTTTCTGCACCTTCGGTGAACATGGTGGAAGAGGGGAAATCTAACAATTTCAAGGGAAAACGGAAGTTCAACGAAGCCAAGAAAGGGCCCAACAAAAAGGTTAAATTAACCTGTTGGACCTGTGGGATGACCGGCCATCTCAAGCGGGATTGTCGGGTTGTCAAGAATAAGGGTGGAGCAAGAACGAGTGGAAGTGGGCAAGGATCCAAGGATCAAAACCCACGGCAAGGTCAGTTTCTTGACTTTGGTTTAAATTCAAATTTGGATTATGTGCCACTGATATCCGAATCATTTTATGTGCAGGATAATGATGTTTCTTGGTGGATCGACTCGGGTGCTACAAGTCATGTGTGCAAAGATAGTCGTTGGTTCACTTCTTTGGAACCGGTTGAAGACGGATCACTGCTTCGCATGGGGAACGAGTCGATGGCTCCCATTCTTGGAAGAGGCTTAGTTAGGCTAGAATTCAGTTCTGGCAAAGTAGATGAACTTTTTAATGTTTTGTTTGTACCGCGAATTCGAAAGAATTTGGTTTCCGGTAGTATTTTGAATAAGTTAGGGTATAGGCAAGTTTATGAGTCGGACAAGTTTATCTTGTCAAAGGGTGGCTCTTTTGTAGGATTTGGTTATTTGCTTAATAATATGTTTATGTTGAATTTGAATAAAATGAATGTTGTTTCAAATTCTGTTTTTATTGCAAATAATGTTTGTGTTGATTCTAATTTATGGCATGCGAGACTTGGTCACGTTATTTTTAAACGGATGGTTGAAATGTCAAAAGACGGTCTTATTCCGGCTTTTGATATAAAGACTGATAAGTGTAAAACTTGCATGTTAACAAAGATCACTAAACAACCTTTTCCTAACGTGAAAAGGGACTCTTCGGTACTTGAATTAATTCATAGTGATCTTTTTGATTTGCATTCAACAACGTCTTTTGGTAATAAAAAGTATGTTGTCACTTTTATTGACGACGCTTCACGTTTTTCTATGTTTATTTGTTACATTCAAAAGATGAAGCGTTGTTTAAATTTAAAGTTTTTAAAACGGAGGTTGAATTGCAAATGAATGGCTTAATAAAGTGTTTACGTACCGATCGTGGTGGGGAGTTTTACGACCCCATGTTTTTCCAATCCGTAGGAATCATTCATGAGACTACGGCGCCTTATACACCACAGCAAAATGGTGTGGCGGAACGGAAAAATAGAGTTCTCAAAGAAATGGTGAACTCTATGTTATCCTACTCTGGTTTGAGTGATGGATTTTGGGGTGAAGCCATGTTAACGGCTTGTTATTTGCTGAATCGAGTTCCCAATAAAAGGAACAAGATTACCCCATATGAACTTTGGTTCAAGAAAAGGCCGAACTTGAGTAATATTCGAGTTTGGGGCTGTCGAGCGGTCGTTCGACTACCCGAACCCAAAAGGAAGACTTTGGGTGAGAAAGGCATTGACTGCATCTTTGTTGGATATGTCGAGCATTCCAAGGCTTATAGGTTCTATGTTATTGAACCTAATGATTCTATAGCGATTCACACCGTTATAGAATCGAGAGATGCGATATTTGATGAGACTAGATTCTCTTCAATGCCGAGGCCTAAGGATATAGTTCCAAATACTAGTGAAACTAGTGAGGTTGAAGAACAAGCAATTGTTCCAACCGAATCTTCGATGCTTCGAAGGAGCAAAAGAGGAAGGATTGAAAAATCATTTGGTCCCGATTTCCAAGTATACTTGGTAGAGGGATCAAGAGATGAGATTGGATCCCAATTCCTTTACTGTTATAGTGTTGAGGAGGATCCAAAATCATTTGATGAGGCTATGAAGTCTCAAGATATTGCTTTCTGGAAAGAAGCAATACATGATGAAATGGACTCCATCATGGGAAATAATACTTGGGTATTAACGGACTTGCCACCGGGTTGCAAACCTTTGGGTTGCAAGGGGATCTTCAAAAGGAAGATGAAAGTGGATGGGTCAATCGACAAGTTCAAGGCTCGATTAGTGATCCAAGGCTTTAGGCAACGGGAAGGCATCGATTATTTTGATACATATGCCCCGGTTGCAAGAATCTCCACTATTAGATTGTTGATAGCCTTAGCCGCTATTTACAATTTGGTGATTCACCAAATGGATGTCAAAACGGCATTCTTGAATGGTGACTTGGAGGAGGAAGTTTACATGAAACAACCGGAAGGTTTTGTTATGCCCGGAATGGAGCATAAGGTGTGTAAACTTGTAAAATCATTGTATGGATGAAACAAGCACTCAAACAATGGCATCAGAAATTTGATGAGGTTATCTTGTCCAACGGTTTTATGATAAACCAAGTGGACAAGTGTGTATATAGCAAATTTGATTCATCCGGTAACGGTGTAATCATTTGCTTATATGTTGACGACATGTTGATCTCTGGCACCGACCAAAATCAAGTTGGGAAAACCAAAGAATTTTTGTCGTTGAGTTTCTCCATGAAAGATATGGGAGAGGCGGAAGTGATCCTTGGTATTAGGATCAAGCGTGAGAACAAAGGGATTGCCATTACGCAATCTCACTACATTGAGAAAGTTTTAAAGAAATTTAATTGCTTTGATTGTTCTCCGGTGAGTACCCCATGGGATCCGAGTGTGAAGCTTATGCCCAATTCGGGTGAAGCGGTGTCACAACTCGAGTACTCAAAGGCTATAGGATGCTTGATGTATGCCATGACAAGCACTAGGCCGGATATCGCATTTGCCATAGGAAAATTGAGTAGATATACTAGTAATCCTACTATTCATCATTGTCAAGCGATAAGATGAGTATTCAAATACTTAAAGAAAACCATTGATTATGGTTTGTCATATGTCGGGTTTCCTTCGGTTTTGGAGGGATATTCGGATGCAAGTTGGATTACCAATTTGGAAGATCACTCTTCCACGAGTGGTTGGGTGTACTTGCTTGGGGGAGGTGCCATTTCTTGGGCTTCCAAGAAGCAAACTTGCATCACGAGTTCGACTATGGAGTCGGAATTTGTGACGTTAGCCGCTGCCGGTAAAGAGGCAGAATGGCTAAGGAATTTGGTCCATGAAATTCCATTATGGCCGAAACCAATATCACCCATTTCTATCCGTTGTGATAGTGAGGCTACCTTGGCTAAAGCTTATAGCCAAGTGTATAATGGCAAGTCTAGACACTTAGGTGTTAGACATAGCATGATTCGTGAGCTAATTACGAATGGGGTGATTTCGGTTGAGTTTGTTCGGTCGCAACAAAATCTAGCGGACCACTTGATGAAGGGGTTAGCTAGGGACTTGGTTCACAAGTCGGTGATAGGGATGGGATTAAAGTCCATCTAAATCTCTAACGGTGAGATAACCAATTCCCTTCTAATACAACGTTAGAAGTTGAATTCAATGGGGAAGCCCACTCTAAGAGATTGGAGCACAAGACGGTCATCCCAAGGTGTGTGCTCGGTACTGCAAGTGAAGGAGGTAATTGTTCTTTTGTAAAAATGCATGTGCAGGTGCATGAGGAAAAGAACTACCTATATGAGTGGGAAGTGTGGCCGCTTCAAGAAACTTGGACTTGGCGTTGATGCACTCATGAATGGATAAGGACACATGGCCTGTATAGTGTCAAGTTTATGCTTTAGAAATTTTAAATTCATGTGTATGTTATTTTCTGGTACTCAAATGGGTTGACGGGTTCAATCCTTAGGACACTCGGATTCTCGAGTATTTGAAATGTGTAATGTACTAAGATGGAAATTCAATCTTTTAGATATTTTCATTTATGCATGAGTTTGTTTACCTGTATTGTAATTTTATTTGTGAATCAAGGATTGCACTAAAATGGGGGAGGATTGTTGGTGATTTTAGTGAAATCATCGGTCATTTTGTGTAATTGGATTCACAAAAGAAAATAATGGGGTTGATAGCTAAGCTATGACACGAGTTAGGAGGTGTGGAGTGCACACTCTTGTAAGCTAACTAGAACCCGGGTTTGTTGGACGGTTAAAATTGGAAGTTACAATGTGTTTTCTTGAGCTGGGCGTCGGGGCCAGTGCTGGCGCCAAGACTGGTGCCAAGCACTGGAATGTTGCCCGCGCCGATTGTGGCGCCAGTTGGCTAGCGCCAAGACTGGCGCCAAGCTCTGGAATGTTTACCCGCGCCAGTTGTGGCGCCAGTTGACTGGCGCGGAGACTGGCGCCGAGTGTCTGATGCCTCTTCCAATTTGTAACTGACGTCCATAATCACACAATCAATCCCATTAATGAGATGATTATTTCCTGAATCAATACAGCGTAGGTTACATTTCTAAGGTGTATATATATGGATCGATTTCTGCCTTAATTGATACACTGAAAAATCAGAGATTATCCTCGAGAGAATTTCGTGATACCCGGGCAGAATAGGGTCGAAATATCTCTTACGGAAAGCGAGCTCTACGCGATCTCTGGTTCTATCCGAGTTATACTAATCGTCTCTTTTTCTCATCTCCTCCACGACACACACAAATCCCCCAACAAAGAATACTTTATGCTCATATCAATCAGAATACAACCAGGAGTATTACCATCGAAAAAATGTTTCCTTATGAGACGTGGTAATAACAAAGTTAATAAGAAGCTGGACCAATTTGTATGAATGCTCGAAAATATATAAAATATAATACGCAAGTATTAGCTTTAGAAACACACGGTTAGAATTAGGTTCAATAGTGATATGAAAAACATTAAAAATCTCACTTCTAAATTCAAAAAAAAATTTAGAATAGACAAGTGGTTTGAACATTTAGAAAAAAATAGTTTTTATACTCGAAATATGTTCTTCTTTCAAGTAATCTGAGATTTAGAAAAAGAGAAACTTACAATCAATACAAGTTCTCATTGCTCCCCCTCAATCATGATAAAAGCATTTAATGTTAGATAAGCTCCCCTTTAACATGTGCAAAAGATCAATATCTGGAATCTCTAAACAAAATATGCACAAACATTAAGAATTTTCGGTCCAAATTAGTTGTTTTCAAGGTTTATGGGCTAAAAGTGTAATTTCATTAAAGTGCTAGACTTTGAATCATTAAGCATTAGGCACGACTTTGAGCAATCAGTGTTTTCTCACTCTATATATTGAATATATATCTCTCTAGATTCTTGATCATCATACTTTGATTTTATGATTTAGAACTTGATCTAGGTTCTACAAAGAATAAGGTGAGAAATATCTTTAAACAATTAAAATGAGTTCTGAATTACTATGATAGAAATAGATTCAGAAGTCATAGTCGTTGAAGACGGAGTCCTGATCTGAAATGATTAGAAGTCAAAATCTTCGAAGTACGAGTCCTAAACTGATTTGTACATAAATCTGTATTGATCTCCCTACAAATATTATCCATTTTATGAACTCATCCTCAAAACAATCACACTATTCTTTTCTTCAGGTCATGTGTTTGAATGTTCTGAAATTAGGCTCCATGTGTGATAAACCTGCAAAACAAAGTAAGAAGATTTTGGTACCCATTTGAACTTGGGTCCTGATTTGTTAATACTATGTAGTTGTTTTTTTATCAGATATTGTGCCTTTAATTCAATTCCCTATTTAAATTTACACATTTTATTTGGAGAATATATGTTTTTAGGCAACCACTTCCACATAAATTTCATATCAACAAAATAATTTAATTTTCTCTTTGCAGAAAGGCACTCTTGAATTGAAGTTAATTTCAAAGAATTATGAGCTGAGAAATCAGATAAATGATTGTTCTTTCTGAGATTCTTTGAAGAGTAGGGTTTAGAGTGAAAGAATGATGACCACAAAAAGAACAGTCGGTATGCTTATAAGCTAAAGGCATCAAATCTGAATAAACACAAAATATTTCTTTTATTCAGACCAACGTTTAGTTGATGTGACTTAGCAGCCAAACGATTCTTGTTAACAACATTCTTTGCTACTGAAATCTTCTCATTTGAAAAAACATTATTTTCCTTCAAAGAATTCTTTCTTCTCCAAACAAAATCATCATTTCTTTTGATTTAAAAGGATACAAAGAATTTGAATCAAAACCACAAGGGTTGTGGCGTAGTGGTTAAGGCTCTGGGTTCGAATCCAGACGTACACAACAATTGTGCCACTGAGTTTAATCAGGACCGATGTCTTTAAGTCATAATTTTCCAAGGTATTAGATTAGGCATAGCGTAGGACACCCTTCAAAAAAAAAGAATTTAAATCAATAAAAGATTTATTAGTTGAAAATCAATTTTCGAAGGACTTACAAAACACAAATCAGATTTGATTCTGGAAGACACTCCAATTTAAAAAATGTTTAGCTTTACATTAACAATGTGATCAACAACAATTTGGATATGATACGAGTCTTAAACTCTAGTCTTGATTGAACGACACTCTCTTTTTTACCAAAACATTTTTTTTCTCAGAGTTTTGTTCAATCTGGTTCTTTTTGAAATTCAAAATTTCTAACTGTTCAATCTTTTTGTAAAGCTCTTTATTTTCATTTAAGCTCTTATCAAGTTTAAATTGAAAATCACCATTTTCATCTTCTATTTCCTCCAAACACTTTTTCAAACTAGAAACGTATTCATTTAGAACATAACACTACTACAAAAATGCAAATAAAACCCGGTTGCAAAGCCATATGGTACCCGGTTTTACAATCAGGTACAATTAAAAGGGGTACCATTGTCACATGTAATGAAACCCGGTTGGACAACCGGGTACAATTTAGCTAATGGACCCCGGTTTCAAGCTAAAGAACCGGGTAGCATTGTCCCTTTGCAAGCAAAAAAAATATCCAGCATTCCCATCCTCCAATGATTACACGAGTTTGACTGAAATGTTGCTTGTTCCTGGTAATACTGCACTGGTTGAAGCATTATATCAAACACCTAGGGTGCATTGTCAACTATTGGTAGTCAATTCATTATATGTGTTAGATTTTCGAGAAAATTAGAAAGTTAAAATCATTGTTGCTGAAGTTGCTCCAATATGAAGTCTTATTCATATAGCAATCTTAGTGGTGATGTGTCCATCATATGATAATCTGCCGTCTTGATAACCTATTATATACATGCATCAACACAAATATATATATAGGTTAGAACTTGGAAAGCATAAATAAGAAAAACATCATTTCTTTTAAAATCGATGTTGTATATATAACCTGATTCGCAAAGTCGAGCTTGAGTAATGGTTGGCAAACCTTCAATTTCTTGTTCTGGATATTTACCTATGATTTTTTGCCTATTGTATGTCTTCATGTTCATCTTTTCACCAGGAACTGAAAAGGCACAAACACACCAAAATGTAAAAATTGGCAAAGAAGGAACATAAAATTTAGAATCACTTACATTTCTTGTGATTGAACTGAAATGAAACAGCAGGAGGTGAGATAGTCACGAAATAAACATAAAATGATTTCACGAGTTGCAGAACTAGACTAAATCTAAAAAATAACCAGGAGATGGAAATTGAGATAATAAATTAAATCAACAACAAGGTTAGGGTTTAGAGAGAGAAAAGAGGAAGAGAAGTTGAAAGAGAGGGAAAAAATCAATTTTAGGGGAAAAATGGGCGGGAGTGGTTAAAAAGATGGGAGGGTAGTAATTATTGAGACTACTCATATGAAACCCGGTTCCCTATAAATAACCGGGTAGTATTACTAGCTTTTGTTTAAATGCAACCCGATTCTCTTTACACAACATGGTACTATGTTTCGTATTAAAAAGACGCTTCAAATAGAACCCGGTTTCCTCCAAGCAACCGGGTAACATTTACTACACGCACTTTCGTACCCGGTTTACTAGTTAACCTGGTAAGATTTGAGGGGTTTTATTGAACTTTTTGTAGTAGTGAAGTTTTTCATTCAAAGCAGATTTCTCAGCCATAACAACAGCTTTTTCTTGACCAATTCTACCCCTACATACATGGTTACCAGATACCCACAGAGAGGCGCATTACAGTCTTTGTATGCTTCTAGCCGGAATTTTATTAAAGATCACATTCTTCAAACATAGTTTTAAAATGAGCACTTTTCTATTTGAATTTGTTGACTAAAATTCTTTCATCTTTGATGCTCTTCTTTAAGTCAACAAGCCCAGAACTCATTCTTTTTATTTAGGATGTGAAGTCAGTTTCGAGAGAAGAAATTTTTTCTTCCAAAATTGCTTTCTCAGCTCTAATCTTAGCTTTTTCTCTTACATAATCATCAAGCATTCATGTGTAAATTCTTAACTGTCTAGAAACTTTGTTGATCTCAACTTTAGCTTCAGAAATGGTCCTTTTTCGTACATACTGGAAATGATCTTTAATCCGGTATTGATCTGATTTTTTTTTTAAACTTATGTCAGAAAATTAAACCTAAATTCAACTTTAAAATCACAATTTTGAAAGTCAAAATTGCAAGTCAACTCTCAAAAATTAAAGTTGAACAATCAACTCTTAAATCAATCTTGAAAATCAACATAGAAAGTCAACTTTTGAAAATTATATCTGAAAGTTAAACTCAGAAAATTTAATTCTAGAAGTCAACTCTCGAAAGTTAAATCGGAAAATAAACTTCAAAATTAAATCTCGAAGTTAACGTACAAAGTTAACCAGAAAAGTCAAACAATAAAAAAGCAATCAGAAAAGTCAAGCTTTATCACATGAAATGACAGTCGTTGCAAAAAAATTTAAACTTTCGCAAATAATCTCAAACTGTCGTGAAAAGTTTAAATCAAATTGTCATGCAATCATCCCATGCACTTGCCGCATCCTAAAAATCTTCAAGATTCTTTAAATCTTCAAGAATTCTTCAAATTTATGCTTCAAATCTATCCAAATCTTCTGGTTAGGCTCTAATACCAATTGAAAGTCCAAGATTCAAGTTCCTAATTAAGAAATCAAGATCAAGATGTGAGAAATCCCAATGCCATATTCTTTGATTTGTAGAAAAAGAAATTTTACAATGAGAACACTTTCAAGTTTAAGCACGCTAATGAATGCAAGATCTTACCTTCCAAACTAACTAGACGAGCTATTTATACCAAGGATGTCACAAACTGACATCTCAAGGCACTCTCACGAAATTACTCTTGTATCCTTAAATCTTGAATACAATATTTTGGTTCTAACAATGAACCGACTAAAGTACGTTACACCTTAATGCAAATTGCCCTTTATAAATGTACTAGTAGTTAAGCATATTTTACACCCAACCAAATTGGCATATCTTATACTCTATTATAAAGATGTGTTAATTTGAAAAGTTGGTTTAAAGTTGTTCTGATGTTTTGCTAAGTGTTTATGCTCTGAAGTGTTTAATCAAAGATCTGAAGATGTATGATCAGAGTTTGTCTAGCCGAGAAATGTTAAGTGTTGAAGTATGGTTAGTGAAGTCAGATATCTGAACAGTGTTATCAGCGTTTTCAGATGTGCAGATTGCCTAAGTACCAAGTTTGGATAGGAACGTGCAAAGTTCTGTAGTAATACAACCAGAGTTCGGCGAGACTTATGTACAAGACTTATCAAAGATTTGTAAGAGCTTTATCAGAGTTCGACTAGAAAGTTTGAACACACTTGTTCAAAGTTTGGGACTTAGTAGATTATACTATGATAACTTCATAGTGTATATGAGGACCTGATGTTAGAACTCATGACGGTTTTTCATTTGTCTTTCATATATATGTATTGTGACTTTACCATTGCTTTCTTGGTATAAGTTATGTTAGTTAACTACTAGTGGTTAACTTTCCACTTTCTGTAAGCTCCTCAACTTGTAATATTTCTCTCTCTAGAAGTTTGTAATCTCTCATGAAGATCAATACAAGTCATATGACATTTGACAATCTATTATGTTCTTGATTGTTATTGTTCTTGATTCTTGTTATAATCTTGATTAGTATATTGAATTGGGAATTACAAGATGGCAAAAAACCGGTCCCGGGCCGCGTCGGGTCTGGCCTAAATTGGTCCTGGTCCTAAATAGCACCACCGTAACTGGTCCGGGTCTCAACCAAACAGCTCTGATCCATGAATTTGTTTCGTTATTATAGAATTTGCCAAGTCGCCTATTTTTCTTAACAATTTATTTTATTGTAACGCTTTTAGATATGACACATATGTTTTTGTTTGATAAGCTTATGAGTTCTATTAAATAGTTTTTTAGGACACTTATTTGTGTCTTAATAAGACTTTTTGTTGTAGTATCTTCCTATGTGAGAAAGCAAAGGTGAATTCAGGATTTTGTCAATGTTATCATAAAAAAATTATTGTAATAAATTTTTTTTAAAAATAATCATAAACTTATCATTTTATTAAGGTTTTCGTAGCTTTGTTTTATACATTATTTTCATCATAACAACTTAAAAATCCTTATATATCTTCATTATATAAAAAATCTTACCCGAACTTTTTCATAGTTTGTTCAAACTTTTTCCATCCTTTTTACATTATATCATTTATATTCTTATTTATAAAAATAAATATATTAAAATTTATACAAATCATTGTTATTTATATCGGGAGAAAATATTATTGATCTAATTATGTATTTAGTTTACAGATAAGTCTAAAAAACCGAACGAATTATCTGATTTTGAATGGTTAAGTATTTAAACTATTTTTTTAATGATAAAACTCTTAAACTTTCAAAAACTGGCTAAATACATTCTTGTAACCTATAAAAACTGGTTACTGTGATACTAATTTGAAAAAAGTCTAAAAAAATCCAATAAACTATATGATTTTGAATGATTAAGTCCCTGAATTTTTTAACATATAATTTTTTAGACTTTTTCCTAAAAAAATTAACAAATACAACTTTAAAAGTTTTTCTAAGTTTTTTACCAAATAAAATTTGAACTTTTTTTGAACAAATAAATCCATTTTTTTATAAAAAACATAATAATGAACTTATCTTTGAAAAATAAATTCGAACTTTTGTTGAACATAATTGTTAGGACACAAAATGTCCTAATTATATGATAGTTTAATAATTGTAATATGGGCTTGGGTATAGCAATTATGGGCTTGGGTATAGCAATTATGGGCTTGGGCTTAAAGGTGTAATATGTAAGTATATATAGGATGTGTGTGTGTGTAATTAGGGTTAAGCGAATCATTATTGCAATGTGGTCTAAGGTGTAGTATATGTAATCTAGAGAGAGTAGCTTTCATGAATAATACACCACATTTCTTATTATCTCATCTTATTACTCAATCTCTCAATTACTTGAATTGTTGTTTGTTATAATGGGACTAACAAGTGGCATCAGAGCCAAATCGAAGAAATCTTTCATCGATACGATATTTCTGCAACGATTCACGATCTATAACCCATTCCTTGATGAAACAGTAAGTTTATCGATGCCTTTTGCATATAAATGTGTTTGGATCAGTGCTGATTGCTTAGGATTGATTGAATAATGTTTCTGAACATCAGACGATCATCAGTCCATCATATTTTGATCGATTTGGACATTTTTGAGCTTTCTGTTCGATCTGAGTTTATATGTTCAATGTTATCGCACCAAGCTATGTTCATACTTATCGCACCAAACGAAGTTCATCTTCCTCGCACATAGAAGAAATCAGTGTTAATCGCATAGATTTTATCGTGCCTATGGTTTGCGACAAAATCATCGAGGAGTTTTATCGCAGATGTGACATGCGATAAAATGAGTGAACAGTAATTTTATCGCGTATCTGGGGTGCGATAAAACAGTGTGAACAGTGTTTATCGCACATGTAGCTTGCGATAAACAATGGTTATCGCAATGCAAAGTTGCGACAAAAGTGGTAATCGCACGGCTGCAACAAAATATGTTATCGCGTCTGTTTCATGCGATAAAAATGGCATCCTCGCCAAGTAATCGCCCATTCAATTGTGAGAAAATTTCTTGTTTGGTTCTTGTATTCCCTACCGTGTAGTGTGCTACATTATGTTTCCTCCTTCGAGCAAATACAAACCAAGCTATTAACCCGAATTTCTATTCAACTCGCGGTTTATCGACGGATTTGGTGTTATTAACTGAGATTGCACTTTGGTTTGTCACTCAACAACTCGCTCGTTATCTTTCTTGTGGGCTTATCGGTACGAGCTAGAGTTTCAACATTTATAAAGATGTTTTTTTGTGCACTCGGTCGAGGTTATGGCGCACATCGAATCCGGTTTTTTCAAGGTTGAAATATAAAAAGTAAGAGCTTATTTCAAAGGGAAGCCTAGACTACATTTGAAGAATTGCATCGCTATGGTTTTCTTAAGAAATCAAGGGGGAGAAGAACTGAAGATCTTTCGAGAAGGATGATTCCTTTACAAAACTATAGGGGGAGAATGTTAGGACACAAAATATCTTAATTATATGATAGTTTTGTAAAGGTTAATAATTGTAATATGAGTTTGGGTATAAGAATTATGGGTTTGGGCTTAAAGGTGTAATAGGTGAGTATATAATCATGAACAAAGGGTATACAATTCATCTCATCGACAACAAGTAAAAAAAATGAACCAATTAAACAAAGAAAATTATACCATTTCATTACTAATTCTGAAACATTCAAAAATTATGTCTAAAACATGAATATATACATACAAAAAATATATTATTTTTTTCACAAAATATACCAAAAAAACGCTCATCCTTTCACAAAATATTCAAAAAAAAAATCCATCTCTTTACAAATTAGTAATGGAAATAGTATAATTTTTTTCTCCGTTTAATTGGTTCATTTTATTTTGTTGTCAGTGAGATGATTTATATATTTTTTTGTTCAAAAAATAGTTTCGCATTTATTTGTTCAAAATTAAGTTTATGATTTTGTTTATTCAAAAAAAGATTGGAATTTATTTGTAAAAAAAGTTCAAGAATATATTTGGTAGAAATTTTTTGAATTTTTTTTATAAATTTATCTGTTAAAAAAATCAGGGACTTAATCATTCAAAATCAAATAGTTTATTGGATTTTTTAGACTTTTCCCAAATTTGTACCACATTAACCAGTTTTTACAGGTTACAATGATGTATTTAACCGGTTTTAAAAAGTTTAAGGGTTTTATCATTCAAAAAAATAGTTTAAAGACTTAACCATTCAAAATCAAATAGTTGGTTGGATTTTTTAGAATTTTCCCATTATTTTACGTAATTCTTTAAATGTTATAATACAATATATTTTATATATAAATTTCTTATTATACAACAATTAACTAGTTAAATAAAACTAAATTAAACAATACTTTATATTACAATACTTGAAATAAATTACACAATAATAAAATAATAACTTAAATTTTTTTAATTTAAATATGTATACTAAAAAGTAAAAATTGGAATATTAAGAAAAAACTATAAAAAATTATGACAAAGCTAATATCGAGTTTATCAAGTGTCATAAACCTGGTCATTATGCAAATGAATGTAGATCAACTAATGACAGTCATGCTACTCATTATATGCACACATATAGTAATGATGAACCTGCAGAACATGAGCGAACAAGTACAACAGCAGCTCTTGACTGCCCAGCCCTTTGGGTCGTCTAAATGGTGCTTATGATGGATGAAGTTCGGATTGTCACACATAATATTTGAACACAGGTTGCACGAACCATATATGTGGAAATAAAGAATAGTTCTCAAAGCTTGATGAATCATTTCGATTAATTGTGAAGTTTGGAGATAAAAACTCAGTTCCTATGATAGGTGGAGGACAATTCTATAACACTCCAAAAATTGGGACAAACAAAAACTTTCATAAAACGAAAACTGTGGTATATAAAAATTGCCAAATCACGAGCCTCCCAAAAATGGGAAAATAATAATCAATGTTAATTATTTACAAGTTTGTAGTTCAAAGTAATTGGAAATGACAACCTACTAATCTAATTTCACTAAAAACAAGATTACAATTCATGTGTCATCTAAATCATCCAAAAATGAAGATCTTCTATGATACGGTGTCCCAAAAGTCGTTTCCCCAAGCTCACACTATCTTCGGCTAAGCCTTCCTTAAGACGGCGCCGCGACAACCTGAGATACACGTCGACACCAGAAGGTGTTTTCCGAATTGATATTTTGACCCTCGCCATTTCGTCGTGATCGGGATCAAACACCTCTTATAACAAGTGTGCATTTCGCACCGCCTACCTTGTATTACATCACAGTTTGAAGCCCCTATGGTACCCGTGTTAGTTTTAATTACACAATGACCGGTGACACTAAACTCACCAACAATATGAAGTTTTTGATTATTTTAAGAAATTTAAAGTGTTTGTTGAGAAGCAAGATGCTACAAAGTGATGGTAGGGGTGAGTAGACTTGGCAAACGTGTCGTGTCCAAACCGAGCGGTTTGACATCAAGTGTCCAAACCGGTCAACCAGACCGCGGTTTAGGCGGTTTGGTCCGACCGGTTTAGGCGGTTTGGGCCTTTTATGGGCTTTAAAAGTTAAACTTAAAAAAACACATACAATTAGAAAACAAAACATAGTCTACAAGTCCTTAAACAAAACATAGTCCACATTCCACAAGTTCTTAAAAAACAAAACATTGTCCACAAGTCCTTGAAAAACAAAACATAGTCCACGAATAAATTAGCAAAGGCCACGGTTTGTTGTCTTCACTTCTTCTCTTTCCTTTCCTTTCCATCCAAATCTCCATCTTTTATCACCAACAATCTGGGAAAAAAATTGACAATTATATAAATTATAAAGAAAAAATGACATTTTCAACATTTTATCACCAACAACCAACATTATATAATTACCTTAACAGCTTAACTTCATATGTCTATTCAACACTCCCAACTTCAGATGGTGCTTCGGTGGATTTATCTACAAAATAAATTAGATTATTAGATAAACAACATAATTCAAAAAAAAGTAATCTAAAATTGAAGTAACGTAACATTAATTTAATTAATTTAAATTGATTACATGGTTCTTCAATCCCAAGAGATTCCATCTCTTCCAAGATTGAAGTCAAATCTAAAGGCAAATTCGTGGATCTCAACCAATTTTGGCTACAAATCAAAATTTCAACCATTCGTGGGCTCAATGAACTTCGAAAGCTATCAAGAACTCTCCCTCCGGTGCTAAAAGCAGACTCTGAAGCCACTGTAGATACTTGGACAGCAAGAACATCTCGAGCCAATGCCGACAAAATAGGATACTTTGATGACGCCACTTTCCACCATTCTAAAACTTCAAAGTTCTTATTTTTCCTATCTTCATTGCGTTCACCTAAATACCTTTCAAGTTCATTTTGCATGTCCAAAGAGTCATCCTCATTACATTCTTTGTCAAATTCAGATTCAAACATCTTGACCGAATCTTCATCATCGGACTCTACCATCGACACATGATCTTGTCCTTGAGTACCACTATCCGTTTGATGCTCGACTTTAAGCTCACTAGTATAATGAGTAACTAGCTTTGAAAGGCAATTTTTTATGGAATCCGTGATAAGGGTAACTTCATCCTCACCATAAAGTTGTCTCAAACAAAATATAACATATTTTAACTTATATCTCGGATCAAGTACAATAGCCACATAAAGAATCAAACTTTGTTTGTGCGTGGTCCCCCAATAAGTATCAAATTTCTTCTTCATCCTTGAAGCCATTTCTTTCAAGCTCTTTTTCTCGCTTGAACACCATTTATTAATCAACCCATGAACTAGCGACAACTCATGAAAGTAAGCATTCGAAGTAACATGCAAAGAAGCACTAAACTTTAAAGTGGCATCATAGAAAACCTTCAAAAACTTACAAAAAATAGTACACATCTCCCAATCCTTAAATGTTGGTGGCCCAGGCGGTTTTTTTCCATTTCTATCGTCTTCAATAAAATACTGAAAAAAGTAATCATCCTCTTCTTCTAACAACTTAAAAGCATCCACATATTTTGATGCATGATCTAACATCAAGTATGTGGAGTTCCATCTAGTAGGCACATCCAAACAAAGACCAGCTCTCTCCTCTTTACATGTATTTTTCACACAACTTTTAAATATTGCTAGCCTAGGGGGGGAAGACCTAACATATCTGATTGCATTACGAACAACAGACATGGAATTGTCCATTTCTTTCAATCCATCACTCACAATCAAGTTTAGTATATGAGCTGAACACCTAACATGCAAGAAATCACCATCACAAACGGCAGTCTTCCAAATTTGCAATCTTTTTTTGATATGTTGAACAGCTCCATTGTTAGAAGAAGCATTATCAACAGTAATAGTGAACACCCTATCAATACCCCATTGTTTCAAACACGACTCAATGGCTTTTCCTATTGTCTCTCCTTTATGGTTAGCCACTTGACAAAAGTTCAAGATCCTCTTTTGAAGTTTCCAATCAGAGTCTACAAAGTGGGCTGTTAACACCATATACACAACATTCTGAATAGAAGTACAAGTATCCGTGGTGAGGGAAACTCTTTGTGAGTTCTTAACAAAAAATGACTTCAATTTTTTCTTTTCATCATTATAGAGATTTATAACATCCCTACTTACTGTAATGCGCGATGGAATTTCAAATTTTGCACATAAAACACTACAAAATTTTCTAAACCCTTCTCCTTCAACATGTCTAAAAGGCAACTCGTCAATCACAATCATTTCTGCACAAGCATCTCGACAAGCTTTTTGACTAAACCCCACAGATAAAAGACTACCACTTTCGTTCATGCTATTTCTTTGAAAAGACAAAATTTTTTGCTTCTTATCTTCTAACCTAAATGGATACTTTTTACATTGATGGTTAAGGTGGTTCCAAAGGGTACTAGTTCCATTCTTTTTCTTATCACTTGCGTAATCTTTACCACAATAATTACACATAGCCCTTGGGTCATTTTGGTTAGTCTCATTTCTTGTAAAATGGTCCCATACTTCTGAACATTGTCGGCTTTTCTTTTTCTCGATGGATTTAGGTGGCAAAGAAGGTTTAGAAGCATCGGTTGAGGTTGAGTCGATACTTTGAGAGGGTATTTCCATCTAATTAAATTGAACAATATTAAACAACTAGTTAAATTAAACACATTGATAAAGTAATAAACGCATCAGTTTAATTAAACACATTGGTTCTAATTTAGAAATAAGCACATAACAGTTAAACACTTAAACTAAACTAATTTAGATGTATGTAATTTTATTATTGGAACAAAATATAGATACAACCCCAATCAAGAATATGAATACTAAACAAAAATACCAAAAAATAGAAGAGCCCAATCTGCCCTCAAATTACAATACTACCCCTCAGTCCCTCACCAATCAAACAAAGACATCAATAATATGAATTATGAACAGAAGAAACATTGGAAACCCATCTGCTTTTACTTCCAAGGTCTAATCTCTAATGGACAAGACGATAATGGCGATGATGATGAGCAACAGAAGGATCGCAAAACAAGTTAGAATATGTTTAATTAAACTAAACTAAACTAATTACATAACAGTTAAACTAAACTAATTAGTAATTACAATTCAGATTAAACAGTAAACAACTAAACACAAACACAGATTCAGATTAAACACATAAGGAACATTCAGATTACCGGAGTGGCGCTGGTGACTCGGTGGCTGTGTGGTGGCGGTCGGTGACTCGCGGAGTGGCGGTTGTGGCGGAGTGGCGCTGGTGACTCGGTGGCGGACTCGGCGCTGGTGAAGGTGAAAGTTGGTGGTGGTGGGATGGTGGCGTGACAGCGTGTGACTATTAGAGTATTAGAGTCAGATTTAGGGTTTGTAACTTTGTCTGATTCTAATCTAGTAATCTATCAAGAAAGTAAACTGGAAAATTGGAAAAGTGATAAAAGATAAAACACTTGTTATTTGGGCTTTGGGCTTGGGCTATAACTCTTAATAGTTATATATACAAAATAAAAATAATATATATATAATTATATATATATATGTGGCGGTCGGGTTGGTCCAAACCGCCCAAAAAATTTTCCAAACCGCAGACCGGACCGGACCGCCCGGTTTGGCAATTTTTCAAACCAGGTCGGACCGCCAGACCGCTCAAACCGCCAAAAACGGTCCGACTTGACTTGGTTCGACCGGTTTGAGCGGTCCGACGGTTTTTTTGAACACCCCTAGGGTAGATTCACGGATAGAGCAGCGGGTATAGAAGCAGGTACAACAACAGGTTCAACAACAGATTCAAGATCAAATGAAAATTGTGATGGAGCAGGTAGCTAGATTCACCGGTTCTCCGAGCGACTTTAACCCATCTCAACCCCCTGCAGAAATATAAACACATATTACTCTATCTACTAATATTTGGTGGATAAAATTTTGATTACTAATATTTATAGTTTTATATTATTTGTGTTTGGGCAGTGTTTGTAGTTCTATATTATTCGTGTTTGGGCAGTGCTTGTAGTTTTATATTATTCGTGTTTGGGCAATATACATTCAGATTAACATAGAGAAATAGGAAAGCTTAAATTTATATTAAAAAAATGTTTGATATCTTCGACGGATTTTAAACGGACAATCCGTCACAAATCCTATGCAAATCCGTCGAAAATTCCACACATTTTCAACCCATGTCCGTAAAAAGTTTGTCACAAAAGAAATTCGTCGAAAATCTGTAACAAGGAAACCCGTCGAAATAATGTCATAAAACAATTCTGTCAAAAATTTGTCACAATATGTGTCTGTCGAAATCTGTTGCAAGATAAATCTGTCGAAGATTTCCAACGAAATTCCGTCGAAAAATAACATAAGTGTTGTCGAAAATCTCTCAAACTCTCTCATTTCCAACCAAATCATAACCGACGAAAAAAAAAATCGAAACTCCGTTAAAAATGAGAATTTTCGATGAATTATTGACGAAATTTTTCTGTTCAAAATACCCCACCGTTTTGTAGTGATAAATTAATCCAAACAATATTAAATACATAACTTGTTATTATTATTAGAATTTCATTTGACGGAGATGCACCATCTTTTTAAGTAATCAATATATATCTATAAAGAAAAATGTTAACATGATGACATGGTATAATGAGAGACTTCCATTGCCATTTTTCTAATTTCTCATAATTTTTATTTTTTTAAAAGTTACACTTGGTGAAGAAAGAACAATAGTATTATTTAAGATGTCCCACATTGGTATGAAAATGGAAACATAGGTTATGAAGATGTGTATATAAATGATTGCTTGATGTTGTTGAAAAATGTGAAATGGTGTTTGGCTAAATATATAGCAAAACCCATGGATGATTAAGTTAAATTTATATTATTTTTTTGGTTTTTTTTTTAAATTATTTCAAACAAAGTTTAATGGTTTTAACATAAATCTTATTGTTTTTGTTTTTGTTTGGTATACTAACATCGTAAAATGTTTATCGTCACCGCGTAACCACTGTACTAGTTAACTAATATTGAAATATTTTTAATGTAATCATCGAAATGGTTTTGGAGCATTCCAATTTTTCAATAAAACCCAATTTCGTTCCTGGTCAAATGGATAAAGCGCGCAAGTTAACCGATTAACACGTACTCGTGTATATTAAAAAAATCATGATTCCTTTCCAATATATTTAAGGAAAATTAATTAAAATACTCAAAGTTTGATTTGACTTACAAAAATACATAAAATCTTTTTGGTTTTGCAAAAAAACCCATTTTTTCGAGAAAAGATCGATCGGCACCCAAAAAGAAGTGCCCCGCGATTTGGAGGCCACATTCCCGTCGATGTACACTCAAACCCACCAAATTGTGATTTTGATTTTAAAATTTACACTTTATAGTTTATATCCCTATAATTATTTACTTAGTTTACTTTATACCTTTTACTTTCCTAATTTTAATTTTACACATTTATCATATTAACACATATAATCGTTTAATAACTAAAATACGTTAAAAATACGTTTTAATTTTAACAAGTTACACCATTGTACTCGTCTCTTCGATACCTTCGAAATGAACCCAATATTGAATATTTTTTGATTTAATTATATATCATATATACTACATAAAAATATTTTTAATATTTACAATTCACATCCTTATAGTTAATTATTTAATTTATGGCACATCTCTTATTTTTTTCAAATTTGTTTTATATCTTATCACATTAACATAATAATCTTATATTAACTAAAATATGTTAAAAAAATACGTTTTAACATATCACATTAACATACATAATTACGTTAAAAAATGTTTTTTAATTTTAACAAGTTACACTATTATAATCGTCTCGTCGATACCTTCGAAATGAGCCCAATATGGAATGTTTTTTGATTTAATTGATTAAATCGTCAAATAATTTGGATTATACGTCTCGGTGCATTGCAGCGGGTAAATGAGTAGCATATATATATATATATATAGGGGTCATTCAAGGGAGAACTAATTTGTTTGTGATAACTGTGAGAACCAATATGAGCCACATATTAAGCAATAAATTAGAAAATTATTATTTTTGGTAATTTTGTTAGAAATTTAAATTAAAAGGTATTTTAGGTATTCCAAAAATCTCTCATCTCTCCTCTCTCCTCTCTTGCAGGCCTGTTGCCTCCGGTGATACCCAGATCATTGTGATACCAAGATCACTGTGATACCAAGATCATGACGATCACACTGTGTGATACCCTTTGTAAACGGTTCACTATGATACCGATGCCCAATGTGATACAACCAAAATCAAAATCAAAATCAAACCCACTATGTAAACATCGAAAACAAATTCTGATACTCTCATAAAACAATGATGACACACTGTGATAACCAAAACTATGATTACCGTTAAGATAGCTCTATGAACATGGTGATTACCATTATGATACATTGTGATGCCACTGTGATACCACATTGATACCACATGTGATACACTTCGTAAACAACGATACTTGAAATTATAAGTTGTGATACATCTCTTATATTACATCTCCGGCGAGATTTTCGTTACATCTCCGGCGAGATCTGAAATCAACGGTGGTGGCGCCATATCCGGCGACATCTATACTACTACAATACAAAGAAACATGAAACGAAAAGGATATTGGCGTTACTTACTACTACATGTGAAAAGAAACTTAGAATAATGGTTTTCAAAGTAATAGAACCTCCTACCTTTCACATACTAACATAAAGGTCCAATTCAATGGCAGATTACAAGCACTCACATCATCATCATCATCATTATCATCATATTGTTGTCATAGTTAGTTTCGCCATCACTTTTCTCACACGATAGCCCCACGGAGAACTCTGTGTCCGTTTAAGAACCGCAGCATGCTGATTTCTGTGAGGGTTGACCGTCCCCGGCCGCTGCATCTGGTTTATTAATTTTAATCGTCGATGGCTGCAATCATTCAGATCATCAGTTACCTTTATACGATTTGAGAGGTGGGAGGGAGCGGAGGCGGTTGATTATTGGTGTTGGATGAAGGAGACAAAAAACAACAATCATATCTCTTGATATCTCTTGAGGGGTACTGTATTGGAGCAGCCGCCGGTGAGATTGAGGGAGAGGCAAATAGATGAACTTTTTTTAGGGTTGATTGTTGGTGAGATAAGATAGAAAGAATACTAGATGGCGTGAGATTTGGAAAGATATATAGAGAGGTTTATGAGTTGTCAAAACATGTAAAATTACTAAATTAACCTTTAGTGTTTAACTAATAGTAAAAGTAAATTTCTTAAATGAGTGGTCCATATTGGTTCTCACAGTTACCACAAACTAATTCGTTCTCATTTGATTAAACCATATATATATATATATATATATATCGAACTCCTTAACATATTTTAACGTAATTATGTATGTTAATGTGATATGTTAAAATGCATTTTTTTAACATATTTTAGTTAATATATGATTATTATGTTAATGCGATAAGAGTGTAAAACGAAAATAGAAAAAGTAAGAAATGTACCATAAGTTAAATAATTAACTATAAGGATATGAATTGTAAATATTAAAAATATTTTTATGTAGTATATATGATATATAATAAAATAATTAAATCAAAAAATATTCAATATTGAGTTCATTTCGAATTTAACATATTTTAGTTAATATATGATTATTATGTTAATGCGATAAGAGTGTAAAACGAAAATAGAAAAAGTAAGAAATGTACCATAAGTTAAATAATTAACTATAAGGATATGAATTGTAAATATTAAAAATATTTTTATGTAGTATATATGATATATAATAAAATAATTAAATCAAAAAATATTCAATATTGAGTTCATTTCGAAGGTATCGAAGAGACGGGTACAATGGTATAACTTGTTAAAATTTAAACGTATTTTTTAACGTATTTTAGTTAATAAACGATTATATGCGTTAATATGATGAAGAAGTAAAATTTAAAATAAGAAAGTAAACGGTATAAAGTAAACTAAAAAAATAATTATAAGGGTATAAAGTGCAAATTTCAAATCAAAATCACCAATTTGATGGGTTTGAGTGTACATAGTGGGAACGAGTTGCCTCCAAATAGCGGGGCACTTTTTTTGGTCGGCGATCACAGATCTTTTAGTAGAAAAAATGAGTATTTTTGTAAAACCAAAAAGATTTTGGGTATTTTTGGAAGTCAAAGTAAAACTTTGGTTATTTTAATTAATTTTCTTATATTTAATCATTATATTTATAATAAATGTTTCATTCATGTTTATTAATCTTTTAATGTTTTAATTTATAAATTATTATGGGAAATTAATTAAAATACCCTAAGTTTGACCAAGTGTTATCAAAATACCACAAATCTCTCCCACTTTGCAAAAATACCCCTTTTTCCGCGATGGGAGCCCGCGATCGCGGGCCAGGGACCATTTCTGACACTTTTTTAAACTTGCAGGGACCATTTTTGAAAAATGGAATCCCGCGATCGCGGGCTAATCCCGCGATGGTATGTTTTTTGTGACTTTTCAATTGCAAGTGATCATTTTTGAAAAATTTCAGGGACCATTTTTGAAAATTTGAACCGCGTTTGACCATTTTTGACCACTGTTCACCCGCGAATTTAAAATGAAATGTTACACTTTCAACCCCTATACTTATTTACTAAATTTACTTTATACCTTTTAGTTTCATTATTTTAATTTTACATTTAACACATATAATCGTTTATTAACTAAAATACGTTAAAAAATACGTTTTAATTTCAACAAATTACATCATTATAATCGTCTCTTCGATACGTTCGAAATGAGCCTAATCTTGATTTTTTTTAGAATTATATATTTTAATATATATCATATACAATTATACACTACATAGAAAAATATTTTTTATATTTAAAATTCATACCTTTATAGTTAATTATTTAATTTATGGTACATCTTTTTTTTTCAATTTTGTTTTACACTCCTATCGCATTAACATAATAATCATATATTAACTAATTCATTAAATCATTTTAAATTATTATTATTTGAATGTGTTTATAGATATCGTGAATGGCAATAGGAGAAGGTTCCACGAGAAGAATATTAAATGGGGTTTTGACAAGTTGGTATTACTGGACTCATTTAAGAATTGTGAAAATGAGTATTTGGCGAATGATGATTCATGTGTGTTTGGAGCTGAAGTATTTGCAGTTACAGAGTATGCACAAAATGATCGATGTATTTCCAACGTAACTTAGATTAAAATTATCTTCTTCAGTTCAGTCCCGTCTCGTCTCATCCAGTTCAGTACCGTCCAGTTCCGTCCCGTCCCATCTAGTATGCGTACCAAACGCTACCTAAAAGTACCGTAAATTAAATAATTAACTATAAAGGTATAAATTGTAAATATTAAAAATATTTTGATGTAGTGTATATGATATATATTAAAATATATAAATCAAAAAAATTCAAGATTTGGCTCATTTCGAACGTATCGAAGAGACGATTATAATGGTGTAATTTGTTAAAATTAAAACGTATTTTTTTTAACGTATTTTAGTTAATAAACGATTATATGTGTTAAATGTAAAATTAAAATAATGAAACTAAAAGGTATAAAGTAAATTTAGTAAATAAGTATAGGGGTTGAAAGTGTAACATTTCAATTCGAAATTGTGATTTTGATTTGATATTTACACTTTCAACCCCTATACTTATTTACTAACTTTACTTTATACCTTTTACTTTCATAATTTAATTTTACATTTAACACATATAATCGTTTATCAACAAAAATACGTTAAAAAATACGTTTTAATTTTAACAAGTTACACCATTATAATCGTCTCTTCGATACGTTCGAAATGAGCCCAATCTTGAATTTTTTTGATTTATATATTTTAATATATATCATATACAGTTATACACTTACATCAAAATATTTTTAATATTTACAATTTATACATTTATAGTTAATTATTTAATTTACGGTACTCTTAGGTAGCGTTTGGTACGCATACTAGATGGGACGGGATGGAACTGGACGGGACTGAACTGGATGGGACGGGATGGGACTGAACTGAAGGAGATAATTTTAATCTAAGTTACGTTGGAAATACATCGATCATTTTGTGCATACTCTGTAACTGCAAATACTTCAGTTCCAAACACACATGAATCATCATTCGCCAAATACCCATTTTCACAATTCTTAAATGAGTCAAGTGATACCAACTTGTCAAAACCCCATTTAATATTCTTCTCGTGAAACCTTCTCCTATTGCCATTCACGATATCTATAAACACATTCAAATAATAATAATTTAAAACGATTTAATGAATTAGTTAATATATAATTATTATGTTAATACGATAGGAGTGTGAAAAAAAATTGAAAAAAAAAGAGATGTACCATAAATTAAATAATTAACTATAAGGGTATGAATTTTAAATATAAAAAATATTTTTTTATGTAGTGTATAACTGTATATGATATATATTAAAATATATAAATCCAAAAAAAATCAAGATTGGGCTCATTTCGAACGTATCGAAGAGACGATTATAATGGTGTAATTTGTTAAAATTAAAACGTATTTTTTAACGTATTTTAGTTAATAAACGATTATATGTGTTAAATGTAAAATTAAAATAATGAAACTAAAAGGTATAAAGTAAATTTAGTAAATAAGTATAGGGGTTGAAAGTGTAACATTTCATTTTAAATTCATTAAATTTGACTAAACGCGGGTGAACAGTGGTCAAAAATGTCGAACGCGGGTCAAATTTTCAAAAATGGTCCCTGGAATTTTTCAAAAATGGTCCCTACAAGTTTAAAAAAGTGTCAGAAATAGTCCCTGGCCCGCGATCGCGGGCTCCCATCGCGGAAAAAAAAAGGTATTTTTGCAAAGTGGGAGAGATTTGTGGCATTTTGGTAACACGAAGTTGGACTTAGGGTATTTTAATTAATTTCCCTTTATTATTGAATATGTAACAATCCTCTTCATTTACTAAACGATATATATTTTGTTAACTAATCATGATCGTTAAAATATTTGACCAATTGTGTCGCTGTAGAGATTAACTCTTCGTCGCTATAGCTTAATTGCGACGATTATCGTTGCTGTAGAGCTCGTCCGTGTTCTCCCGTCGCTGTAGGTTTCTATTGCGACGACAAGTTGTAGGTAAAACCTAAAAATTAAAAATTACCTTATTAATCTACTGCGACGACAAAACATTGTTATATTATTTTTTCAAAAAAAAAGAATTTCCTTACAGCGACGACATGTCGTTCCTATAGGTGAAAAAGTAAAACTAATCTTTAACTGCAGAGTCAACTTGTCGTTAGGGCTGTAAACGAACCGAACATTCAGCGAACCGTTCGTGAACCGTTCGGCGGGAAGTTCGTTTATTTAATAAATGAACGAACATGAACACAATTTCTTGTTCGTTTAGTTAAATGAACGAACATGAACAATGGTCTCGTTCGTTCATTTACGTTCGTGAACGTTCGTTCGTTTACGTTCGTTTAAGTTCATTAATGTTCGTTCAATTATGTTCGTTTACGTTCGTTTAAGTTCATTAATGTTCGTTTACGTTCGTTTACATTTGTTTATATATGTAAATATGTTTATGTAGTATGACGTTAATATGTATATTCATTAAGTAATTAATTCTTAAGAATTCTTTTTTATGCCTCCTAAGTTAACCCGATATTTCATTTTCTTATGTTATTTTTTATGAAAGAAATGATGAGTAACAGTAGTTATTTTTTGTTCATTTGCGTTCGTTCATTTAAGTTCGTCCGTTTATGTTCATTTAAGTTCGTCCGTTTATGTTCATTTAAGTTCGTTCGTTTAACGCTTAATGAACGAACATAAACGAACACGAACAAACAAAATTTTTTAACGAACGAACATGAACACAAAAACTTTCGTTCGTTTACCGTTTGTGTTCGTTCGTTTGTTCGGTTAAGTTAAACGAACGAACACGAACAAGTCTCCGTTCGTGTTCGTTCGGTTCGTTTACAGCCCTACTTGTCGTTGCTATAAGTTAAAAATAGGAATTAAATTTTCACCAAACAGCGACGACATGCCGACGCAATAGTTAGGATCTGACTTTTTACTTTTTTACCCATGACAACGACTTGTCGTCGCTGTAGGTGAAAAATTAATTTTATATATTTTTATTTTAATGTTTTTAGTTTGTTATAAAATATATTTTATTCAAATAATCTTATAATCAAATAACTACACAATAATATTGAAAACCATAATACGATTATTTTGAAAGCCGTAATACAATAGTGTTAGTGCTCTATTTAGCACCTTGTACCAAGTAGAGAGGCTAGTGTGAAAGTTTATATTTGCAAACTATAAATAGATTTTCCCTTGTAATATTTCATTAAGTCAATTCCTACTCACACACAAGTACAATAGCTTTTCTCTCAACATCTCATCACCAAGAGATCTTATTTTGATTAATAAAGGAATGACCAGTTGGAATGACCAGTTGATTCAGATTGTTAATTGAATGCTTGTTCTGGGATCACAATTGGTATCAAAGCCTAGCAGATCTGAATTTGTGCATCAATCCAGTGATTTTGATCAATTTTTGAGAAATTGAAGAGTTTTTGAGGTTTTGAGTGTTCTTCATTTTTCATTTTTTTTGATTGATTTTGGCCATTTGAGTTCTTTAAATGGATCAGAATTGATCAATGAGTGTTCACTAGCAATCCCTACGTGAATTCATTCTGCAAATTCACTGGGATTTGACTCAGATTCAGAAAACTCATCATTTTCGAGTAAAAGCTTTCAAACACTGTTTTCGGATCGAAACTCCTATTTCTGCTGTGTTTTGGACAAAAGTGGTAGTATTAAAGTTGTCCAGAATAATCTCGCGAACATATGTACAAAATTTCAGTCTAATTGGAGTTGTTCTGCGATTTGGACTTAGAATTGTTTGGATCTTAATAATTATCGCAACTAGGTGTGTTCATCATTATCACACCTTTCAGCTTGAGAACAGTAAAATATCGCAAGTGATTGTTGCGATAACTCGAGTTAATCGCAACCTACTGTTAGTGAACAGTATCTTATCGCAACGACCTATTGCGATAAAGTTCAGTTTTGTTTGTTATCGCAACGTCTCTGTTGCGACAAAGGTTCCCTTGCGATAAAGTGTGTTGCGACAAATTGTGGTGTTGCGAGAAAATTTCCTTTGCGATAAAGTGAGTTGCGATAAAGTGTGCGATTGCGACAAGGTTTGAGTTGCGACAAAAGTGTGACTTGCGATAATATTGGTTTGCGATAAAAACAGTGGGGGTACTAATTTTTCTAATCAGATCAGAAGGTTGCTTAACGATCAGTAACAAGTATTCATCATGACAGCTAGGGATATGCAAGTGGTAGGTTCAAAAGACAAACCACCTGTTTTGTTTCCAAAAGACTTTAAAATCTGGAAAGATAGGTTTCTTGATTATGTTGAGTGGCAAGAAAATGGTGATTTTATTAAAAATTCCTTGATCAATGGGGTACAGCAACCAGTGTATACACAAAATCCAGATGGAACAAACAAAAGACTTCTTGAACCCAAGGATTATTCAGGTGATGAACTCAAGAAATATAATGCTGATAAAACATCAAAGTCACTCGTTATGCAAGCATTGACTAACGACATTTACCAGAAAGTTGACAGTTTGAGTGCCACTGGGAAAGGAATGTTCGATGAACTGATCAAACTTTATAAGGGTTCAGAAGTGGAAACCCAAATGAGGATTTCAAATGTGATTAATAAATACGAGAATTTTAAACAGAAAGAGGGAGAAACTCTGTATAGTACATATAACCGCTTCACAACCATCCTGAATGAGCTGAATAGATATCACATACAGAAATCCATAATTGAGAACAATGTGAAGTTCTTAAGTGTACTATAACCTGAATGGAAGAAGTATGCTCATCGGATGAAACAACATTCCAAATTGGCTTCTCTACAGCTACAAGAGATGTTTGAAACGCTTAAACAGGATGAGGATGAAGCAGATGAGAAAAGAGAAAAGAATAATAAGAAGGATAAGAAGGAGAAGAAAGTGGAAGTGTCAGAAAAGAAAGAGGATGATTTTGAAAGTGAACCAATTGCTTTAATGTCAAGTAAATCTAGGAAGTATACTGAAAAAGGCAAGAACGTTGAGTTAGAGGAAGATGGTATTGATAGTGATGACCTAGATGAAACTGAGAGTTTAAGGCATGCTATGATTCTTCTGACCAAGGCCTTTCAAAAGAAATATGTTAAGAAAACCGGATCTAACAATCAACGATACTCATCAGGATCTAGAAACTTTGAGCATAAAGATCAGATTGAGTCAAAGAAACGGTTTGATGATCGGAAAGAGGAGGTTAAGAGAACTGAGGATAGGAAATTTGCTGATAAGAAAGGGGAGGAACAGAAGTGTTATAACTGTGGAAAATCTGGCTACTTTGCCAAGGAGTGCTGGAAACCTAAGGTACGGGATTCGGACTACTACAAGAACAAGATGTTGCTGGCAAAGCAGAAAGAGTCCGGGAAAGCACTGCTGGTGGAGGAGGAATACTGGCTGGATTAAATAGATGATGAGGATGAAGAGGAAACTACTGCTTTGGCTAAGATGTGCTTGATGAGCAAAGATGGTGAGGATTCTGAAGCTGATGCAGTGCCTGAGACAGAAGAGGTAGATTCCTTTACCATTAATCATATTGCGAAACATCTAGAAGTTTTACAATTAAAAGCAGATGATTTAACTGTCAAACTTAACATTGCTCATAAAGTAATTGACTCTAAAAAACAACTAATCATTTAACATAATTCTTTAAAAGATGGGTTGAAAAAGAGTCAAGCTGAATTCGAAGAATCTCAAGCTTATTTTCGAACTAGAATGGATGAAATGGCAGAGAAACTAAGACTTTCAGAAAATAGGAAGATTGAGCTTGAACAATTGTGAATTCTTACAAAGATATTAATACTGAGTTGACTGAGAAAGCTAGTTATCTGAAAGAAAAGTTGTACAAGTTAGGTCAGACCGAACAAACTATTCATCTTAACACAACTAAGAATTTCAGATACTATAACTCAAAATGGGGCTTGGGATATGATAATCCTCGTTATTTGGAAACTTCTTTGAAAAAGTCCCCAACTCTTTATAAATTTGAATGGATTGACCTTCCATCTTGGGATCCTAGATATAAAATCAATTGGCTTAATCAAGAAGACCATGAGGCTGAGGAAGAGATTAAGAGAAAACAACTGTTAAAATGCAACTTCCTTTCGTCTATGAATGGGAAAATAGGAAGGCTTTGGTTTGGAATTGGAAGCAAACCTTGTCTAATGACTATTTCTAGAGCTATGCGGTCGAACAACCGAAGGAGAATGAAAAACCCATTTTTGAAGGAAAAATTTATTATCCTCCTTTGGTACTCGAACAAAAGCTCGTAGACCTTGAAAGCAAGATCAAAAGCAAAATTGAGGAAGTCAGGAATGATGATCAGCTTGCTTTTGACATTGAAAAGGAAGTTATGTTTACAGTTATTTCAAATGGATTAAAAGAAATGAAAGCTAAACATAAAGAAATGTCTGAAGATAAATTTTTAAAAGATAAACATTCTTCAGACTCAGATGTTTCTTCATGTAAAGCATTTATGGGAAATGCTATCTTTAGGAGCTTGACAGTTGATGACCAAGATGATCTTGAATCTTGGGATTTGGAAAGTCAATTTGATAAAGCTTCTCCTGAGAAGTATATTCCTACAGAAGAAGATAAAGTTTTTAGAAAAGAACAAAATGGATTTCTATATCCGAAGTCTTATGGTATCTTTCACACTTCATTGGAAAGTCAGGCTGATCATGATATTGAGAATCTTTGTGATGTGAAGGGTAAGGAAGTAAAAGAAACAGCTGTTCAATTTGATTTTAATTTTAGTGCCAAACTTCCAGATCACTCTGACTTCTTAATCAAAGAAGAGAAACCTGAGAAGACTTTCTTCAAAGGGGACTCTTCAAAATCAGCTGAGAAAATTTCTGATAATGATTATAATTCCAAATCCAAATCTAAATAATCATTTCAGAAAAAGAAAAAGAAGAAGAAGAATAATTACAAATCAAAGTCTTTTCAAGCTCGAAATTCCAATGCTTACGATTCTTATTTTGCTGGCATTTTAGATCGTTATATAAGAAACAACTCGAGACTCGAATAGAGAATAAAGGAGTCCACACAGGATGTGGCCCAGAGAAAATCATCCCACGCTTCTTTTAATTCCAAGAAAAACAATTTTGTTTCTAATGTTAGTAATCATGGTGTTTGCAATAAACAAAAACTTGTTATCCCATACAAGATTTCTTCAATGCAACAACTGATTAATTTAGCACATGATCAAATTTGTTGTTCTTCGTGTGGTGTGGATGATTTTATCTGCAAGTCTGATTATTCTTATTGGTTTGGTTATAATTTCCATGGTCCTAAAAGATTTTATACAAATGGATATTATAACAGCGGTTTTTCAAAAGAAAAATGCGAAATCCAAACCTGTTGAAACTCCTAACCCAAAAGGACCCATTCTCAAATGGGTACCTAAAACCACTTGATTTCCCTTTTGCAACCCAGTCATGTATGGTATTTAGATTCAGGCTGCTCAAAACACATGACTGGTAGAAAGGAGCTGCTCAATAATTTTTTGGAAAAGTATGGTGGAAGAGTCAAGTTTGGAAATGATCAGTACTCTCCGATTCTGGGTTACGGAGACATAGTGAAAGACAACGTTAGGAATACCAAAGTTAACTATGTTGAAGGTTTGGGGCATAACTTGTTCAACATAGGTCAATTTTGTGATAAAGATCTAGAAGTCAATTTCAAGAAGACCCGGTGTTCAGTTCGAACCGAAGGAAGAGATGAGCTTCTAGTTGGTATGAGGAAGTCCAATCTTTACAGCATTGACCTGTCAAAGATCAAACCAAAGAATGACGTGTGTCTATTGTCTAAAGCATCAATGGAGAAAAAATGGTTATGGCATAGACAAATATCTTATCTCAATTTCCGTTATATTCAGAAACTGATGATAGGTGATTTAGTTTTAGGTCTACCAGTTCTAAAGTTTGAGAAAGACAATTTATGTACCGCCTGTGAGAAGGAGAAGATGAAACGAGCTCCTCATCCGCCAAAACCTGAGCCTAGTACACACAAAGTTTTGGAGATTCTTCATATGGATATCTGTGGGCCAATGAAGACCCAGAGTATAAGTGCCAAGAGATATGTGTTGGTTGTCGTCGATGATTATTCGAGATACACATGGTGAAATTTCTACGATCCAAAGATGAAACACCTGAGTTGATTATCTCGTTAATCAAACAGCTTCAAGTGAATCTTCAACAAACGGTCCAGACAATCAAATCAGACAACGGAACAGAGTTTAAAAAGAAAACTCTTGATGACTTCTTTAAGTCATTAGGAATTTCTCATCAATACTCTGCAGCAAGAACACCTCAGCAGAACGGGGTTGTTGAAAGACGAAATCATACTCTTGTTGAAGCTGCCAGAACGATGCTGTCCTATGCTGATCTACTGTTGTTTCTGTGGGTCGAAGATGTGTCAACGGCATGTTATATACAGAATCGTTCAATTATACATCGACGGTTTGGCAAAACTCCATATGAAATTATCAACCATAGAAAACCTGTAATACACTACTTTCGTGTTTGTAACACCCTAAAATTCAGGACTAATTTAAACCTCAATTTATAACAAAATTTAAATATAAACTTCCAACTTTATATCTGAGCAGAGAAATATCTACGAGGTCATATTTACAAATACTGAATTATTCAAATAACCTATTAATCTAATCATATCACTATAATCAGATTAACTAGGTTATCTAAGCAATCCATCAAAACCTCAATGTACATTATCTTCTCCGCTAATCCAAAAGCTCTCGTCCCACATCCCTTTATTCCCCCGAGCTAGTACCTGGTAAGAAAACATCATTTGAAACGATTAGGCTAACACCTAGTGAGAACATTCGGTTTCAAAATAATATTTGTAAAATCAATGTAAACAAGGCATAACAAACCTGGTTTACCCATTTTCTTACCACATGCGTAACCATCTTTCGATGACGGGGTTAAACCCGATTCCATGAATGTAACTGACACCAAGTTAGTCATTATATCATGTCCCAGAGCCCACACTACGAATCTCCACGGATTCTAGATTAATGCTCTTATCATATTCCAGAGTCGCACTACGAATCTCCATGGATTCTAGATTAATGCTCATATCCAAGAAATCGCAATTACACATGCTCAATTCTTGGAAAGGAAGTAGAGATTACAATTACACATGCCACTCCCGTTTTCTTCCTTAGAAATCGGAAATAACGATTAGTGCCACACGCCTATTCCACGATTTCCTACACACACTGGAATAACGATTACTGCCACACGCCTATTCCATGTGATTGCGAAACACTAGTGCCTATGGATCCATATCACCTATTTATACTCATACAAATTATTGCTATCAATCATTTTTCAACTATCATAAATGAACTTAAGCAAAACCATCAATTTAGAATAATAGATTTTTACTTTATAAAATCATTCTTCCCAAAATCCACCCAAACAATTCATTATAAAAGTACCCTTACCATAATTTAAAAACGTTATAAAAAGGTAAGGTAAGAATGAACTCACCTGATAATAGAAATGTCACTATTGCTTTACTTTCTCGAAGCTGTAAGAATTTCTGTCTCCAACTTCACAAATATCTGAAATACCCAAATACATATTGTACTGGTATTAATCTATTGTTTAGGACCTTTAAAGACTAAAAATCCTAAATTCTCGACTTTTATCGCAACCCAATAGCTGCGATAACCCTTGTCGCAATACACAGTACTTGTCGCAACCCTCTGTTGCGACATCCTCTTCTTATTGCAACCAACTACTGCGACAAGCTTCTTATCGCAATCAACTACTACGATACATATCTCATCGCAACCAACTGTTGCGATACAACCTACTTGTCGCAACTCAAGGTTGCGACATTCATAACTATCGCAACACTCATAACTATCGCAACTAACTGCTTGCGATATTCATAACCGTCTCAACCAACTAAAAACGTATTTAAGCCAAAACTAACACTTTTAAGCCATGAATAATTCTGCAAATTTCCAGATATGTTTAATACTACCAGTAGAACATAATCATCAGCCCAGATTTCTCATAATCATCAAAAATATCAAAACCCAAATCTAAATCTATAGAAAACTTAATACACCTAAAGAGAACAATTTAAGTAGAAATATACCTTTGATTCTCACAGGTTTTTCTTCAATTTTCCAGTTGAATATCTCTGTTTTCTTCTTCTTCTTTGTTTCTCTTTCTTGACTCTCTCTTTCTCTTTGTCGTACACCACACCACACCACACACACACACTTTAGATGTTGAAAGTGTCTAATGGTGAGACACCTCACCCTTTTTACTCAAAATGGGGCGGTGGATGTTATTAGTTTAATCACATTAACCAAACAAACCCTAAACTTCTCTTAAATTGCAAAACATACCCTCAAACTTCTAAATTAAAATTAAAGTTTACCCCTAAACTTATAACTCCACAAAATAATTAGCAACTTACTCGGGGATAAACTCTAATATTAATCTATCACATAATAAACCATACTGTATCAAATATCTATACTCAAATTATTTAATAAATCCAAACGTCATCTTTTATAAAAATCGAGATGTTACAGTGTTTTTGGGTGCAGGTGTATCGTACTGAACGACAAGGACAATTTGAACAAATTTAGTCCTAAAGGAAAAGAGGGCGTTTTCATCGGACACTCGTCAACCTCAAAGGCGAACAAAGTCTATTTCAACTCCTCTAGAACTGTGATGGAAAGCATTAACGTCAAATTCGATGAGACTGAGGAAATGGATTATGTGCAAAACAGTACGGAACCCGCAATATCTGGAGTACTGGCGTCTGGACAAATCCGTCCAACGTCCACCAAGTCAAACAAAGATCAAGCTTCAACTTCTAACTCTAATCCTGATGAACTTGATATTTTGTTTGAAAATTTCTATGATGATTTCTTTGGAAGTAATAACTCATCTTCACGTAATAATGACAGGAATAAAGTTGCTACACCTCCAGTACAAGCTACAATGTCAGGGCCTTCATCGGTACCGACATCATCCAATATTAGCGCAACAACTACCATATCTTCTCCAAGTAATCCAAACGTGACATCTATGCAAGCAATCCAACAAGTATCTATGAATGGTGCTTCTTCATCGGGTACGACTTCAAATGTCAATGATCAGAATATTGCTAACATTCCTGAAAAATCAACTGAAGCAGTTCCCGAGGCAGTTCCAGTTGTCTCTTCTGACAATCAACCAGCCTCACATCCGGAACCGACATTGACAATTGAGTTGAACTTTGTTAAAGATCCTACCCTAGTAGACCCCAATCAAGATGCTATTTATCTCCATCCACACTCAAAGAAGTGGACACGCAGTCACCCATTAGATCAAGTGATTGGCGAAGTGTCTGAACCAGTAAAGACCAGATCTGCAACCGCAAATGAAGTTCTATACGCGTTCTTTCTAAGTCAAGTTGATCCATCAACAGTTCAACAAGCCTTAGAAAATCCAGATTGGTTAATTGTGATGCAAAACGAGCTGAATCAATTTGAAGCTCTGAAAGTGTGGAGATTAGTTCCAAGACCCAAAGGTAAAACAGTCATTGGAACTAAGTGGGTTCGGAAAAACAAGAAAGATGAAGACGACATAATTGTGAGAAACAAAGCACGACTAGTAGCAAAAAGGTATAGGCAACAGGAGGGTATAGACTACGATGAGACGTATGCACCGGTTGCTCGTTTAGAGGCTATTCGGATGTTCCTATCTTTTTCCGCCTACAAGAGCTTCACTGTTTATCAAATGGACGTGAAGACTGCATCTTTGAATGGTGTTCTGAAGGAGGAAGTGTACGTGTCTCAAGCAGAAGGCTTTGTGTTCAAAGATAAACCAGATTATGTGTACATCCTTGACAAAGCCCTCTATGGTCTCAAATAAGCCCCACGTGCCTGGTACGAAGTTTTATCTACCTTTCTACTAGGTTCTGGCTTTGAAAAAGGTAAGATTGACACAACTCTCTTTACTTTGCGTGAGGAAGGTGAATTTTTTTTAGTACAGATTTACGTTGATAACATTATTTTTGGTTCGACTAACCCTGCACTGTGTACATGGTTTTCTACGATTATGATGACCAGATTTCAGATGAGTATGATGGGAGAGATTAACTTCTCTCTCGGATTACAAGTCAAACAATTCTCGATAGGGATCTTCATCAATCAATCGAAGTACGTGTTTGATATCTTGAAGAAATTCAAGATGGAAAACTGTACATCAATTGGTACTCCTATGGCTCCAGGATCGAAGATCGGTCCAGATCCTGATGGTAATGATGTTGATGTTAAGAATTATAGAGGAATGATAGGGTCACTAATGTATCTAACTGCAAGTCGACCAGATACTATGTTCGTAACTTGTCTGTGTGCAAGATTTCAGGCCAAACCTAAGGAATCACACCTCGGCGCTGTCAAGAGAATCTTTCGCTATTTGAAGGGAACACCGTATCTCAGACTGTGGTATCCCAATGGAACCGGATACGAACTCACCGCATACTCAGACGCGGATCATGGAGGAAGCATGCTGGACAGGAAGAGCACATCGGGGCATGTATAATATTTGGGAGACAAGCTCGTGAGCTGGTCATCTAAGAAGAAGACTTGTGTGTCAACATCAACGGCGGAGGCAGAGTATGTTTCCACGGCCATCTGTTGTTCACAAGTACTGTGGATGAAGACCCAACTCATGGACTTTGGTTCAAATATGAGAAGATCCCCATCTACTGTGACAGTAAAAGCGCCATTGCCATATCTGCTAAATCTGTCCAACACACCAAGACAAAACACATAGACATCAGGTATCACTTCATTAAATATCACGTTGAAAAAGGAACAATTGAATTATACTTTGTTACAACTGAGTATCAACTTGTCGATCTTTTCACAAAAGCCTTGGATGAAAAACGCTTTAATTTCTTAGTATCCAAGCTTGGCATGTTGAACATGAAAGTTTAACTTCCTTATATTGATCATATAATAGATGGAAATATTTGTATCATATTCTAGATATTGTATCTAGATTGATACACTCAAATTTTCATTATATTCTATTCTCAATATATGTTATTTAAGCTTTCATGATTCTGTTGTATTTCAAATGGTTATTCAATTTGTTATTATCTTTTCTTTTAAATACCTTATCTGTGATTTGTTATAATATCTGATACTGC
Source organism: Saussurea involucrata (assembly GCA_033807775.1). Taxonomy (NCBI): domain Eukaryota; kingdom Viridiplantae; phylum Streptophyta; class Magnoliopsida; order Asterales; family Asteraceae; genus Saussurea; species Saussurea involucrata. Next base: position 100,134,144 of record CM066321.1, on the reverse strand, counting down.
ACAAGGTGTGTTCATGGTCTCAGGAGGAGTTTAGTACAAATTATATGCACAAGAATAGGGGGAGTGTGCATACCTGACATATCTTGTAAGTTTAAATGGCACGTGACTGTTACTTGGAGAACACAAGGTAAGTTTTCTAATCTGTCTTTACGCAAGCTCTTAAATGATGAAAAATAATTTTCTAAATCCTTGCATCATTTAAGGGGGGGGGGGGGGGGGGGTGAAAACCTTGTTTCTAAGTGTTTAATTAATTGGAAGTTGGACATCTTCCAATGTGATAAAATTATTTTCAAATTTTCTTGAAAAATCTTTTTGAAAAATGTCCAAGTGTTAAACTTATCGCAACACACCACTTGCGATAAAGGGTTAATCAGTGGTTTATCGCAACACTCTGTTGCGATTCTATTTGAAAGATGCTTTATCGCAACCTTTGCTTGCGATAAAACATGGTGAATAGTGTTTTATCGCAACACCTTGTTGCGATGAAACTTGATGATGTTATCGCACCTTGTCTCTTGCAATAACATGATGGTTTATCGCATTCTTCTTCTTGCAATAAACTGATACTGTGGCTGGTCAAATGTTGGACCAATCACTTACTGCCACGTGTCACTTGTCTCAAATCCCTATAAATACAACGTGTTTTTTAACCTTTTATCTCATTCCAAAAACTCGCAACTCTCTCAAAGCATAGTGTTCGATTGCTGAGATTTTTCAAAGATTTTCGTGTTCAAATCGTTTGCATTGTCTTCAGATTCCTTTCAAGGTCAGTATTCTACAATCCTTAACTTGTTTTATCCATTAAATTTGTTTCTAGAATCGAATTAGGGTTTACAATGTCGAACTCATAAATGTCCTTTCAAATTCTGTCAAATAATCTGTGCATATGTGTTTGTTAGTGGTTAGAAATGATAGGGATAGGCTTCTGTATGCATTGCGAGCTCAGTAGTATAGGATTAAACCCGTTTTGCAAAAATTAGTGTTATGGGCTTGAACACTTAGGATTTAGTTCGTGTTCAAGTTTATCGCAACTCACCATGTTCTTAGTGTTCATCATTATCGCAAGTAACTGGCATTCATCTTTATCGCAACATATGCCTTGCGATAACTTTTTATCGCAACATATGTCTTGCGGTAAACCTTTCATCGCAACCTTTACCTTGCGACAAACTCTATCTTGCGATAAAATCTTGATGTGCATTGCGATAACCCAGTACTTAGGATTAAAAAAAAACCTTTTTAGCACTATACTGATTTGATCCTATTCAGATGGCACACAATGATGGTCACTCTTCTGACGAGAACATGGTCATTCCGTCTCACCGATCCTCGCATCCGTCGGTGAATGCCCGTGATTTAGATGATGAACTTTTACCGAGGAACCTTCATCTCGCACTACTTGACAACAATCATCACTTGGACCTCAGTGTTGATTTTAACCATCGTATCATCCTGGAGATCATCCGTGGCCATCCTCTTCGCACAACACTTACCAGGTTTGTAACCGTACCAGTTATATATTTGCAGCAGTTCTGGCACACTCTGCAGTTCCATTCAGTCCATCGAAGAGGCCAACACTTTTATGCCAAAGTCGATCACTTCGATGTTCGCCTGACCTAACGAAGACTTCGCCGAGCCCTAGACCTACCCTATAGTGCTGACTTTGAAGACATGGTTCTGGAAGAACAATTATTTGCCGACATTCGAAGTTGGGGTTATCAAGACCCGAACAACCCAGTTCTTACCAGTTCATCAAAGTTCAAGCGAAAGTTCCTACCCAGAGTCTAGTACACTCTTTGCTCTGTCATTTATCGCTGCATGACCTCAAAATATACCGCCCTTGATAAATGCAACCTAGCAACTCTCAGAATGTTCCATGTCGTTGCTTTCAACCGAAGCATAGACTATGCAATTATCCTATGGAACGAGCTGATAGAATTAGTTGAAGATAAAGCCAGACCAATCAAGAACCGGAATTTCGTGCCCTATCAGATTTTCTTCCAGATCATCATTCATCAGATCATGGAAGACAATCAGGAAATCCCGAGACGACCCAACGCAGTCCAAGGCCCGAGCCAATGGATGCACTTCCTGAAGATGCCAACTCAGATTAATTTTGCCCACATTGTCGTGATACCCGAAGCTGTTCTAGCTTATGTCGACCAGCAGCCTACGGTAGTTAGATAGTATAGGATAGATAATGCACTGATGGTCCATCCAGAACCGGAGGGGCCTACCTACAGTGCTACCCAATTAGGGGGTGAGAGTCAACATGTCGAGAAGGTTCAGGAACACGGGGTTCCTGAACAAGGAGAGGTGAGGAGAACAGTAAGAAATAGAGTGGGAAATGTGGCAAGGACTGCTGGTCTGACATCTACTTCCACATCTACAAGAGCTGTACGAGTCCAAGTATTTGCTGATGAAGTGTCATGGAATTCAGAGGACAACCATGATTACGTTATATCCGCTTCTTCATCTGAGGATGAAATGTTGATCCAAACCCTCAGTGATTTGATAATGACCCTCTCTTAAACACTTAGTGAAAATTGTAAGTAAACAATATGTATTAGAGTTTCACTATCGCTGATAAGTACTAAGACTTTACAGTACCGCTGATAGGAACTCTCACTCTTTAGATTAGATATTCAGCGAACACTGTTCATCATCATATAGCTCTGAGCCTGTTCAGTCTATGAGATGATCGCTGATAAGTTAGTTGTTTACTTATGATCCCTGAAGACAAGTTTCACGTCAACATATGTTCTACGCTGAAGTCGAAGATCAAGCTCAAGAACCAGCGACAACTCTACTCATGAACTGATGCGGATATCAGTGAAGCAAGACCTGTCCATTCAACGTGAAGTATCAAGTAGAAGACTTCAGTATCGCTGAACTTTATCATTCGCTGATAAAGATCTGACTCAATGAAAGCTGATCATGATGTCTCCCTGCATGTTACTATTGTCTTACCTCCCTTGCACGTCTCCGTACGAACTGTCAGAACGGACATCCCTTTTGTCTGTAATCGTACAACAACTCTGATTCTACACTGTGCACCATGCGGCTACTAAGGTTGTCTACAAAGGTCAATGACATGCAACCACTCAGCTGCTGCCACGTGTAAAGCCATACTGCCATGCGTTAAATGCATGCAGTATATAAGAAGAACCTTACTTCAGTTTTGAAGTGTGCTCGGACCATCTTCTTATTTCTCTCTTATTGTTAAGTTATTATTCGTAATTTCTTTAACTCTTTCTAGTGCAAGAAACTTAGAGTTTCTCAAGACTTGTTTAGATTAGGTTTATCCTTAATCTTGTTCCGCAATAATTTGTAAATTGTCTTGATTTATCAATAAACAATTTAGAAAAGTAAAAACGTGTGTTTGTATTCAACCCCCCCATTCTACAAACTTGTATAGCCCTTCGGGACCAACAAGTGGTATCTGAGCAGATTTGTTTAATCTCATAAACAAGATCTAATCTATACTAAGATTTCTCTTTTCTATTTCTTAAAATGGCTACCAACACAAACACCAACTATATTGACAACGGTTCTCTTGCAAAACCCCCTAGATTCTCCAAAGATAATTTTAATCTATGGAAAAATAGGATGATTCTCTTCTTAGAAGGTGTAGACCCTACTATGCCTTACTATCTTGAAAACGGCCCATATATTCCTATAAGAATTGATCCTGCAGTTCCAGCCGCTGAGAATAGGCCTGCTATTCCAGAAAGGCTGATTCCCAAGGAAATTCATATGTGGACTGATGAAGATAAGAAGAAAGTGGCTATCGACACCAAAGCCCGATCCATACTCTCCATGGCTCTTCCTGACGAAGTCTACCATTCCGTCATGAACCTGAAAACCTCAAAAGCTATGTGGGACACAATCTGTGTTCAGTATGAAGGTACTTCTGAAGTCCAGGACTCTCGAAAGATCAACCTGGTAAGACAGTATGAAAGCTTCATTTGTGGTAAGAATGAAACTCTCTCAGAAGTACACCAACGTTTTAACTACTTAATAATAGATCTTAAAACTGTTGGTAAGGAATATTCTAACTTTGAAGTACTGACAAAGTTCTTAGAATGTTTACCTGAAAGCTGCGACAGTTATTCTATGTGTCTCATGCTGTCAAAGGATCTAAAATCAATGACCCTTTCTACCTTATATGGCACAATGCTGAATCATGAGCAATCGAGTCATCTTAAGAAGAATCATGTAAAAGATTCCAAAAGCACCACTGTTGCTTTAATCTCAGAGTCACCTTCCACTCAGCGATCAACTATCACTGTCACTGAGTTGGAAACTAACTCTGAAAGATCATCAGACTCTGACGTTTCAGATAATGATGAAACTCTGGCATTCCTGGCTAATAAGTTCAGGAGATTTGCTAGAAAGAGTAATTTCAAGAAGAACAAACCTCTTGCTATTACTGACAAGCCAAGATCATCAATCCCTATTGATAAGGCTACTACTAATTGCTATAACTGTGAAAAGATAGGACATTTTGCTAGCGAGTGCAGGTCAAAGAAAGTCTCTAGACCCTCAGCTTTTCCCAAGAAAAACTTTACTCACAGGACTAGAGATGAAAAATTCAAAAAGCTGAAAGAAAGGTATTCAAAGCTGAAAACCTTTAAGAAGAAAGGCAAAGGCCTTATGGATGACTATGATTGGGCTGCCTCTGACGAAGAAGAATCATCTGACTCTGAAGATGATGATGAAGCCAATCTATGTCTCATGGCCAAACTTGAAGATGAGGAAGAAAATTCTGACATTCCCTCTACTTCAACCTCTGCTACTAAGGTATCACCTTCCTTCTTTACCAATATTTTAAATATTGATGAAGCTGATAGTCTTCGAAAGATCGATCTCTTGACTAGAAGTTTATATGAATCCATGAATGGCAAAACTATTGTTGAAAATCAAAACCTTGATCTCGCCGAACAGCTTAAAAACCGTCACCTTCAAATAGAAAATCTTTCTAAAATTGAAGAAGATTTTAAAGATCAAGTTCACTTAAATCAGCTAGTCAAAATCGAGCGCGAAGAAGCTATCGCTGCATTAAAAGCAGAAAAAGCTACTGTTGATGGATGGTATAATTCCTCAACAAAGATCACTGAGATAATTAAGTCTCAGATTCCCCTGAGTGATAAACGTGGTCTTGGTTACAAAGCTGATACTCTAGAACCAACCACTGACCGTTCCATGCTTAAGTTTGGAATGTTCGTATCCTCTATCCCTGACACTTTCTCATCTCAGTGTTCCTCTTCTAAACCGCCTATCCCTGAGGAAATCTCTACCTTAACTTCTAAAGGTAAAGAAAAAGTTGTTTATCCAAAACCTACCTCAGTCTTTAAAAACAAAGGTAAAGGAATTGCTTTTAACCAAAATCCTCAGAAGGGTACCTCTGTACCAAAGATGAATGCTTCTAAAGATTCAGTGACTTATCCCTCTGGTTCAAAGAATAAGATCCCTGGATTTATTCAGCGTGGATCTATTCAGCGATCTACTCCTAGAATCAAAGTGGAAATTATTGGTAAGAAATCCGAAGAACTGAATGTTCCTCCCATTTCAAAAGCCAATAGCTTACTTGGTGCTGGTCCTTCTAATTCAAAATCAAAAGCTCAGCATGCAAATGGTCCTAGAACTACTTTTAGTTATATAAAATGTTATCATTGTGGACTTACCAATCATATTGCTAGTAAGTGCCCCACATCCACCTAAGATGAAAAGATAGCTAAGGTGAAGATCATTGCCCCCAAGGCAAAGAAGACCACTGAGGTTAAGAAATTAACCAAAGTGAAGACTGACAAAGCTGAATCTTCAAATACTGCGAAGACTGCTGAACCTTCCACATCCTCTTCTACCCCCACTGACAAGTGTGTACACATGGTTAAGTGGGTACCCAAGACAAACTAATCTTCTTTTGTAATGTAGGTTAAGAAGGGTATCTGGTATCTCGATAGCGGATGCTCTAGACACATGACTGGTATGAAGAACCTGCTCACTGAGTACAAAGAAGAGAAGGGTCCCTCTGTAACTTTCGGTGGAAATGGAAAAGGACATACCCAAGGGTTTGGTGTACTCTCTAATGGTACAACAACCTTCAGAAGAGTCGCATATGTTGAAGGACTGAAGCATAATCTTCTAAGCATCAGTCAGCTTTGCGACAAGGATAACAAAGTAATCTTTACTAAGGAATCCTGCTTTGTCACTGACAAAAAGGAGAAGATAGCTCTCAGCGGTTATCGTTTGGAAAATGTTTATGTAATAAACATGGACTCAACAACCACTGAGAACTCCTGTTTCTTCTCAAAAGCCTCATCTGATGTCATCTGGTTATGGCATAAGAGGCTCTCTCATCTTAACTTCAAGACACTGAACACTATTTCTTCAAAAGATTTAGTCACTGGTCTACCTCAGCACTCATACGCCAAAGAATCCTTATGTTCAGCGTGTGAGAAAGGCAAGCAAACCAAAGCAAGCTTTAAGTCAAAGCAAGTTTCCTCAGTGTCATCTCCTCTACAACTTCTCCATATGGATTTGTTTGGCCCTGTTAACAAACAATCCATCGCTAGAAAGAAATATACACTGGTCATAGTTGATGAATTCTCTCGATATACATGGGTTATGTTTCTCCGTTCTAAGAGTGACACCCCTGAAGAACTCATCACCTTTGTTAGGAAGATGGAAACCCTGAACAACTTGACCGTTCGCTCAATAAGGAGTGGTCATGGGACTGAATTCAAAAATAATTTTCTTGATTCCTTCTTTGAGAGTAAGGGTATTTGTAAAGCCCGTGTTCCGGTATGGTTTTACTTTAATTATTAGTTATCCTTCTCGTATCGGTTTGGTATTAAAGGGGTTTGACGGAAAAACCAAGTGAGTATTATAGTTTAATTTTTTTAAGCGTTTAGCAAAAGGTTGAAAAGTCAGGGACCAAAGGTGTCAGTTTGGGATTTTGGTTGCATGGGGGTCGGCCCATATTGGAACCGACCCATCCTCTCTCGTTTTCTCTTCACGTCGCCACAATGAAGAAAGGAGCAAAACCCTTTTAACCCTTTTTTTTCCTTCTTTCTTTTCTCCTTGCTGCGCCGTGAGATCCCAACCGAACCACACCTTCTTTCCTTTCCCTGTTTGCTGCTGCCGTGAAGCCGCCCACCACCACCAGCGCCGTCGCTGGTTTCTGCCGGAGAGGGAGAGAGAGAGCGAGGGAGAAAGGGAGCCGGAGTCGTGTGTCGCGGCTGTGTCGTCGCGAGGTAAAGTCTCTTCCTTCGTTTTCTTTCTTTGCCGTTGTCAACCGCAAACCACCACCGCCGCCGCTGCAGCCTTGGCTGCCGGCGGTGTTGCCACCGACGTGCACCACGGTTGGTAGTGGTTTTGTGCGTAGCCGAAAGTTGTTGGTTATGCGTGGAAATGTGTGGCCGAGTTAGGACGGTTAGAACGTCCCGTTGTCTCATTGATTTTTGTGGGTATCGAATCACCGCCACCGCTGGTGGCCGCCGCCGCCACCACCGACCACCACTGCCGGAGGTGGCAGTGGGTGGTGCGTGGGTTGTCCAGCCTTCATAAGCTAAACCGTAACCCGAATCGCTTAAATCTTAAACCGTTTCAAAAATCGTCATTTTATGTGAAAACGTTCTTTCTGTCCAGTTTTATTTTTTTCATTACTTTTCCATCGTAGCTCGGATTGAGGCGAAACCGGTGCCCGCGGTTCACATTCTGTGCCGGGCATACCTTTCGTGTTTTAGCGGAAGTCTGGTTCGGCCTCTAACTAGGCGTAAAATGGCTGTTTGTACAGCAGGTCTGAATATGACAGTTTTGCGTCCTGTTTTTAGAAAATTCATAATAAATTATAGAAAAATCGTTAGGAGGTGTATAATATGTCCTTGGAACCCTAACTCAGAGAACTTTCTGGTTATGTAATTTAATTGAGGATTTTCTGGGGTTATGGAGGTCGGAACAGGTCCCGAACAGACCTGTTTGGTTAGACCGAAAAGTCGTTTTAGTGACGATTTAAGGGTGCGTCGTGTTTTAGGGTCCGGGTCTCGTGTTAATACATTTTAACGATTGTTTAGGTGTTGGGAAGTGATCTTGGATTTGTGAAGCTTGAATTATTGTTTGTGAGCTAAGCGCGCTTACGAGGTGAGTTCTCTCACTATAACTAATGTCGGTTACTTTTTACATTACGATTTGTACGTGTGTGGTAGTTTTAATTGTTTGTGATGCGGGACTAAGTAGTGGGGCGTCTAGTCGGACCTTTATTGTTATGACTACGCGGGTGGCGTAGGAGTTCGGTGGGGCCGAGGTTTATATACGCGGGTGGCGTAGTGACTCGGCGGGGCCGAGGTTTATATACGCGGGTGGCGTAGTGACTCGGCGGGGCCGAGGTGTATATACGCGGGTGGCGTAGTGACTCGGCGGGGCCGAGGTTTATATACGCGGGTGGCGTAGGAACCCGGGGGAGCCGGGTAATGCTTGCACGGTTATTGTGTGGTCGGGTGGACCAGTTTATGCCTTTGGGTGGGATGGTGTAGGTATGCATGTTTATGATTTGTTCGTAGACTTGTATACTGTTTAGGTGCAATTATCTGTTTAGAGGTGGTGTGAGAATAACTGTGTTATTTATGGTGTCTGAATTCACTAAGTTTCGTGCTTACCCTTTCCCAATAAATTGTGGTTTCAGGTACGAGTGGCTCCAAGGCGTGACGAGTACACACTGGCGCGTGGGAAGAGTTGATTACTTTTATGATTTTAATTTTAGACATTTATACCGCTGTTTATTGTTCGTGAGAATATTAATTATGAGTTTGCAAATGAAATGATTGAATTATTAAATAAGTTTTTATTAATGAAATGTTACTTTAAAAAAAATTAAATTAAATTTATTGTAATTTTTGGGACGTTACAGTATTTCTCACAACTTTTTTTTAGTGAGAACACCGCAACAAAACGGAGTCGCTGAAAGAAGAAATAGAACTAATATTGAAGCTGCACGTTCAATGCTCAGCGATTCTCATTTGCCTACTCAGTTTTGGGAAGAAGCTGTCAACACTGCTTGTTTTACGCAAAACAGGTCGGTGATAGTCAAAAGATTTAATAAAACAGCCTATGAACTTTTTCATGGGAGAAAGCCTTCAATTAGCTTTCTTCACATCTTTGGATGTCAGTGTTTCATACAGAACAACAGAGATGCCCTTGGAAAGTTTGATCCTGAGGCTGATGATGGAATCTTTCTTGGATACTCCTCAGTCTCCAAAGCCTTCAGAGTCTTCAATCGAAGAAGACAAACTGTTGAAGAAACTAATCACGTCACTTTTGACGAATCCCGTTCAGCGAATTCTCGACCTTCTCCTGATACTGAAGAACTGAATCAATGGATGTTCTCTCATCTTGGTGATTCAGAAGATATTCCCACTCCTCATACTCATACCGTTGAAGATGATGGTCCTACTATCATCCCAAACATGCAGAATAGTGAAGCTGAAACATCATGGATCTCAGCTGTTCCTTTAAACACTATACCTGCTTCTGAACCAAATGTCTCAGACATTCCATCTACTTCTCAGCAATCAGTAAATGAGATAACATCTGCACCTACTCCTCTCTTGGCTGATATTCCAGTAGTTGCTGAAACTTCATCTTCAGCTCCTCCAGTCCAATTTGAGTTAGCGACTTATGCTCCGGCTCAGCGATGGACTGTAAATCACCCAATTGATCAAATCCGTGGTGATCCAAACGCTGGTGTTCAGACTCGAAGAAGTGCAGGTAATATTTGTTTATTTGTTAACTTTATTTCTCTGATTGAACCAAAGAAAATAGATGATGCCCTCAAAGATCCAAACTGGGTCAGCGCCATGCAAGAAGAGCTGACTAAATTCGAAAGAAACAAAGTTTAGAATCTTGTTCGAAGACCAACTGACAAGACAGTGATAGGCACTAAATGGGTCTATCGAAACAAGTTGGACGAACATGGAACTGTAACCCACAACAAGGCTCGTCTTGTTGCTCAGGGATACAGACAAGAGGAAGGCATAGATTACGACGAAACATTTGCTCCAGTAGCAAGACTAGAATCTATTCATCTATTCTTAGCATACGCTGTACACAAAGACTTCAAAGTATATCAAATGGATGTTAAGTCAGCATTACTCAATGGAAAGCTGAATGAAGAAGTCTATGTGGAACAACCTCCAGGATTCTCAGATCCTAAGCGTCCAGGTTATGTTTATAAACTGGATAAGGCACTTTATGGCTTAAAGCAAGCTCCACGTGCATGGTATGACACTCTATCCTCTTATCTCCTAATTGAAAATTTTGAGCGAGGTAAAATCGACAAAACTCTATTTTTCAGAATAGTGAAAGGTCATATCATTCTTGTTCAGATATATGTTGATGACATTATATTTGGTTCTACTAACCCTTATCTTTGTACTCGTTTCTCTAAAAGGATGAAAGAAGAGTATAAAATGAGCATGATGGGTGAACTAACATATTTCCTTGGTCTTCAGATAAAACAAAATGAAAAAGGAACTTTCATTAATCAGGGAAAGTATGTTAAAAATATGCTGAAGAAATTCGATTTAACTCAGAGTTCAGCTATGAAAACCCCTATGGCACCACCGCTGACACTAAACAAGATTCAAATGGAATACCTGTTAATGTCACGCTGTACCGTGGGATGATCGGCTCTCTATTGTATCTTACAGCTAGCCGACCCGATATAATGTACGCAACCTGTTTGTGTGCACGATATCAAGCTGAACCGAAGGAATCTCATATGATCGCTGTAAAGCGAATCTTTCGTTACCTTAAGGGTACTATGAACCTAGGTCTTTGGTATCCCAAAGACTCAGGGTTTGATCTAATCGCCTATTCAGATAGTGATTTTGTAGGTTGCAAATTGGATAGGAAAAGCACCACAGGAGGCTGTCAGCTCCTGGGTGGAAAGCTGGTGAGTTGGACAAGTAAAAAACAAAACTCAGTGTCCACCTCAACTGCTGAAGCTGAGTATGTAGCCGCTGGAAGCTGTTGTTCTCAGGTCTTGTGGATGAGAAATCAACTACTAGACTATGACCTTCAGCTCTCGAAAATTCCAATCTATTGCGACAGCACAAGTGCCATCGCTATAGCCAACAATCCAGTACTACACTCAAAGACCAAACATATCGAAATCAGGTATCATTTTATCAGAGATCATGTGATGAATGGTGATATAGAACTTCATTTTATCCCAACTGACTATCAGTTAGCTGATCTGTTCACCAAACCTCTTGATGAGATAAGATTCAACTTTCTCATCAGCGAGCTTGGAATGCTGAACTTTGAAGAGTAAAAATCTTCAGTGGTTCACATTTTATCAGCGATAGGATAAAACAATTATATAACCCATTCTATCATTCTCTCTCTGAACATAATTGATTCGCTGATATCAAGGAATGTTTTCTCTCTTGCTCGTTGACGTTCGCATGTGAATGTAAGATTTCAAAACAAATTGCATCGCTGAATATCTCTTCCTTAACAGCGATACTTTGAAATTTCTTAAACTAACACTGATATTTCTATTCAATGCTTCATGTTTTTCAAAATAGTCCCTGTGCTTTCAAAACCTCAGAGACATCCTAAAATATGAAAGGACGTTTGTGACATCATCACAATGGATAAACCCTGGCACGTTCTTTTTCTGACACACGTTTGCACGTTTCGTTTACCATCCAATCAAATGCAAACACGTGTCCGTGTCATGATGAAAAACTTTCCCGCTCGAGTTTTTCTCTCTCTCAAATCTCACTATATAAACTATTTTGAGTTTATATTTTTTCTTTATGCGAACTTCTTCTCCAAGCAAGAAAAGATTTACTGTTGCTTATTTCCAGAAATCTGTTCATCTCCTTCTTCGATTACCAGGTTAATATTCTTATTATTCACCTGCATAACTTGGTTCTGATCTTCTTATTGCTTTTAACAGATCAAACAAAAGAAACCTTTTCTAAAATTAAATCATTTCTTTCATGGTTTTATGAACACAACCTTTTCATGGTTGTTCTTCAAGTTTTAAAACTCAAAATCTTAAACTTGTTCTTCATTCGTTTCTCCATAATCCTTATCTAAAGGAAAATGGAAAACAAGACTTTTACTGGGTTTGTTTTTCTTTTTCAAAACAAAAAAACCCTAATCTTCATTAAGACATTTCTATCTGAATGAAATGGATAAAAATCGGAAAACATCTTATTGGAAAAACTTTCCACATTAAGACTGTAATTTTTTATGATTCATGGTTGATATGTTAAACAGAAATGGCATCTTCTACTCTTGCTCCTACCGCTGAGAAATCCACTGCTGCAAAGAAACTGACTCTCGTCAAAGCTCCTCAGGTCAAGTTCAAGCTTGAGGAAATCGATTTTTCAAAATCGAACAACCTTCATGCGCTTTTCGAGTTTCCTCCTCAAAAGCAAGTCACACATCTGGATGATGCTGTGAACTACCTCAAAACATGTTGCTTATCTACAACACTGACTATTACACCCCCTGCTCATCAATTCCTACTATCTCAGTTCTGGTATACTGCTAGAAGAGCTCATGTACCCCATGCCAAAGACCCAACGAAGATCGTTGACTCTATTCTGTGTGACACAAAATTTGGCACCACCAAAATCAACCCTGCCATCATTAGGAAAGCACTGAGTCTTCCTACTTCTACCAAAGAAAACCGTTTTGTCCCTCTCCCAAACCACAAAAACCATGCTGATAGGGAAGCCATCACTACATTCTTCGATGCAATGGGTTACGCATGGGACACTGGAAGGGACAATAAGCCTGAGAAGAAACTAACCATGATCAAGAAGTCCAAAATGCCCAGCGAGATGAACTTCATCTTCGCACATCTGATAAGCTGAATGACAGCGAAGAGTGGCTCCTCTGATCAAGCTGCTCAACCTCAGCAAGCATTGGGCTATGCATTGCTGAAACGTCTAAATATTGACTGGGCCTCAATCATCTACGACGACCTTGCGTTCAGAGTGGATATGGCTGAAAGATCTGCATGGGTTCCTTATCCCAGATTCATCAGCGCCGTCTTTCAACAAGGACTTGGCGAGAGGTACCCAACAGGGTGATCTAAGACTCTCGCAGGTTGGCCCTAAGGTGCTCGACTTCAAACCGTTGGAAAACGAGGTACGTCTTTCTACTCTCTTATCTCTTCTCAATCCTCCTTTTCTACTTCTGCAGCTCATTCAGTGGAAATCCCCACCGCTGATACCCACACTGCACCCTCTACTCCTTCTCGAAAAAGGAAACACTCAACTTCCCAAATTGGTTCCAAAAGAATCAAGAAAACCAAGGAGCAACCCCCCAGCATTTACACGCTGAAGACTCCACAACTCATCTTGAAGAGCTGATGGAAAGTTCCGTGGTACGCTCTGCCACAGCTGATCAAGCCACCCCTTCCATCCCAGCTTCAGCGTCTCTAAACGCTGAAGTTATAAACTTGGAAATGAACCCACCTCCTTCAGCCTCTCTACAGGCTGAAGTGATTGACAGCGGATCCAACGATGAACTCCGCACCCAACCATCATTCTCATCCCTCATTCCTCCTACTCAATCTTTGGTCTCTCCACAAATTTTCCCAACTTTCTCAAGGACACCCTTCATCGTACATGACTCGGCTGCAGACACTCTAAATACGATGATGGATGCAAACTTAGGATCTGCAGGCACCTCCATGTGCCAAGGTACTCTTGAAGGCGACATGGAATATCATTCAGGACACAAAGGGTTCGACAACTTCGCCAACCCGCCTGCAGGTATAAACACAATCCAAAACACTCCTCTCTCTCTACCCTAAACTTCTGAGCTTTCAACTGTTCATAAGTTAATAACTGTTCAGGTCCTAATTTGGGGGATATCAACACCTCTCTGAAGGCCCTGGAAACAAAGGTGGAAAATTACAACACCATTCTCTCCACGAACTCTTCAGCGGTTACAGATGCTGGAGAGAAACTCAAAAAGTTGACCGAGATCGTTGATACAAGAGCCTCTAAAACTGATATGGAGAAGGTGGATGGTAGCATTGCTCAATTTTCTACCACCCTCGCAGACAATTCAACCGCCACCACCTCTCTTTCAACAAACTTCACCACTCTGTCCAATGAAGTCACATCATTGAAGACAGAGGTTGGTTCTCTAAAGGGTGAAGCCTCCACGATCAAGGCTGAGGTCTCCGCCGTCAAAGAAATTGTTCAGAAAGTACTCGATCGCCTGAACGTCCCAACTTCTCATTTTACTCAGGTCGATCGCGAAGCTCTTCAAAAGATCAATCCTTCTATAACTGGCCTAGAAGTCAGATTAGCAAAGATTGAGAACTGTGTTGGGATCTCTGGCCTGGAAGACAGAGACCAAATACACACTGCTGCTGCTGAACAATCTGTTACCTCCTCCAACCATAATGTGGAAGAGGGGGAGAAGACTAAAGAAGACCTTCCCCATAATGCTGATGGGGAGGGTATTGAAACTGCTGCTACTTCTACTTCAAAACCTCAGGGAGTTGAAAACCCTGAGGAAACCGAGAAACCTCCCTATGTATCCGAGGGGGAGCAACTCGATGAGCAACTTAAGGAAGCTGCTGCTGACGTGACCGAACCTTATGCTGAAGAGGTCGAGTCTGAAGAAGAAGCTGAAGATGATGAACCTGTCGACATCTCTGATGAAGAACCATCATCATCCCCCAAAGATGATGATGATGACGATGATGACGATGATGATGACGATTTCTTCTACGTCCAGCCTGTTGCAAAAGCCCCTGCTCAAAAAGGGATCAAGATAAAAGAACCTTCAGGGGAGCGGACCAAGACAAAGCCTGCAGCGTCTGAAGCTGACAAAGGCAAAAACAACGGCCTCATTGAAGAAGACAATCTGACGATCTTGCTTCAAAAGCCAGTTTGTCAGGTACACTACCTTCTATTCCCTTACACTGCATCCCTCCTCTATCCCTTCTCAATCCTTCTATCCCTAAAACCTCTATACACTTAACCACATTCTTTTCTCTATCTCTTTCTTCCCATATTCTTACTTAAACAATCGCTGTTTTTCAGCTAGTCCTCTCCCCTGTTTGAGGATCCCGCTGAAGCTCCTACGACTACACCAGAAATAATCCCAGCCACAAGAGCTGAAGAAATAATCCCAGTCTTGGATTTAACCACTGAGACTGATGAATCTGAAGAACAACTGCTCTCTCACAAAAACAGACCTTCCTTGGCTGCTCAAAAGCTAAGTGAAGAGGATCAAGAAAAGAGAGATGCAATGATCAAACAGCTTGAAGATCAGCGAATCATTCTTCCTCGTGACAAAATCCCTGCTCCCACAAAGTTCAGGATATCAAGGAAAGAATACGAGGATCATCTAAGAGCTGAAAGATTACTCGCCGAAAAGAAGGAAGCTGAAGAAAAAGATAAGGCTCTTGCCATCCAGCTTGTCCAACAATCGGTGAAAGACCAAGCGCTAAAAAGAACTCCCATTGATGCCCAACGTCAGCTATGGGATGATGCCCAAAGGATCGTTGAAGAAAAGACTAAAGTATCTGATTCGACTTTGGAATGGTGTAAAGAAATGCTGAACTATCGATCTCGACCATCCAAAATCATCAAGGTAAATATCAGAGGAAGACTGTTTGTAGACGTTCCTGTTGTTGAAGTTGACGTATTCAGAGAAGACAAAACCAAGCAAACCTTCTATGCTGCTACTTTATAGAAATTTGGTTTCTCTGAATGGTTGGAAGTGAAATTAGCCATTCAGCAATCGCGCTCAAAGTTCAAGAGCCATATCGAGAAAATTTTAAATTCTCAGATCGACTTGGTTTCTTCTGCTGTGGATATTCCTCCTTCCACTATTCTTCCACCTCAACAAGGAAGGGCCTCTGCAAAGAAAAAGAAAACCTCAGACTCAGGTCCTCCTATACGGAATGAAACAGGTATTGGTTTCTCTCGTGCTGAAGTTCTTGGTCCTGATGCCGACCTCTCAGCACTTGACACCTCCCTACCACCTGGTGAAACTTTCATCCCTGGCAAAGTCGTAAGTGATCCCTATGGTATATTCTTTCTAGACTGCCATGGAAATCAACACTTTCAACGCATCTCTGAGCTTCCAATCACACCCATCGAATAGCTCAGAGACCTCATATACTGGTGTGAAGTCAGACGCGACATTCAAGCACGTCACCTCAAGCCCCTGATCTTTGAACAAGCAAAGAACAAAAAGGATCAAGGTGTAACTGTCCCTGACTGGATGATTCCCACATCAAAGACCCTCGATGAACTTCTCATCAAGGAAGAACCTTTTGACGGATAGGATCGCCTTGTAATTCTTTCTATCCTTATCTGTCTACATCTTCTGTACTTGTAATTTTATTTGTTGTACTTGTAATTTTTCCACTTCCCTCTGTAATCTTTACGAAGTTTAAAGAAAAATTTCAGCGAATGTACTTTACTCGATAAGTACTGAAAAGATCCCAGAAAACAGTAAAAGGGACAAATATTTTATAAGTTCTTTTTATCCTTATGTTTTCATTAAATAGCAATTTTCTTTATTGCTATGTCATAATCAAATAGGGGGAGATTGTTGATCCAAACCCTCAGTGATTTGATAATGACCCTCTCTTAAACACTTAGTGAAAATTGTAAGTAAACAATATGTATTATAGTTTCACTATCGCTGATAAGTACTAAGACTTTACAGTACCACTGATAGGAACTCTCACTCTTTAGATTAGATATTCAGCGAACACTGTTCATCATCATATAGCTCTGAGCCTGTTCAGTCTATGAGATGATCGCTGATAAGTTAGTTGTTTACTTATGATCCCTGAATACAAGTTTCACGTCAACATATGTTCTACGCTGAAGTCGAAGATCAAGCTCAAGAACCAGCGACAAGTCTACTCATGAACTGATGCGGATATCAGCGAAGCAAGACCTGTCCATTCAACGTGAAGTATCAAGTAGAAGACTTCAGCAATCGCTGAACTTTATCATTCGCTGATAAAGATCTGACTCAACGAAAGCTGATCATGAAGTCTCCCTGCATGTTACTATTGTCTTACCTCCCTTGCACGTCTCCGTACGAACTGTCAGAACGGACATCCCTTTTGTCTGTAATCGTACAACAACTCTGATTCTACACTGTGCACCATGCGGCTACAAAGGTTGTCTACAAAGGTCAATGACATGCAACCACTCAGCTGCTGCCACGTGTAAAGCCATACTGACATGCATTAAATGCATGCAGTATATAAGAAGAACCTTACTTTAGTTTTGAAGTGTGCTCGAACCATCTTCTTATTTCTCTCTTATTGTTAAGTTATTATTCGTAATTTCTTTAACTCTTTCTAGTGCAAGAAACTTAGTGTTTCTCAAGACTTGTTTAGATTAGGTTTATCCTTAATCTTGTTCCGCAACAAGTTGTAAATTGTCTTGATTTACCAATAAACAATTTAGAAAAGTAAAAACGTGTGTTTGTATTCAACCCCCCCTTTTACAAACTTGTATAGCCCTTCGGGACCAACAAGAAACATCTACCCTACCAGCAAATGAAGTTGTTAATGCTCCTGACTCCGATTCCGATTCAGATCATGACCCCGATGCGCACTTAATACCGAGACATGTTGGTCTACGACAACGAATAGAGAGTTTCGACGCTGAGTCCACCTCGAACGTCGGACTCTTCGGTGATGTTGGAGTCATAAGGAAGGAAGAGGGAGATGAGGTTGAAAATATTGATGTGAGCCGAGAGAAGGGAAGAAAAGAAATGGGAGAGTCTGAGACAGAGTTACATAAAGTTTTAACTAGTGACTCTCCCCAAACCGATCTAATTCGGGTAGCCACATCCACTGCCAACGAGCGTTCATCGCCATTGCGCATTGAAACAGTCATGGTGGATCCAGCCATGTAGTGCACAACCCCACTAAGCCACTCATCGGCTTCTCAACAAGCCGATGTTTCATTCTGCACAGGGGATCAAGCACAAATGTTATCGGCAACACATTTGGTGTTTGCCGGTATTGAACAGGGTAGGCTCCTGCCCCGGCCACCGAACTTTATTCCGCTCACATCGAGTCTAGTGCCTTATGGAAGAACTACATTTCCTAGGACACGAGCGTCGGGATTTCAACAAGTTGTGGGCTTCTGTGCCCCAACCGGAACACCTAGAGTAAGGCCGCCATTCGTTGGTGCCTTGCAAGGATCGGGTGAAAGACTTGTCATTGCTAACACTATACCAACTTTGAACATAGGCAGTACAGTTGTTTCAACTACTACTTCAACCGAAAACCTAAGTGGTTCGGGCGTTATTCTATTTTCCCTAATATGCCACTTGAACAGGTTGTTGGAATGCTAGGCCCGCCCCCACACTATATTACTCTGGACCTTCTGGGAGCTTCATTAGCCGCTATCAACACTTTGTATAAGCAACATCGTAGGGTTATGCAAGAGACTGTGGACAGGCATGCAAATGAGGTTAGCAGAGCAATCAAAGGAAAAGGGGTAGGAGAATCTTTGTCAACTCCACAGGATCAACCATCCAATTCCCCACCCAGATCTCAACCACCACTACCACAACCGTTATACAAAATTCCTACCCACATGCTCAAATCAGAGCTATTAGCCCGTTTAATCGCCCAAGGAGACTCCAATACCAATGAAGAAGTAGAACTGGTAGGTTTGCTCCGACAACAATCTGAAGCCCAAACCCGATTACCCACCAGCACAGACTTCCAAACTCTAAACAACTCCATCAAGGAATGACCCAAGCCATGCTTACCGGATACCAATCCTTATCTGAAAGAATCACAGTGGTCGAACAGGCATGTGGTGTCCAGGCTCAAGCTTCCAACAAACGAAGACATGATGATCAGGATGACCCTGATCAACATGAGGGGGAGAAGAGAGCCAGAGTTGGAGAATCTAGTGCTGCAAACGCTGAAAACATTAGGGGATCAGATCAGGCAGCAACAGATGGGGCAGAGGAGGCAAGTGGACAGGAAACATATGTGGTCCAGGTTGATGATGATACAGTTCTAGCTGATGTCATAACCAGGGTTGAAAAGCCTCCGGTTGTTGACAATAGAACAGAAGAGGAAAGGATGACTGATGATATGCTGAACGATTACATCTACATTGATTCTGAGGAAGAGCCGGAGACAACTACTGTTCAGATCAAAGAAGAGATAGATGACATATTCGATACCACCGGGGCTCAAGTGATTGCTTCTGATTCCGATGATGATACTCCTCAACCGCAACAACAAAGTGATCAAAGTACAAGCTCTTCAGCTCAACAGGTTCCAGTGGTTCCAGTGAATACTGATGGAAGGATAAGAGATCCAATCCTAGAAGCTGAACTCAGATTATATCAGGAGGTGATTGATGCTGAACCAGGGTATGTTGCAACTGGAGAAAGGGTGAGAATTTTAATTCCATTTCAAGAAAGCATTAGAAAAGACTTGTTTGTAAAGGACGTTCAGAGGATCAACTTGGAAAAGGTGTACGGAGCTGAGGACTGGCCGTCTCTTTACAAAATCGAATTTCTGCATGTAATGAACAACAAAGACCTGAAGACAGATGTTGTAAGGTCTAACAAAGTAATTGTGAAGGTTTTTAAGATAGAGTCATGTCGGCTACTCAACGTTTGGTACCCTAAATTCACAGTTAGAAGATCTGATGGCACCGAATGCGTCTTTTCATAAGCCGACTTCAAGAGCTTGAAGCTGGATGACTTCCTTAGCCTCTACAATTCCCTTACTAGCATTTATGATAAGACAATTGAATGGTCTGTTGCTTATCAGAGTGTCAAAAGGTTCATGTGGAATATTCTGAAATTTTCTTACCTCACAGATTTCTAAATGGCCTTAGAAGCTCATCAGTCCAGTGTAAACCTCAGAAGACCAAACAAGCAACCGCAAGACATCCAAGGTATTCCTGTCTATACTATTTTGGAGAAACTTGAACTCGGAGTTGTATACTTCAATCAAGAGATGAAGAAAAGATTATTGAGAATATGTGAAGCAAACAAGTACAGTGATGGAACCTTCAAGATGATACAGGTCAATCTTGAGAGCAAGCTGAGACTTGATGAAAGCGGGGAGGTAAAGCTCAAGGAAAAGGAGAAGCGGCTGATAAAACAAGTCTTGGATCCTATCACCTACAGAAGAGGGTACCAGAACGCGTTGAGAAGATTCGAGATAATCTTTGGGATCCGGAAGAAGCACGTGAAACCGGTGATCGCTTAGATCTGATGCCTCTACATTGGTACAAAGGGGGAGATTGTTAGTGCTCTATTTAGCACCTTGTACCAAGTAGAGGGGCTAGTGTGAAAGTTTATATTTGCAAACTATAAATAGATTTTCCCTTGTAATATTTCATTAAGTCATCCCCTACTCACACACAAGTACATTAGCTTTTCTTTCAACACTCATCACCATTGTACTTGAAGATCTTATTTTGATTAATAGAGGGATGACCAGTTGATTCAGATTGTTAATTGAATGCTTGTTCTGGGATCACAAATAGTTTTGAAAGTCTTGATACAAAATTAATAACCTAAAATAAACCTCTAGTATATTAATACATGAATATCTAATCGTCGATCGAATCACTCTTTGTGTCCTCGTCATCAACTGTTTTGGTGCCTGTTGTGGTGCAAATAATGCATGTGTGTCTATAACGGGTGGAGGGAGGATCTGGCTTCTAGGTGGAGCGGTATACACTTGATACATATACTGGTTGCAAGCATTTATTACATCAAAGACACCCTTCATCCCATCACTGGTTACAGTGGCTGGGGTGGGGGTGGTGGTGGTGGTGGTGGTGGTGGTGGTGTGTGCGGTTCAAAGTTAACGACGAATAAGCAGAACCCTTCAACTTTCGTCCAATCCCTCGGTTGTGACCGCGATATTTCCCAAGTACTTTTGTGATAATTTCTTTCTCATTTACCGAAGACGAGGTCGATCCATGTTCTTGTGTTTGTGCATCTTTCTCTGCAAGCATCACTTCCTATATTATACAAGAAATATAATCAGTAGTATCTAAACAATTATGTATAATTGTATATCCTTTTTAACAGATGTAGTTGGAAAAGAAAAGTCAAATGCCTCCAGAAAATCACACAGGTGAATCTAAAAGTGGGCTGCTAATCTCTTCAAAAAAAATTATAAAACTCCTAGATAAGATTCTGGAGCCGTTCGTCCCCGAATTAATGCCAAATCTCTCATAGCTATGTTGGGTGTTATTTATCGATATTCAAGAGCTTACACAGTTAATGGAAGTATGGAACAGTATACATTCTACTTTTATGTACAATTAATTAAACAATATCAGTTTCACAACATATGCGACATACGAAAGTTGCACCAAACAAATTATTAGCGAACAGTTACAACTGTATCCGCGAACTGTAACTCTACAGATCGTAACTCTAAGGGACTGTTTGGCAGTTGCTGAATAGCTTGGTGCATAATGATTAAGTAGACATAATGATTAATAGGCTCTTATGGTAAAGTGAAAAATGAAATATGGTTGTTTGGAATTGTTCAGAATGAAATCGGGGCACTGAATAGTCAAGGGAGACCTAAGATACAAAATCATTTAGAAGATTTTGGATCCATCCAGAGGCACATTTTTTTGTCAAACAAGGTTTACCTCTTAACGATTCATAGGTTGTCTCTTAATTGAACATTAAGAGGTAAACAAACAACCTCGAAATCTGTATATCCGAACTCTGATTCCACATATCTAATTAACTCTCATTGAACAGAGCTTAAGTCAACCACAAGGATTGTGGCGTACTGTTTAAGGTCCTGGGGATGCGGCAGAATATCCCATCTGCCCAGGGTTTGAATCTAGACATACATAACTTGTGGCCACTGAGATTTAATTAGGGCTGATGTCTTACAGTCATAGTTTACTGTAACACCCTCGAATTGGGAAAGAGCAACTAAATAAAACTTTCGCTAATACATAAAAATAATAGGATTTCTCCCAATAATTCAATATGGGAAATACCTCAAATTAAAATCTATGATTAACCTCAACAATATATATATTCTCAAATCTCAAAGCAAAGGCTAAGTTCACATCGGGTGTTACTTAACTCAAGTACAAAATGTCCTTCCCAAAATCAATGCGGAAGACTTCACTTAAAAAATTCACCTCTCAAGTACACTATACTAGCACTCCACCTTTTGCAGTGTCACTAGAACTACTCCCAACCTGAACCTGTTGCACATGCCGACAAATAAAAAGGTTAGGCTAACGCCTAGTGAGTTCAATAGTTTAGCATGGTTATATAATTTCGTAAAACGAGAAAGTTGCAATTAAATCACGAGTCCCAAAAGGAGTTTACTTTAGATGCAAACTACCCATCTTCCAACACACCAAATCCCGTGAAAGCTCTATTATAAAACGATTCTCATAATGGACTCATCCCAAAACTTACTTGAAAAGAATGATAGTATTTGATTTCCCAAATGATTGAAATCATAAACAAATCGTTATTATTCAAAACAACCCAAACACGAATGCGACATAAACCACGACTCATATATCATGGAAAAATCCGTACAAATATAAAACGTCACCGAAAACATGGATAAAGACAAATACCCAAAACAACACCTTTCGGTGACGGGGAAGACCCGGTTCCATCGAATGTGATGGACACACAAAGTTAAGCCACTTATCAATGTTATTGAGTTTTAAGTATTGGATGTCGAGTGTGGCTACTTACAATACCACCCATAAAATGTCGACATCCAAGAACGTAATAGCACGTAGGACTTATACCATAATGTCGATGCCTAACTGTGCCTCAATGTGGAAAACTAACGTCCCATCATTGGCATACTACTCAAATCAATATATTAGCACATAGGTCTTACACCTTACCATCGATGCCTAATTGTGCCTCAATGTGAAAAACTAGCGTCTCATCATTGGCATACTACTCAAATCAATATATTAGCACATAGGTCTTACACCTTACCATCGATGCCTAACTGTCCCTCAATGTGGAAAACTAGCGTCCCATCACTGGTCGTATAATCTCAAGTGTCTATGGATCTGTAGCAATAAGGTCAAAACATTAAATGACTCTAAACGAATGAACTAGCGCATTCAAAACACGTAATTCTCATATACACGTAAATCACGACTAAAGCTCTACGTCGAGCTATCAAAACTGGACAATTGTCTCCAAAACCCAACATAATCAATTACCGAGACACACGCTCAACAAGTCAAAAGATTTCTTTAAAAGTCATAAAATAAAATAAAACGTAAATACCTCTCGTTTATGCGAAACAGGTTTCATAAACATAAATATCTCCACACAACTTTAAATTAATATAAATCATTTTCCAAAACACCCATCAAGGCGCATTCATACCAAAATACATATATACCCGTAAGATAAATCGTTAAATATATCCATTCCTAAGATTTACTCACCGAGATACTCAAAATATATGTTTTCCTCAAAACCCAAAAAGGTTTACGATTTCCAAAATGTTAACAAGGTCGAGAAAGACCAAAATCCAATGACCCATACGATTGTATTTTCAAAGTGTACCATAACACACCCTATGCATGTTTCCGACAAACACTAAAATGCATTTTGCCAAATAACCTCCATATATGCAGTAATTCATCAAGACATTTCCATTTATGACTCATTTATCAAATTACCCCAAAAATCCCAAATATGGATGTTTTACAATATTTACAAGGTTAAATACTTCAACAAGTCAAGACTCACCAAATAACTCAACAATTGGTAATTTTCATGTAAAACAGATAAATACTTGGAAAATAACGATTTTGGCATGTACAACGTTTTCACAAAACAACTTGAACTCACCTTGCTAGATTTAGGCTAAATCTAGATTTTCCCCAAATGTAAGCTCCTTTGAATAAACTTGCATCTTCAAGCCAAATCTTCCAAAAACCTAGATCCAAACGTTTCCAACCACAAATACTCAGATCCAAACATGTAGAACCATTCCTCAAACACTTAGAATCATTTCCCCAACATAAAACATCAAAACCCCAACTTAAACCAAAGCCCTAACTTTCATAGATGAGGAAAATAGAGTATTACCTTAACTACAACTTGAATCCACTAACCAAAATACTTCTAGAATCACCAAAATGAACCACACATTCCAAATCTTCATAATGGAGAAAAAGGGTTGGATGAAACCCTAGAAACTTGATGAAGAAGATGAAGTGAAAGGCTTCTAGAAAGGTTAAGGTTCATAACAATGGTGATCTGAGGGGTTTGATTTGGGGAAGAAGATGAAGGATTTAGGGTTTGTTGGGAGAAAATCGGTTTAGAGGGAGAGAGGAAACTGGTTTTGAGTGTTGAAGATGAAAAGAGGGAAGAGAGAGGGAAAAGGGGCTTAAAAGCTAAAAATATCTCATCAGACCCTTCGCGGACGTCTGGATTGACCATCACGCGGACGTCTGGCCTTGAGCTAGTTCGAACCCCACAACATCTTTGTTGCTTCCACGCAGTGGCGGACCCTTGTGAGGGCTATTAGGGGCCTTGGCCCCTGGGCTTTTTTTGGGTCCAAGTGGTGAATTTTTTTTCTATAGTGTAAAATAAATAAAAAATTTTGTTGGGCCCCTCCACTCATAAGTCAAGTCCAATAGAGAGTTCAGCCAAAATCCAAATGTTTAAGCGACTTTTGTGTGAAACGGTGAAGGAAGCCGCTGCCAACCGATGACCCTCTCGGTTCTCTCTGTCTCTCGCCCTCTCCTAGACTCCTGCAGTCCCGCTGACCCTCTCGGTTCTCTCTGTCTCTCGCCCTCTCCCAGACTCCGCAGTCCCGCTGACCCTGTCGGTTCTCTCTGTCTCTCACTCAGGTTCTCACTTCTCTGTGTCTCTCACTCTCGGTTGAATACTTCAGTTGTTCGCAGGCAGCAACAAACTGTAGGTATAATAATCGATATTTATTTTTTTCTAGATTTTTAATCGGTTCTCTCTGTCTCTCACTCTCCAAGTTGTTCCCTAAATTTGCTATTGCAGCGGTCATATGGAAAGTTGTTTAATTGATCATTGTTTGCCCTAAATTTGATGTTAGATTATTAGTTGATTGCCTTAAAATTGATTTTAGATTATTAGTTGATTGCCCTAAATTTTTTTTTAGTTTTTGCCCTAAATTTGATATTAGATTATTAGTTGATTACCCTAAGTTTGATTTTAGTTTTTGCCCTAAATTTGATATTATGTTATTAGTTGATTGCCCTAAATTTGATTTTAATTTGTGCCCTAAATTTGATTTTAGATTATTAGTTGATTGCCCTAAATTTCATTTTAGTTTTTGCCCTAAATTTGATTTTAGATTATTAGTTGATTGCCCTAAGTTTGATTTTAGTTTTTGCCCTAAATTTGATATTATGTTATTAGTTGATTGCCCTTGATTTTAACTTGTGCCCTAAATTTGATATTAGTCGTAGCCCTAAATTTGATTTCATTGATTTGTTTACATAATTTATTTATTTGTTTTGAGTTTTTATATTCGTGTTTACCAAAAAAACCAAAATTTACTCTCGAAATCAACCAAAAAACTTAAAAAGTCTCTTCAAATAAATTTTAAAAAACCTAAAAATTCCTTCGAATCAATGCAAAGAAACCAAAAAAACTCATCGAATCACACAAAAGCTTAAAAAATCCCTACAAATCAACCAAAAAAAAACTGAAGAAAAAAATCTCTTGAAATCAATCAAAAACTTAAAAAGTCCCCCAAATGATATGAAATTTAACCTAAACAAGCTACTTGAATGATAAATTGGTCTTACAAGGTGTGTTTGAAACTTTGAATGACAAATTGGTCTTACAAGGTCCGGCCCCTGCGGTTTTAAAGCTTGTGTCCCGCCCCTGCTTCCGCGGACGACACGCGGACTTCCGCGCTACGCGGACGTCCGGCCTTGCGCCCATGCGGACGTCCGCAAGTCCAAATTCCGCTTTTCAAATTTCGGGGTGTTACATTTACCAAGGGATTAGTCTAGGCATAGCCTAGGACACCCTTTCCCCAAAAAAAAGCTTAAGTCTGATTGTACAGTCCAGACTCCAAACTTAAGTCTGATTGCACAGAGCTTTCCAAACTTCTAAAAGTCATCCAGACCCTCCCAATACCAGAATTCTCTAACTGATTCTATATATATACATATATTTATATATGTTAGTCGAAATTTAAACAGTTACTTACATGATCGGTTCTAGCAAGATCGGTTATCCATCCACTACTTGGCCTATGATGCATGTCATGAAACTTATCTATTGGACCTTGCAATTCTTGTGTTTCTGGGTTTTTCTGCAACAAAAATTAAAATACCGTTAGAAGAACTATGGAATCATTGATACATTTTTGTATATAAGTTTAACATATTTACCTTCTTGTAGCGTGTAGCAATATATGACGAGGATCCGTGAAGACTTGGGTACTTGGCATCACTCCTATTTTGTGCATTTTTCTCCGAGCGGATTTTGTATTTCGAGTCAAGAAAGAGATCCACAGTCTGATCTTTCAGGTTCCAAGTGCGGCGGTGGATTTCTCCTAGCATTTGCAATGTCTTTGTACCCGCCATCCTTTTCAAAATGTATCTTGAGTTTCGACTTTTTATCTCTATAGCGATCTTGGCATTCTCGCTCGATGCCCGTTAGAATTTTTGGCCATTCAGGAACACTTGGATCAAGAATGAAGAATTTCTTCAAAACAAAAATTGTCAGAAATCATGTAAAAGTTATAAATAAATTAAATAATTAAAATATATATATTTACCCTAAGTCTTCTAATTATCGATGTCTTGTACTCGGGGGCAGTTTGAGTTAATCAATATGTTAAGTCATCGGGGCAATTTGGATCTCTGGCTGCCATAAGGAATAGAGCTAAAGTTGTACCACATAAGTATGATAATATATATATAGAGTCATATTCAAATGTAAACTTTTTTTTCGTGTAAACCGTGTAAACTTTGTAGTTTCATAAGTTTTTTTGATGAAATTGTTTTATGGAATTGTTTATTTTAATACAATTGTTTCATATCATTCATTTCTTGACGAATTTTTTTTATGAAATTTGTAGTTTCATAGGTTTTTTTCATTTTTATGAACTGTTTCATACATTTTTCGTTTTCACCTATGAAATTTTTCGTTTTCACCTATTAAACTACAAATTTCGCAAAAAAAATCATCAAGAAATGAATGATATGAAACAATTTCATCAAAATAAACAATTCCATAAAAAAAATTCATCAAAAAAACCTATGAAACTACAAAGTTTACACGGTTTACACGAAAAAAAAGTTTATATTTGAAGCTCCATCTATATATATATATATATAAGTATATAATTGATGATTTATGTGTTTCTTATTAACTTAATACACCTATAAAACGTAGATGTATGGTGGCTAATGTATGGCATCAACACACTAATTCTCCAACAATTTGCGATTAATGTTCTAAGCCAAACTTGTAGCGCTTCTCCTTGTGAGAGGAATCGGAGTGCATTTGATCATGTGAGTTTTTTTTTTCTTTTTGTTATGGAAAATATATTAGCTCAATTGAAACTTTAATTCAAATAATGGTTTAACTTTTAAATTTATCAATTATCATTTCAGTTGCACTCTAAGAAGAGAAATTGTCTTTAATTTACTTTTTACTGTTTAGGATTTGCTTAATTTAAAATGAACATATGTTTTTTTTAAGTGTTTATTAATTTATATCCATTTGTTCATTTTTGATCAATTTGATGGATCATATTGGCTAATGAGTTCTATATTGCAGCATTCGGATAGTTCTCAAGACTCAGTATTGCAAAATGCAGATGAACGGTCAGTTCGGAGTCTTAGGGCCTGTTTACTAGTTGCTGACCGGGCTGACTCGGTCAGCACATCTGACCCGGTCAGCAGTCGGAGCGTTTACCAAGTTTTGGATCTGACCGAGATCTGACCGAAAAGCTGACTGTGATCTTACCGAGCCAGCACCAAAATCATGCTTACCCGGGTCGGATTTCGTTTCTACACACTTTGCCCTTTTTGCGATTAGGGTTTTCTACAGCCGATCGTTTTTTTTTGCACAGCAAAGGAGATAATATTATTAATAAGAGCTCACAATACAAAACAAAGCCACTCACCAAAACAAACAGTGGCCAATAAACCCACAAGAAAGCACCCAGTGGCTTTGGTTTGTATTTAATAAAAACCCACAAAATCATAATTTACTCAAAAATCAATATATTTTATTAAATATATATATATTTAATAAAAACCCACAAAAGTGCTCAGTGGAAGGAGAAGTCGTTAAAGTTTGATTTTTTCTTCCCTTAAATGATTTGTAATAGAAATAATTACATTTAATTTAGAATATAATTATAAAAGAGTTAAAATGGTCATTTTTTGTCGTTAAGCACTTACCAAAAAAGACTTCGTAAACACTCTTACCCGGATAGCACTTACCGGGGACAACACTTACCCGAGACAGCACTCTTACCCGGACAGCACTTACCCGGAAAGAGTTGGTAAACGGCCCCTTAGTGAATAACTTTATATAAAGTTACTGATTAGTGCCTAATATTCAGGTATTGGCAATTGCTTCTTTGTCTATTTGATTATGTGCATTTTGATAATTGTTAATTAATTAGGTAGTATAGTTAGCTTGGCAGATAAGTAAGTTGGTTTAGGACATCGTTAGGTTTTAGTTGCATTTCATTTATGTGATGTCTGCTACTTCTATGTGTGCATTCTCTTTTAATTTGATTCTATATTTTATAATTAATTTATTATTTATATTATAACTATCTATATTATTTATATTATAACTTATTATTTTAGAAAGTAGTTTGGTCTTATATGAATGTGGAAGATGTTATTGCAAAGCTAATGTGATACTTTAGAAATAAGTTTGGTCTTGTTTGGGTGCTGATGGTCTTATAATTAAAAGAAAAAAACGAGAATTGAAACCAAAAGGAAGGAAATCAAATGATTGGTAAAAAAAAAGTTAAACAAAGCTAATATCATTTATATAGTTAACAAATGATTAGCCCTCTTAACTTTTTATTGCATACAAAAAATGTTAATAATATAATATATTGAACTTTATAAACAACCTGATAACCAACTGATAAACGAGTCCTAATACAAGATAAATGTCGACCTCTTTCAATCCTACAAATAATCATAAACCATAAATAATTAAATCTTTATTTTATGTTTGAATTATACAACTAAATCACAATTCTACGCATTTAATTTTTGTTAGGATCAAAATGTACTAATTATATGATAGTTTTGTAAAGGGTTAATGATTGTAATATGTGCTTGGATATAGGAATTATGGGTTTGGGCTTAAGTGACTAATTGAGAATCAGAATCAGAATGAATTGATGTGCTCTGATACCAATGTGCACGATCATATTAATATAGGGAAATTAATTAAAATGCCACAAGTTTGACTAACTGTTACCGAAATGTCATAAATTTTTTTCATTTTGCAAAAATGCCACAAATACCCGCGATGAGAGTCCGCGATCGTGGGCAGTGTTATTTCACCGCAGGCTCCTCCGTGATCGCGGGTATTTGTTAATTACAAAAATGCCACTGCCCGCGATCGTGGGTTCCCATCGCGGGTATTTGTGGCATTTTTGTAAAATGAAAAAAATTTATGCCATTTTGGTAACAGTTAGTCAAACTTGTGGCATTTTAATTAATTTGCCTATTAATATATTTTTCCTATACTTTTTAAATGGACTTAAAATTCGCAAGTTGTACCTCATAACCACTTCAAATTTTATCTTGTCTAAACATCATTTTTCAGCTAGAAGTTACATTAATTTTTATCCTTAATTCACAATAAAATTCTACATCCATTTATAGTTAATTACTCTAGACAGTCATAAACTTTGAACAAATTTAATCTTTCATTTATAGACCCTTAAAAACCATGAAACCTTTGAAGACTTATTTTAGGATTATTATGTGGGTACGTAACTCTGATAATTTCATGTAGAAAATACATCGGTTGCCATGAAATTGATAAATCAGGTGTCATTAGATCCAACTTTCCATCATAAATTAAATGCATATACCAACATGAAATAAAAATCGGCCAAAAAAACTCTCTCTTTGAATATTAGATCTATCTACAAAATAAACATTATAACTGGGATGCAATACATTGGAACCAAATTAATTAAGTAGCTCGATCCAACAACCCTTTTATCATCACTTTCCGATCGATCATTAAAAATGATAAATAAACAAGGTACCATCAGATGATATATTCCTTGTATCATTAGGTCTACCCACTTGTAATCTAAAGGGTTTTAATAATACACTTGTGACTTGTGAATTGCATTGTGAACCCCACTCCATTACTATATGATAGCAAGTTGCAAAAGGCTATAGATTTATATATAACCATATATAGGTCTAGTGACGACTACATATCTAGATACAGAAACATCAATCCATTCATTCATTTATTGAATAACACTATAGAATATCTTGTATAAGATAGGTTATCATTAATGTTATTATTCAATTTCTAATTAACTTCAATTCGGTAGATATAACGTAAATACGAGGATAGAGAGTATGCATGTTTCTATATCATAGGGTTTGTTCTATATATAAGAATTATGATAGTAGTTATAATTAATTTAACCGTTACAAACACAAAGTTCTTTCCATAGTTCCATATGGGCAGGTGTGTAGCCGGCCAAACACTTTGTCACAGATATGCATGAATATAAGCGTACGTGTGACATCTTCATTATGATATGTAAGTGTGCATTATTATCAAAGTGTGAGTGTTTACTGTTTCAATATGATTTTTTTTATTAAAAATAGGACTTTATAAGTGTGTACTTGAGAGAACTCACTAGGCCTTTGGTCTAACCCTCACTTTTATAAAACTGAAAACTTTTCCAAGTACCATGTTGAGACCTCCAGCAAAGGATCGAGAAAGGAAAGTGTGAGTTTCGAGGCTTGAAGTGCGGGTTAGTGACGGATAGTTTACGTGGTCGTTCTGTCGCTAATAGTGACGGATAGCTTTCGTGGGCGCTCCATCATAATCCGTCACTAATAGCGACGGAACTTTCCGTCACCGATGCCTCTTTTCTAGTAGTGTGATAGTGTCTAGTTAGTTAGATGCTACAACTTGTCTTGAATTTAGTTATTCTAATAATCTCAGCAGTGTTACTTTTTAATTCCGCTGCATCTCTTGAGATATATAAATTCCGGATTATAGAAGTTTACTCACAGTTTGCTTGCCGGTTTGAACTTTATGTTAATGTCTTGTCCATTTCAATTATGTGATTATTATAACACCACATCCACAAACATCGTTTTAATATTTTTATATTAAAGAAGTCAAAATAAAAAGATTTGAGCAAAGTTGTTGGTATTTTTTTAAAATGAAAATGGTCCCATTGTCTTAGTACATGTTGGCGCTTTCTTTGTTTAAACTCAATTATTGGGGTTAAAAAGTCGAAGAACAAGTGTTCCTATGCAGACACTTGTCGTATCATGTATGATCACTTGGCTTTTAGGCTTCACCAATGGTTGCTCCCCATTTTTTTTTTCAAACACCAGCAAACATTTTATTAAAAAACCAAAAGCCAAGGATACAACCAAAACACACCCAAATGGCAGAAGCAACCAGTGCCATACACGACCCAGTTTTATGAAAACAGGACTTCATTCGGCAGTTTACGCCTGATCTCACTTTGGTGCTGTTTTCGATTTACCTCAAATCGTCGTTGGATCCGCGAGCCATTGCTTCCAATCCCATACGTGCTTATTTTTGTACGAAGACGGTTTTTTCTTATGGATAATGTTTAATAAAAACGTAGGCATATCTTGTTGGCATTGAGACTCGATCGACTAAACGTATACCAAATATTTATAGTGGTATAAATAATTATTTTAGTAACGAGACTCGACTAAACGTATACCAAACTATACTTTTCAGTGATACTTTTGAAATAAATAAATGTTGATATCATCGGTGAGACTCTACTAAATGTATAATATAGCAAATATTTAATTGTATAGTTGAAAGAATTAAATGTTGATTTTAGTAATGAGACTCTATTCAATGTATACCAAATTATCCTTCTTAATGATAATTTGAAATACTTAAATATTAATATCATCAATTGTTTTAAAAGGCTCGTCGTAATCGCCGTCATGACGTGCCGTGACTGAAAACTTGTGTCTCATGTCATGTTATGTTTGTGGCAAGTCATGGCCTAATGTGTGGTATTTTATGACGCGATATTTGATTTTTTCTTTACGTCTTTAATGTCTTATTTCCTAGTTTTAATATATAATATAATTTAAGTATTTAACTTGTTTATTATCCACTAACTCATCGAATAATAGTACAAAACATATGTTTTTATGTATAATATTATATATGACATAGAGATTTGACGTCATAAGTCACGTCTTGATAAACACATTGGTCTCGCTGTAGCTCCTAAAGTTTGAGGCTTGGCCTCGCCCCACATCAATGACGTCACGCCTCATGCTATTTACAACTTTGATATCATCAATGTGACTCAACTAAATGTATAGTATACCAAATATTTAATTGTATAATTGAAAGAAATAAACATTGATTTTAATTTAGTATAATGAGACTCGACTAAACGCATGCCAAATTATTGTTTTTAATAATAATTTTGAAATCACTATGATAAAATTTAATTTATAAGACGTCAAAATTTTCTAAGCGTCTTAATATACCGTTTTATAGGACATAATTTATAAAACCAAAATAAAACGTCCAATCTAAAGAAGTTGTGATAAATTTATAGGACGTTTTTGGCGTTGTAGCAAGTTGTTCTGGACCTTTTTATATTAAAAAAACGTCCTATTAGCTATTTATAGAACAATATATTAAAAAATGTCTTATAAACACAAATGGTTATAAAAACTTGAATTTAGCTATATTTAGCCAAACACCATTTCACATTTTTTTAAAAACACCAATCAACATATTATATATACGCATCTTCATTTTCCAATTTTTCATTTTCCAACTTTTCATTTCGCTACCAATGTGGAACAACCTAAACAACACTAATGTTTCATCTCTTCACCGAGACCAACGTTTTTTAAAATAACTCAAAAATAGGAGAAGTTTGATACATAACAATAGAAGTTTCTCATTGATTTGATGGATCTCCCTTTATATGTATATATTGATGTTAGCTTACAAAAAGATAAAAATAATTAGACTTTTATATTGTTTATTTAATTTATATATTGATGTTAAAATTGCTAAACTTGGTTAAAATTCCAAGTGGAGACAACGGGATATTAAAAGTCCCAGCTTGGAAGGGTGTAGTACGATTTGGAAAAAGGGAAGTTGAGCCCTAAGTATGTGGGGCTGTATGCCATCACGGAAGGGGTAGGAGAAATGGATTACAAGTTGGATTTACTCGAGGAACTTCAGGGTATCCACAACCGTTGTCATGTATCCAATCTAAGAAAGTACTTGGCAGACGTTAGAATGGTCGTGCTATTAGTTGATGTGGGAGTAGATGAGAAATTGAACCATGTCGAAGAGTTTGAGGCAATAGTGGATCGGAAGACCAGGAAACTGAGAAACAAAGATATCGTGTTGGTAAAAGTACAATGGAAATTTCATAAAGGCCAAGATACGACATGGGAACCCGAGTTGGAGATGAAAGCCAAATACCCCCAGTTATTCACTTAAAGGAACTTCGTAGACGAAATTCTTTTAAGGGGATAAGTTGTAATAACCCATATTTTTTATTTCCGTCTTTACCTCAAGTTGAAGGGTTATGTGTTATTGTGGCTTCATTTTTAGGGACTATAGTGTAATTTTCGGGTTTAGAGTAGTGGGCCTCCATTTTCTTTCATTTTGTATTTGGCTTAAAACCCCTTATGTGAGGGTGTGTGTGCGATTTTGGAGGTGGAAGTGAATAGAGAAGAAGTTGATTGAAGAGTTTAAAAGAATCCTGCAAGAGAATACCTCCATTGTGGAAGATTTGGGATATTTCTTTCCCTCTTTCTTTGAATCATCGTTTATCAATATCGATGGGTCAGTGTTAAATTGATTCTTGATGGTTACCAATTAGTTATATGAGAAAAATCAACATTGTCAATGATATCTTCAAGGGTTTTCCAATTTCAAGTTTTTATGGTAAAAAACTTCATTTAATGATGGATTTGGATGGTTCAAATGGTGTTTTGATGTTAGGATAATGGTTACATGGTTTAGGACATCGATTCCTCAAGTTTGGAGCATAAAATTGATTTGAGAAATGTTGGACAAGTGTGGCTTATAGGTTTTTGCTGGAAATTTTGTGCACGACAGAACAACGAAGAATGCGATTTCCATGTGGGTTAGGTTGCATGAACCTCGCATTTAACACTACCAAGTGTGTTTTCGATTTTGCTTCGTTTTTCGTTTTAGGTTAGGTTCGAGGCATCGATTAGGGGATTGTCTTAGGGATTGTATTAGATAGTTTTAAGATGATTTAAATGGTTTAGCATCATTCATATGTCGTCTAATTCAGGTATTCAGTTTGTGTATTCTTAGTGTAAAAGTGTGTGATCTAGGCTTGGACATCAGGTGAGTTTCCTACCATTCGTTTGTGCAAATGAACACTTACTATTAGAAATGGCCAAAAATCAGTCCCGATCCCAAACAGTATTGTCGTAACCGATCTGGTCCCTACTAAAATTTTTCGGTATGGTTAAGTTGTACAAGGCCCGGTTATGAGAACCGGTCCCAGTCCCGGGACGTGCCCAAATCGGTCCCACTTAATTTTTTATATTTTTAAATTGATTTTTAACATATAATTGTTTTGAAGAATTTGGTGTAACACCCTCAAATTTGGAAAGAGCAACTAAATAAAATTTTCTATAAAATAACCAATTAAGGATAAAATTCATTCTACAAACCATTCTTGGAATTACCTCTATATAAAACATAATAATCTCAACAACCAAACCCTATGTCATTCGCCAAGGCTACATAGGTCAGGCATTACTCAACCCCAAAATCAAGTTGCTATTCCCCCAAATGCAGAAGACTTCACCAAGCCACTTACTTCTTGACCACACAACTAGCTCTCCACCCTTCACAGTGTCACTAGAACTATATCGCAACCGGAACCTGTTGCACATGCCGACAAATACAAAGGTTAGTGTTAGTGCTTAATATTTGATTGTACCAAGTAGAGGGAGTTATTATGTAATAGGGGCATAGTTATCCCTAGGTATATAATGTTTGCTAACTTCCTCTTTGGGAAATTAGGTCATCTATCAACACACACTAGCCACACACACAAGTAATTGTTCTTCATTGTATTGTGAGCTATTTGGAGATTATTGAATATAGAGATGGCTTCTTTTATGATTTACATTGATTGATTACTTGTTCTGGGATCACAATTGGTATCAGAGCTTGTATATCACTGATTTGATTAGATTTTTTGAGGGGTTTTTGCAAAACTTGAGAGTTCTTCATTTTTCCATCCTTTTTGGTTGATTTTAGCCATTAGAGTTCTTCTAATGGATTAGAATTGATCAAGGGTTGCTAGTAGACTAGGCCTGAGTGTTTTATTCCGCAATATCACTAGGTTTTAGCTCAGTTTGTGCATTTTTTTTTCTATTTTCGAAGTTTTATTGGCTGCACTCTGTTTTGGATCGAAACACCACTTTCTGTTGGTTTTTGGACAAAACATGAAGCATTAAAATTGTTCAGAATACCCTCATATACCTTTGTACCAAATTTCAGCCCAATCCGTGTAGTTTTGAAGATTCGACTCAAGAACACCTTGAATCTTCATAACTATCGCAACCCTCGAAACTTCATATCTATCGCAATTGAACAGTACCGTATCGCAAGAGTCACTTGCGACAAGTTACTTCCCGCAATCCTCAGTGTTTGAACAGTATCTTATCGCAAGCTCCTGTTGCGATAAGATCCTATCTTTCTTATTGCGACAAGTCTTTCTTATTGCGACAAGTATTTCTTATTGCGACAAGATTTTCTTTTTGCGATAAGTGTTCCTTATTGCGACAAGTTTTTTATTTGCGATAAGACTTGTGTTGCGACTTCAGTGTGTTGCGACTTCAGTGTGTTGCGACTTCAGTGTGTTGCGACTTCAGTGTGTTGCGACTTCAGTGTGTTGCGACTTCGTTTGGTTTGCGACAAGAGTGGGCTGCGATAAGTGTTTGGTTTGCGATATATACAGTGTTTGTAATCAATATTCCTAATCAGGTCAGAACGATATAATCAGATCAACGAAAAGTAATCTAAAAATGACTGCCAGAGATGTTTTGACCATAGGTTCAAAATATAAACCACGTGTTCTATTCCCTAAAGACTTTAAAATATGGAAAGACAGATTTCTTGACTATGTGGAACGACATGAGAATGGGGCTCTAATCCATAATTCCTTGATGAACGGGGTACAAGGAGTAGTTCGTGAAACAACCCCAGATGGCAACGTAAGAGTTCTGGAACCATCGGAATATACCGGTCAAGATTTGTTGAGACACAAAGCCGATAAAACGGCTAGGTCACTGGTTATGCAAGCCTTAACCAATAACATATATCAGAAGGTTGACAGTCTGAGTGAAACGGGGAAAGGAATGTTTGATGAGCTGATCAAGTTGTATCAAGGTTCAGAAGTGGAAACTCAAATGAGAGTCTCAAACGTCATCAACAAATATGAGAATTTCAAGCAGAAGGATAGTGAGAATCTAGATGAAGCATATGATCGTTTCACAACCATCCTAAATGAACTCAGCAGATACAAAATAAAGAAATCCATCATCGAGACTAATGTGAAGTTCTTGAGCGTGCTTCAGCCCGAATGGAAGAAGTATGCTCATAGAATGAAACAGAATTCTAAGTTGGATGAACTTCCGCTACAACAGATGTTCGAAACTTTAAAGCAAGATGAGGATGATGCTGATCTGAAGAAGAAAAAGTTGATGAAAAAGGATAAGAATGAAAAGAAAACAGGTGTGTCTGAGAAGAAAGAAGAGGAGGATGAGTTTGAGAGTGAACCGTTAGCGTTAATGTCAAGAAAGTATGCTGAAAAAGGCAAGAGCACTCAGAATGAGGATTATGGGATAGACCAGGATGATTTAGAAGAGTCAGAAGGTTTGAAACAGGCAATGATGATTCTCTCACGGGCCTTCCAGAGAAAGATTGTGAAAACTCCAGTATCAAACAACCAACGTTACTCATCTGGTTCTAAAAACTTTAAGCACAAGAATCGGATCGAGTCAAAGAAACAGTTTGATGATCAAAAGGAAGATGGTAGGAGGCCAGAAGTGAAGAAGTTTGGTGAAAGAAAGGATGAAGAGCAGAAGTGCTATTACAGTGGTAAGTCCGGCCATTTCTCCAAAGAGTTCTGGAAACCGAAGGTAAAGAATTCCGACTATTACAAAAGGAAGGCGTTGTTGGCAGAGCAGAAGGAGTCTGGGATTGCACTGTTGGTGGAGGAAGAGTACTGGCTGGATCAAACTTATTATGAAGGAGGGGAGAAGACGACTGCTTTAGCAAATATGTGCCTGATGAGTAGAGAAGGTGAGGAGTCAGAGGCTGATGTGGCGCCTGAGACAAATGAGGTAGATTCCTGCACCATTAGTCACTTTGCTAATCAGTTTAAAGTCTTCCAATTACAACATGCTGACTTAGATGAGAAACTCAACAACGCGCATAAAATAATAGAATCTCAAATAAAGGCAATAACTGATCATAACAAGTTAAATGATGAGTTGAAAAATGAACGAATTAAGATCGAGCAATCTCGAACTTCTTTCAGAAAAAGAATGGATGAAATGGAAGAAAAGGTAAGAATTTCTGAAAATAGGAAGACTGAGCTTGAACAAATGTTGCGATCTTATAAAGATATTAATAATGAATTGTCTGAAAAAGCAAGTGATCTAGAAGCGAAGCTGTACAAACTTGGTCAATCAGAACAAACCATTTTCCTAAATACACCGAAAAATTTCAGGTATTACAACTCTAAATGGGGATTGGGATATGAAAATCCTCATTACTTGGAAAATGCTTTGAAAAAGGCACCATGTCTTTACAAGTTTCGATGGCTTAAGCTTCCAAACATAGATCCCAAATAAAAAATCAACTGGCTTAATGAGGAAGAAGAAGGGATTGAGGAAGAGATTAAAAGAAAGACAACTGTGACCATGCAACTTCCTTTTTATTATGACTCGGCAAATAGGAAGGCACTGCTTTCGGAAGGGAAACAAACCTTGCCTATTGACTATTTTCAAAGCTATATTGTTGAGCCACCAAAGGGAATTGTATCAAAACCCGCTTTTGAAGGAAAAACGTATTACCCTCCTTTGGTACTCGAACAGAAGCTTGTCGATCTTGAGTTGATTATTAAAAGCAAAATTGAAGAAGTCAGAAATGACGATCAACTTGCTTTTGATATTGAAAAGGATGTTATGTTAACTGTTTTGATAAATACCATGAGAGATGAGTCTAAAAAGGTTGTTTCTGAGTCTTCAACAAAAAACGTTGAAGAAAAGAAATCTCTCGTACTTAGATGCTTGAATCTTTCTAAACAAGTCTCTGATTTTCAGAAAATGTTATTTCTTGAAAAAGAACAAATTGAGAAGGAAAGAGAGAGATTTAAGTTCGAAAGAGAATCTCTTGAATCTGAAAGTGTTATATTTTCAAAGAAAATATCTGATTTAGAAAACATTTTGATCAAAGAAAGAAAAGATTTTGAGAGTAATAGCGAGTACTTTAAGACTGAAATCTCAAGACTTATGGGAAGATTGTCAACCTTATCCACTGAAGCTATGACAGAGTTTGCGAGCAAAGTTACCTCTGATTCAGATGCTTCCTCATGCAAAGCCTTCATGGGCAATGCTCTTTATAGAAGCATGACTGTGGATGACTTTGATGATTTTGGTCCCATTGATATAGAGGAACAACCAGTTAATGAAAACTCTTATGATTCTTTCCACACATCTTCTTCCGATGACATTAAGGTTGATTGTGTAATTGACATTCTTTGTGAAGGGAAGGGTAAGAAAGCACAACAAAAGGATGTTCAATTTGACTTTAGTGCTAAGCTTTCGGATCATTCTGATTTTTTGATCAAGGAAGAGGAACCTAAGAAGAATTTATTCGAAGGGGAATCTTCTAAAACCGTTGAGAAAAAGAAAAAGAAAAAGAAGAAAAACAAGTGCAAATCTAAACCTTCTCAAGTTCAAAATTCCTACGCTTACGATTCTTATTTTGATGCCATTTCAGATCGTTATATAAGAAACAACTCGCAGTTAGAGTGAAGAATAAAGGAGTCCACACATGATGTGGCCCAGAGAAAATTATCTACTGTCGCTTTTTATTCCAAGAAAAACACTTTTGTTTCTACTGTTAGTGATCATGTTGTTT
Source organism: Saussurea involucrata (assembly GCA_033807775.1). Classification (NCBI taxonomy): domain Eukaryota; kingdom Viridiplantae; phylum Streptophyta; class Magnoliopsida; order Asterales; family Asteraceae; genus Saussurea; species Saussurea involucrata. The sequence goes on along the minus strand of CM066321.1, from coordinate 100,094,670 downwards.
CCAACAAACAAAAACTTGTTATTCCTTACAAGATTTCTTCAATGCAACAACTGATTAATTTAGCACATGATCAAATTTGTTGTTCTTCATGTGGTGTAGATGATTTTATCTGCAAGTCTGATTATTCTTCGTGGTTTGGCTATAATTTCTATGGTTCAAATCGTTTTTACTCAAATAGATATTATAACCACAACAATTCAAAGAAACATGCTACCCAAAATCTGTGAATTCTCCTAACCCGAAAGGACCCAATTGGCAATGGGTACCTAAAACTGTTTAAATCCCATTTTGCAGCTCTGTCATGTGTGGTATTTGGATTCTGGTTGCTCAAAACACATGACAGGTAGAAAGGAGCTGTTGAGCAACTTTGTGGAACAGGATGGAGGGAGAGTTAAATTTGGAAATGATCACTACGCTCCAATCATGGGTTATGGAGATATAGTAACAGACAACGTCAGGATCACCAAAGTGAATTATGTTGAAGGCTTAGGGCATAACTTGTTTAGTATAGGTCAGTTTTGTGATAAAGACCTAGAAGTCCATTTCAAGAAGACTCGGTGTGCAGTTCTCACCGACGGAGGAAATGAACTTGTAGTTGGTTCGCGAAAGTCAAATCTTTACACTATTGACCTATCAAAGATTAATCCGAAGAACGACGTGTGTCTGATGTCTAAGGCAACAATGGAGAAGAGTTGGTTATGGCATAGACGACTATCTCATCTCAACTTTCGTTATATTCAAAATCTAACGTTGGGTGATTTAGTTATAGGTCTACCGGTTCTGCAGTTTGAGAAAGACAACTTCTGTACTGTTTGTGAGAAGGGGAAGATAAAGCGAGCTCCTCACCCACCGAAACCTGAGCCTAGCACAAAGAAACACTTGGAAATCCTTCATATGGATCTCTGTGGTCCGATGAAGACTCAGAGTATCAGTGCCAAACGATACGTGTTAGTCATTGTCGATGATTATTCGAGATATACTTGGGTCAAGTTTCTTCGATCAAAAGATGAAACACCTGACTTGATCATCTCGTTAATCAAACAGCTTCAAGTGAATCGTCAACAAATAGTTCAGACTGTCAGGTCAGATAATGGGACATAATTCAAAAACAAGACTCTTGATGATTTATTTACGTCATTAGGAATATCTCATCAGTATTCTGCGGCTAGAACACCTCAACAGAACGGAGTCGTTGAAAGACGAAACCCCACACTTGTTGAAGCCGCCAGAACGATGCTATCTTATGTTGATCTACCTCTGTTTCTGTGGGCTGAAGCTGTATCGAGTGCATGCTATACACAAAACCGTTCTATTATCCATCGACGGTTCGGTAAAACGCAATATGAATTGATTAACAATAGAAAGCCTGTTATACACTACTTTCGCGTGTTTGGATGCAGGTGTGATATGCTAAATGATAAGGACAACTTGAAAAAATTCAGTCCTAAAGGAGTTGAGGGCGTTTTCATCGGATACTCGCTCACGTCAAAAGCATACAGAGTTTATTTCAAATCCTCCAGAACTGTGAAGGAAAGCATAAACGTCAGATTCGACGAAACCAAGACATGGCTTCTGTGCAAAACAATACAGAACCCGCAATCTCCGGAGTACTAGCATCTGGACAAATCCGTCCAATGATGACTAGAAGTTCAAACAAGAATCAAGCTTCCTCTTCTAATCCTTCAAATTCTAATACTGATGATCTTGATGTTTTGTTTGAAAATTTTTATGATGATTATTTTGGTTCTACTAAATCTTCATCTGTGAATGACAGGAGTAATGTTGCTACACCTCCAGCTCATGCTACAATGTCAGGACCTTCACCAGTACTGACTACTCCTACATCTGGTGCAACAACTCCTGCATCGTCTTCAAGTAATACACATATGGCATCTCCACAAGCAAGACATCGTGAATCTAAGAATGGTGCTTCTTCGTCAGGTACAACTTCTAACGCCAATGGTGAGGACTCTGCAAGACAATCTGAGTCATCTTCTGAAGCAGAGCCGGAGGCAGTTCCTGTTGACTCTTCTGTCAATGAACCCGCCACACAACCGGAACCTACCTTAACAATAGAGTTGAACTTTGACAAAGAACCCACCCCTGTAGACCCAAATTACGGTGCTATAATTGTCCATCCTCATGCTTCAAAGTGGACGAAGAGTCACCCCATTGAACAAGCAATTGGTGACGTTTCCGCACCTGTAAAGACAAGATCTGCAACGGCTAACGAAGTCCTTTACGCTCTCTTTCTAAGTCAAGTTGAGCCTACAACAGTTCGACAAGCCTTAGAAGATCCGGATTGGATCATTGCCATGCAAGATGAGCTGAATTCTTTTGAAGCATTGAACGTGTGGCGACTAGTTCCTAGACCCAAGGGCAAAACGGTAATTGGTACAAAGTGGGTCCTGAAGAATAAGAAAGATAAATATGGAATTGTTGTGAGAAACAAAGCACGCCTTGTAGCAAAAGGGTACATGCAACAAGAGGGAATTGATTACGATGAGACGTATGCACCGGTAGCTCGCTTAGTGGAAATCCTGATGTTTCTTTCATATGCCGCTTTCAGAAACTTTATTGTCTATCAAATGGACGTGAAGACTGCTTTCTTGAACAGTGTCTTGAAAGAAGAAGTATATGTTTCTCAACCAGAGGCCTTTGTGGACAAAGATAAACCAGATCACGTCTACATTCTTGACAAAGCTCTCTACGATCTCAAGCAAGACCCTCGAGCTTGGTACGAAGTTTTATCCACCTTCCTACTTGGTGCTGGCTTTCGAAAAGGTAAAATCGACACAACTCTCTTCACTCTGCACAAAAATGGTGAGATCCTTCTGGTACAAATTTACGTTGATGATATTATTTTTGGTTCAACTGACCCTGGACTGTGTACTTGGTTTTCGGGTATAATGATGACTAGATTCCAGATGAGTATGATGGGAGAGATTAATTTCTTTCTCGGATTACAAGTCAAGCAATTCTCAACAGGTATCTTCATCAACCAATCAAATTATGTGTTTGACATCTTGAAGAAATTTATGATGGAAAATTGTACCTCAATTGGTACACCTATGGCGCCTGGTTCTAAAATTGGACCGGATCCAGATGGTGTAGATGTAGATGTTAAGAATTACAGAGGGATGATAGGCTCATTAATGTACCTTACTGTGAGTCGTCCAGATATAATGTTTTCAACATGTCTATGTGCAAGATTTCAGGCACAACCAAAGGAGTCACATCTTGGTGCTGTTAAACGGATCTTTCGATATCTGAAGGGGACACCATACGTTGGTCTGTGGTACCCAAAAGGAACGGGATTCGAACTCACTGCATATTCTGATGCGGATCATGGAGGTAGTATGCTAGACCGGAAGAGCACAGCTGGTCATGTGCAGTTTTTGGGTGATAAATTGGTAAGTTGGTCTTCGAGGAAACATAACTGTGTTTCAACATCAACTGCGGAGGCAGAATATGTTGCCGCTGCCAGTTGTTGTTCACAGGTTCTGTGGATGAAGACTCAACTTATGGACTACGACTTCAAGTATGAGAAGATCCCCATCTACTGTGATAGTAAGAGTGCGTTTGCCATATCCGCTAACCCGATCCAGCATACAAAGACCAAACACATCGACGTCAGGTATCATTTTATTAAAGACCATGTCGAAAAAGGTACGATTGAATTATACTTTGTTCCAACTGAGCATCAACTTGCCGATCTTTTTACAAAAGTCTTGGATGAAAAACGTTTTAATTACTTAGTATCCAAGCTCGGCATGTTGAACATGAAAGCTTAATATTCTATATTGATCATATAATGGATGGAAATATGTGTATTTCAATCTGGTTATAACTATCTAGATTGAAAAATTCAAATTTTCATCACATTCTATTCTCAATATAAGATATTTTATTTTCATGTATTTGTTGTTTTCATTGTTTATTCTTTTTGTTACTTTACATTCTTGTTATGATACGTATGACTGCATAAGGTGTTCATAGTCTCAGGGGGAATAGACTATGAGAAGTATGCACAAGAAGAGGGGGAGTGTGCATATCTGACCAAGTTGTAAGTGTTGATTTCATGTGTTCTCTACTTGATGACTACAAGGTATGTTCTCTAATTTGTTTTGCACAAACTCTTAAATGATGAAAATCAATTTTTCAAAACATACTTGCATCATTTAAGGGGGAGTGAAAATATTTCAAAAACCTTGAGTGCTTAATCAATTGGAAGTTGGACATCTTCCAATGTGATAAAATCTTTCAAAATTTTATCTGAAAAATGTCCAAGTACTTCACTTATCGCAACAATGCACTGAGATAACCTTTTTGAACAGTAGGTTATCGCAACAAACCATTGCGATTAAATAAGAGTATTATACTATCGCAACATTATGTTTGCGACAAGGCAACTATCGCAACCTTGCATTGCGATAATAACATGAGCACAGTAACTTATCGCAACGGCCTGTTGCGATAAGGGTTCAAGTCTATCGCAATCTGTTCATTGCGATAAGCTTGGGGTTCTTGCAATTCATTCATTGCGACAACCTGACACGTGGCAGGTCAAACCTTGGACCAATCTTGTGGTGCCACGTGTCCCTGGAGTCAAAACCGTATAAATAGGGGAGTTAGTTCCTTTTTCAAAAAAAATTCCCACCCTCTCTCGAACTGCTCTCTTGGCTTGGAAATTTCAAGACGTTTTTTTTGTGAAATCCTTTCCGTACATTCTGTTCAGATCATCATCGTGGTACTTCCTTTAAAATCTTACTCGTTTGAAGTTACAGTCGATTTAGGGTTTAGGTTCGAAAACCTTTCACCTTCTGCACTAAATCACTGAGTTGTAGTGTTTGTTAGGGTGTTTAGATGATAGGGTTTTACTCACGTAGTGATTGCGAACCTGGTAGTATAGTTTTTAACATGCTTAGAGCAAAAACAGAAAAATCTGGGTTGAACACTTAGGTTTTTATTCAGTGTTCATTATTGTCGCAACCAACTACTCTTCAAGTATTCATAACTATCGCAACGGTCGTCAATTAAAAACTATAGCAACCTTGAGTTGCGACAAGACCTTATCGCAATCAGTGTGTTGCGACAACCTCTTGTTGCAGTCTTCAAGTTGCGATAACTTTTCATTTGCGATACTCTTCTATGTTGATTGCGATAAGCTCAACACTAGGGCAATTTTTCAAATTTTTTCAAGAAAAAAATTCAATTTTTGGCACTATTCTAAACTGTAAAGTGGTTCAGATGGAACAACATGATGAACAACCTGATGGCAACGCTTCGGATGACAACACCATCATCCGTTCACATCGTTCATCCCACCCATTGGTCAATGCTCGTGACCGGGATGAAGAGATCTTTCCAAGGGCCTTGTTTCTAAGTTTCCTTGACAACAACCATCATGTGGATCTCGAGACACCTTTCGACCATCAAATCATCGTAGAGATCATCCGTGGCCATCCTCTACGAACTGCGCTTACCAGAGTGGAACTTGTACCAGCCATCTACCTTCAACAATTTTGGGGTACACTTCAGTTCTACGACACCCATCAACGACCACACTTTAAAGCCAAAGTTGACCACTTTGAAGCCAAAATCACTTTGCGGGGACTTCGCCGTGCTCTTGAACTTCCTTATTCTGAAAACTTCGAAGATCTGATATCCGAGGAACAATTATTTGTCGACATCCTTAGTCTTGGATATCAAGACCCCGCCATCCCAGTTCCTACCGGCTCTTCTCAATTCAGAAGAAAGCATCTTCCAGGGATATGGTACACTCTATGCTCAATTCTTAACCGCTGTATGACTTCTAAACACATAGGGCTAGACAAGACGAATCTGCCTATACTTCGGATGTTTCATGCCTTCGCTTTTAACCGGAACATCGACTATGCAATAATCATATGGAACGAGCTGATTGAGCTAGTCGAGGACCAGAATCGCCCAAAGAAGAAACGAAACTTCGTACCCTATCATAGATTCTTCCAGATTCTGATCCATCAGATCATGGAAGACAACGCTGAAATCCCACGCCGTGCGGATGCTCCACGTGGCCCGAGCAAGTGGATGCATTATCTCATAATGCCAAAGCACGCCGACTTCATTCACACCGTCGTAGTCAGAGAAGATGTCCTAGCTTATGCTGACCAACAGTCAGGGGTAGTTAGGAGATATAGATTAGAACATGCATTGATAGTCCAGCCAGAACCGGAGGGACCTCCCCACGATGCAAACCTTTTAGGTGGTGAGGGTGTTCAAGTCGAGGGGGTTCAGTAACAAGGGGAAGTTCCTGAACAACGAGAGGTAAGGCGTACTAAAAGAAAGATAGTTAGGGGAAGTAAGACTGTTGGTCAGGCATCTACCAGGAGACACGTTGCACCCTCAAAGAAGCTATAAATATTTGATGATGACGTGTCTTGGAACTCAGCGGATGCCGCTGCTGAATCCTCTTCCGATGAGGATGAAGTACCTTTATTTCCGCCATTCGACGATGAAGATGATGATGATGACTCTGACCACGACCATCAAGCCCACCTAATACCGAGACATATGGGTATTCATCCTAGAGCTGAAAGTTCTTATGCTACTGATGCCGCCGGTCCTTCACATGTACACGAAGAGGTAGAAGTAGAAGTAGAAGTGGAAAATGTAGTTAGTGGCGAGGAACGAGGGAGAAAAGAATTTAGTGAAGCTGTGATAGAGTCAGATAAAGTTTTAACTACCGACTATCCCCAAACCGTTCCGAGTCGGGTAGCCACATCTTCTACCAACGAGCGTACGTCGCCGTTGCGTATTGAACAAGCTGTGGTCCGCCAAGTCATGCATAGCACAACCCCACTCATCGGTCTCTCAACAGGCCGGTGTTTCATCTTCCATACGGGATCAAGCACAAACTCTATCGGCAACACAATCGGTGTTTGCTGGTATTGAAACAGGTAGGCTCATGCCCCGGCCACCGACCTTCCTTCAACGCACATCGAGTCTAGGACCATTTGGACGAACATCTTTTCCTAGGACACATATGATGGTACAACACCAAGTTGCGGGCTTACGTGCCCCAACCGGAACACCAGATTTAGGCCGACATTCGTTGGTGCCTCGCGAGGACAGGGTGGAAGTCCTGTCATGGTCAACTATATGCGAGCCATGAACACAGGCAGTACGGTTTCTACAACCGCTACTATAATCGGTAACCTAAGTGGTCCGGATCTTGCCCACATTTTCCCAAATATTCCACAGGATCAGATAGTACGCATGCTTGGACCGCCTCCACATTATATCACTTTTACCGTGCTTGCGTCCGCCTTAGGTTCAATCAACACTGCCCTAAATCAACACAGAAATGCTTTGCAACGCACAATTGAACGAATACCACAACAAGTTAGCAGAGCCATCAAAGGCAAACACGTTGCTGAATCTTCGTCAACACCTCAGAATCAACCATCCCGCGATGAATCCGATCCAAATACACCACCACCAGTACAGTTACACCAAATACCTGAAGACCTGCTCAAATCAGAGTTGTTCGCCCGTCTTCTTGCCAAGAGTGACTCAAGTACAGCTGAAGAGGTTGACCTAATTGCATTACTTCGTCAACATACCCAACCTCAAGCCCAGACCTCAAACCAACCACCTTCTAGCAACGACTTCAAGCGTCTAACTGATTCAATGGCAGATATGACGAATGCTATGATGAACGGATTCACCTCCATCACTAACAGGCTTAAAGATGTCGAAGAGAAGTGTGGGATCCAAGCTGAATCTCCACAGAAACGTAGGCATGATGATCCGGATGATCCTGATCTTCATGAGGGGGAAAAGAGAGCACGGGTCAGGGAAACAACGGGCACGGGCACGAGTACAGGAAATGAAGGGGGTTCAGTCAGTGAACAGGTAACTACTACTGAAGGTGGTACGGAGACTGATGTGGTACAAACAGATGATACTGAAATGGATGTTCTAGCTGATGTCACAACCGGGGTTGAAAAGCCTTCGACTGTTGACAATAGAACGGCGGATGAGCGGATGGCGGACGATATGCTTATTGAGATCATTTACATTGATTCAGAAGAAGAGCCAGAGCAGTTGAGCCTCAAGATAAAAGAAGAAATGGTTGATGCTTTGGATGATGTTTTGGATACTACTGGGGTTCAGGGTATGGAAATTGAATCTGAAGATGATGCTCCTCCACTGATAGAAACTGCAGGTCCGAGTACAGGTACTTCAGCTCCACATGCACCGATAAGTCCGGATGGTAAGATCAGAGATCCAGTGCTTGAGGCAGAACTCCGAATCTATCAAGTTGTTATTGATGCTGAACTGAGATACGTGGCTACGGGAGAAAGAGTGTCACTCCTGACCCCGTATCTAGAGACCCTAAGGAAAGAACTATATGTACGGGATGTTCAGCGAATCAACTTGGAGAAAGTTTTTAGGATTGAAGACTGGCCATCACTGAAGAAGATCAAGTTTCTGTACGTTATGAGAAATAAAGACAGAGAATTAGGTGTTGTCAGATCAGACGACATGATAATGAAGGTGCTGAAGGTTGAGTCTCAAGAGCTGTTTGATGTCTTCTATCCTGAATTCACCGTCTTGAGATCTGATGGATCTGAATGTGTGTTCTCTGCGGCTGACTTCAAGAGTCTGAAACTAAATGATCTTCTATGCCTTTACAACCTCCTAGCCACCCGTCCAGAGAAGAAGATTGAATACAGCGCTGCTTACTAGAGTGTGAAGAAATTTATGAGAAATATTATGAAGTTCTCATACCTTACCGATTTTCAGATGGGCTTGGAATCTCATCAAGCTCATGTGAACCTAAGAAGACCAAACAGACGATTGCCTGATATTCAAGGTATTCCCGCTTACACCGTTCTGAAAAAGCCAGAGCTTGGGGTTGTCTACATTGATACTGACTCGAAGAAGAGATTCATGAGAGTTATTGAGATCAACAAGTTCTGTGAGGGTACTTTGAAGATTATTTTGGTTCATCTGGAAAGCAAGCTTCGTCTGGATGCGAGTGGAGAGGTAAAGCTCACAGAGAAAGAAAAGGATCTGATCAACCAAGTGATTGAAGCCATTTCCTACCGGAAGGACTACCGTCTTGAACTGCGAAGATTCGAGATCATCTTTGGCATTCGAAAGAAGTACGTGACCCCGATGGACGTCTAAATCTTTTGCCTCTACATTGGTACAAATGGGGAGATTGTTAGTGCTTAATATTTGATTGTACCAAGTAGAGGGACTTATTATGTAATAGGGGCATAGTTATCCCTAGGTATATAATGTTTGCTAATTTCCTCTTTGGGAAATTAGGTCATCTATCAACACACACTAGCCACACACACAAGTAATTGTTCTTCATTGTATTGTGAGCTATTTGGAGATTATTGAATATAGAGATGGCTTCTTTTATGATTTACATTGATTGATTACTTGTTCTGGGATCACAGTTAGGCTAACGCCTAGTGCGTTCAAGAGTTTTTATCATGGTTATATAATTTGTAAGACGGGAAAGGTACAAATTAAATCATGAGTTCAAAAGGATTTACTTTAAATGCAACCCACCCATTTTCCAACTCACACAAACCCTGTGACGAAAACTCTAATATAAAACGATTCTCAAAATAGACTCAACCCAAAACCCACTTGGAAAGTGAAATAGTAATTGATTTCCAAAATTATAAAAACATGAATAAATCGCTATTATTCAAAACATCCCAAACGCGGATGAGACATACATCACAACCCACAAAATATGGAAAGCAAACCATATAAATAAAATATGTCACCGAAAACATGGATAAAAATAAATACCCAAACAACACCTTTCGATGACGCGGGAGACCCGATTCCATGGTATATGGCGAAACACAAAGTTAAGCCACATAACCATGTATCATGACTCTATTATTTGCTTTAATGAGCTCCAACTCAAGTAGGACTCCATTGCGTGTTATAAATATAGCTACACCTCAAGTCCCACACCCAGCAACGGGTGGCACCACCATATCCCCCATTGCCTGTTGTGCCCAACTACACCTCAAGGATACCTGATCTTATTGTCTGTTCATTCTCTGGTAAGTTACACCTCAAGGTTCTTATTGAACCTTTATTGCCTACTTACCAGCATTAAAGAGTTGGAGTCTCGGCTCCTTACTTGATAACTCAGGATGTTCAACCCTCGTGCACAAGTGTTAGAACATCAACATTAAACCCAAATCCCAGAGTACAACCCAATACGGTTCCTCTCCAAAACGTCGGGACACAAAATGCCAAAATGGCGTGCGTCCCAAAATGAGAATACCAACACTCTCCACTATTTAAAATGACCGATTCTTATGCCTATGGATCCAATGCATTACGATCTAAAAGTACATGACTCCATTTTAACGACACACGCACTCAAAACATGTACTCTTCAAATAAAATGCAATAAATGCAACTGACGACCAAAGCTCCACATTCAATGGTTAAAATCCGGACAAATGTCCTCAAGACTCATTAAAGTCATAAACCGAGCCATAAGCTCAACCAAAACCAATTAACCACTCATGAAAACCAAATAATACATTAAAACGTATGTAACCCACGTTTATGCGAAATATACTCCGTAGACTCGAATTCCTCAACACAACTCTTAGTTAAAGGCACGTCATTTTCCAAAGTACACATCAAAGTGCATTTATACCCAAAGATCTACAAACGTAGAATGAATCATTTTAAATAACAATATTTAAAGTTCGTCCATCAAAATACCCAAATCACGTCTTTTCTCAAACCGAAGGGTTTACAATTTCTAAAATATTCACAAGATCGGAATTGACCCAAAACCCAATGACCCACACTTTCATGCTTTAGAACATACCACCACATAAAATTAAGCATATTTTCAACAAAACACCAAAAGTGTATTTTTACTAAGTAATCTTCCATTATGCAATAATTATCAAAACATTTCAAATCATACTCATTTTGTCAAGTTACCTAAAAATCCCAAAGGTGAGTGTTTTGTGAGATTTATAAAATCAAATACTCCAAGTAATCAAAATCATTCAAATAACTCAACAATGACTATTTTCATGTAAAACACTTAAAACACTTTAAAATGAACATTTTGGCATGTACAACATTTTCACAAATCAACTTGAACTCACCTTGAGATTTAGGCTAAATCTAGATTTTCCCCAAACTTGAGCTCGTTAGAAGAAACTTGCATCTTCAAGCCAAACTTCCAAAAACCTAGATCCATGAGTTTTCCAACCATAAATACTCACATTCAAACACTTAAAACCGTTCCCCAAACATTATACACCCTAAATCACCATTAAACCTAAACCTTAATTTCTTAGGTGGAGAAAATAAGAGATTACCTTACCCACAACTTGAATCCACCAATAAAGCACCTCTAGGGTTGCTAAGATGAACTTCAATTTTCATTTCTTTATAAGGTAGGAAAGGGTTTAGATGGGGGGTTTAGCTAGTGAACCCTAAAAGTTGGAACCTTCAAATGAGATGAGAGAGTGAGTTTAACACATCTTGCTACCAAATGTCTTCTAGATTGAGAAGGATCACCTTACACCACAAGGAAAAGCACCAAGAAGGCTCAAAAACATGGTTTAGGAGGTTAGGGTTCGGTTCTTGGGAGAGAAAAACGAAGTGGGGGAAGTGAAAATGAGGAAATGGGGAAAATCGCGTTTTTATACTCCAGGTGCACATCGGCTAAAGTGACGTGCGAGAGTGACAATTGCCACTTTCGCTGGGCACTCTCGTCGGCGCCCCGCGACTCTCGGTACAAAACTGGAGAGAGTGACATGCGATTGTGACAATTGTCACTTTCGCCAGTCACTTTAGCGAGGTTGTACCGAAAGTTGTTTTGGCCATAACTTCTTCGCTTTAGCTCCGATTTTATTCCGGAAAGAACCGTTGTACTCGTATTTGAACTCTCCATCCAACAAGACTATAAAACCTACGATTTAAGACCAAAATCATACTTCCTCTATTTCTCTTAAAAGATCGTTTTGTGCACTAACTTGAAATTGTACTTATCCAAAATTATGGATGTTACATTTGGTCACTCAAATACACTAACAAATACATTTTTATAATAACTAGGACAATCAAATACACTAAAAAATACATTTTTGTTATAAAAAATTGGTCAATCAAAGATACTTTATAAACTATTCAATTGGGTCCATCAAATATACTAAAAAATAGGTTTATATTATAATACACTTAATAAAATACACTTAAAAATGCATTTTCGTATTCAATCAAAGATATATTTTATAAATAAATTGTAAATAAAATATCGGGCCGGTCCCGGGCCAGACCTTGTTTTCAGTGAAATATAGTAATCGAGTCGTAATCGGCGGTCCCAAACCGGTCCCAAACGGTCTCGGGCCAGGCTGGTCCCAAGTCAGTCCCAGTCTCGGTCTCGGTCCCGTGCTTCGTCTATCCAGGGTCGGGCTAGGACCATTTGGCCATCTCTACTTATTATGCATGTTATTTACTTGGTATGCTTATCTTATGTTAAGAATCTTATGGTTAACTATTGATCAATTTCAATGTGTGCATTGTTATGGGCTAGCACGTGTGATGGCTTTTACATCGAAGGTGTGTACCCAATAGAATGCATTAATTTCATGTCATTCACTATATGGGCATGTGTGTAGCCCAAACACTTATGTGACATTTGGTTCGCATAATGTTTTTGGATAGAATGGAATCTGTCAAAAGAATTTGACTTTGAATAAATTGGAATGGAATGTTGTTAGGTTTGACCACATATTTAGTTGACAGACATTGAAATTAATTTACTCTGTTAAGGAGTTGGAATTTGTCTGTTTGGTTCACGTAATGTAGCTTTGGAATTGGAATGAAATATTGGTATATGACCAGAATGCCCTTTTTTAAAACCTTAAGTTTTTTTTTTAAACCTTAAGTTTTTTTAAAAACTGAAAATACTTTAATAAAATAATAATTTAATGTGTGAAACAATATAAACTACATAACCCAAATATAACCATAAACCAAACGACGTTACTAAATCGATATTAAAGTTGTTTCAAAATATCTAGTTTTTTATCATGTAAAATAAATGCATAATAGACATAGTTTAGTGTTTATTATGTTAAGTAAAAAGTTAACCATTATACTGAATAAATATCGAGAAAAATTTCGTTAAAATATATTTCAAAAAAATAAAATAACAGACAACAAAATATCAAATTAAATGGGAAATTAAATAAAATGCCACAAGTTTGACCCTTTGTTACCAAAATGCCACAAATCTCTCTCATCTTACCGAAATGCCACAAAAAACCGCGGTGGGCCCCGCGATCGCGGGGCCCAGGCCCACGTGTCACCAAACTTTGCCCACTTTGCCCGCGTTGGTCCCTCAAAAATGCCCGCGACCCAGCTTTCCCCCATCAAGAATGCCCGTGTTGGCAGTTTTGGTCCCTGCCCGCGTTGGGCCCCCGCGATCGCGGGCTAACCCGCCACGCGTCGGCCCAGGGTTTACCCTAAAAATTAATTGAAGACCAAACCCTAATTCCCTTTCCTTTTCTTCGGCCGCACTATATAAGGGGTGGGGGGGGACCAAAACCGTCCCACTCTCATTATTTTATAACTCTCAAATTTTTTAATATCAACTCTCTCTCAATTTTCTCCCACTCTCTCAATTTTGTCGTGTGGAACACGTGTTCGAGTTTTGTGAAGATGTCTAGTATTACCTCTATGATATGTTTTCCTTATGTTTTTTGTTATTTTTTGTATGTTATTTTAAGTTAAGATATATGATTTGTATGTTGTTAAAGTGTTTATAACTTTTGTTATGTTTGAATATGTTCTATGTTTAACATTTTTAAGATATATGATATGTATGGTTTTATGTTTGAATGTGATATTTGTATGTTATAATGTGTATGTTGTTATAGGAGTATTTTTATAAAAAAAATGTTAAGAGTGTTTTTTTATAAAAAAATTGTTAAGAGTGTTTTTATAAAAAAATTGTTAAGAATGTGTTTTTTTTTATAAAAAAATTGTTAACAATGTGTTTTTATAAAAAACAATTGTTAAGAGTGTGTTTTTATAAAAATAATTATTAAAAGTGTGTTTTTATAAAAAAATGTTAAGAATGTGTTTTTTTATAAAAAAATTGTTAAGAATGTGTTTTTATAAAAAAAATTGTTAAGAGTGTGTTTTTATAAAAAAATTGTTAAGAATGTATTTTTTATTAAAAAAATGTTAAAAATGTGTTTTTTTATAAAAAATTGTTAAGAGTGTGTTTTTATAAAAATAATTATTAAAAGTGTGTTTTTATAAAATAATTGTTAAGAATGTATTTTTATAAAAAAACTTGTTAAGAATGTTTTTTATAAAAAAATTGTTAAGAGATTGTTTTTATAAAAATAATTCTAAATAGTGTGTTTTTATAAAAAAATGTTAAGAATGTGTTTTTTTATAAAAAATTGTTAAGAGTGTGTTTTTATAAAAATAATTCTTAAAAGTGTGTTTTTATAAATAAATTGTTAAGAATGTATTTTTATAAAAAAACTTGTTAAGAATGTTTTTTATAAAAAAATTGTTAAGAGATTGTTTTTATAAAAATAATTGTAAAGAGTGTGTTTTTATAAAAAAAGGTTAAGAGTGTGTTTTTATAAAAAAAATTGTTAAGAATGTGTTTTTATAAAAAAATTGTTAAGAGTGTTTTTATAAAAAAAATTGTTAAGAATGTGTTTTTTTATAAAAAAAATGTTAAGAATGACAACTTAGGTCCCTACGGTTTTAAGAATGACAACTTAGGTCCCTAAACTTTTAAGAATGACAATTTAGGTCCCTAAACTTTTAAGAATGCCAATTAGGTCCCTAAACTTTTAAGAATGACAACTTAGGTCCCTACTGTTTTAAGAATGATAACTTAGGTCCCTAAACTTTTGAGAATGACAATTTAGGTCCCTAAACTTTTAAGAATGCCAATTAGGTCCCTAAACTTTTAAGAATGACAACTAGGGTCCCTAAACCGCAACATCTATATATAACACTATGATACGTTGAAATAAAATAAACAGCAACATCTATATATAACAATATTATATGTTGAAATAAAATAAACCGCAACATCTATATATAACAATATGATACGTTGAAATAAAATAAACCGCAACATCTATATATAACACTATGATACGTTGAAATAAAATAAATCGCAACATCTATATATAACACTATTATACGTTGAAATAAAATAAACCGCACTTTATCTATTTATACGTTGAAATAAAATAAACCGCAACATCTATATATAACAATATTATACGTTGAAATAAAATAAACCGCAACATCTATATATAACAATATGATACGTTGAAATAAAATAAACCGCAACATCTATATATAACATTATGATACGTTGAAATAAAATAAATCGCAACATCTATATATAACACTATTATACGTTGAAATAAAATAAACCGCATTTTATCTATTTATAACACTATTATATGTTGAAATAAAATAAACCGCAACATATCTATTTGGATTTTGTCAAACGGGTGTAAATAGCCCTAAGGTATGTCGGGATTTAAGCAATCCTTGTGATTCCCCTGCTACCTGGAAGTCCAATAGATTGAGTGGTTTCTTTTCAAAAACTAAAACAAACGAATAATTATCAACACAATAAACCAAATAAGCTAAAGCATCTATATATAACACTAACTATAACATCTGTGAATGACTATGTAGAGGAATTTCTTTAACATCGACTTGACGCTAAAGTGCAAAGTTGCCTACATCGAGGAGTTAGGAGCGCGCTTTAGGAGATTAGGTGATCGCGCGGATACCCTTGAGGCCATCTTTAGAGGGACACCGTTCGGGCCATGGATGGATGTGTCTTACTCTGCTGGCGACCCTACGCTAGTACACATGTTTCTACAGTTGGAGGTCGAGGACGCCAACGCTGAGCCGGAGGAGATGCATTTTGATTTCTTCGGCGATCGATTGCATTTTGGGCGTCGTGAGTTCTGTCTAAATACAGGACTACGTTTTGGAGAAGCTCCCCCCTTCCTCCCTTAGCAGACTGCTCCTTCGTTCCTAGGGTTTGGGGCATTTCAGCATCTCGTTTGAAGCTGAAGGTAGCCCGGAACATGATGAAAGAGGGCCTTAGTGCCCTAACCGACGACGATGTTGTCCGTGTATGCTTGGTGGTGATCGTGGATATGGGCTTCATGGGCCGTGAGTATAGCCAGTATGCTTCCTCGACGGTCCTTAGGGCCGTCGAGGACCTTGAGCTGTTTAACAGCTACCCGTGGGGTAGCCATATCTGGACACATTGCTACTCAATCTTGCACCGAGCCATAACCAGACGTGACTCCGATCGACCTGGAAAGATGAACCTTTGTGGTTTTACATACGCCTTCAAGGTTAGATACGTAGTATAACAATTGTTAATAATACATACAAACTGTTTGGCTTTTCTTTTTACGTACTTGCTCTTCTTGTCTAATTCCAGATATGGATCTTGGAGATGTTTCCCGCATCAATCCGATATTTCATCAAGCGCGACGACCGAGTACTTAGGGGAACCCGTTGGGACAAGCGTATTACCCTAAGTAGGTCGCTTTGGGTTCAGTTCTTCAATGAATCTAGAAATGTAAGTTCTTTTACTATGTTTACAATTTGCATACGTTAGTCCCGCTAATTAATTTTTTTTATGTTTTATCATATATTTAGCTGCCACTCTTGCCTTTCGCTCGCCTTGAGCCTACTGCCGACGAGATTGACACGGATTGGTACAGAGACAGCGTGGCCTTTATTGACGCAGAGGCGGCAAGGGCTCGACGTCCCTCTCCTTCCACATCTCACGAAGATGAGGAAGACGACGACAGGCCCCCTTCCGGTGGATATCAGCAGCCCCCTTCCTCCTCCTATCTGCCGCCCCCTTCCTCCTCCTACCAGCCGCCCCCTTACGATCCATATCAGGCGGCCCCTTCCTACGGGCCACATCGTGGCTGTCATGAGTACCTGTGGGACTACGTCCACGAGCCGCTAGAGTCACGTGTAGAGTTTCTGGAGGGAGTCTACAGACAGTTTAGCGTTGTCCATGTTAGTGTTTAACTTAATTTGTTGGCCACGTTTATTTAGTTTTTATATTAGTATTACGTTCTAAATTTGTTTTAGCTGTCGAGTACGACACCGATCCCCGCTCCGTTCGGACAGGGGGCATAGGCGACGTTTGCCACCACTTCCTATCCGTCATTCCCTGAAAATGTAAGTGACATTGAGTAACCATTATAGTTATATGTTTGTTCCTAAGTTTGTAACTCTTATAATGATCAATGTCACGCAGGCCGGGATGTCGAGGGCATACACCTCCCAAACGACGTTCGCCACCACATCCTATTCTACTATCCTGGAGAGTGTAAGTGACACTAAGTAACCATTATAGTTATATGTTTGTTCCTAAGTTTGTAACTCTTATAATGATCAATGTCACGCAGGCCGGATGTCGGGGGCATACACCTCCTAAACGACGTTCGCCACCACATCCTATTCTACTATCCCGGAGAGTGTAAGTGACACTGAGTAACCATTATAGTTATATGTTTGTTCCTAAGTTTGTAACTCTTATAATGATCAATGTCACGCAGGCCGGGATGTCGGGGGCCGGGATGTCGGGGGCATACACCTCAGCATTCACGGACATCTTTGGCGATTCGGCCAGAGAGTATTACAAGCCGGAAAAGTCGGGGTCGACGTTCGTCACACAGCCACCTTCCATGCATACTGTAAGTTATTTTGGTAGTTTTGGTTTAATTGTGAACATTTCCTAAATTGTACTTAAAACATCTAATAACTTAATTTTCAGACGATGGGGTCTCCTATTCTCGAGGAGCACTTCTCGGAGCCGGAAGATGACCCGATGGATGTTGTAGATCCACAGGTGACCCCGCTCCCTCAAAAGCGGCAGCATAAACTTTCAAAATGGTTGAGTTAGCCGTTTAGACAACAAGAATCTACGACACCACTGCCCCCTAAAAAGCAATCAAAGATTGCGGGGGGAAACAAGGGAGGAAAGAAGGCGGAAAAGAGAAAGGGAAAGGTGGCTTCACCCGAGCGTCTACCGGCATACGATATATTGAGGATGTGCAAGACTGGTCACCTCCCCCCCATGATATTCGTCCCTTACTTGAGCCTGGAAATCACCCCCCGCTTTTTCCAAGTATTGCTGGCGGATGACCCTTTGGAGTCTGAGTTACATGATGTGGTTAGTATGAAGTTTAACTATAGTCATATAATCAAATATATTTATATTACATGTCTAACCATCTATTTTTTATGTATAGCACATGGATTGTTGGGTCTCGCTACTCCAAAAATCTCGTGGAACAGACACGAGGTGGACCATGATGTACAGTATTTTCTTTCCCTACCTATTGCTCCCCCATCAAGGTCCCGCCTTCGTGGCCAACTCATGCAATGGCGTGGAAGGGGTTTCTTGGGCTCTCCTCGATGTGGTATGTAAATCGTTTTACTCTTATTTTATTTAAGTTGTTTTGTTGCTAACTAAGTTGTCTAATATTGTAATATTTCAGGTGTACATCCCAATATGCATTCATCCCAAACATTGGCTGCTTGGAGTGTTTGAGCTTGACGCTATGACCATGACCATATATGACAGCGACACTGCCAGTCTCTTCAGAGACCAATTGGAAGACCAGATGAGAAGGTTTAAAGCTGTGCTATTTGACTTCTTTTGCCGGGTCAAGGACACGAGGCGTCGCGATACGTCAGAGCTCTTTCGCCATAAGTTTGACAAGAATACACCCCAGCAGGCCGGGATGAATGCGGATTGTGGTGTCTGGGTATGCCGTAATGTCAGCATGCTGATAAATAACGATGTGGTATTTGTACACCCTAACCACACCGTGGCCGAGGCCAATGCATTTCGCATACATATGGCGGAGTCCATTTATGCACATTGTCAAATAAAGCAAAGTTAGGTTGTTTATGTAACATTAAATAATTGTTATTTTTAGTATTAACTTGTTTTGTTAAAGTATTGTGATTGACTTAGTGTTTACTTCATTTGGTTTTTGCTAATTTCATCCAATTACTCAACTTTGAGTATCGATATCTCTTTCACACATACTCCATTTTGGACGCATTATATATCGCTTCGAAGCTCTCATATAGGAGAACATAAACCTACTAAGAGTTAGTTATATATAACATATATATATATATATATATATATATATTTAAATGTGTCCAAAGTTTTGTAAACCCCATATTTTTACTAAAATTTTCCAACACCTAGTAAGTAGGTTTATGAAACTTGCGATAATCCTAATACAGAGATTATTGGATGAACAGGCATTTATTTCTTGATTCACATGTGCATTAATCCTTAGACTACTTAAAGACTAATTTTCATGCTACTGAGTGAACTCAATGAACCGGCGAAGGGGTTTTTGTTAAATGGAAGTCTTATTCTCGAAGCCGAGTTTTCTTTGGTTGGAATGCTTAAAAATATCATCCCGACCATTTGGTGTCTTCCTTCTGATGCAAAAATTGGTATTATGTAATGTAGAATAGTATCTATATTATAGAAACTTGCATTTGACAGTACCATATAAATCTGATCTAAACTCTCATTAATTAGCTATGTTTGACTACTTAAAGACTAATTTTCTGCCTAATGAAAGACCTTTATTCAAGAGCAGACGAATATTGCAATTACTTTTTCAGTCGAATCTTACAGGCTCTTTTCAAACGAATCTTGTAGTGGACTATTCAGACGAATCATGCAGTGAACTATTCAGACGAACCATGGCTGGAGGTTCAAGATCAAGGGGGAACAGGTCGGCGAATGTGGCTGGAACTTCACGTTCGGGAGCCTACCAACCACTGAACGATGGAGGTCGCCGGAGTACCTGGAAGGTACCAGAAACAGAGGAGGAGTGGACAAACTGTGGGCGAACTGCGGCCGATTTTCCATTCACGCCTGAGGAGGAAGCAGACTGGGAGATGGCATCTGACAATTACTACTTCGATAATGGCATGAGAACCCCACCAATGTATGATTTTATGCCGACGGGTCTTCGACAAAGTCAACGAATTACTCCCGCAGTGCAAAAAGCCATTGATGAGGCGAACGCCGGTATCGAAAAGGTAAAGGGTATGTGGAACCATAACAGGGGGATTCAGCAAGGGAAAATGGAGTATCTAGCGGAGAAGAAACGAGAACTGGCCATGACTAGGGCTCACGTTCGGCAGCTGCAACGAGAGATTAAGGAAGCTGAAGAGGAACTAGAAGAACTCGAATCGGACTACATAGGAATGGAGGACGTGATCAAGGAAAAGGTTAACTTGATCACAGGACTCCAGGACGCCTTCCAGTAATAGATTTATTTGTTTACATGCACTGTATCCGTTTCGGTTGGGAAGATGATTTGCAATAATTTTTATATGATGTTGTTAATTATTTTCCTTGTTAAATAACTTAAGTGAATTTCTATATTAAAAACATTAAAATGGAAAGGAAACAATACATTAAAAACCACATAAAATGATAACCTAAAAACTATAGGGACCATTAATGTTTTTTTAAATTTGCAACAAACTTCAGGGACCAAACTGTAAATTCGAAAAGTAGCGGGTTAGCCCGCGATCGCGGGGGTCCAACGCGGGCAGGGACCAAAACTGCCAACACGGGCATTCTTGAGGGGGGAAAGCTGCACCGCGGGCATTCTTGAGGGACCAACGCGGGCAAAGTGGGCAAAGTTTGGTGACACGTGGGCCTGGGGCCCGCGATCGCGGGGCCCACCGCGGTTTTTTGTGGCATTTCGGTAAGATGAGAGAGATTTGTGGCATTTTGGTAACAAATGGTCAAACTTGTGGCATTTTAATTAATTTCCCTTAAATTAAATTAAATGAAGTATATTGTCAATTACTGAATAAAGTATATTTCTAAAAATAAAATAAAAAATCAAATATATTCTGACAAAATCAAATACAAAACAACTATACTAAATTAAATTATATAAGAAATAAAGGAAAGTATTAAATTAAAGTAACTTAATTAGGTTATATATAGGTTAAAGGATATATTTGGAATTATGAAATTACAACATTCCATTTGTTCAGAATCCTAGCTTATAGTGAAAGAATATTGAAATCCCTTAGTTGTGGAACTTGATGGATTTTGAATATCCTTTTAAAAAAGAATGAACCAAACGAGAGAATGAAATTTGGTCAAAAAACTCAACATTCCAATTTAATCAGATTCTTTTAGATCTGTGAACCAAAAGCCACACAACTCGCATGTGTGAGTAACCATGAGTGTATGTCATCCACGAATTGTTAAGTGTGCATTTCTTTAAGTGTAAACTACTTTAATACCATTTCAGTTGTTGTCAAATGAAGGGTTTACCTGTGTAAATTTTGTGCTAGAGAAAACTCACTAGACTTTCAGTCTAACCCTCTCTTTTATAAAACTGAAAACATTTTTTAGGTAATCATCATATTGAGAATACTAGCCAAGGGAAGGGCAAGATGTGAATCTTGATCTAGAAGATGGAAGTGGTGCCTAGTAGTTTATCACTTCGCCTTGTCCGACTATTATAGTTCTCTATGTGTTTACTCTCTCCAAACTATGAGATGTAATTGATGTTATGACTTGTTCACTTTGGGACCGATTTGGTAATATTTTATGTTATTGCTACTTTGAGTTTTGAGATGTTACAATTCTATTTGATTTATTACGGATTTTGTAGAATGCAAAAACAAATGAAAAATCATATACATGTAACAAAGAATTGTATATTATTACATTTACTTAGGGAATGTTTGGTTAGGCCATCCGTACCCGGCTCGGGATGGGGCTCGGGATGCCTTCGGGCTCAGCGGGAATGGGCTACGGCCCTTGCGGGATGCGGGGTGCGGGATGGATTCCGGGTTCGGGATCTCGATTCATCCCGAAGGTTTATTAAAAAAAAATATTTAATTTTTAAAAATAATGCCGTTGAACGGCTCTTTTTAAACAAAAATAAATAAATTTTTTTCTCAATTTAATCCCACTATATATTTAACCCTCAACCTCTTATTTCTCACACCTCTCAAACTCTCTAAAATTCTCTCAACCTCTTATTTTTCACACCTCTCAAACTCTCTCAAATTCTCTCAACCTCTTATTTTTCACACCTCTCAAACTCTCTCAAATTCTCTCAACCTCTTATTTTTCACACCTCTCTCATCATGAATCCAAACAGAATACCTACATCCCGTCGTAACCGACCGAATACACCACAATCGCAAGAAGATCAAGAGCTTGGTTTCCAAGCGTTTACACAACAACAAGGTTATCGTCCGCATTTTTCGCAACAAATTCCGCCACAAATTTCGCCACAATGGTCGCAACAAAATCCGCCACAATATTTTTACAACTCATTAGGCCATACGCAACAAATTCCTTACCAACTTACACGTTCCGGTATGATTGAACAAGGTTGTATTCCGACCAACTTCAATCCTTCTTCACCCTTCATCAATCTCGCCGACGACTACGTTCCGGAAACCCAACCTTCTACCTCGAACACACCACAATCTATCCCGACACACCAATCTAACCCGGAACCATCAAATCCGAGACCAACGAAAACCGCCAAACAAACGTGGAGTAAAGACGAGGAACTCGCGTTAGTGTCGGCGTGGGTTGACGTTTCGGAGGACCCCGTTATCGGTAACGCACAAAGCAGTGGTAATTATTTTTATTGTTATTATTATTATTATTATTATTATTATTATTATTATTATTAATATTATTATTATTCTTATACTTAATTTTACATAAATGTAGGAAGTTTTTGGGCCCGAATCGGGCATGTGTTCTTTACTCGCTTGGATCGTGAACCAGGTTATAGATCAACCCATCAACTCAATAGCAAGTTCAACGACCTCAATAAAAGAATTAATTGGTTTGGCGGCATCTACAACAACTTGTTCAATAATAGATCAAGCGGGATGAGTGAGGCCGATATATCCCGAACGGCACACGAACAGTATCTAGCACGCCATAAAGTTGCTTTCACTCACGAACAAGCTTGGGACGTCCTAAAAAAATGTCCAAAATGGGGAGCCGTTCCAACGATGACGACAACTTCATCGTGGGGTTCAAAATGTACCCAACCTTCCGATGATGACGATGACGAGCAAATTCAACGACCCATCGGGAGAAACAAGGCAAAAAAACATCAACGAGTAATACGTCCGGGGCGAATACGGACGAAAGTGTTACTCAGTTGTTGACGACGTTCAACGACAAGATTGATGATACAATGGAATACAAAATGAAAAAACTCGATCTCGAAATCGAACGCTCAAAACTCGAACGACATAGGTTGGAACAAGAACTCGAAATCGAATGCTCAAAACGATTTGAGAAAGACTTCGAGTTTTTCATGACCCCGCATGATCACCTTACGGGAAACGCTTTGAGGGTTACTTTAGCGAGAAAAGAGCAAATTCAAAAATTTCATAATTGGTAGTGTTTTGTATTTTGTAATTTTTATTTTTAATGAATGGTATGAATTTTTATTTTTATTATTTATCTTATTTTTATTAATTAAAAAATATATAAATATTTTTATTTTGTTAAATAATTAAATGTATAAATAAAAGAATTAAAATAAATGAGGTGGCAAAAGGGTTTGAGGGAATGGGGTAAGGGTGTTTAGGGATTGAGTGAGGGTTAGGAAAAAAACTGATGTAGCGCTGATGTGGAGCTGAAATCTTTGAAAGATGGAGTCATGGGGTACTGATGGCCTTAGAGGTTTTATGCGGTAATCAATGGAAATGATTATAAAAAAATTGTTTGATTTTATATAATATATTGAATTTATTTCCTTTGAAGCCCAAATTTTCATTCATTCCATGTTAAACTTGGGGAATACAAATTTATTTCTATTTTTATTCCCTTTCTATTCTCATTTTTATTTATGTTCTCATTTTCATTTTTCAACCAGAACCAAACTACTCATTATATATATTATTTACTATTTCTAGCGACAAGTGATATTAGTAAAGTTAAGTAACTCGTTTATTATATTCAAATAAATAAAAAAGAGTAATTGCAATCGATTAACAAATATTTTTAATTATATCAGATGAATTTTTCAAATCTCTCTCTCTCTCTCTCACACACACACACATGAGGGGCTTAATCAAATGAGAATTGTTTAGTTTGTGATAACCGTAAGATCAAATATAGACCACTCATTTTAATAATTAATTTTATGTATTAATTAATATAAAAGGGTAACTTAGTAAATATCCTTTTTTTACAACTCATAGAATCTTTAAATGGAATATTTAAATTTTCTCCTAAAAATAAGTTTCCAATCTAACGTATTTTAAATACATATTAAAATGAATTTTACTTAAAATGAATTTTCAAACATTGTTTAAAACCCTAAAATCAAACCACTAGGAGAGGAGAGCAGCCGGTGAAAACCACCTCCAACCCTTCTTCCTCGTATCTCCATCAGATCGGAGAAACCACCATCACCACTGACGGTGGTTATTGGTACCTTTTTGGTCGGCGGATGTTTCTTACTTTCCGGATAACTTCTTCGTCTTCATCAATTACGATTCCGGTTTCGATTTCACCCCTCTTGAGATCTGTTTGTAGCATAATAACTTTCACTGTAAGTATAAATCTCCTACAAGACCTCATAAACTTTTTCTTCGATTGGGTTCTTGGTGAATTGATAGACGCCAAAGGAAGGCGAACAAGAATCTGTTGGTGGTTGTCGCTGGTGATTTTTGTTGGGGTGGAATTGGAGAGTGGCGGTGTTTTGGAGATTATGGAGGTATCACAATGGTATCACAGTGGAAACCCCCGCAAACCCTGAATGAAAATGGTCTCATGGCTGTCGACTTTCAGAAGCTTTGTTTCATTGAAGGAGTACATATTTTCGAAACCCCTCAATGCGTATCACAGTGGCATAACATTTGGTATCACAGTGATATCACATTTGTTTTTGTATGTATTCTGTGTATCACACTGAGGATAAAAGTCTGTATTTTTTGTATGTATTTTTTGGTATCACACTGAAGTATATATGTATTTTGGATATCAAAGATCTGCATCGTTTGTTTCTGGGCATTACAGTGACATCACATTTTGGTATCACAGTGGTATCACATTTGGTCTTAGTATGTATTTTGGATATTGAAGGTATGCATCGTTTGTGTCAGGGTATCACAGTGGCATCACAGCTGGTATCACTTGTGGTGTCATAATCATAATAGATATATCTACCGGAGAGAGGACAGAGGACAGAGGAAAGAGGAGAGAAGAGAGAGGAGAGGGGATAGAGGAGAGAGAAGAGATAAAAAAACTTAATACCTAATATGCCCTTTAAATTAAATTTCAGTCAAAATTACCAAATTTAATAACTTCCTAATTTATCCTTTAATATGTGGCTCACATTGGATCTCACGGTTATCACAAACAACTCAGTTCTCCCTTGAATAACCCTATATATATATATATATATATATATATAGGGATGAGTTCCGATGAGAAATGTCAAATTTGGTGAGAATCGTGAGAAGTGATTATCAATCGTTGGATGGATAATGGACGAACATTATGTTGAGATACACCAAGATAAGATGCACCGAGATGTACCAGATCAATTCACTTCTAAGCCGCAATTCATGGGAGGGCTTAAGATTAATTATGATCAGCGGTTTAAAAATACTTCTCACACTTCACACACACACACACACACATATATATATATATATACATGTGAATTTGTTGATCTTTTTAGAAAATTTTAATGTTGGTTTTGTTGAAATATAAATATAACAATAATAAAATACTGTAAATATATAAGTTTGAGATGAAGTGACACAACCGGCGGACCTACCCAACGGTGGCACATGCCACTGTATTATTCTTTCGTCGAGGGATAAAAAAAATTAGATTTATGAAATGTGCAACCATATCAATTTGTTTTGACACCGTATATATTTTGAAACTATAATAAAGATACAAGTTTTCCTTGGTATATTTGGTTTGGGAGCCTCTTGCTACATTTTAGATCTGGGTTCGAGTATTGTTAGAGTCTTTTTTTGTAGTTTTTAGCATTGAATTTCATATTTTTTATGTTTCTAAAAACGTCGCAATAGTAGGACTCGAACTTCAGATCTCAAGTTTGAAAAATAAGAAACTAACCACCAAACCAATTTTGATTTTATAAAAATTATTTCTATATTTGTTTTTATAGTCATATGATATCACGTTTGAAAAATATTCAGGATCCGGCCGTGAGTTGTATTTGGTAGTTATCAAAAACACTTTTGATTACTTGTAAAGCATGGAATATGTAGATGTATCAATAAATATTGCTTTTTTGATGTTGCATTATGTGGTCTCGCATTTGTTGCACATCCACATCATGTCCTATATATATAGAAATCCTTTTTTCCAATATTTATCTTAGTTATAGCATCTTTTTTCAAATTTACGATTAGCATATAAACAAAGTATTAATCAGGAATATAGAAAATTATAATTTTGATGAATAAAAATGTGAAAATGAGATTTCTTACTGGAAAATCAATATAAAAACACATTTGAAATGAGAATTTAATTGGATAAGTAATATTAAAAAAAAATGCGTTGGGCGGTGCAAAAAAAACCACTCTCTTGTGGGTCGGTCCAAAAATTCCATTTTCCGACACATACGAGATAGACTTTGGTCTAAGCTTCATTCTTGGAGCAAAAAACCCATTTCTTCCGCCGGAAAATCCACCCTCATACAAGCCATCGCCCAAGCCATCCCGGTCTATTATATGAATGTTTTTCTTCTACCGAGCTCGGTCATCCAAAATCTTGAAAAAATGATCAATTCTTTTTGGTGGGGCCGTAGTTCCGACAGGCAACGCTCCATCAATTGGCTCTCTTGGGATAAACTTTGTACCCCAAAAAAATTTGGTAGTTGCGGTTTTCGCGATTTCACCGCTTTCAACCTCGCTATGCTTGGTAAACAAGGATGGAGACTTATTGATAAACCGTCCTCCCTCGTTGGACGCCTCCTTAAAGCCAAATATTACCCGCATGGTAGTTTCATGACAGCTCATTTGGGTAATGCTCCTAGTTTTATATGGAGGAGCATTTGGCACTTGCAACTTGTTCTCAAAGAGGGCATCTGTTGGAAGATTGGAAACGGTCTCTCTATAAATGTTTGGAAGGATCCTTGGCTTAAAGACGACTCCGGTTTTACTATTGTTTCCCCGATGGATAATAGTCGTGCCCATTTGACCGTTCACGACCTCATGGATCCCCATAGCCATGGATGGAACACCGCTTTAATCAATGAGTTATTTTTTCACGAGGATTACCTTAAAATTTCCAAGCTTCTTCCCCCATCCAGTAATCGGGAGGACTCCCTCATTTGGCATTGGTCGCATGATGGAATTTATTCCGGCAAGTCTAGTTACCGCACTATCACGGAACGCATCGACCCGTCTTCTTATCACCTTTTATTAGGCGATTGGAATTCTCTTTGGAATGCCAACATCCCAAACAAAGTCAAAATTTTCACTTGGCGTGCCATTAGAGACGTTTTACCTACCCGATGCGCCATTCAATCGAGGGGTGTTAGGATCTCGGCTTGTTGTCCACTTTGCAACCGCGATTTGGAAAATGTTTGGCACGCTTTGATCAGTTGCCCGTTGTCTAGGCAAATTTGGCACGAGGCAGGTCTTGGGAAAACCATTGACGATTTCTCCATTTCGACCAACTCCTTCCATGAGCTTGTTTTCAAATTCTTCCTTGACAATCCCGGCCAACCCCGAGACTTTTTTCTCATGTTGTTATGGAGCATATGGTTTCGCCGAAACGATATTCTTTGGAATAACGGACCTCGCGACACTTCGTCAGTGATTCTTCGCGCAAAAATTACGCTCTCGGATTGGAGCGTTTCATCGAACTTCGCTAGTCGGACCACTTCCTCACCTGAACCACATCTCTTGTCTCGATGGCAACCACCCCGAGTTGGTTTTCTTAAATGCAATGTGGACGTCGCGGTCTTCGACTCAAACTTTAAAGCGGGTGTTGGCGCCGTTCTGCGTGACAGTTCAGGTGCATTCGTCTCGGCTTTCGCCTTTCCGTGTCGTTTTGGTTCGTCCACTAGAGAATGCGAAGCTATAGCCATCCGGGATGCTCTACATTGGATTGACAGGCGGTTAGATAGCCATGTCATAATTGAATCCGACGCCAAGTTAGTTGTCGAAGCGATTTATGAACCGTACGTGGATAACTCGGAGTTTGGCGACACCATCAAGGATATTAGACACTTACTTAACGTGAAAGATCACATCTCTGTGCACTGGATCAACCGCCTTGCAAATGGGTCGGCCCACTCTTTAGCTAGGCACGCTTGTACTATTGAGCGTAATGTTTATTTTGATAGCATGCCCCCCTTCCTTAATATTTGTACCGACAATACTTGTAACAACCTTTCGTTTAATGAGATGAATGAGACCCGGTCGAGTGATGGCAATGCCGAAGCCCGGTAATGGCCCATTTCACTTTGTCTTAAAAAAAAACCTTGACTCGGGTGTCATCATGCAATAATACCATTAAATATTTGGGAAATTTTGTTTTGTTTTAATCCTTTTGAAGGAGATTTTTATTTTTGTTTTAATCCTTTTGAAGGAGAGATAAGTATAAGCTAACAT
This sequence comes from Saussurea involucrata, assembly GCA_033807775.1. Classification (NCBI taxonomy): domain Eukaryota; kingdom Viridiplantae; phylum Streptophyta; class Magnoliopsida; order Asterales; family Asteraceae; genus Saussurea; species Saussurea involucrata. The sequence goes on along the minus strand of CM066321.1, from coordinate 100,065,903 downwards.
ATTTTATTGACAAGAAGTGTGACACTACAAAACAGGGGACCATTTCCGGCGGAATTATCCGCCGGAAGGTTGTCGGACCTCCGGGCGCCGCAACAGTGAATTTATGGCGGATTTCCAGCAGAATTCGTGTTCGGCGGATAAAGGCCGAAAAAATCCGCTGGATTTGTCTGTTTGTTTAGCGGCGTGAAACTTATGATCATCAAGGCATAAGTAGAAACAAACATTACCAATGTATTACAGATTCTATAACCAATTGAAATATTTATTTACTTAAGTATTATATTTTATTGTACTTTTTTTATTGTATAACCTGTTGGTGATTATATATGAAACACAAATATAAACATATATATAATAACGCAGCGGAACAATCACCAAAAGAGAATCAACGTATTGCCAATATGATTAAACGTAAAAATACAAATAACGATATACCTTTGTAGCGTGATTTGTATACTAATCCGAATCCACTTGCGTGCTTTTTGAAACCAAGTATTCAAAGAAGAATACCTCTAGAGTAGTCCACACTACACCTCCTCGAATGCCACCGGAGGCTAGTCCACCTTAGTAACGAATCTTGTAGCTTTCATTGAGCAAGAATTAAGCTAGAAGATAAAAGAAAAAAACCTAGAGAGGTTTTGGGGAGGGGCGCCGTTTTGGAGAGAAGAGAGGAAAAAGGCTTAGCCTTGATTAGGTCATTAATCTTTCTATTTATTAATGAACCCTATAGCTTCCATGGGCTTTTCCTTCTTAATCTCTATGGGCCTAGGATTTAATCAAAGGTAATAGGCTTGCTATTAAATTAAATCCAATACAAACCCATTAAGCCTATCTTAATGATTTGTGCCCATTTAATTACCCCACGTTACTTAGGCTATTTATATAATGTAAATACAATAATCACATTATATTAAATGGTATCTCAGTGTATTCTGTGTGACCCTATAGGCCCACGTGTATCTAGCCATATAATTATCTATTATGACTTGAGCATATTCCAACAGCTCCCACTTGCGCACGTCATAATGACAAGTAATCATATAAGCAAAGGTTAGCGTCTAGCAACACGCCAATGCCCCTAGAGACACATGAGGCTAGTTTCTTAAACGTCTCATTTTAAATGGTTTATTAAATCAGTCATCCCTTTGTTACAGATACCTTGTTGAATACTAGACATGGATCATATGTCATTCTAATTGTTCAACGATTCTGTTTCTCGATCTGTTTATTGAATTAGATTACCAAATTAATCAAGCATCATCTTAATTACATTTGGGTACGGCCGTACAAACATCTATTCAATTCATCGAGGGGCCCAGTAGTATCTAACTCCATTACCTGTAGAGGAACAAATCCTAATTTTGACTGCACGTGTCTGTCATGTGCTTCACATCAATCCTGAAGATGATTTTTATAGCAGCCTTATTCAGGACAACGTTTAACCATAACAAAGACCGACATTCCACCCACACAAAACCTGCTTGCATCTCAAGTCTAAGGACGAGTGACATAACCATTTGCGAGATTCACTGGTGACGCCGATCCATGCAGTGAACTCTCGTAGGTTGGGTCAGTCCAATGTTCATCACCAATAAACAACATGTGAGTTTGGTGGCATCATCATTAATATTCATTCACCAATGAATATCACCAATACGCTCACATTTGCCTTAACTCGATGATACTCTCGTATCATCAACTGACAATGGACAATTTTGAACCAATAATTCATTCATGGATTAAACATGCAAATATAGAACACAGTTGATATAAATGAAAACGATCATACCAAGTACATCAATTCATTATGAAAATAAAAACTGTTCAATCGTTCCAATTATTCAATTACTAAAAACAGATCTACATGAGACTATTAGCTGGTCGAAGTCCAATGTTCCTAGCATGCTTGATATGTTTAGTACAAGACATTGGTTTCGTAAAGGGATCAGCTAAGTTGTCATCTGTGTGAACTTTGAGAAGAAGAATATCACCCATCTCGATAGCCTCTCGAATGTAGTGAGTCTTCCTACGGAAGTGTCTGGCACCCTTTTGAACTCCAGGTTCGTTGGCTATGATAATGGCACCAGAATTATCGCAGTACATGTCCATGGGTCTTTCATTACTAGGGACAACGCCAAGCCCAGAAATGAATTTCCGTATCCAAACAGCCTCCATTGCAGCTTCGGAAGCAGCTATGTATTCAGCTTATGTGGAAGACATCGCAACAGTGCTTTGTTTAGCACTCTTCCAGTCAACTGCGCCTCCGTTCATGACGAAAACGTATCCAGTCTGAGATCGAGTGTCATCTCGATCTGTTTCGAAACCAGCATCATTGTAGCAAGTAACACTGAGCTCTCTTTCTATATCACCACCATAAACAAGGAACATATCTCTAGTATTTCGAAGATACTTCAGTATGTTCTTAACAGCAGTCCAGTGACTTTCTCCTAGATTCTGTTGGTATCTACTCGTAAGGTTCTGAGAGAACGCTACATCAGGTCTAGTGCACCTCACTGCATACATGATGGATCCCACAGCCGAAGCATAGGGGATTCCCTTCATCCGCTTCACCTCATCAGGTGTGGAGGGTCCCTGAGTCTTACTCAAGTTTACATTGTGTTGCATTGGAAGACTTCCACGTTTGGAAGCATCCATTCTAAACCGTTTTAGAATTTTATCAATGTATGCACTTTGACTTAAACCAATTAACCGCTTCGATCTATCCCGATAGATCTTGATTCATAGAATGTACGCCGCTTCGCCTAAATCTTTCATGGCAAAACATTTTCCAAGCCAGGATTTAACATCTTGTAGCATTGGAACGTTGTTTCCCATGAGCAATATGTCATCAACATATAAGATTAGAAAAACGACGATGCTCCCACTAGCTCTCATATATACACATGGCTCATCAAGGTTTTGAGTGAAACCATACGTTTTGATTTCCTCATCGAACCTTTTATTCCAACTTCTGGATGCTTGCTTCAGACCATAAATGGATCTTTGAAGCTTGCATACTTTCTCAGGATGTTTCGAATTCACAAAACCCTCAGGTTGCACCATGTAAACATCTTCATCAAGGTGACCATTCAAGAAAGCGGTTTTGACATCCATTTGCCAAATCTCATAGTCATAGTACGCTGTTATGGCATAAGAATCCCAATGGCTCTAATGTCAGCAACAGGCGAGAAGGTTTCTTCATAGTCAACCCCGTAGGTTTGAGTGTAACCTTTTGCTACTAGACGAGCTTTATAGGTGTGTACATTGCCATCCATGTCGGTCTTCTTCTTGAAGATCCACTTGCTTCCGACAGTCTTGCTGTTCGGAGGAAGATCAACCAAGTTCCAGACTTGATTTTCTTTCATGGATTGCATTTCAGCATTCATAGCTTCAAGCCATTTATCAGATTCTAGATCCAACAATGCAGCTTGATAGTTATAGGGTTCACCATGATCCCCTAAATTTTGCTCCTCAGTGTCAATATAATAACTACATCGTTTAGGTGCTTGAGGTGTCCTTGCGGATCTACGAATGGGAATTACATCATTCTGTGGTTCAACATCTGTATGTTCAGCCTCAGTCTAATGTTTGCTAGTGTCACCAGGAGGTTGCGCATCTTCGCTTTGAATCTCGTCAAGTTCTACTGTGCTCCCACTTGCTTCTTGTAAAATGAGACTGTTCTCAAGAAACTCAGCATACCGAGCAACAAATATTTTGTTTTCGGGTGGGTAGTAGAAATAGTAACCCATCGTTTTATTTGGGTACCCTACAAAGATACACTTGATAGATCTAGGCTCAAGTTTGTTCGGTGTGTCTCGTTTCACGCGAGCCTCACAACCCCAGAATTTCAAGTAAGACAGATTTGGGACTTTCCCGTGCCATATTTCATATGGTGTCTTATCAACCTTCTTGGTCGGAACCATATTGAGTATGCGAGCAGCAGACTCTAGAGCACAACCCCAAAAGGACAGTGGCAAAGTAGTTAGACTCATCATGGATCGAACCATGTCTAGCAAAGTTCGATTTCTCCTTTCAGATACACCATTATGTTGTGGAGTGTATGGAGGAGTGAATTGTGAGACAATCCCACACTTAGTCAGATGGTCTAAAAACTCTTGACTCATGTACTCTCCTCCTCGATCAGATCGGAGAGCCTTAATAGTCTTGCCGAGTTGATTTTCTACTTCACTTTGAAAGGCTTTGAACGTTTCAAAGACTTCATGTTTATGTTTAATCAAGTACACATAACCATAGCGACTGAAATCATCAGTGAAAGTGATGAAGTAGCTAGCACCTTCCCTAGACACAGTTCTAAATGGACCACATACATCAGTATGTATGAGTCCAAGTAGATCTTTGGCTCTTTCACCTATATGGGAGAAAGGTTTTCTTGTCATCTTCCCAGATATGCAAGAGAGGCATTTATCGAACGACTCATCATCGGATGACTTTAGAAGCCCATCGTGTTGCAGCTTCATAATGCGTTTCTTGCTTATGTGGCAAAGACGGCAGTGCCATAGGTAAGTTAAATCCAAATTCCGTTTGGATTTCTTAGTGCTACACATGTATATAGAAGTATCGTTTGAAACAAGATTATGCATGTCAATTTCAAAAATATCATCACGAGGAATAGCATTAAAATAAAATATATTATCCTTAGAAACCGAAATACCATAATCCGTAAAAACATGGATAAAACCATTTTTCTTCAAACGAGAAAGCGAAACAATACCCCTAGTAATAGTAGGTGCATAATGACAATTGTCTAAAACAATAATCAATCCATTAGGGAGGATAAGATCAAAGCTCCCTATAGCTTTAACAGCTGCACGCATTCCATTGCCTACGTACAGGTCCAAAGCTCCGTCGTTTAGCTTTCTACTTCCCCTTAGTCCCTGCACATTATTACAAATGTGAGTTCCACAACCGGTGTCATAAACCCAGGTTTTACTAGGAAAAGCATAGAGTTCTATAGTGAAGATACCTGATGTGCTAGCCGGGGTAGCTTTGTTCTTCTTCAACTCTGCCAGGTAAGTAGGACAGTTCCTCCTCCAGTGGCCCATCACTCCACAGTGATGGCAGGTGGCGTCCTTTGCAGGGTGCTCCTTCTTAGCAGGTGGGGGGGTCTTAGGTTTGGGTTTGTAAACATTTTTACTCTTGCCACGACCCTTGCCCAATGCTTGCGGTTTGGATTTCTGGAGTTTACCTTCCCTGATTGCTAGAACAGCATGAGCTTTCTTGGGCATCCCTTGCTCTGCAAGCTTCAGCATAGCATGCAGTTCAGAGATAGTCTTCCCCATGCTATGCATGTTATAGTTCATAACAAACTGGTCATAGTCCTTGGATAGTGAGGTAAGAATCAAGCTCACTCCAAGAACTTGTGGCATGGGGTAACCAAGACGCTCCATACGGTCAAGATAGCCTTTCATCTTTAAGACGTAAGAGCTAACTGACTGGCCATCCTCCTGTTTACAAGCGTGGAATGCTTTGACTGTTTCAAACAGTTCCTGTTCTGCCTGTTGTTGAAACATAGTTTTCAACTCTCGTAGCATCTCAAAAGCTGTGAGTTCCTCCAAGTTCTTTTGGATCTCGGGGGTCATGCTCACCAGCATGAGAGCAGCTACTTCTTGTTGTTCGTTAAACCTACGGGTGTAGGCTGTGCGAACTGCAGCAGAAGCAGTGGCAGGAGGTGCCTCAGGTAAGGCCTCTTCCAGATGAATCAACTTATTTTCAGCTCTGAGGACGATCCTCAGATTTCGATACCAGTCGATAAAGTTGATTCCTGTCAGTTTCTCCTTTTCAAGAACTGACCTGATGGTTGAGTTGCTTAGGGTTTGATTTGTTGTTGACATCTACAAACATACAAAGTTCAAGATTAGTAATTTTAATAATTAATCCTTTTTAAATTAACTACCCAAGTTTTACTTTTAAAACAATTAATTGTGTACGAAAAAAGGCTAAGATCATCAGTGAGGTTCTATCATCACATCAGTTGATCTGCTAGCAATGATAGATTCAATAGGTAGGTGACGTTCACCAATTGCATTTCAAGTGCAATTCTTAGATCCTTATGGGACCCATGGCATCTAGTGGCCGAGCAACTAGTGTCAATGTAACACCCCGTTTCCCAATTTACGTGATTTAACTGTCTCTTTTGGGGTTGAGTTAATTTTTGGGTCGTTATGTACGTGTTCATGAATCTAGGGGCCAGTTTATCAATTTTGTAAGATGAGGGTGTGTTTTGGCATGTATGTAAAGGGGATGGAAACCCTAAACACCCTCATTTGCAGCCATTTGTTTCTTTAGCAAAGAAGAGAGAAAGGAGAAAGGGATTTCGGAGTTCTTGTGAGCTGCTGTGAAAGACCGACCGATTCTCCTTCGTTAACCGTTGGATCGTCGTGAAATTTGGACAGAGACTTCACGACCCTCTAATATACATTCTGACCGGAGGGATTTGGCATCGGAGTTCCCAGTAGAGAGAACCAAGTGTCCGAAGTTGCTGTATTTTTCCAGGCGGAGTTCTTGTGAGATGCTGTGAAAGATCGACCGATTCTCCTTCGTTAACCGTTGGATCGTCGTGAAATTTGGACAGCGACTTCACGACCCTCTAATATACATTCTGACAGGAGGGATTTGGCATCGGAGTTCCCAGTAGAGAGAACCAAGTGTCCGAAGTTGCTGTATTTTCCAGGCGAAAGATTTGGTGATTTTGGAAGATTCAAGTTGTGAAAGGTTCTAGGAGGATTGTTGTTCGCGGTCTAGAATTGCAAGGTATGTGTATTATGTTTAGAAATCAATAGAAATGGGGTGTATGAAATGGGATGTTTGGCAAAGTTTTATGGTATTTGGACTATCCTAGCTATGTCATTTCGGGATGAGAGATGGGATAGAATTAGAGTTCCATTTTTGGGCTTGTTATGATATGTGTATGTATGAATGTTATAGGTGGTACGAGGTTATTAGTATACACTGTGAAGTACTTGGTAATTGACATCTTGACAGATGAGTACTCTACCTATATTATGTAAGTTATGTGTATGTAGTTGGATTGCATGTGTGATTATGTGTATGTTGGCTTTGCCAAAGGAAAGAGTACCTATGGTAGTAGTAATACCCCTAGGGAATATGTTATGTATGAAGAGGCCTGGTACCAGTGTCTAGTTATGACCTTCCTTATTGGCTTTGTGCCTTAAGGAATGGAAGGATGTTACATGTATGTGATTGCTATGTTTATGCGAGTATGTATGCATGATGATATGTGGTATAAGTGCGTGCTCACTAAGCGAAAGCTTACCCCGTTGTTATTCATCTTTTAGTGGCAGGTACATCTTCGAAGAATAAAGGAAAGGCTCCAGCTTGAAGCTTTTGGATTTGCGGCAGCTCAGCAGCTTATATTTTCTTTTGATGAATGATAGTTTTGGATTCTCTAAGCTTTTCAGTTGAATATTGTTTTTCTCAAACTTATTGGTTTTAAGTTGCAAACTTGTACTCTTTTCTATAAGATTATGGAATTTTATCTAAATGTTTTAATTACAAATCTTCCGCTGTATCTTAAGGTTACTTTCCGTTAAATGAGTGTTTTAAAGATAAGGGATGTTACAGTTGGTATCAGAGCCTTGGTTTAAGGGATTCGGGCATTCACAAGTGGTGAGTGTTTGAACTTAAACCCAAGTGCTCAAGTTTTCAAATAAGTAACCTTTAAAAAAAAAACTGTTTCGTGTAAGAAAATGGTTTATAAGGAAAGAGTGTTTTAAAAGAAAAAGTTTTCACGGCTGAGCTGCGGTCCAGAGCATCAAGACGGGGGTGAGCACACTATTCCATATTAGGATTTATGATAAAGCATGTTCAGTTTTTGTGAAAGACCAGTTTTATAACTGTATTGGATGAGTAATTATGTTTATGTATGCTAGATATGGTCAATGTGACAAGGTTATGGTTTCAAGTATGTTTTGTTTGATGCATAATGTGAATTAGAATATGATTATAATGTTTATATGATAAGTGGTAGATATGGAAAATGTTGTGATATATATGTTAAAGGTACCAACTAAGCTGGGAATTGGAACCATAGTGACGGTGTTGAGTCTAAACATGGAGGGTGTAATTATAATGGTATAAGGGCCCATACCATTGCAATTACATTGTACATGCCGGGACTTGATATAGTTGCAAAAGAATTCTATGAACCAGACAAGGTTGAGGGTTGGGTAGTAACATGCTAGAAAGGGATTTTGTTAAGAGAGTATAAGCAGAGGGTTTCTAAGGAGCATGTTAGAAAGAAAGACAACTAAGCTAGGACTTCTGGACTATGCTAGGAGTTTGCTCAGGGGGGGGGGATGTAGATGAATTATTCTAAAGTATCATGTTTATGTATCAGAATGGTGAACACTAGAAGGCAAGGCAAGAGACCGATTATTGAAGAGGATCAGGAAATTCCTGATCTGAGAGGTGTGATCGCTGCTGAGGTCGGGGAGGTTCTTCACGAGTTACTCCCAAGTCTCTTTGAGCAGGTAAAGCAGGAACTGGCTAATGAAATTCGTAGTCAGGTAGAGGCAGATGTGGCCAGCAGGGCCAGTGGATCAGGGGGCTTGTCAGGCGTACAACCACGGGGGACAAGCTACAGAGATTTCTCGGCCTGTCAGCCGCCACAGTTTGAGGGGCAGAAGGACCCCGTAACCAGCACTCGTTGGATAGCTGAGGTGGAGGGTGCTTTCCGCACCAGTTTTTGTACCGAGGAAGTCAAGGTTCGCTACGCATCGAACCTTCTGAGGAAGGCAGCGAAAGACTGGTGGAACCTTATTGTTCATGCTCGGACGCCAGAACAAGTGGATAGCATGACTTGGGAACAGTTCAAGGAACTGTTCATGGAACAGTATGTGCCCCAAATTGAGGTAGAGAGACTCACAAATGAGTTTCTATCTATGGAGAAAACTACGGAGTCGGTGAACGAGATCACTGACAAGTTTTTGGAACGGTCCCTTTTCTGTCCTGAGTATGTCAGGAATGAAAAGGCCAAAATGTACAGATATGGGAGAGTTTTGAAACAGGAGATTAGAGAATTTGTTGTTATGGCAAGGTGCACTGATTTTCAGCAGATGCACGAGGCGGCTCGGGCTAGAGAGCTCGAATTAGAGAGCCAAAGAAAGACAAGAAGGGCAGAAACGGTTCAGACTCAACCTCAGCAGACTAAGAGGTTCAAAACTGGGAGTCATAAACCGGAGGTAAAGAAAGAGTTTAAGAGAGAGCATCCCCGCTGTGGGAAGTGTGGACGACAGCCTCCGGGAGAATGCCGTATGGGCTCCGGAACCTGTTACAAATGCGGGCAACCGGGTCATATCAGTCGAGACTGCAAGGCGACCGCAAAGATATGTTTTAAGTGCTACAAGCCGGGCCATTTTGCTGACGAGTGCCCAATGAATACCGGGTCGGTCCAGAACTCGGGAACCGCACCGGTGAAGATGCTAGAGGGTGGATTGGGAAAGAAGATCGACGCACCCAGGACTCGGGGGCGAGTGTTCCAGATGACCGTAGATGAAGCAAAGGAGGAGCCAGATGTCGTGACAGGTATTTTTCCTGTTAATGCATCACCTGCCCTTGTCTTATTTGACTCGGGAGCTACTAAATCTTTTGTTTCTTTATCGTTTTGTAAAGACTTTGCTATTGTAAAGGACAAGTTAGAGAGTCCGCTAGAAGTAGAAATAGCGGACGAGGAGTTTCGTTTTGTGAGTGATGTGTATAAAGGTAATGTAATAGAGATAGCCGGAGTGAAGTTTAGTATAGATCTTATTCCTATTGCGATGAGGGAAATAAATGTAGTAGTTGGGACAGATTGGCTTAGTCGGAATGGAGCGCACATTGATTGTGAAAAACAGCAGGTAGTGATTCGAACCCCAAGTGGGGGAGAATTAACTATCTCGAGTGAAGGAAGAAAAGGGGTACCAAAGGTGTGCACTTTGGCCAAAGCTAGAAGATATGTGCACCATGGTGGTAGCAGTTACTTGGCGTATATTGTTGATGAACGGGAGGAGAAAAAGAAGAGAACAGTGGCAGATGTACCAGTGGTCAGCGAGTTTCCGGATGTTTTCCCGGATGACTTGCCTGGCATTCCTCCCGGGAGGCAAGTGGAGTTCCGAATAGACTTGATTCCGGGGGCGGCACCGGTAGCAAAGGCTCCTTACCGTTTGGCACCTCCGGAGATGCATGAACTGTCTAAGCAGCTGGAGGAACTGTTGGATAAGGGTTTCATCCGCCCCAGTAGTTCACCTTGGGGAGCCCCTATCCTTTTCGTGAAAAAGAAGGACGGGTCGATGCGGATGTGCATCGACTATAGAGAGCTTAACAAGCTTACGGTGAAGAACAGATACCCGTTGCCGAGGATCGACGATCTCTTCGATCAACTTCAGGGAGCCGTTTGGTTCTCTAAGATAGATCTTCGCTCAGGGTACCACCAGTTGAAGGTCAGGGAAGAGGATGTTCACAAGACAGCGTTCAGAACCAGGTACGGGCATTTCGAGTTCATCGTGATGCCATTTGGACTGACGAACGCACCGGCGGCATTCATGGATCTTATGAATAGAGTTTGCAGACCGATGTTGGATAGGTCAGTCATCGTGTTTATAGACGATATACTGATCTACTCCAAGTCGAAGGAGGATCATATGGAGCATCTACGAGAGGTTTTGGAGATTTTGCGTAAGGAGCAGTTATATGCAAAGTTCTCCAAGTGTGATTTCTGGTTACAAGAGGTTCAATTTCTTGGACATCTTGTGAACCGAGAGGGTATCAAGGTAGACCCAGCGAAGGTGGAGGCAGTGATGAAGTGGGAAACCCCGAAGACTCCCACTGAGATTAGGAGTTTCCTTGGATTAGCCGGGTACTACCGCCGGTTCATCCAGGATTTCTCCAAGATAGCAGTTCCGTTGACGAAGCTGACGAGGAAGAACGAACGTTTCGTTTGGGGAGAGGAACAGAAAACAACGTTCGAAACCTTAAGGAGAAAGTTATGCGAGGCTCCGGTGTTGACACTACCGGAGGGAGTTGAAGACATGACAGTCTACTGTGATGCGTCTTATCACGGGCTAGGCTGCGTTCTTATGCAGAGGGGAAGGGTGATTGCCTATGCGTCTCGTCAACTGAAGACGCATGAGGTGAATTACCCGACTCACGATTTGGAGCTTGCGGCAGTGGTGTTCGCTCTCAAGTTATGGCGGCACTACCTGTATGGGGTGAAGTGTACTATCTATACGGACCACAAGAGTCTTCGTTATTTCATGGATCAACAGAATTTGAACATGAGACAGCGGAGGTGGTTGGATGTGGTGAAGGATTATGATTGCGAGATTCTTTATCACCCGGGGAAGGCAAATGTCGTAGCGGATGCCTTGAGTAGAAGAGCGAGTAGTGTTCTACTTCGGGTACCGTTGATGAGACTAACAGTATCAACGTCGCTTCACGACTTGGTAAGAAGGTCTCAAGAGGAAGCGATCAAGGGTGAGAACCAGAAGAAGGAACGGATAAAGGGACAGGTGGATCAGTTAGTGCCCGACAGTCGAGGTCTATTGACTCGGTACGGTCGGGTATGGGTTCCAGTATCGTGTGAGGCAAGGCAGACACTTCTGGACGAGGCGCATAAGTCAAGGTTCTCTATCCATCCCGGTGCTACTAAGATGTATAGAGATCTGAAGACTGACTACTGGTGGCCGGGGATGAAGAGGGACGTGGCTAAGTACGTGGAGAAATGTTTGACTTGTTTAAGGGTCAAAGCAGAGCATCAGAGACCGCACGGGAAGTTACAGCCATTAGAGATACCAGAGTGGAAGTGGGAGCATATAACAATGGATCTGATTACCAAGTTGCCTCGAACACCTAGGAATCATGATGCCATTTGGGTGGTTGTAGATAGGCTGACAAAGAGTGCCCATTTTATCGCGATCCGTGAAAGTTCATCTGCAGAAAAGTTAGCTGACATCTATGTCAGTGAAATTGTAGCAAGGCATGGGGTACCGGTAACAGTGATATCAGACAGGGATGTTCGGTTTACGTCGCGGTTTTGGGGGAAGTTCCATGAAGATTTGGGTACGAGACTTCAGTTCAGTACAACCTTTCACCCACAGACGGACGGGCAAAGCGAGAGAACAATTCAGACTCTTGAGGATATGTTGAGAGCCTGTGTTTTGGATTTTGGGGGCAGCTGGGATACGTATTTACCGTTGGCTGAGTTCTCATACAACAACAGTTTCCATGCCAGTATTGGCATGCCTCCGTATGAGATGTTGTACGGGAGAAGGTGTAGGACTCCTATCTGTTGGGGAGAGGTAGGCCAGCGGGAGTTAAGCAGCACAGAAGTGGTTCAGAAAACGACGGAAAGTATTGAGATGATTCGGGATAGGCTACGAACCGCACAGAGTCGTCAAAAGAGTTACGCCGACAAGCGAAGGTCGGATTTGGAGTTCAACGTGGGAGATAATGTTTTGTTGAAGGTGTCACCTTGGAAAGGGGTGATCCGATTCCGGAAGAGGGGCAAGCTAGGCCCTAGGTTTATCGGACCTTTCAAGGTGATAGCACGGGTTGGGAAGGTTGCGTACCGGCTGGAGCTTCCGCCGGAACTCAGTCTGATACACAACACCTTCCACGTATCTCAGTTGAGGAAGTGTTTAGCTGACGAGTCGGCGCATGTCCCTATAGATGACATACAGGTCGACGAACGGTTGAATTATATTGAGAGACCGATAGCAATCTTGGAAAGGAAGACCAAATCCTTGCGAAACAAGGAGATCAGCTTAATGAAAGTTCAGTGGGAACACCGAAAAGGATCAGAATGGACATGGGAACCGGAAGCTGAGATGAGATCGAATTATCCGGAACTCTTCCAAGTCTGATCGATTTCGAGGACGAAATCCTGGTAAGTGGGGGAGAGTTGTAACACCCCGTTTCCCAATTTACGTGATTTAACTGTCTCTTTTGGGGTTGAGTTAATTTTTGGGTCGTTATGTACGTGTTCAGGAATCTAGGGGCCAGTTTATCAATTTTGTAAGATGAGGGTGTGTTTTGGCATGTATGTACAGGGGATGGAAACCCTAAACACCCTCATTTGCAGCCATTTGTTTATTTAGCAAAGAAGAGAGAAAAGAGAAAGGGATTTCGGAGTTCTTGTGAGCTGCTGTGAAAGACCGACCGATTCTCCTTCGTTAACCGTTGGATCGTCGTGAAATTTGGACAGCGACTTCACGACCCTCTAATATACATTCTGACCGGAGGGATTTGGCATCGGAGTTCCCAGTAGAGAGAACCAAGTGTCCGAAGTTGCTGTATTTTTCCAGGCGGAGTTCTTGTGAGCTGCTGTGAAAGATCGACCGATTCTCCTTCGTTAACCGTTGGATCGTGGTGAAATTTGGACAGCGAATTCACGACCCTCTAATATACATTCTGACAGGAGGGATTTGGTATCGGAGTTCCCAGTAGAGAGAACCAAGTGTCCGAAGTTGCTGTATTTTCCAGGCGAAAGATTTGGTGATTTTGGAAGATTCAAGTTGTGAAAGGTTCTAGGAGGATTGTTGTTCGCGGTCTAGAATTGCAAGGTATGTGTATTATGTTTAGAAATCAATAGAAATGGGGTGTATGAAATGGGATGTTTGGCAAAGTTTTATGGTATTTGGACTATCCTAGCTATGTCATTTCGGGATGAGAGATGGGATAGAATTAGAGTTCCATTTTTGGGCTTGTTATGATATGTGTATGTATGAATGTTATAGGTGGTACGAGGTGATTATTATACACTGTGAAGTACTTGGTAATTGACATCTTGACAGGTGAGTACTCTACCTATATTATGTAAGTTATGTGTATGTAGTTGGATTGCATGTGTGATTATGTGTATGTTGGCTTTGCCAAAGGAAAGAGTACCTATGGTAGTAGTAATACCCCTAGGGAATATGTTATGTATGAAGAGGCCTGGTACCAATGTCTAGTTATGACCTTCCTTATTGGCTTTGTGCCTTAAGGAATGGAAGGATGTTACATGTATGTGATTGCTATGTTTATGCGAGTATGTATGCATGATGATATGTGGTATAGGTGCGTGCTCACTAAGCGAAAGCTTACCCCGTTGTTATTCATCTTTTAGTGGCAGGTACATCTTCGAAGAATAAAGGAAAGGCTCCAGCTTGAAGCTTTTGGATTTGCGGCAGCTCAGCAGCTTATATTTTCTTTTGATGAATGATAGTTTTGGATTCTCTAAGCTTTTCAGTTGAATATTGTTTTTCTCAAACTTATTGGTTTTAAGTTGCAAACTTGTACTCTTTTCTATAAGATTATGGAATTTTATCTAAATGTTTTAATTACAAATCTTCCGCTGTATCTTAAGGTTACTTTCCGTTAAATGAGTGTTTTAAAGATAAGGGATGTTACAGTCAAGCTGGCATGTTTAGTCCCATCCTTGCCTCGAGTTAAGGTCTCACCTGCTTAACTCGATTAAGTCATCCAATTTGAAATCTTGTGAAAATAGATCCAGGTCTCACGCATAGACAATAATCACCTCGGGATTACAATTCATCCTAGGTCTCACGCATAGGCAAAAAGTAACGGCGAGGGATTTCAATCTGATTGGACGGCATGACTTAAAATTGTGACGGGTATAGGATTTTGATAAAACGTGTCAAAAAAAATGTACGAAAGAAGCATGCATTTTTCATTCGTAGCATAAGTTAAAAACATTTCTTAACTTAAAGTTTTAATTTTTGTTTTATTTTATGTGTATCGAGATGTCCATCTTAAGACTAATATATAACCTATATGAGATTTTAATTAGCTTGGACATTACATAAATTAAATAACCGAAAAACCCTTTTAAGCGTTATTTATAAAACAATGGTTTTAAGTTTCAAATCCAATTTAAACTTATATTAACCAAATCTAAAGATTTAGTTTTCAAAAGTGGTATGTTTAATTTTAGGTTTGAAAACCCCATTTGCAAGTCATAACAATGCAACACACAAAAATTAAAACATACTTCCAATATGTGCAAAACCTCAACCGATGAAAAACCTATGCTTGATCACGTGAGCCATCACGACGGACCAAGAGGGCAACTAAGTACGGGCCAACATAAACCCTTAATGGGCTCCCACTTGCTCCAAGACCATCAAGAGCAAGTAGATCCCACATGAACATTCGAACACGAATCTGTCCGGAAAAACGCAGCAGCTTCGGGGCCCGAAAAGTCATGGAAGGAGTCTTCCCCAATAGAAACTTCCTTCTGCAAAAATGTGCTCCTATGTCTTATGGAACTTCAGCAACAAGAATCAGCACGATCCGATGTGCCAAACTCCGGGAAATCCATTTTTCGTGCCGGCTGTCCAGCAACTCCGAAAATTTCTTTTCGTCTTTAACTTTGTCGTCATTCCATTCCGAGCAATGGTTACAATTTTGATAAAAATACATTTATCTACTACTAAACCAAGAAAAAAAATTGCCTAAACTATTACAACCCATAAAAACACGACAAATAATGAAACAAAGCACACAAACGGTCAAGGTCTTCATCGGTTTTGCACATAACATAACAATACATTATCATTAAGAGTGTTGGCTTGGTCCATGGAAAAAAATGCATGTTTTACCATGGATCTAAAACACTTACAATAAGAAACAAAAGCAAGCCAACGAATCGAAGAAAAAACTACAATAATTAATCTACGATTAGTATATGTAACTTGTGGCTATTGGATCTTAAAATACATTATTCAAGATCCAACGATGGTCGAAATTTTTCAAAAAAAATAAAAAAATAAGTCTTAGCCACTTTTACATATACACGTTAATCGTATGGCACAGACGATGGCTCAGATACCACTGTTGGTGATTATATATGAAACACAAATATAAACATATATATAATAACGCAACGGAACAATCACCAAAAGAGAATCAACGTATTGTCAATATGATTAAACGTAAAAATACAAATAACGATATACCTTTGTAGCGTGATTTGTATACTAATCCGAATCCACTTGCGTGCTCTTTGAAACTAAGTATTCAAAGAAGAATACCTCTAGAGTAGTCCACACTACACCTCCTCGAATGCCACCGGATGCTAGTCCACCTTAGTAACGAATCTTGTAGCTTTGATTGAGCAAGAATTAAGCTAGAAGATAAAAGAAAAAAAAACCTAGAGAGGTTTTGGGGAGGGGCGCCGTTTTGGAGAGAATAGAGGAAAACGGCTTAGCCTTGATTAGGTCATTAATCTTTCTATTTATTAATGAACCCTATAGCTTCCATGGGCTTTTCCTTCTTAATCTCTATGGGCCTAGGATTTAATCAAAGGTAATAGACTTGCTATTAAATTAAATCCAATACAAACCCATTAAGCCTATCTTAATGATTTGTACCCATTTAATTACCCCACGTTACTTAGGCTATTTATATAATGTAAATACAATAATCACATTTTATTAAATGGTATCTCAGTGTATTGTGTGTGACCCTATAGGCCCACGTGTATCTAGCCATATAATTATCTATTATGACTTGAGCATATTCCAACATAACCAATTGAAATATTTATTTACTTAAGTATTATATCTAACTCTTGTCATTTTTGGTTACTTGTCTAACTTTTTGGGTGAGAAACTAGTTAATTTGGTAAGATTTGCAAATAACATATACAAGATTCCGAAGCTTAAAGAAAAAACTTGTTTCATATTCTTTAAATTAATTACAAATATGATAATATTATGAATTGTCGTTCCAAAAAAAACAAATATGATAATATTATAACTGTGGTTGTTTTCATTGTCTCAAGGGTCGTTTACCAAACACTTAGCCCGATAATCGCTTACCAAGTCATATTACCTACCGGATTGATATGACAAGAACTAAAAATCTTACCCGGTAAGAGCGAATGAAAAGACCGAGAGTCTTACCCCGATAAGTGATGACGACGACTCTTACCACAGTTAGCGCTTACCGGATGAATTGCTGCATACGAAACCGATTTGACGGACTAACATCTTATCCGGTAAGTAACTGATAGTGTTAAATTTGATTGGTAAGCGTTTACCCGAATAAGCATTTGGTAAACGGATTATTTGTACATGGCTCCTTGTGAACCCTTAAAAACTTATACTTTGTTTTTCTTTCTTTGGTGCTAATACTATTTACAAAAAAAAATTGAAAACTTATTGAAATATTTTTAAATAAAGAAGAAAATACATAAGGGTTAAGTCTCTTGACCATTGGAGTAGTTATTTGAAGATAACTTTTTGATGACGTGACAAATAGATCAAGTCTTTGAAAGACTTGACCATTGCGGATGCCCTAAGTCTCTTGAGAATTGATGGCAGTATATATAAAACGACAAATGAATTGAAGTATGTGGTAGGAATTCAGTCCCAAGAAGCTAAATAACTCAGTTGGGTCTTTTTTAATGAGTTTTCAAGTTCACGTGTCAGTTGACTCTTTATTTTACATAATCACTACTTTCCTTTTTCTTTCTAATATTTTGTGATATTTTTAATCATATAATTTCAATCAAATTACTTACGAGCCGTTTATGAAATACTTATCTGGGTAAGCGCTTATCAGTTAAATTTAACACTATCATTTATTTATCGGGTAAGATTTTAGTCCGTCAAATCAGTTTTGTATGCAACAAATCACCCGGTAAGCGCTAACTGTGGTAAGAGGTGTCGCCATCACTTATCGGGATAAGACTCTCAGTCCTTTCATTTGCTCTTACCGGGTAAGATTTTTAGTCCTTGTCATATCAGTCCGGTAGGTAGTGTGACTTACCCGAGTAAATGTTTGGCAAACGGCCTCTTATTCTTGATTCATAAACGGGACGAGGAAAAATGAAAAGGAATATGAACCATATATTTATCCGTCATATTTTTTTCATTTCCCGATCTGTGTATTCGAATTTTAGTCTTCAATTATGTTTTTAGCCTTTTTTTTATTGTTTTACATGGTCAAGCTTTAACAAAAAAAGGTTTATTTTTCTATTGAGAAATGAAAAATAGTATATGATTTTTATTTATAACAATTCATTTCATCAATAAAAACGTGTTATTAATATTGACACATATAGAGTCTAATTAATAAAATTGGTTTTTATTAGTAACATACTGAAATTATTAATCTAAAAAATGGTGAACTTTAAGCAATTTTAATCTAAAAAATGGTGTACTTTTTTGGTTTACAATAGAGTCTAATTAATAAAATTGTTATAGGATAAATGTGTTATCGTCTAAAGGATATGACGATAGAGATAGGGATAGAGATAAGCTTATGATTAATTAGAATTACGATTCATTCTCTCCATTCTATTGTGTTCTATTTAGCTTTCCCTTCAACACGTTATCAACACGTAAGCTCAATATTCATTGTTCACCGCCACTACACGATGGTTCTATCCATTGTCCGTCGCTATTATACACGGTTATCTTCCCGCTGCTTCAATCCAAGTAAGTTTTGTATGTCTTCTTCTATATATGCGAGTATTTTAAGATCGTGTTAAAAGTTAAATATCAATTATGATTTGATCTAGAGCATGTTTCTCTTATATTTTTATTGTTGATATAATCGAATTAAGAATAAAAACTAAAACTAAAAAAATCGTAATTATTAAATTTTTTTATTAAAGTAATGAGATAGATAAAGTGATTTTGACGTAAAAAAAAAGAATTGCATGAAAAAATAATTATTTATATTCATATGAGTTTATCTTGTGAATTTGATGTAATTATAAAATAAGTAATTATATAATTTTATTTTAGTAAAAAGAATTACATTGAATTGGGGCTTCCAAATCTAAGACTTACAGTTTTTTTTTTTCTAATTAAATGAAAAAAAACGTTTATTTATTTACTTTATTAACTATTTTTTTATTTCATATATATTTATCATGGTATCATTATTTTAATGAAATATCATTTAACTTTAATTGATTCATTATAGTTCCTTTATACTTTATTATTTATAAGGTGTATTTAATTTAATTGTCAATTTATTTACCTATATGACCCGATCTTTACTCGTTTTTATTTAGTTTTGTTTAATTGGATTTATTATACTTATGTTCTTATGCTAGTTTAAATAACGAATTAGACTATTAGTTAATATAAATTTGGGTTCACTTTAGTTACAATTAATTGGGTTATAAGTTTGGGTTCACTTTAGTTACAATTAATTAATACTAAACTGCCCCATCAATTGAATAAGGTACGTTTCGATTATTTTATGTTCGGTATCATAATAATTTAATTATGTTCATATTGCATATCCATGGTTTCATGCATAATCAATCTTTTACGTCCTTGCTTTAACAATATCAAGTTTAGTTTTAAACATATCATAACCAGATTAAAATATTAGTTTATGAATCCTATATATGGGCTAAGGAGACCCCTAGGCATATGTTGGCTCCGCACCATGATCACTGATTCAATGTTTCCTCTTTTTAAATCTGAGCAAACACAAAGACAAGTACCTTTATGTTTATAATCAATTTACCTTGATGTGTATGTTGTTGCTTTGTGCCTACCATGAATATGTTGCTTTAAAAAAATCATGCATTTATATTTTGGGAAGCATGTGATGTAGTATCAATCGGAAATACCAATATAAATAATTTACCCTTATATATGGCTTTGTATTGAATACTTGTTTTGTATGCTACAAGTTTTGATTATGTCGTTTAGTATTAATTAATATTGTTATTATGTCTCGTTTTCTTTAACATGTTATAGAGGTACTGTTTGATTGATTTTACCGCAAATTATTACATATTTCTATCTAAATATATTATTATATGTTTGTTAATAATTTTGTGCTTAATCATATTTGAATTGGTAGTAGTTGTTTTAAACACTTCTTGTTACGTATGCTTGTTCTTCTAGTGTCATTATCTATTATGATTATGATTATCATCATCTATTAGTTATGATTATGATTGTTATTATTAATTTATTATGATTATTATAAATTTTTCCAATTAATTTCAAATATTTATCTTGATTATGAGTTCCTACTCATTAATTCTAATCTTATAAATAAATTTTGAAAGTTACACTTCCAACCCCCCTTATATTTGGTCTTTTATCAAAAAAAACAAAAACAAATCCATAGATATTAAAATTTTGAATTTGACTTTATGTCAACTAATATTTATATGTCTAATGACAAAATCTTCTAAAATACTATTAAGATATTAAAACATTGAAATTGGCTTTATATGCCATATTCATATTCATTTTGGCCTCTTGCCAAAAGCTCTATAATTAACAATGTTATATTCAAATTAATTAAATCGCAAGATATCGATTTGGATTTTGTCGAACGAGTGTAAATAGCCCTAAGGTTTATAGGGACTTAAAAAATCCATGTGATTCCCTTACTATCTGGAGATCCAATAGATTGAGTGATTTTTATTCGCAAATTGAAATATTGATGAAGTATTATCAATAAAATGTAAGAATACAAAAATCCAATACTATTATGATAATGAAATTTCATGCATAACATAATAAGTATAAACCATAATTCAGTATTTTAGAAAATAATATGTTCTCCATTTTCTACGACATATTTGAATCAAAAGTACTTGATTACCGGTGGGAGCTCAAGATCAACCTAGGTGAGTGGTGAGTGGTCTACTAGGAATGCTTTAAATCTCATGAGAATACTAAGGTGCTTTTATCTAGCTTCGGGGCTCAAGATCAACTGGGAGAAAAGTAAGGTGTCGCGTATTGGAGTCTCGCCCTCTGCGATGGCTTGCTTGGCAAGAAGAATGGGTTGTAAAGAGGGAAAATTTCCTTTTACATATTTGGGTATGCCGGTAGGAGCACACATGTCAAAGGCTTATAGTTGGAAACCGTTGGTAGACAAATTTCTGAGCAAGCTTTCGAGTTGGAAACGAAAAAATCTCTCTTTCGGGGGTAGACTAACTCTTTGCAAGGCGGTGTTAGGCAGCCTTGGGGTGTACATTCTCTCCCCTTTTAAGGTGCCTTCGACGGTGTTAAAGAAGCTTGAGGGTATAAGGAGACGGTTTTTCTGGGGCGGGAACGAAGTTAACGAAAAAATAGCCTGGGTTGCATGGGACAAAGTTCTCAACAACAAGGAGAAAGGCGGGCTTGGTATTGGAAGTTTAAAGGCGCAGAATTTGGCACTTTTGGGGAAATGGTGGTGGCGATTCAAGACGGAAGAGCAAGCTCTCTGGAGATCAGTCATTGTGGCTATTCACGGATCTTCGGGCAGCCTTGGTAAGTCTCCTACTTCGTGTAGTGCTAAGGGTGTTTGGGGGAAGATCGCGACCATTAATATGTCTTTTGATGCGGTAAATATACCCTTAGAGAGCTTATTCTCTAGGAAGGTTGGGAATGGCAATAATATGTGTGGTGCAATACAGTCAGCCTGGCGAAGATGTACCCGAGATTGGCGACTTTAGATGTGAACCATAGTTGTTCTGTGGCATCCAGAGTTTCTAGATTGGCGGACGGTTTGTTTTTTAGATGGGATTGGCGCAGACCAATCAAGGATGGGCGTGAAACTTGCGAGGTGGAGAAGGTTATGGAGCATTGTTCACAGATCGAGTACGGGGGTGGCGAAGATCGTTGGGTCTGGGAATTGGACATGTCCGGGACCTTTTCCGTGTCATCTCTACGTAAGGTTGTGGATGATATGGGGCTCAGAAGATGTGGACCTACAACGCGCTGGAATAGCATTATTCCTAGCAAAGTACAGGTCCTTAGTTGGCGCATCAGATTAAACCGATTGCCATCAAGAGAAAACTTACAAAGAAGAGGGGTTGAGCTAGAGTCTTACGGGTGTGCTTTTTGCAGTGCTCAGGTGGAGTCTTTGAACCATATTTTTGCCGAATGTCGCTTCGCAGATGTAGTTCGGAAAGCCCTTAATGTCTGGTGGAAAAATATCCCGGTCGATTGCTCCGGACTAGAGCAGCTGATTACTTTGAACGGTAGTAGCAACAGTAACTCTAAATCGCGAATGATTCTCGACACGGTGGTTGTAACACCCTAGAATTCAGGGCCAATTTAAACCTCAAAATACACGCGTTATGATCATCAAAATATCAGACTTTTATAAACCAAAGGGATCATAAGTAAATTTCTATATATACACAAAGTCGTCGAACTTAAATAATCTGATCAATTATACATCACAATAAGATCAACTAGATTATCTAAGGCTTGTCCCAAAAGTCATCAAAAGAATATCCTGATCCTTCGTTATCGCCAAGTCTGATTCCCTTCAACTGTAATCTCACTTCCCAAACTATTTCCCAGAGCCGGTACCTGGTAAGACAATTTAATTTTGAAACATTAGGCTTTCGCCTAGTGAGATT
Organism: Saussurea involucrata; assembly: GCA_033807775.1. Lineage (NCBI taxonomy): Eukaryota > Viridiplantae > Streptophyta > Magnoliopsida > Asterales > Asteraceae > Saussurea > Saussurea involucrata. The sequence goes on along the minus strand of CM066321.1, from coordinate 100,043,546 downwards.
ATCCAAATCAAATTAAAATTTAACAACTAAAATATTAACAGATATATCAAACCTGTTATCAGCCATCTTACCATACCAAGCTCTTTTCAACCATTGGAATCCACCTATTCCCTTACTTATGACTAATTCATCTAGTCATCATTTTATCAACGAGAATTACTATAAATCCCACCGGACTTATAAATAATTCTAACTCCCAGAAATTACAGTTTCCAAACCTGCTTCTTTCTGAATTAGGATGTCAAATCCTCAACAATAAAGATATCTCATCTTTCGCTTGAAATGGGAATTACAACTCCAAGTCTGCCATTCCTCATTTCGTTTCCTCCCCATCTTGAATCACTGGTCTCCCAAATGAGATTTTATCGCGATCAACAACCACCAGAGACCCCCACAGATGATTCAAGATTCACTCCAATAACTAGAAATACATCCCAACAGTCCCCTGGCTAGTAAACGGTTCTCATTATACCGTACTATATGCCCACTAGACCAGATGTAGATTTCTAGCCAACGCCACACAATAACTGTGTATCATCACTCATTCTATTGTATATTAAATCTATACAATTCAACATATATTCTATATCTCTATGTACAGAATATTAAATTCAACGATTTTTCCCACTTTGCCATTTAGCATCGGGGATCAACACCTCAACAATTAATTACGGCTCCGGACTCATTAATAAGTCATTACAATTTAACATAACATGGTTTTTATATCAACAACAGAGTTATAAACCAATAACAATTAGCATATTCATATCAGATTGCATATCACATAACAGTCTCAAAATGCTACTGAAAGTCAAAACTTTTCGTAAGCTACTGTAGCGAAAAGCTACATTTTTCCCACTTTTCTCTCTCTCGATATTTCTCTGATTTCCTTTTCTTTTTTTTTTAGAATACTAAACTCAGAAAATCAGTATTATCAAATACTGATTTACTCCTAAGGTGACACCTCACATAAAGCATGAGTCATTACCCATTTTCCACCAACAACCCCAAACTTCCAATTAATGGCAAATCAACCCTCCAAGTTAACTTTCTCAATATTAAATTGTACCAAAAATACAATTTATCTTTTATTAATTACAATGAAAATTTCGGGGTGTTACAATACTCCCCAACTTGAAAAGGATTTCGTCCCCGAAATCAATCTAAGGCAATCAATCGAGGGTATCGTTTCATGATTTTTTTTCTCTGACTCTAAAGCCACATTAACAACTCAAAGATATAATACCATATACCCATAATCACTCTCTTGGATTGTACTTTATCAAAATATTTCTCTAAGATCGATTCTCGCTCCTTCACATAACAACTTTTCTCATCAATTATGCTTCAATAACTATGACAATCCATCATTGTATCCATAACTTACACGATTCTTTGATACAAAAATGCTATCACCTTCTCACAATACTATCGCACCACACAAACATGCTGCAACCAAGCACTAAGGGGTTGTATATCAAAGGTGATAACTCCATTGAACTTGTAGTATGACTACATTCTTAAGTCCAATCTTTCTATCCTTGCTTCCCCCACGTTAGTATGGAATACTATATCTCAAGTATTACTTGTCTCTTTCTCCCAACTTTCCACATACCGATAGTATTTTCTCATTTTGAAACATAACTAAACAGTTTCACCAAGATTTCTAACTTAAAACATTCAACTAAATTATCTTGAAACGACATTACCGTTCGAAGTTATTACCATTCTTAAATCTTCAACTATAAATTTCTCGTACATTTCTTTCACACATAAAGAGCAACTTATATTCCTTAACGACCTTACCTCCGCTACACCACATTGGCCGACATACTCATCATTTTTATTAAACTTCCAGAGATTCAGAATACAACTTAATTGGCACCTCATACCATCAAAATTTCTTTGGATAAACACTCACCACTGCCCCGACATTCTATTCCGATATAAGCCATATTACCACGCCATCTTACAAACCACATGCTTCATCAACTTTATTGACAAATAGTACCTTCCAACCGGAATTCTTGAAACTTCCATTTGGATACTTCCTCTTTCTAACATCACGTCTCATACTAGATGGCACATGTATCTTGGTAATTAATGCTACTACTCGTTCGTACATTTTCCACCCATAACATTTACCACTGACCATGTCTCTCATAGTCATTCGCACACCATTAATTTTATAATCCTGTTTTCTCGCCCAAATACCCGAGTCTATATCACTAAATATCTCCTCCCAAACTTTAGTTGAACTACCACTCACGATTTTCTATTTAACTTTAACTTATTCGTTCTTACTAGCTCTTTGTGATTCCAATACGTTGCATAGACAGGGTACAATTCCTCACAGATCAACACAATCTATACACCCCCTTTGTTCATTTCTAATATTTCATCTTTTATAAATCTTCCACATCGTAAGTAAACACTTATCTAAAAGCAACAGTCCTTCACTGTTCTAACAATCCCACAAAGTGATCCTTCAACTTTTAAGCTTCTGATTTAAACTTAACATTCATTCATGATCCCAAAAGGATAACCAATGCATTCACGTCATATAAATTTAAATTTACAATACTGTCCATGCAAGTTCAACCCCAAGCCTACGTCAAGCTTATCAAATCGGGTCAAAGTTCTTAAGACTTAACTGAGTCCAAAACCTAGTCATCTACTCAAAGGATCTAAAGATTATTTATCAATATCAACTCACGCAATTTAAACACATCTAACTCACATTATGCAACATACGCTTCGAGGCGTGAAAATCTTACGACCCTTTATTGCTACTTTCCCAATGAAGTCAATTCATTTGCATGTACACGTAAATGCAACTCTTTTCATACTCCACAATATATATAATACGCCCAGGTTCATTAGTTCCAAAGATACTAAGAACAAGTAAAATATCAAACAGTCTTCACACCTAAGACCAACACTTAAACCGTCACTGGTTCAAATACAATGCAGTTAAGCATATAACACATCCAATACTCCATCTCGAGTCATTAAAACTGACAAACATTCAAAAGACTTCTTTGAATATAAATCAAGCCTTTAAGGTCAAAATATTCGTTTGGTTAAACATGTGCCACTCACACGATTTCGTAAACCAAAATACATTGTTAACCAAACTCTTTACCTTTTTAATCCCTTTATTGACCATCGGCCCCAAAACAAAGGTTTACACTCAAAACTTTACATGGTCGGATTTGCCAAAATTCCCCAACTCACATGTTCATATTTTAAAACGTAATACATCATAAATATTGCACACTCACAATATATATTAAAAGCGTGTTTTGACTACATGTCTTTCACTTGTGTAACAATTAATAAAAACTTCTTTCATTAAAAATTTATTCGACAATCATCCAAAATCCCCCAATTGTGTCGCACACACTAATAACCACTATGCGCATACCCTCTGCATAACAGCATACCGGTATCGCTCACGGTTTGTTTCTACCCGCACAGGCACACGCGGGACGCATCCAAACCGCACCCAGTAACAAACAAAAGGCCTCATACACCTTACACAACTATTTCCTTCAAAGTCAAAGCTTGACATGTCAGTACTTCCTTAACCCTGAACCTATTCCTTCCTCCAGACACGACCGACCCTCGACAACTGTATTATTAGTCACCGAACAAGGGTACAGACCCTCATATTATTATTACTAAAGTCCACTTTCGACTCTCCCACTATTCATTTCTCATTTGAATACAATTACCAAAACCACAAACTTTCTCCCAAGGTTTATCCAACACCTCTCCACTCTTGGAGTTCTTTCTTAGCTTATAGCGTAATACTCTACGACCTAGTGACTTCATAGCCTTCATGCATGACAATATAATAAATAATTCAATCCACCCTTTTCTCGTTTAAATAAACAACATTCGGAACAACGTGGGCACACACGACCCCAATCATTTTCATAACTCCCATGTACTACACAACGATCTAAAAAATCGTTTGTATATAAATTTCCATAAAACTCAATCTTTCTCAACCAAAGATGTTGTTACAACAGTAATACGAAGATCTTTTTATACGTCAAAAGTTTAAAATTTATTGACACAAAGTAAACTAGTCGTTTCTCACACTCATTTATACGATATCATCAAATCAATATCTTTGTTGGTTATAAAAAGTTTACTGATCAACACTTTCTTGACCTATTTGCTATCATACAACTTTTTATGTAAAGTATGAAGTATTTTGCAAGTTGCTAAGCTCCAAAATTTCGTTAGGCAGCGTAATTGAAATTGCCCTTTTTCTTTAAATACATACTTGCACTACTAATTCATCCTTGAATAAAACTGTTATTTATGCATTTGGTTTGAAATCAAGAAAACTCATGTAACACACACTAAAACACCATGCACAAAACTTACTCGTAATGAAGGCTACTTACTCAAACAAGGTCAATCGTTTTACTTACGTAACTTATCATTGACACTCTACTTCCGACCAGAGGTCGCTCTCTCGGCCTTATAAAAATTGCTATACATGCATTCCATGGCCCCCATACTCAACCATGTCATACTAATTCCGTCTTAATCAATCATCTCATACTCTATCTCTGCACATATCAAATCACCTATTAAAGGTTGCCTTGGTGGAGTTTCATGAGTCCTGCCAATTCCAGGTTGTCCTTCCAACCCCCATTCATTTACTGCTCTGTCCTCTAAAGGACCCTGGTGGTGTATTCACCATCACTCTACTATAACCTAAAGGGATAGCCATAAGAAATGGTTATGCACATACCCTTATACAAAATATACTTACCGATCGTTAGTCACTGTAACAATTTAGAAATAAGTATGCTCGCGTAACAATATATTCATAATCACAGTAGCTAATTGGAATTGTGAATATATCATACAGGAGAATCCTCGTTACCATTGTCACCGTACCAACTTCTCGTATTTCCGTCAATTCTAAGACTATCCCGTCTTAGTACTTCTACCCATCTCTCACAATCATAACTTAATTTATCTCAGCTTAAGTCTAAGTATCTCATCAGCATACTTAGTTCGCTTAAACTAGAGCTCTGATACCATACTGTAACACCCTAGAATTCAGGGCCAATTTAAACCTCAAAATACACGCGTTGTGATCATCAAAATATCAGACTTTTATAAACCAAAGGGATCATAAGTAAATTTCTATATATACACAAAGTCGTCTAACTTAAATAATCTGATCAATTATACATCACAATAAGATCAACTAGATTATCTAAGGCTTGTCCCAAAAGTCATCAAAAGAATATCCTGATCCTTCGTTATCGCCAAGTCTGATTCCCTTCAACTGTAATTTCACTTCCCAAACTATTTCCCAGAGCCGGTAACTGGTAAGACAATTTAATTTTGAAACAATAGGCTTTCGCCTAGTGAGATTATCCAAATCAAATTAAAATTTAACAACTAAAATATTAACAGATATATCAAACCTGTTATCAGCCATCTTACCATACCAAGCTCTTTTCAACCATTGGAATCCACCTATTCCCTTACTTATGACTAATTCATCTAGTCATCATTTTATCAACGAGAATTACTATAAATCCCACCGGACTTATAAATAATTCTAACTCCCAGAAATTACAGTTTCCAAACCTGCTTCTTTCTGAATTAGGATGTCAAATCCTCAACAATAAAGATATCTCATCTTTCGCTTGAAATGGGAATTACAACTCCAAGTCTGCCATTCCTCATTTCGTTTCCTCCCCATCTTGAATCACTGGTCTCCCAAATGAGATTTTATCGCGATCAACAACCACCAGAGACCCTCACAGATGATTCAAGATTCACTCCAATAACTAGAAATACATCCCAACAGTCCTCTGGCTAGTAAACGGTTCTCATTATACCGTACTATATGCCCACTAGACCAGATGTAGATTTCTAGCCAACGCCACACAATAACTGTGTATCATCACTCATTCTATTGTATATTAAATCTATACAATTCAACATATATTCTATATCTCTATGTACAGAATATTAAATTCAACGATTTTTCCCACTTTGCCATTTAGCATCGGGGATCAACACCTCAACAATTAATTACGGCTCCGGACTCATAAATAAGTCATTACAATTTAACATAACATGGTTTTTATATCAACAACAGAGTTATAAACATATAACAATTAGCATATTCATATCAGATTGCATATCACATAACAGTCTCAAAATGCTACTGAAAGTCAAAACTTTTCGTAAGCTACTGTAGCGAAAAGCTACACTTTTCGCAAGCCAAAGCTGCGAAAAGTCCACTTCTCGCAACCCAATATTGCGAAAACTCTACTTTTCGCAACCCTCTATTACGAAAAGTCTAGAATTCGCAACCCTTGGGTGCGAAAACTTCACTTTTCGCAATACACTGTTGCGCAAAGTCACTGTTCATCGTCACTTTCATTTCGATTCAGTTCTTCCTTTGACTCATTAAGCTTACCATATCTTAATCAAATCATACCACTGATATCATATACAAGTATAGCATATCTATAACACTTTTAATTGCTTAATTTTAACAAGAATGAATAACTCACCTGGATATTCTTGAACACAGTATTCTTCCAAAATCAATGTCTTAATCAACAGCTTAATCAAATCTGGACAGAATACTATAATTAAAATATGTGGAGATGAATGATACTAACAGAGAAATTAAACTCTTACCACAAAATCACCAAACGATTTCTCCTTCTCAATATCTATCTCTCTCTCGATATTTCTCTGATTTCCTTTTCTTTTCTTTTTAGAATACTAAACTCAGAAAATCAGTATTATCAAATACTGATTTACTCCTAAGGTGACACCTCACATAAAGCATGAGTCATTACCCATTTTCCACCAACAACCCCAAACTTCCAATTAATGGCAAATCAACCCTCCAAGTTAACTTTTTCAATATTAAATTGTACCAAAAATACAATTTATCTTTTATTAATTACAATGAAAATTTCGGGGTGTTACAGTGGTGCAGGCGTACTTCTGGAAGGTTTGGAGCTGTAGGAACGGGAATTTTTTAATAAGAAGTCGGTTCTCCCCCTAACGCTTGCTAACGATATTCAATCCTTTGCTTATCACTGGATTAAATTTCGGGCCTCGTTCGGTAGGAATCTTAGTTGGATCGAGTGGTGCTGTAACCCGAACGAAGCCCTGGCTTAATTTTGTTTCTAGCTTCTCGCTAGTTTGCGGTGTCTAATAAATTTTCCGTTCCATAAAAAAGTACTTGACTACCATAAGATAGGTTCGGAAAAATACAAGAAAATACGCAAAAGTCATCGAACCATTTTGACCCTAAAGAAAAAATACTAGATGTTAAGATACAATTAAATACTTTAAAATTTTTGAGACGATACATCAGTCACAACTTTCAGAGAGAATAACTAGAAACCCCCAAGAATTGTGGGTAGTCCCAAAAAGGAAATTCGGGAATATTCAGTACCATATATTTCTCAAATTAATCATACAGTTGAACATATTAATCCACACACATATGCTAATTATGTACCATATGGACAAAGGTTGTAGAAAGGGTTAAATTCATGGAAATAGTCGGGAACGAACTCCCAATAAAAAATGGAACAAGTTATAAATGAGCTATGTCATATCTAAGATTGGTTAAGTATAAGTTTATTTAAATATAATTTAACTATCAAATTAATTGCATTTATGTATATATACACCTGAGTTTATAACCATTAGAGATGTAAATGATCACATCAAAAACAAATGCAAAACTCTCAACGTTCTTCGTTCCATGTAGGAATGTATTGAGGAGAACTTGATTGTTTTTGGGGCATCTCATACAATCATAAGAAATAGATTATTTTCATTTAATTAATTATTTTAATTCCTCTAAACACTTAGACGATGGACTGTCACTTGTTGCTAGAGCACTATATCAATATGAACCTTGTTAAAATATTCGTACCAATCATATTATAAGAATGGAAATGGGTATATGTACATCAACTCTAATGATATGAAAGCAAATTATATTAGAGAAATTAATGTATCAAATTAATGGATTATCTATGTTAGTAAATCATATTTTGTCACCAATAAAGAACTTTGGAACAATGACACATATATGTTTCGGCATGACCACGTGGGACACCATGGTCATGACATAGTGATCTATGTATTGCAAAATACACTTAGATACATTCTTTTTCGAGTGAAAGATAAAACGAGGGAATTAACCAAATTGTAACTATTGACTTCTACTGCACAAGAAGCAACACCACCATCATAACATGCCCTCTCTAATACCTAGAACTTTTATATACTCTGCTCCTTAGCCAAATCAGGAATGGGACCATCATAAAGCTAAGGACATAATATAAAAATATTTCATTCTTACAACGAATACAAGGTGATATTTATGGACATAAACATCCAGAATGCGGGCCATTAAAGTAATTTATGGTTCTGGTTTTGACACGATGAACACGTGTCGTATTATAGTCCACATGAAATGTTGCACTCATACATTAAGGACTCACCACCCTGATTTTTTTCTCATCAAGTCTACATGACTTAGAATGTTGGAGAATTTACATCATAAGGATTTGATGATTATTACATTTGTACCGCATGTGTATATATAAAATGGTCTCGTAAAATGATAAAAGTTGTCATCAAAAGAATATAGATGGTAGCTAGGGCATTGGTTATGCGCACCAATTTATCCACATCTGCATGGGGTAATGCAATATTACATGCAACTTTACTTATTCGTGTTTAGACCCACAACCAACCAACCAATCTTGTGCATACCAGTTGGTAACTGGATATAAGCCTGATGTTTTACATTTACGTATGTTTGGTTGTGTTGTATATGTGCCAATTACGCCCCCACAGCGTACCAAAATGGGTCTTAAAGACGAGTCATCAAATGTTGGATATGAATCCCCAACAATTATGTAACATCCCAAATTTTATAAAAGATGATGTTAGGATTTATTAAATAAATTTATTTAATAAGTTGTGAACGATTAGTGATAAATTAGTTTTAGAGTTTAACCCCGAGTAAATTATGTTATGTTTTTGATAGAGCTATAAGTTAAGGGGTAAACTTTATTTTTAATTTATTAGTTTAAGGGTAAATCTTGCCAAGTGGGGATAGCTGAAGGGTTGTTTGGATTGTTTGGGTAACTTGTGTGTGATGTGTCTTCATCACAGTGATTGTGAGAAGACAACACGCTTAAAGAAAGACACGTATTCATTTTAGTGTCCATTTTGTGTATGTGTGTGCATTGTGTACGGAAAAGAAGAAAAGAGAGAGAGAGAGAGAGAGAGAGAGAGAGAGAGAATTGAAAAGGAGGAGAAGAAGAAGAAAGCAAGAATATTTCAGTTGGAAACTTGTGATTCATCTGGGGAATTAAGGTGAATATCTCCTAATAAATCTTTCTTCTTCTGTAATTTGAGTTTCTATGGTTTTAGAATGGGTTTTAGATGATTTTGAAGAAAATGATAATTTAAGTTGATAATATTGTTATGTTAATAGTCTTTAACATATCTGCAACTTGTAGAAACATGTATAGTTTAAAAGGTATGAATTTTGTGTTCATAAGCTTTTATAAGTTTAAAATGGGTTTTTATTTTCTTGGATGATTATGAGAAATATGGGTTGAAAAATATGTTATATTGGTGATATAAAATATATCTGCAAAGTTATAGAATTAAACATAACTTAAATCTGTTAAATTTCTGGGTTGGTACGTTTTAGTAGACTGCGATAGATATGAATGTTTGAAGATTCATAAGTGTCGCAACCATTGGTTGCGACAAACTCAATTGTATCGCAAGAGTGTGTTGCGATAGGGAGTCCATCGAGATGTTGGTTGCGATAGGGTTATAAATCGCAAGAGTGTGTTGCGATAGAAGTATAAATCGCAAGAGGGTGTTGCGATAGAAGTATAAATCGCAAGAGTGTGTTGCGATAAAAGGGGTGGTGTCGCAATAGTTGCTTGCGACAGCCACTGTTGGTTGCGATAATTATTGATGAATTGCGATAGGAGATAAGATTTTAGGATGTTGGTATTTATTTATCCTAAACAGTAGATTAATACCAGTATAATTGTATATGGGTATTTCAGATCTCTGTGACGTTAAGTGTTGGATATTCCTGTGACTCTGAGAAAGGAATAGTAGCTTTTCTGCAGTCAGGTGAGTTCATTCTTACCTTACCTATTTTTATAATGTTTTCAAATTATGGTAAGGAGTATTTTTATAATGAACTGTTTGGATGGATTTTGAAAGAAGGATTTTATAAAATAAAATCTAATATTCTAAATCGTTGGTTTTGCTTAAGTTCATAAATGATATGAACTGTTTTGAATAAATTTTGGATGGGCAATTTTATGAGTTAAACTATTGGAGTTAATGGACAAATGAATTACAATAATAATTATATCAAGGATTGTGAACGTTATTATTGGTGGTTATATTTACGTTATAAGAAATTGACATATTAAATGTAATTTGCTTATACTAAATGATATAAAGGATTTATAAAGGAGATTCGCTTATACGATTGCTATAAGGAATCTATGTGGGGTAAATGTGATTTGCTTATACGGTTGCTATGAGAAATCTGTGAGGTATAAATATAATTCGCTTATACGGTTGCTATGAGGAATTTATATTTGAGTAAATACCTGTATGTTTAGGTAATATGGATCCATAGGCCTAGTGTTTGTGAAATCATGGAATAGACGTAGATTTATTCGGAATTCCTGATTTCTAAGGAAGAATAAGGGATTGACAAGAGTGATTGTAATCTCCTTCCTTTTTAAGAAATGGGCATGTGTATATTGCGATTTCTGGGATAAGAGCATTAATCTAGAATCTGTAAAGATTTGTAGTGTGGCTCTGGATTATGAGAAATGGCTGACTTAGGGTCAGGTCATAGTAATGGAACCGGGCTTAATTCGTTAACAAAGGATGGTTACGCATGTGGTAAGAAAAAGGGTAAAACAGGTTTGTTATGCCTTGTTTACATTGTTTTATAAATATTATTTTGAAACTGAATGTTCTCACTAGGCATTAGCCTAATCGTTTCAAATAATGTTTTCTTACCAGGTTCTAGCTCGGGAAAGTAATGGGATGTGGGACGAGAGCATTTGAATTAGCGGAGAAGATTTGATACTGAGGTTTTGAGAGATTGCTTAGATAACTTAGTTAATCTGATTATAGTGACATGATTAGATTAATAAGTTATTTGAAAATTTTCATACGTGTAGTTGACCTCATAGTGATTCTCTGCTTCTGTATAAAGTTTTAAAGAGGTTTATGACTAAATTTTCTTATAACTTAAGGTTTAAATTAACCCTGTTTTTAGGGTGTTACAAATTATCCGCTAATTAGAACCCTTGACGAGTGATCCCTTTACCGCTAGATTTGCGGGTTGTCACTTTGATGAGACAACATTCCTGTCGTTAGGGGGAGATAGGAAAAAGGATTTTCCATGGGAATGACAGGAAGTGCCATTGAATATTTCAATTGTGTCTCATTTTGATCCCTAAAAACTTCACAACGTAAAGTTGAAGTCAAACGAATCAGACTCGATACCTGATACATTTAACATTATCTAGATTGACAAGATCACATATACGAGCTGCAAATATACTCGCAATGTAAAAAGTCCCCAAACAAGGGTACAACGTCGCTGGAAGTACGTTGCAATCACACATGGTGGAGGTGTGGTTGAGGTCGTAGCTCCCAAAAGGAAATGGGGGAAGCTACTTGGTTCGATAGATACTCATCTAAATGAAGAGAAGAGTAAGGAACAACTATATATCATCAATACATGAGATTATCTCTGATTAAATCTATGTCTATGAATCATTACTGGAGGACGCTTCGAAGTTAATACTCATTCCAGAGATCAAAGAAATCTCAAATGAATATGAGTCGATGGACAGATCATACATACTCAATGATGATATATTTGCATATACCGTTGCTTATGAGATAAGAGAGCACGATGTCATCGAACCATGCTCAGTTGAAGAATGTCAACAAAGAGCAAATTGGCCTAAATGAAAAGAAGCAATCCAGGATAATTATTTGACAAATGAACAGGTATTTGGTTCGGTAGTGCTAACCGACCAAGTGTAAAGCCTGTAGGACATAGATAAATCATTTGTCAGGGAAGCGTAATGAGAATATTTAAGTCATAATATATAAGGCTCTCCTTTGGCGCAAGGTTTCTCACAACGCACTGGATTGACCACAATAAGACTTACTCTCTCGTGATGGAAAATGTTCTGCTAATTAAATTAGCCAAATAGTTTTCGAAGGACTGGAAATTGCAGCTCAACGATGTAGTTACTACATATCTCTATGGGGATCTAAATTCAGAGATATAAAAGTGCTTGATGGCATTGTACCAATATCAAGTAACTTTAAACTATGAAATGCGATTACAATAAATATGAAACGCTTACTTTATAGATCAAAGCAATCTATGCGGATGTGGTATACCCGCCTGAGTGAATACTTGATTGGGAAACGATAAATAAGAACGATGAACAGTGCCCTTGCGTATTTATATAAGAAAACAAGTCCCAGATTTTCATAGTAGCTCTATATGTCGATATTATGAACATAATAGACACTCTTGATGAAATAAGAGAAAGCACAAGCTACTTGAAATCTGAATTTGAGATGAAAGATCGTGGGAAAACTTGGTTTTGTCTAGATACTTGAGCTACGACACCGAGTTTGTGGAAAACTTGGTTTCCCTTTAACAAAAATTGGTTTATTATTAACTTTTTAGGTTAATCACAATCACGATTATTAATTTTAAGCAATCATTAATCTAAAAAATGGTGTACTTTTTAGCTTTACGAAAAAAAGTTATATATATATATATATAGAGAGAGAGAGAGAGAGTAAAGCTCAAATTAAAACTCATCTTTCATTGTGCACATGAGAACAGATCACAATTCCTCCATCTCTTTTGATCCAACAACTCATATTAAATAGAGTTTTTAATTAAAATTATTAATTAAAGTGATTAGGGGTAAAAAAAAGTAAGATAATGTCAATCTCACGTCTACCATATTTGACTTTTTATTTTATTTTTTAATTAAAAAGTTTACCCCCTTATAATTTAAAATAAATTATCTTAAAAATTAATAATATTTTAATCAAACAAATTACATCAAAAAGAGAGAATTTCGTGCTCTTCGATTTGACATCCATCTCGATATAGTTTTTTTTTTGTTTTAACCGTTTTTAGGTGAAATGATATATATGTGCTATATTCATTAGGGAATTTAATTAAAATACCCAAAGTTTGACTCTCACTTACCAAAATACCCAAAATCTCGTCGACTTTACAAAAATACCCACATTTTCCACAGTGGGCCCCGCGATCGCGGGCCCACGCCCACGTGTCACGACTCTTTGGCCAAAAGTCCCCCGGAGGCCCCTCAAGAATGCCCGCGGTACACTTTTGGCCCCTCAAGATTGGCCGCGGAAGCCGCGGACCCCCTCAACTTTGGACTCGGTAGAATTTTGGCCCGTGCCCCGCGGTGGTCCCGCGGTAAGCCAAAATTACGTTTTTGGCCCCTCAAGTTTGGAGCAAAAAAATTACATTTTTGTTCCCTGTAGTTTTTAGGTTATCATTTTATGTAGTTGACGTTTTTAATGTATTGTTTCCTTTCCATTTTAATGTATTTAATATAGAAGTTAATTAAAGAAAATGTTTTCCCCATTTTAAGTTATTTAATAAGCAAATTAATTAAAAGATCAGTTATTGCAAATCATCTTCCCAACCGAAACGGATACAGTGCAGGTAAACAAAGAAATATATGACTGGAATGCGTCCTGGATTCCGGTGATGAAGTCAACCTTTTCCTTGATGACGTCCTCCATTCCCGTGTAGTCGTCTTCGATTTCTTGTAGTTCCTCTTCTACTTCCTTAATTTGTCGCTGCACCTCCCGAACGTGAGCCCTAGCCATGGCCAGTTCTCGTTTTTTATCCGCTAGATACTCCATTTTCCCCTGCTGAATCCCCCTGTTATGGTTCCACATACCTTTTACCTTTTCAATATCGGTGTTCGCCTTATCAATGGATTTTTGCACTAAGTGAGTAATTCGTTGACTTTGTGGAAGACCCGTTGGCTGGGTACAAGGATACATTGGTGGGGTAATTCTGTCATTATTGAAGTGGTAAATCTCGCATGCCATCTCCCAGTCTTCTTCCTCCTCAGCCGTGAATGGATAATCGGCCGCAGTTTGCCCATAGTTTCTCCACTCCTCGTCTGTTTCTGGTACCTTCCAGGTACTCCGGCGAGCTCCATCGTTCAGTGGTTGGTAAGCTGCCGAACGTGAATTTCCAGCCCCATTCGCTGACCTGTTCCCCCTTGATCTTGAACCTCCAGCCATAGTGTTAAGAAAAGCGAGAGAATGTTTGTAAACGGTGTAAAAGAATGTATAAAAGATAGATAGCAAGTTGTGAATTACTACTTCATCATGCCATCTACTTATAGCCGTGAAAATGTATGTTCTTCATCAGGGATGTGGATATGGTCAAAGATTTCGTCTGAAAAGTTGCCTGCATGATTCGTCTGATTAGTTCACTGCAAGATTCGTCTGAAAAGAGCCTGTAAGATTCGACTGAAAAAGTAACTGCAATATTTGTCTGCAAAAGAGCGTGTAAGATTCGACTGAAAAAGTAACTACATGATTTGTCTGCTCTTGGAAGTATGCTCTTGAATAAAGGTCTTTCATTAGGCAAAAAATTAGTCTTTAAGTGTAGCAATGTGTCCAGATGTGGCTACCCCACGAGTACCTGTTAAACAAATCCAAGTCCTCGACGGCCCTAAGGACCGTCTCGGAAACAGTCTGGCTCCACTCACGGCCCATGAAGCCCATATCCACGATCGCCACCAAGCATACACAGACAACATCCTGGTCGCTTAGGGCACTAAGGCCCTGTTTCATCGTCTCCACGACTGTCTTCAACTTCAAACGAGATGCTGACACGCCAGGCCAAACCCTACGAACGAAGGAAATGTCTGCTAAGGGAGGAAGGCGGGGAGCCTCTCCAAAAAGTAGTCATGTAATTAGACAGAACTCACGACGCCCAAACCGCAGTTGATGCCCGAAGAAATCAAAATACATCTCCTCCGGATCACCATGGGAGACCTCGACCTCCAACTGTAGAAACATGTGTACTAGCGTGGGGTCGCCACCAGAATTGGTAAGATCCATCCATGGACCGAAAGGTGTCCCTCTAAAGATGTCCTCAAGGCTAGCTGCGCCATCACCTAATTCCGCGAAGCGCTGTCTCAACTCCACCATGTAGCCAACGCGACACTTTAACGTCAAGTCGATGTGAAAGAAATCCTTCTACATAGTCATTCACGGATGTTATAGTTAGTGTTATATATAGATGTTTTTGCTTGTTTGGTTTATTGTGTTGATAATTATTCGTCTGTTTTAGTTTTAGAAAAGAAACCACTCAATCTATTGGACTTCCAGGTAGCAGGGGAATCACAAGGATTGCTTAAGTCCCCACATACCTTAGGGCTATTTACACCCGTTTGACAAAATCCAAATAGATATGTTGCGGTTTATTTTATTTTAATATATAATAGTGTTATATATAGATGCTTTTGGCAAAGGCCAAAATGAATTTGAGTGTGGCTTGTGAAGCCAATTTAAATGTTTTTATATATTCATACCATTTATTTACAGAAATTTATTTATGACTAGGAAACTCAAAAGAAAGATAAACAATTAAATAATTTAGCAAAGTTAGGGGACCTAAGTTGTCATTCACCAAATTTAGGGACCTAAGTTGTCATCCACCAAAGTTTAGGGACCTAAGTTGTCATTCACCAAAGTTTAGGGACCTAAGTTGTCATTAACCAAAGTTTAGGGACCTAAGTTGTTATTTACCAAAGTTTAGGGACTTAAGTTGTCATTCACCAAAGTTAGGGGACCTAAGTTGTCTTTCACCAAAGTTTAGGGACCCAAGTTGTCATTCACCAAAGTTTAGGGACCTAAGTTGTCATTCACCAAAGTTAAAAAAAAACACTAACATCTTTTTTTATAAAAAACACTCTAACGTTTATTTTTATAAAAAACACTCTTAACATTTTTTTTTATAAAAAACATTCATCTTTTTATAAAAAAAAACACTAACATTTTTTTTATTAAAAACACTCTTAACATCTTTTTTTATAAAAAACACTCTTAACATTTTTTTTATAAAAAACACTCTTAACATTTTTTTTATAAAAAGCACGCATCTTTTTATATAAAAAAAACACTAACATCTTTTTTTATAAAAAAACACTCTTAATATCTTTTTTTTTATAAAAAACACTCTTAACATTGTTTTTATAAAAAACACTCTTAACATTGTTTTTATAAAAAACACTCTTAACATTTTTTTATAAAAAACACTCTTAACATTTATTTTTATAAAAACACTCATCTTTTTATAAAAAAAACACTAACATATGTTTTTATAAAAAACACTCTAACATCTTTTTAAAAAACCATTATAACATCTTTAAAAAAAAACTCTAACATCTATAATAAAGACAACATTATAACATACAAATAACACATTCAAACATACAACAAGCTTAAAAACACTCTAACAACCAAGCGCGTATTCCACACGAAAAATTGAGAGAGTTTGGGAGAGCAATTTTTTAATGAGAGTGGTGGCCAAATAAGGCCCCCCCACCCTCTCTCTTATATTGGCCGAATAAAATTAGGGTTGGGGGGGGGTTTGATACATTAAAGAAATTAGGGTTTCAACCCTGTGTCGACGCGTGTCACCGACATCCCGCGATCGCGGGGTACCTCCGCGGGCAGGGGCCAAAAGTGTACCGCAGGCATTCTTGAGGGGCCTCCGCGGAACTTTTGGCCAAAGAGTCGTGACACGTGGGCGTGGGCCCGCGATCGCGGGGCCCACCGCGGAAAATGTGGGTATTTTGGTAAAGTCGACGAGATTTTGGGTATTTTGGTAAGTCAGAGTCAAACTTTGGGTATTTTAATTAAATTCACGTTCAAATGTGTACAAAACCTCGACACCGTAAGTCCGTAACTCGACCAGGGATGGACGTAGAAACTTTTTCATACGGTGACAACATATTTTTTCAAACGGTTTTTATCGACATGTGTATCTGTTTTACCAACGTTTAATATCGGCCGATATGTTTTTAGACAAACTTCGGTGTTTTGAGGGATTTTTAAAGTTTTTGGCTTGATTTTAGGGATTTTAAAGTTTTTTTAACGATTTTGAGAGACTTTTTTTAGTATTTTTGGTTGATTTCGGAAGACTTTTTCGGTATTTTTGGTTGATTTCTGGAGTGTTTTTCGGGTTTTTTTGGTTGATTTCAATAGTTTTTTTTGGTTTTTTGGTTGATTACGAGGTACGGTTGCACTTCAAAAAGAATACAGTAGCACCTCCTAAAACGATACGGTTGCACCTTTCACGAAACCAAATTTTTTTACCCTTCGTCGGAGAAATGATACGGTGGCACGTGCCACCGTGTGCCCTCATAAAGGTTCGTCCATGAACTCGACATCACATTTTTCAACACTTTCTTCAACGTCGTAAGACATCGCGTTCTTCATCACCGTAACCCAACACCCATCGAGACAAATCGAAAACCCATCGAGTTTCGGTTGTGAACCGGGGAACATAAGAGAGCGCGCCACGTCTCCACACCTTCACGGGTCAATCATGTATTATTCGTCATGAATAATGTATCATTCATGATGAAAAATACAACATTCAGGGTGAATAATACATGATTCATGTATTATTCATCTCGAATGTTGTATTATTCATTATGAATACTGTATTATTCATTCTAAATACTGTATTATTCATCATGAATAGTGAATGAACGTTCACCTTTGTTATTCATACTGAATGTGGACACCCGAGGGTGTGTATACATATTCAGAATGAATTAAACAAAGTTTCGGTTGTGAAACAGGGATTAAAAGAGAGAGCGCCATGTGTCCACACTTTCACGGGTCATTCATGTAGTAATCATCATGAATAATGTATCATTCAGAATGAATAATACAACATTTAAGGTGAATAATACACGATTCATGATGAATAATACATGAATCATGAATTTATGTTTTATGCATCCTAAATGTTGTATTATTCATCATGAATATTGTATTATTAATCATTAATAGTGGATGAATGTCCACCTTTGTTATTCATACTGAATGTGGATACCCGGGGACGTGCATACATCTTCATAATGAATATAACATATATATTGGATTTCACGTAAAAATAGTTAAAATGAAAAAAAAACTATATCGAGATGGATGTCATATCGAAGAGCACGGAATTCTTGTTTTTTTGTGTAATTTGTTTGATTAAAATATTAGTAATTTTTAAGATAATTTATTTTAAACTTTAAGGAGGTAAAAGTTTTTTAATTAAAAAAGAAAATAAAAAGTCATATAAGGTAGGAGCTGATTCAAATTTCCAATTTTGTCTCTAATCACTTGTCAATTAATCTTATTATGTTTTAGCCATTGATTAGTTTTCTAAATTTTGATCAATGGTTGTGATTTGTTCTCATGTGCACAATTAAAAATGAGTTTTCATTTGAACCCAACCCTAGAGAGAGAGAGAGAGAGAGAGAGAGAGAGAGAAAAAGTTCAAATGAAAACTTAAATTCAATTGTGAACGTGAGGACAAATCTTGGCCCTTCCATCTCTATTGATCCAATGACTCATATTAAATAGAGTTTTTAATTGAAATTATTAATTAAGGTGATTAGGGGTAAAAAGGGAAGATAATTTAAACCCACGCTTACCATATTTGACTTTTTATTTTCTTTTTAATTTAAAACTTTTACCACCCTTAAAGTTAAAAATAAATTATCTTAAAAGTTACTAATATTTTAATCAAACAAATTACATCAAAAAAACGAGAATTTCGTGTTCTTCGATATGACATCCATCTCGATATAGTTTTTTTTTGTTGTTTTAACCGTTTTTACGTGAAATGTCATATATGTGTTATATTCATTATGAATATTTATGAATTTAAGTGTTTATAACATCTCGACACCGTAAGTCCGTAACTCGACATCACCTTCTACAACACTTTCTTCAACGTCCTAAGGCATCGTGTTCTTCATTACCGTAACCCAACACCCATCGAGATGAATCAGGAACCTATCGAGTTTTGATTATGAACCGAGGAACGAAAGAGAGTGCGTCACGTCTCCACACCTTCACGGGTCACTCATGTATTATTCTTCATGAATAATGTATCATTCAGTATGAATAATACACCATTCAGGGTGAATAATACATGATTCATGAATCGTGTATTATTCACCCTGAATGATGTATTATTCATACTGAATGATGTATTATTCATATTGAATACTGTATTATTCATTCTGAATATTGTATTATTCATCATGAATAGTGAATGAACGTTCACCTTTGTTATTCATACTGAATGTGGATACCTGGAGATGTGCATACATATTCATAAAGAATAAAACCAAGTCGCGGTTGTGAATCAGAAAACAAAAGAGAGTGCGTCATGTGTTCACACCTTCACGGGTCATTCATATATTATTCATCATGAATAATGTATCATTCAGGATGAATAATACAACATTCAAGGTGAATAATACATGATTCATGTTTAATAATACATGAATTAGGAGTTCGTGTATTATTCATCCTGAATGTTGTATTATTCACTTTGAATACTGTGTTATTCGTCATGAATAGTGAATGAACGTTCTCCTTTGTTATTCATACTGAATATGGACAGCAGAAAACATGCATACATATTCATACTGAATATAACACATATATGTACACACGATTATCGTCGGCAGTTTCTACCTCTAGTGCTCTCTCCAAGCGTCTAGGCCTTACCCCCAAAATTTTTATAAAAGCATGCGATACAAAAGAGCGATTTGCTCCCGAGTCAAACAACGCCTTGGCACACAAAGAGTTCACCAGGAACGTACCTGCCACAACATCCGTGACTTCCTCCGCCTCCTTTGTCGTCATGTGAAATGCACGCCCCTTCGGACGCGCCTGCTCCGCTCCCTTGTCATTCCCTTTTCCCCCATGACGTTCACCATACTGAGCTGTCCCCCCTTCTTCAATTGCGGACAATCATACTGCATGTGACCAGTAGCCCCACATTGAAAGCACGATTTCCTACTGGGACAGTCCCTTGACATGTGACCGGGCAATCCACACCGGTAACAAGATCTGGACCCCGACATACATTCTCCCCGGTGCATACGGTTACACTTCCCACACGGTTTGTTGAACACTTCTCAACTCCCACGATTCTCTGGCCGAAACACCTTCCCTTTTCTCGCATCATTCCCCGATCCATCCCACTTACGTTTCTCTCCACTCATCTCAGAAATCTAACGGTTATTTTCCTTCTCGGTCAACTCGGCCGCATTGATGGCCGCTTGAAAAGTAGTGGGGTTTCTTGTCAAAACCAGTTCCCTGATGCTACCCTTCAATCCATAAATGTAGCCTTCCACACGTCGCTCCTCCGTCGGCACATACAGTTCTGCGAAACGGGATTTCTCGATAAAATTCGAAGTGTATTCTCGCACCGACAACTCTCCCTGCTCCAAACCCATAAATTCTTCTTCCAGTTTCTTTACCGCCACAAGCGGGCAGAACTGCGCCCTAAACGTTTCCACAAAAGTTCCCCAGTTCATCTCCTTAGCTGTTGACGACCCTTTCCCTCCGGTCTCAGCATCCCACCAGTACACTACATCGGACTTGAGCATGGATAGAGCAAACATCACTCTATCTCCGTCCGCACATTTGCAAGTATCGAAAACCAGCTCCATCTCTCGGACCCAATTCATTGCCAAGACAGGGTCGCACTCCCCCTTGAACGTAGGAGGCTTACACGAGGCAAACGCCTTGTAGTTGCATCCTCTAGCTGCAGACTCATTCACCACTAGCGGGGTCGACTGTGAATGACTCCCCGTACCGGTTACCAGCGGACTCGACAACCCCGCGCTTTCTTGGTTCTCACTTGCATCCTTGCTTCCAGACACAGACTGATCCTGCTTGGCAAGGAGAGTTTGCAGAGTTTCCTGAAACTTTCCCAGCTCGGCAGCCAAATTCTCCCGAGTCACAAATGTAGATCCGCGGCCCCGTCCGTGTCCCCTTGGCTGGTTACGCACCCGTACAGTAGCCGAGCTCTCCTGCTGAGACACTTCCTGATTAACTGGAATCTCGACACTTCTCGCCCTACGGATAACTCGTGTCGTCCTTCGGATTGGGTTTCCCCCATCCCCTTCCACTTGTGTAGCGGCTCGGCGGGGCATTCTCCCTCGACCCCTACCGTGACCCCTACCTCTTCCCCGAGTGGCCGTCTGCCTAGGAGGTTCCAACTGTCCGTTAGCAAGGACCTCTTCATTCTGAATTCTCTGATTAGCAGGTACAGACCTGCTCCTTAGCGTTCTTCAGCCATATCGAGAACTGAAAGAAACCAGCGATTAACCTTTGCTTGACACAACACAACCAGATTTGCTATATAAGGCAGTTTAAGCACGTACATGTACCTGTAAATTTACAATTACACTGGCCAGGTGTAATCCCAAATTTACCTTACATGCCTGTCCTTGGTACCTTATTCCTAAGCGCGTTTAAAGTGATCATTCCTAGAGGCAATCCTATATCTCGGCTGTGTTCCTCATCCTACAGTTTAAGTTTAGGCCCGTCCGATCACCTAAATCCCTTAAACTATGACTCTGATACCATTTGTAACAACCCAAACATCAATAGGCAAGACATGGATAAAATTCCCAAAATCGGGTCCCAATTACATAACATAAAATGCCATTAACAGTAATTATTAAAGTCTGATCTATTCAAAATTTCGACAGCGGAAGACATTCTATCCACAGCCGAGACCTTCTATCTATGCTATCATCAAAACTCTAGGGCTTCGCACTAAGGGTTCCGACTCTTAGCTCAAGTCGTCTCCTTACCCTTGCTTCAAACACTACTAGCGCGTTTCCCTGAAAATGGTTTAGTTTTGAAAAGCGAGGGTTAGACCAAACGGTCTAGTGAATTCCCTTCGAAAACAATCATAAATTCTGAAGTATAAAGCATTTCATTCACAAATCATACATGCCATCATACCTCATCACACACAGGGGAATTTGCACGGTGTTCAAGGATTGTACCCATCAAAACCACGATCGGGGCCCAAGCAGACTCCCCTCTCACCTCACATCGGGCCCCAAGCAGACTCTCCATTACCCGAGTAGGGAGGAAACGAATTCCACCCTACCGGTTTCCAATAAACTCCCAAGGGATCATCGGATCCCGAGGTACACTGATCCCACCGTGCAACCCGACTCCACATAACATATGCATATAACCAATAATAAATCAGAAAGCGTGTAATCTCGATCAACAATTTCATACGATTAAATAAGCCTTTGCAAGAAAACACACTTTCATAAAAGGATTTATCAAGCTTGTGAATAGTTGTACTCATAAACATACCATGTTCAGTAAAAAGGATTAACATTTCATTCCACATAAAAAGGTTAAGGGAACTCACCTGGTTGCAGTGGTTTTCCTAAACACGCTTCTCAATCGAACCGCACACACACACACCTAAAGCATACAGAACATTACGGTTAGTGACAAACCCAACTACTAACCCTAGAACTCATTCCGAATATGGATCCTACGATCCGGTATTCCCACTTCCGGAATCCCCATACGGATCCGGGACCCGATCTCTTACTTTCGGAATTCCCATTTAGGGATCCGGTCCCCTACTTCTGGAGTTCCCATTTAGGGATCCGGTATCCTACTTCCGGAGTTCCCATTTAGGGATCCGGTCTCCTACTTCCGGAGTCTCCAACCTGGAACCGGTGCTCAATTCCGGAAATCCCATTTGGGATCCGGTATCCTAAAACCCGGAACTTACCTTCCGGAAACCCCAATATGGGGATCTTAATCCGAAATCTGGAATGTGCGATTTCCGGAACGTCGGACCAAAAACCCAAGTCTTATTTGATTAGGTTAAATCCAAAGCTTCTGATACAAATTTCTTTTTCATAAAATGCTAGGATTGCTCCTTAAACCTCGCATACTCCCTCAATCAACTCATCCAACCACTTAACAATCCAAAATTTGTCGTAAATCATCATTTTTCGTTCTTACTCACAAACGTACAGTTCACTCACTAAGTCACCCCAAATCTTTTGATTAAGAAGATGATTATTGGACAGAACAAAAAGGAAAGGAATCGAGGCTTACCAATTTGGAGTTTTCCTGAAAATTGATGCCGCTTGAAGCTTCTCCTTCTCCCTCTCTCGTTTCTCTTCTCAGCCGCCAACACAATGAATGAAGGAATAAAATGAGAAAACCTAGGGATCTGCTCCCTTTAAGTATCTTCCATTTATTGCAAAAAGGCCCATCCCCAACTTTTCCTTATTTAAACTTTGGCCACTAAACTTCCACCCTTGATAGAAATCCCGGTTGTTACATGTAATGTAATTCCTTTTCCTATATAGCCAAGTTCCCACTTTAAAGGCTAAAAAACACAAACACCCTCTCCTATTTCCCAAACTGAATCGAAAAATGATATTAGTGATTATTTTGATTTGTCATCTGTTTGTCCTCAACTCGGTTTTATTAATTTTATTTTGTATATCGATATGTTGAATTCCTTGTCTTTAGGATATCAAATTATCAAGAGTAAACTACGATTTTTGTTCTTATGGTTTTATTGTTATAACTATTTTCGTCCATGGTTTTTAAAAATTAATTCATTGGTCATCATTGGTTGGGACTGGTGTGCCAGTGAGGACGTTGGGCTTCCAAGGAGGTGGATTGTAATATTCCACATTGGTTGGGAATGAGAACGAAAGTTGTCTTATAAGGGACTTGATTTTGATTTTCTTATCGAGTTGTGTTGATCCAAACCCTCAGTGATTTGATAATGACTCTATGAGAAACACTTAGTGAAAATTGTAAGTAGACAATATGTATTAGAGTTTCACTATCGTTGATAAGTACTATGTCTCTACAGTACCGCTGATAGGAAACTCATGTTCTTTAAATTACATCTTCAGCGACACTGTTCATCAGCAAGCCCTGAGCCTGTTCAGTCTTGTTGATGATCGCTGATAATCTTAGTTGTTTACTTATGATCCCTGAAGACAAGTTTCACGTCAACTATATTCTATGCTGAAGTCGAAGATCAAGCCAAAGAACCAACGACAAGTCTACTAATGAACTGATGCAGATATCAGCGAAGCCAAGATTTGTCCACTCAACGTGAAGTTTCAAGTAGAAGACTTCAGCGAACGCTGAAATTTATCAATCGCTGATAAAGAACTATTCAGTGAACGCTGATCATGAAGTTTCCTCTACAAGTTACTTTTGTCTTACCCCCTTGCACGTCTCCGTACAAAATGTCAGAATGGACATCCCTTTTGTCCAGAATTGTACAACCAACTTGATTCTACACTGTTCATCATGCGGCTACTAGGTTGTCTACAAAGGTCAAACCATGCAACCAATCAGCAGTTGCCACGTGTAAAGTTGTACTGATATGCATTTAATGCATGTAGTATATAAGAAGAAACCTTACTTCAGAAATGAAGTGCTCGGCCATCTTCTTCTCCCTACTACTTTGTGTTAGAATATTATACTTAATATTCTTATCTTCTTTCTAACTTATTTCTAGTGCAAGAAATCTTAGTGATTCTCTTAACTTGTTTAGATTATGTTTATTCCTTAATCTTATTCCGCAACAAGTTGTAAATTGTTTGATACACAATAATAAACAATTTAGAAAAGTAAAATCTGTGTGTTTGTATTCAACCCCCCCCCCCCCCCTTCTACAAACTTGTATCACCCCTTCGGGACCAACAAGTGGTATCAGAGCAGATTGTTTAATCTCATAAACAAGACCTTGCTTATACTAATCTTTTCTATTCCTTGCTATTTTCCATAATGGCTAATAACACAAACACAAACTACATTGACAATGGTTCTCTTGCAAAACCCCCTAGATTTTCCAGAGATAACTTTAATCTATGGAAAAATAGGATGATACTCTTCGTAGAAGGTGTAGACCCTACTATGCCCTATTACATAAAAAATGGACCATATATTCCTGTGAGAATAGATCCTGAACTTCCAGGCACTACTACTAGAGTTGTCATCCCTGAAAGGATCATTCCCAAGGAAGTTCATAACTGGTCTGATGAAGACAAGAAGAAAGTGGCTATTGACACTAAGGCCAGGTCCATTCTTTCCATGGCTCTTCCTGACGAAGTCTACCATTCCGTCATGAATCTGAAAACCTCCAAAGCCATGTGGGACACAATCTGTGTTCAATATGAAGGTACGTCTGAAGTCCAGGACTCAAGAAAGATCAACCTGGTAAGACAGTATGAAAGCTTAATTTGTGGTAAGAATGAATCTCTCTCTGAAGTACATCAGCGGTTTAACTGTTTAATTATCGATCTAAAAACCGTTGGTAAGGAATACTCTAACTTTGAAGTTCTTACAAAGTTCCTAGAATGTTTACCTGAAAGTTGGGACAGTTATTCAATGTTCCTCAAGCTATCAAATGATCTAAAATCTATGACTCTCTCTACCTTATTTGGCACTATGCTCAATCAAGAGCAGTCGTGTCATCTTAAGAAGAATCTGGTAAAAGATTCGAAAAGCACCCATGTTGCTTTACTCTCAGAGTCACCTTCCACTCAGCGATCAACTATCACTATCACTGAGTTGGAAACTAACTCTGAATGCTAATCAGATGCTGATTCTTCAGATCTTGAAGAATCTCTGGCACTCCTGGCTAATAAGTTCAAGAGATTTGCTAGAAAGAATAACTTCAGAAGGAACAAACCCCTTGCACTCACTGACAAGCCAAAAACATCAACCCCTATTGATAAGGCTACTGCTACCTGCTTTAACTGTGAGAAAGTAGGACACTTTGCTAGTGAATGCAGGTCAAAGAAAGTCTTTAAACCCTCAGCTTTCTCCAAGAAATCCTCTAACCCCATGGCTAGAGATGACAAGTATCAAAAGCTGAAAGAAAAGTACGCAAAGCTGAAAAGCTTTAAGAAGAAAGGCAAAGGCCTGATGGCTGACTTTGACTGGGCTGCCTCTGATGAAGAAGATTCATCTGACTCTGAAGATGATGATGAGGCCAATCTCTGCCTCATGGCAAAAATTGAAGAATAGGAAGAAAATTCTGACATTCCCTCTGCTTCAACTTCTACCTTTAAGGTATCAACTTCTTTCTTTACTAATATTTCAGATATTGATGAAGCTGATAGTCTTCGGAAAATTGATCTCCTGACTATGAATTTATATGATGCCATGAATGGCAAAACCACAGTTGAAAATCAAAACCTTGATCTCGTTGAAAACTTAAAAACTGTCACCTTCAAATAGAAAAGCTTTCTAAAATTGAAGAAGATTTAAAAGATCAGGTTCATATAAATCAACTAGTCAAAATCGAGCGCGAAGAAGCTATCGCTGCATTAAAAGCTGAAAAAGGTACTGTTGAAGGATGGTGTAAATCCTCAACAACGATCACTGAGATTATCAGGTCTCAGATACCCCTGAGCGATAAAAGTGGACTTGGTTTTAAAGCTGATACTCTAGAACCAATCACTGATCGTTCCATGCTCAAATTTGGAATGTTCGTATCCTCTGTCCCTGATACCTCCTCATCTCAGTGTTCTTCTTCAAAAACTCCCATCCCTGAGGAAAAACCTACCTTAATCTCTAAAGGTAAGGGTAAAGAAAACGTTTTCAATCAAAAACCTCAGAAGGGTACCTTTGTACCTAAGCTGAATGCTTCTAAAGCTTCAGTGACTTATCTCCCTACTTCTAAGAACAAGATCCCTGGATTTATTCAGTGATCTACTCCTAGGCTCAGAGTGGATATTATTGGTAAGAAATCTGAAGAACTGATTGTTCCTCCCATTTCCAATGCCAAAGGTATACTTGGTGCTGGCCCTGCTCATTTAAAAATATCGGCTAAGCATGCAAATGGTCCTAAAGATACTTTTAGCTATAGGAAATGTTATCACCATGGACTTACCGATCACATTGCTAGTAAGTGCTCCACAACCACCAAAGCTGAAAAATTAGCTAAGGTGAAGATTACTGCCCCAAAGGCAAAGAAGAGCACTGAGGTTAAGAAATTAACCAAAGTGAAGAATAATTCTGAAGCTGAATCTTCAAATGCTGCGAAGATTACTGAACCTTCCACTTCCTCTACCACCACTGACAAGTATGGACCCATGGTAAAATGGGTGCCCAAGTCAAACTAATCTTCCTTTGTTTGCAGGTTAAGAAGGGTATCTGGTATCTCGATAGCGGATGCTCTAGACATATGACTGGAAGTCCTGAACAACATGACCGTTCGCTCAATAAGGAGTGATCATGGGACTGAATTCAAAAATAGTTCTCTTGATCCCTTCTTTGAAAGTAAGGGTATTTCTCACAACTTATCATCAGTGAGAACACCTTAACAAAATGGAGTCGCTGAAAGAAGAAATCGAACTATTATCAAAGTTGCACGTTCAATGCTCAGCGATTCTCATCTACCTACTCAGTTTTGGGCAGAAGCTGTCAACACTGCTTGTTACTCAAAACAGGTCGCTGATAGTCAAAAGATTCAAAAAGACAGCCTATGAACTTTTCCATAGGAGAAAGCCTTCAATTAGCTTTCTTCACATCTTTGGATGTCAGTGTTTCATACTGAACAACAGAGATGCCCTTGGAAAGTTTGATCCTAAGGCTGATGATGGAATTTTTCTTGGATATTCTTCTATCTCTAAATCCTTCAGAGTCTTCAATCGAAGAAGACAAACTGTAGCAGAAACAATTCACGTCACTTTTGACGAATCATGTTCAGCGAATTCAAGACCTTCTGCTGATACTGAAGAACTGAATCAATGGATGTTTTCTCATCTTGGTGATTCAGAAGATACTCCTCCATCTCATACTCATCCCGTTGAAGATGATGATCCTACTATCATCCCAAGAATGCAGGCAAGTAAAGCCAAAACATCATGGGTCTCAGCTGTTCTTCTCAACACTATGCCTGCCTCTGAACCTTCTGTCTCAGACATGCCATCTACTTCTCAGCAATCAGTGAATGAAATGACATCTGAACCTCTTCCTCTCTTGGCTGATATACCAGAAGTTGCTGAAGCCTCATCTTCAGCTCCTCAAGAAGTTCAAATTGAGTCAGTGACTTATGCTCCGGCTCAGCGATGGACTATAAATCACCCTATTGATCAGATTCTTGGTGATCCAAACGCTGGTGTTCAGACTCGACGAAGTGCAGGTAATATTTGTTTATTTGTTAACTTTATTTCTCTGATTGAACCAAAGAAAACAGATGATGCCCTTAGAGATCCAAACTGGGTCAGCGCTATGCAAGAAGAGCTGACAGAATTCGAAAGAAACAAAGTTTGGAAGCTCGTTCCTAGACCATCTGACAAGTCAGTGATAGGCACTAAATAGGTCTATCGAAACAAGTTGGATGAACATGGAACTGTAACCCGCAACAAGGCTTATCTTGTTACTCAGGGATACAGACAAGAGGAAGGTATAGATTACGACGAAACTTTCGCCACAGTGGCAAGACTAGAAGCCAATCGTCTATTCTTAGCTTACGCTATACATAAAGACTTCAAGGTTTATCAAATGGATGTTAAATCAGCGTTCCTCAATGGAAAGCTGAACGAAAAAGTCTACGTGGAACAACCTCCAGGATTCTCAGATCCTAAGCATCCAGGTTATGTTTATAAACTAGATAAGGCACTTTATGGCTTAAAGCAAGCTCCTCGTTCATGGTATGACACTCTCTCTTCTTATCTCCATATTGAAAAATTTGAGCGAGGTAAAATCGATAAAACTCTATTTTTTAGGAAAGTAAAAGGTCATATTATTCTTGTTCAAATATATGTCGATGATATTATATTTGGTTCCACTAACCCTGACCTTTGTACTCGTTTCGCTGATAGAATGAAAGCTGAATATAAAATGAGTATGATGGGTGAGCTAACCTATTTCCTTGGTCTTCAAATCAAGCAGAGTGAAAAAGGAACTTTCAGTCACCAAGGAAATTATGTTAAAGATATGCTGAAGAAATTTGATTTAACCCAGAGCTCAGCTATGAAAACCCCTATGGCAACGCCGCTGACACTAAACAAGGATCCTTCTGAAAACCTGTTAATGTCACTGCGTACCGTGGGTTGATCGGCTCTCTACTGTATCTTACAACTAGCCGATCTGATATTATGTATGAAACCTGTTTGTGTGCACGATATCAAGCTGAACCTAAGGAATCTCATTTGATCGCTGTAAAGCGAATCTTTCGTTACCTTAAGGGTACTCCTAACCTAGGTCTTTTGTATCCCAAAGACTCAGGGTTTGATCTAATCGCCTATTCAGATAGTGATTTTGCAGGTTGCAAATTGGATAGGAAAAGCACCACAGGAGGCTGTCAGCTCCTGGGTGGAAAGCTGGTGAGTTGGACAAGTAAAAAGCAAAACTCAGTGTCCACCTCAACCGCTGAAGCTGAATACGTAGCCGCTGGAAGCTGTTGCTCTCATGTCTTGTGAATGAGAAATCAACTACTGGACTATGACCTTCAGCTCTAAAAAATTCCCATCTATTGCGACATCATAAGTGCCATCGCTATAGCCAACAATCCAGTGCTATACTCAAAGACAAAACACATCGAAATCAGGTATCATTTTATCAGAGATCATGTGATGAATGGTGATATAGAACTTCATTTTATCCCAACTGACTTTCAGTTAGCTGATCTGTTCACCAAACCTCTTGATGAGACAAGATTCAACTTTCTCATCAGCGAGCTTGGAATGCTGAACTTAGAAGAGTAAAATCTTCAGCGGTTCACATTTGATCAGGGATAAAATAAACTTGTATAACCCTATTTATCATCTTCTCTCTGAACAAAATTGATTCGCTGATATCAAGGTATGTTCTTTCTTACTCGCTGACGTTCGCCTATGAATGCAAGGTTTCAAAACAAATTTCATCGCTGAATATCTCTTCCTTTCAGTGATACTTTGAAATTTCAAAACTTAACACTGATATTTCTAGTCAGTGCTTCATGTTTTAAAAATATCCCTGAGTTTTTCAAATCCTCAGAGACATTCTAATATATGAAAGGACGTTTGTGACGTCATCACAACGGATAGACCATGGCATGCCTTTTCTCTGACACGTTCGCCCGTTTCGTTTTCCTTGACCAATCACATTCAAGGGACGTGTCCGTGTCATCATGAAAAACTTTCCTGCTCGTAGTTTTTCTCTCTCTACTCTCACTATATAAACCCATTTGAGTTTATATTTTTACCTTTTACGCGAACATCATCTCCTTCTAGCAAGAACAACTGTTGCATTTGAACAAATTTTCCAGAAACTATTCATCTTCATCTTCTTCAACACTAAAGGTTAAAATCTCTATTATTTTCCTTGCATAAACTTGTTTTTGATCTTATTCTTGTTTTTAAAAGATCAAACAAACAAACTTTCTTAAAATGAAATCATTTTCTCTTCATGATTTTATGAACACAATCTGGAAACAGATTGTTCTTCGAGTTTATAATAAAAATCTTAAACTTGACTTTTCATATGTTTTTCCAGAATCCCTTCTTTAAAAGGAAATTGGAAAACAAGATTTTCACTATGTTTTGTACTCTTTTTCAAAACTAGAAAAACCCTAATCTCCATTAAGACATATTTTTCTGAATGGAAAGTGAAAAACCCTAAAAACCCTTATTTTGGACATTTTATCCATTTTAAGAACCTCTCTTCATATTCTTCATGTTTACACTTTGATAAACAGAAATGGCATCTACTAATGTTCATGCTACTCAGTCCCCCACAACTGCTGAAAGTTTTGAACTAACCAAGGCTCCTCATGTTGGATTCAAACTGGAGGAAGTCACCTTTCATGGAAACAATCCCTATGCTCTATTTGACTTTCCTGCAAAGAAGAAGATTACACACCTGAACGAGGCTATTGTATTCCTTCAGACCTGTCCTCAAGCGACAGCCCTGACAATCACACCTCCAGCCCACAAAAATCTTCTAGCTCAGTTCTGGTATACTGCCAGAAGAGCTCAAGTTCCCTCTGCCAAAGACCCAAAGAAAATGGTCGATGTCATTCTCTTTGAAACCCAACATGGAACCTCCAAGATAACCCCTGGTGCTATCAGGTCTGCCTTGAACCTTCCTGGTAGTACCAAAGAAAAAAGCTTTGTCCCTCTGCCAAACCCCAAAAACCCCGCTGATAGGGACGCCCTGATTGCATTCTTTGATGCAATGCAGTACGTCTGGGAAACTGGGAGAGACAAACTCCCTGAGAAGAAGCTGACTGCCATCAAGAAATCGAAAATGCCCAGCGAGATGAACTTCATCTTCGCTCATCTGATCAGCTGCATGACAGCGAAAACTGGGTCAACTGACCAAATATTCAAACCCCAACAGGCTATGGGGTATGCACTGCTGAAGGGCCTTCACATTGATTGGGCAAAAATCATTTATGACGATATGGTGCTCAGGGTGTATGTCACGGACAGACCGGTAAACGTTCCATATCCACGGTTTGTCAGCGCTCTCTTCCTACAAGGGCTAAAAGACAAATACACGAAGATGGGCGACCTGAAACTCTCTTAGGTAGGCGTTAAAATTCTCGACTTCAAGCCCCTGGCAAACGAGGTACGTCTCTCTACTCTCTTACCTCTTCTTAGACCCCCACTTCTTCTACTTCTGCGGCTACCTCCACGGTAATCCCAACCGCTGGCACCCAAGCTGCAACCTTCACTCCTTCCAAGAAAAGGAAACCCTCTAAATCCCCACTTGGCGCCTCTAAGCCCAAGAAGTCCTCAACGGAGCAACCCCCCAAGCCTTCACAGGCTAAAGACTCTTCGGCTCTCTCTTCTCAAGAGCCGTTGGAAAGTTCAGTGGCACGCTCTGCCACAGCTGCTGAAGCCACCCCTTCCATACCAACTTCAGCGTCTCTAAATGCCGAGGTTATTAACTTGGAACCTCCCTCCCTCCCTCAGTACCTCCAAGTACTGTGGAAGTAATTCTCAGCGATTCCAACGCTGAACCTCTTACCCAATCCCTCTTCTCAACCTTCATTCCTCCTACTATTTCTTTGGTCACTCCACCCGTTTTCCTCCCACTCTCTGCAACAAACATCACCCTCAGCGATACAAATGCTGAAACTCTACAGAGGATGATGGAGAAAAACACAGGACCTGCAGGCACTTCTATGCGTCAAGGCTCTTTGGAAGGCGACATGGAACATTATTCAGGTTTTCGAAATTTCGATGACTTCGTCAACCATCCTGCAGGTATACACAAAAACATACACACTCCTCTCTCAAAATCCCCAACTTCTGAGCTTTCCTTTGTTCATAAGTTTTTAACTGTTGCAGGTCCTAATTTGGGAGACATCAACAACTCTCTCAAGGATTTGACCAACAAGGTGGAATCTCTCACCACCACTCTCTCTACAAACTCTTCAGTGGTTACAAACGCTGGAGAGGCTCTCAAGACACTCACCGATGAGGTGAAAGGCAAAGCTTCCAGTGCTGACATGGAAAAGGTGGATGGATATCTCTCCAATCTTGCTACTACTCTTGCTGAGAACTCCACCTCCATCAACAATCTCAACGTCACCAACAACACTCTCTCCACTAACTTCACCACCCTGTCCAATGAAGTCACATCATTGACGATAGTGGTTGGAAATCTTCAGGGAGAGGTGTCTACTCTGAAGACAGATGTCAGCACTACGACCAATCTACTGCAGCAAATCGTCGACCGCCTGAATGCTCCGACTTGTACTCCCTCACACTTCACTCAGGTTGATCGAGAAGACCTTCAAAAGATCACTCCTGCTATTTCTGGCCTAGAAGACAGAATAACAATGGTTGAAATGTACGTTGGAATCACTGGACTGGAAGACAGTGATCCAACGACTGCTAATGCTCCTGCTGTTGATATTCATATTTCCTCCCCCATCCATCATGTAGAAGAGGGGGAGAAGAATCAAGAAGATCTTCCCCATAATGTTGAGGGGGAGACAACTGCTGCTGCTACTACTGAAAAACCTCAGGGAGTTGAAAACCCTGAGGGAACCGAGAAACCTCCCTCTGAATTTGAGGGGGAGCAACTCGAAGAGGACGCTGAAGCTGAAGCTGATGTCCTAGAACCATATGCTGATGACGATGAAGCTGAAGAAGAAGAAGAAGAAGAAGAAGATGAAGACGTCGATATCGTTGACGACGAACCATCATCATCACCTAATAATGATGATGATGATGATGACGATGATGATGGTATCGACTACTCCTTCCAGCCAATCAAAAGAGCCCCTGCTCAAAAAGGGGTTGTCATCAAAGACACTCCAGGGGAGGGGACCATGAAAAAGCCTGCAGCGACTGAAGCAGACAAAGGCAAAAATAAAGGCCTCGCTGCAGAAGGCAATCTGACTATCTTGATACAAAAGCCAGTTTGTCAGGTACAATACTTTTTCTTCCCTTACACTGCATCCCTCCTCTATCCCTTCTCAACCTCAGTTCTCCTCTCCATAAAACCTCTATACACTTAAACCTCATTCTTTTCTCTATCTCTTTTTCCCAAATGATCTTACTTAAACGATCGTTGTGTTTCAGCTACTCCTCTCCCCTGCTTGAGGGTCAAGCTGAAGCTTCTCCTGCTGCAACTCCAATAAATCCAGCTCCAAGCGCTGAAGAAATAATCCCAGTTTTAGACTTCGCTGAGACTGATGACATTTTTTAAGAAGAACAGGAAGAACCGCTCTCTCACAAGAATAGACCTTCCTTGGTTCCTCAAACACCAAGTAAAGAGCAGCTATGATTCAACAGCTAGAGGATCGACGATTGGTTCCTGTTCATCTTAACATCCGTTCAAAAGATGAAGTCATGGAATCTCTCAGAGCTGAAAAACTCTTCGCTGAAAGAAAGAAGGCTGAAGAAAAAGACAGAGAATATGCCCTAGAGCTTGCTCAGCGTTCTTTTGACGATCCAGACATGAAAAGATTTCCTGTTGCTGTCCAAAAGAAACTGCTAAAGAACGCACAGAAAACTCACCAGGAAAAAACCAAAGTCAGCGGCACCACTCTTGAATGGTGTAAGAAGATGTGCCACTACAGACAACATCCCTCAAGGATAAAAGCTGTAAATGTCAAAGGGAGATATGCTCTGAAAAACAATATAAAGGTACCGATCGTTAATGTCCAAATAGTCAGAGAAAACGGCCACAACAGAACTGTCTACATGTCAGCCATAAACACCTTTGGTCTCGCTGAATGGTTGGAGATGAGAATAGCAATTCAAAGATCCCGCTCAACTTTCAGGACCTATGTCGAACGAGAAATAAACAGGCAAATCGACTTGGTTTCATCAGCGGTTGATATTCCTCGTCCTCCACAAATTCAGAAGAAACGAGTTGCTCCAAAGAAGAAGACCCCTTCTTCTCCTGGCCCGACAATAAGAAACGAGACAGGGATTGAATTCTCTCATGAAGCAGTTCTTGGCCCTACCCCTAATATCTTTGGACTTGACGTATCCCTACCTCCTGCTGAAAGTTTCTTCCCTGGCAGAGTAATCAGCAATCCTTATGGCATTTTCTTCTATGACTTCAATGGTCGTGAATGCTTTCAACGCATCTCTGAGTTATACAAAACTCCAATCGAACAACTCAGAGATTTGCTATACTGGTATGAGTATAAACAAAGTCTCCTCGGACAACTCCTGAAACCCCACATCTATCGCGAAGCAAAGAAATAAAGGGAACAGGGAGTCACAGTCCCTGATTGGATGATTCCAAAGACTGACACTCTTGATGAACTCGTCAAGAAAGAACCTGGTTAGCTGATAGGATTCCTTGTAATTCTTTTATCTTTATCAGCTTGTATCTTTTGTACTTGTAATTTAATTTGCTGTACTTGTAATTTTTCCACTTCCCTCTATAACTTATACGAAGTTTAAAGAAAAAATTCAGCGAATGTACTTTACTCCATCAGTACACAAAAGATCCCAGAAAACAGTAAAAAGGACAAATATTTTATAAGTTCTTTCTATTCTTATGTTTTCATACTTAGCAATTTTCTTTTGTTGCTATGTCATAATCAAATAGGGGGAGATTGTTGATCTAAACCCTCAATGATTTGATAATGACTCTCTGAGAAACACTTAGTGAAAATTGTAAGTAGCCAATATGTATTAGTGTTTCACTATCGCTGATAAGTACTAAGTCTCTACAGTACCGCTGATAGGAAACTCATGTTCTTTAAATTACATATTCAGCGACACTGTTCATCAGCAAGCCCTGAGCCTGTTCAGTCTTGTTGATGATCGCTGATAATCTTAGTTGTTTACTTATGATCCCTGAAGACAAGTTTCACGTCAACTATGTTCTACGCTGAATTCGAAGATCAAGCCAAAGAACCAGCGACAAGTTTACTAATGAACTGATGCGGATATCAGCGAAGCCAAGATTTGTCCACTCAACGTGAAGTTTCAAGTAGAAGACTTCAGCGAACGCTGAAATTTATCACTCGTTGATAAAGAACTATTCAGTGAACGCTGATCATGAAGTTTCCTCTACAAGTTACTTTTGTCTTACCCCCTTGCACGTCTCCGTATGAAATGTCAGAATGGACATCCCTTTTGTCCAGAATCGTACAACCAACTCTGATTCTACACTGTTCATCATGCGGCTACTAGGTTGTCTACAAAGGTCAAACCATGCAACCAATCAGCTGCTGCCACGTGTAAAGTTGTGCTGATATGCATTTAATGCATGCAGTATATAAGAAGAAACCCTACTTCAGAAATGAAGTGTTCGACCATCTTCTTCTCCCTTCTACTTTGTGTTAGAATATTATACTTAATATTCTTATCTCCTTTCTAACTTATTTCTAGTGCAAGAAATCTTAGTGATTCTCTTAACTTGTTTAGATTAGGTTTATTCCTTAATCTTATTCCGCAACAAGTTGTAAATTGTTTGATACATATCAATAAACAATTTAGAAAAGTAAAATCTGTGTGTTTGTATTCAACCCCCCCTTCTACAAACTTGTATAACCCCTTCGGGACCAACAAGTTGGTTCTCAACTTCAGCCTTGTAGGTCTTAAACATGTTTACGGCTTCAACTTTTTATGTAAAAGATACACATAGCAAAACTTACTGCAATCATCTATACAGGTAGTGTAATAACTCTTACCTCCTCGTGTAGGAGTTGCCTTGAAATCACATAAGTCGGTGTGAATCAACCCGAGTACTTCGTTTGATTTTTAAACAGACTTGTGTGGATGGTTTGTGAATTTAGCTTCAACACAAAACTTGGTCATTTTGTCAATCGAACATTTAGGTATCATGTCAAGTTGATCATTCTTTGAATTGATCTAAAGTTGACATGTCTTAATCTAGAATGCCAAGGATTATAAGGAGCAATCATGTACAGTAACTAGCAGAGCTACATCATGCCTTATTTTTATTCACAATGGCGGCTTCCAAGTTATTTATAATGTTGAGTTTGAAGAACCCCTCATGGAGGTAGCCCTTCCACATATACACACCACCTTGGTAATGACAACTTTATCGGATTTGAATACAAGTTTAAACCCTTTTCTTGCTTAGAGCAGGGTCATAAATCAAGTTTTTGGTTAAACTAGGTACATGTACAACATCATACAATACTAGATCCTTGTCGGAAGTTAGCTTCAAGTTCACCATCCCATTTCCTTCTATCCCTGCAATCGAGGCATTCCCCATGAACACTGGTTCCCATCGCTCACTTTTTGGTAAGATGCAAACAAGCTTTCAGAATTGCCCATGTGTCATGTGGCCCGATGTCGATCCACCAATCCACCATGTTGGTAACCATGTTGGCTTCAATTACATAAATAAACTCATTCAGCGGTAGGTGAGATTGGCATGACTTGTAGATGCCCCATATCCTCCACCATCAGCGCCACCATGATCACGCTTGTGACGGCAATCTTTGACTCGGTGTCCCAGCTAACCACATACCCAACAACAGATCATCCTCTAGAATTGTTTCTTTTGTGGGGCCAAGGGGCTCTTTCCGGCGTTGAAAGGTCTCTTGGTTACAGTATCATTTCCCTTGAATTTCGGGAACTTTGATTTAGATGAACTTCCTTCCACCATGTTGGCATGTGGTTCGATTAGATTGACATCAACTTTGTCATTGAGTCGGTTATCCTCCTCAACCCGAATCTTGAGAAGCAATTGTTCAAATGTAATTTCCTCCGTAAGATGCTTCAAGTATACCATGAAGTTCTCCCAAGATGGATGTAGCTTCTCGATTATTGAACTGACCACGAAGTTTGTATTCAATCTCATACCCTCAACTTCAAGCTCGTGGACAAGTACTTGCAATTCTTCCACTTGTTTTACCATTGCTTTTGTAAAGGGGCTCTTTCCGGCATTGAAAGGTCTCTTGGTTACAGTATCATTTCCCTTGAATTTTGCGAACTTTGATTTAGATGAACTTCCTTCCACCATGTTAGCATGTGGTTCGATTAGATTGGCATCAACTTTGTCATTAAGCCGGTTATCCTCCTAAACCCGAATCTTGAGAAGCAATTGTTCAAATGTAATTTCCTCTGTAAGATGCTTCAAGTATACCATGAAGTTCTCCCAAGATGGATGTAGCTTATCGATTATTGAACCGACCACGAAGTTTGTATTCAATCCCATACCCTCAACTTCAAGCTCGTGGACAAGTACATGCAATTCTTCCACTTGTTTTACCACTGCTTTTGTAATAATCATCCTGAAATTCAGAAATTTTCCCACTGCGAACCTCTTGAAACATTCAACTTCGGTTTTGTCCTTGGTATCCGAGGATTCCCAAATCTATCTTATCGTTCGGAAGGTAGAATGGATGTCGTAGAGGGAATCGTCGAGAGCATTAAGTATGTAGTTTCTACAACTATACTCGTTTGATCTCCAGTTCTCGACGGATTTTTGATGTACGAACACTTAGATCTGCGTTGGTGCAGCCCCGTCTGTCCCAACCGGAGGATTTGCCGGTGGCTCTTCCTCAGTCAGTACGTTGGCAACGCCAAGTGTTGTCAAATAGAACAACATCTTTTGTTGCCAATGGTGGAAATCCGAACCCGTGAACTTCTCGGGTTTCTCCCCATGACTTTTCAATATCTGTGATTTATCCATCGCTCCACAACAAATTTCTGTCTTAGATTGTTAGGAGTAATCAATCATATGAACGATTTATATACATATATGTACAAAATTTAGAAAGGAAATATGAATTCTTATATATAAAAAATCAAGTGTTTACATAATATAACATACAATCGTCGGAAAAACAATCGATAATCTTACTTGATTAGAAGATTCTTGCAGAATTGTTGATACCAATAGAGGCCAGCACGGACAGCAGTATTTTTAAGACAAAATTTTCATCGGTACAACGTCCGTCTTGAGGATACAACAATCGTATTCAAGTTAGACTTGAATCTAGCGAATCAAACCATGTTTGATGATGGAAAAGTTGATGAAAATGAGAGGGAAAACCAAGAATTCGTGGAAAATCAATTAGAGAATGATGGAGGGAAAAAACACGGGTTTTATAGTTGGATTCGTAACTGTCGGTAATTGCTAGTAGCCACCAGTACTTGTGGCGAGACTTAACTACCGGTGGGCTCTGTTTTGTCACCATCGAGACTTGTGGCGAGACTTACTACGACCTAAAGTACTAGTGGGCTCTGTTTGTCGTAGAAAGAAAAAAATGTTCCAGAGCCTAGGGGTACTTGTGTTGGTACTTAGACCTTTCAAACTCTCGATACACCTCTCGGTAAGCACTGTTTGGTCCGCTAAACTTCCAGTGACCATCGAGACTTATATCGGTACTTGTGATGATCGCTGTTTTTTTCTACATCTACCATCTCTCGGTTAGACTTTGAGACCCCTTCGAGACCCCAAGAGCCCATCGAGACTTATATCGGTACTTAAGTCTTGACTACTATGTGGGACTCGTTTTCTCCCATTTATTCCCCAAGTTCTAACATTGATATCTCCTCTATCAGACGTGTTTTAAAATCATGAGTCCAGACATGTGGACAAAGCAGACAATATTGGTATGCTTCGATGTTCGGTAAGGATGGGAGAAATCGCATATTTAGTGCTATTTTGATAGGAAGAAGATGGTTTTTTTAAGCATGGGTGTTTACAAGTAGGGTTGCACATGGGTTGGGTTGGCCGGGATGAAAACATTTGTACAACCCAACCCAATTTTGTTGTTTGAAAAATCTCAACCTAACCCAACCCATTCAAAACTACAAAACCCAACCCAAACCGTGTGGGTTGGGTTAGGTTGGTCGGGTTGATTGGGTTGAAACTTCTATATGTTATTTTACAATCTAACTAAGAATTTGTGTTTGAACGAAATAAAATAAAAATGAGGACATACCAAAACGGCTAACAAACTCAAAAAATTTGAAGGTTCATGTAAATACGAAAAAAACTACGTTTTAATTGTTATATAATTTTGAATATAAACTAAATACGGGTTGGTCTAATGTCTAACATGTGTGTATATATATATTAATCAGTAATTTAACAATCATATTATTCCAACCCAATAGATAAGGTTTGGCCTAATTTTGTATCAACTATGTGTCGGGTTACCTCAGTTGAGTTTTTTTTGGTTGGGTTAGCCGGGTTGGTACGGTTGGTCGGAATTTTGAGCACCCCTTTCACAGGTGGTGGGGAAGGACTATTTTATTTTATTTATATTTATTTCATATTTAATAAATTTTACAATATTATACTAAATAAAAATAAGGAAAATATGTAAGAGTAATAAATCCATTTTACCCTTGATTTAACAATTTTTCTTAAGGGTTCGTTTGGTACACTGGATAGGACAAAACAGAACAGAACAGAGTCCACTGTCCCACGTTTGGCATGACTTTTATGTGGAACAGACTGGAACAAGGTGGAACAAACTGGAACAGGCTTGTTCCACCCCCACCCCATGGAACAAGCTGGAACAAGGTGGAACAGACTTATGTTTTACCAATATAACCTCAAAATAAAATATAATTGTCTTCTAAAACATCAAATAAACCTTCTATTTCATATTTTATTCATTCTTTAAATTTAGTAAGGGTAAATTGGTCAATGTTATCTGTTATGTTCTGTCTAGTTCTGTCTTACCAAACGTGGAACAGTTGTTCTGTCATGTCCTGTTCTGTCTTGTCCCACCTTGTCCTGTCCTATCCTGTCTACGTACCAAAGAGAAAATCGTTAAAAACATCAAAGCACAGGGATGAAAATCATAGTTTACTCAATCATCAATGTCTTATTTAGAACTATCAAATTGGTTGTATCTAGGAATGTCAATCTATTAAATTGTTCCAAATCTTGAATATTTTGATTTGTTTGTTGTATGACTGTATCAATTAGATTTCAAGAGACACTCAAAGGGTCAAACCCTAACCTAAATCGGTGCCAATTTTATTTATCCCATACTTACTTTTAGCATTTTCTTTAACCCATTAGAATAAAGCGGTAGTGTAGGGGTGCTCAAAAACCCGACGAACCCGATCAACCCGATGTGAAATAACCCAACCCGAAGCAACTTGATGTCCAATCGAGTTGTAAAATCTTCAAACCGTATGTATTGGGTTGATATCAGGTTATGATAATTTGAACCCAACTCAACCCGATGAACCCGATATACTTTTATTACTTGAATTTAAATTCTTTTAAGTTTCTACTAATATGTATATTAGACAATTACACCAATACGTACCCTATATATATATATTTTTTTTTTCAATCTCTTATCCATCTCTATATAACTCCTTCACACACATACGTGTATATATATATATCATATATATATATATCGTTGAAGACGATATGTTTAAGATTTAAGAAATATCACAAAGTGTATCACATGATTGATGCTAAAAAGAAATTATACGCAGAGAAAACAACATATTCTAGGTTACTAGAATATTTTGATGTGCCAAAATATTAACCCGATCAACACGACCAACCCGTATGGTTTGGGTTGGGTTGGGTTGGGTTGAAGTTTGGTTTGGGTTGAGTTTCAAACCGTCAAACATTAGGTTGAGTTGTTCAAATACTTTCAACCCGATCAACCCAACCCGTGAGCATCCCTAGGGTACGTAGTGCATGCGTACGGACTTGTTAGGGCCAAAAATTGGTATAAAAAACCAAAATTGTATTTTTCTTCCTTATAATTTTTTTTATGTTCTTGATATTTATTTGATGCATCCTTTATGTAAAGTTCTTAGGCCATCCGTACCCCAAGCGGGATGGGGCTCGGGATGGCCAGCGGGGTTGCGGGGATGGGCTACGGCTCGGGGAATGGTTGCGGGAAGGGATGGAATTCGGGGATGGGATCCCGATCCATCCCGAAGGCTTTTTAAAAAAAAAAATTAATTAATTTTTTTAAAATTCATGCCGTTGAACCTATTACTAAAAAAAAAATTTTTTCTCAATTTAATCCTACTATATATTTAACCCTCAACCTCTTATTTCTCACACCTCTCAACCTCTTATTTCTCACACCTCTTATTTTTCACACCTCTCAACCTCTTATTTTTCACACCTCTCAAATTCTCTCAACCTCTTATTTTTCACACCTCTCAAATTCTCTCAACCTTTTATTTTTAATGAATGATATGAATTTTAATTTTTATTATTTATCTTATTTTTATTTATTAAAAAATATATAAATATTTTTATTTTGTTAAATAATTAAATGTATAAATAAAAGAATTAAAATAAATGAGGTGGCAAAAGGGTTTGAGGGAATGGGGTACGGGTGTTTAGGCCATCCGTAGCGGGCGGGGATGGGCTCGGGAAGGGCTTCGGGGTCGAGCGGGGATGGGCTACGGGGCTCGCGGGGTTGGCGGGGCGGGGATGGGTTCGGGGTTGGGATCCCTGATCATCCCGAGGGTTTTAAAAAAAATAATTAATTAAATTTTTAAAAAAATAACCGTTGAACGGCTCTTTCTAAAAAAAAATTTATTTTTCTCAATTTAATCCCACTATATATTTAACCCTCAACCTCTTATTTCTCACACCTCTCAACCTCTTATTTCTCACACCTCTCAACCTCTTATTCTCTCAACCTCTTATTTCTCACACCTCTCAAACTCTCTCAAATTCTCTCAACCTCTATATATTAAACAATATGGATTCGCCACAACCCGGTTCACCAACCGCATCATCATCATCCGTAGACACCGACGAGTTGTTGAATCTACAAAGGGAAATTTTTCGACATACTGCACAATCGCTGTATGGTAGCACCACCTCATCGTCAACAAGAGAGAGGGCCGCAAACATTGAAAGAGGTCGAGTAACTGCAAACGAGCGGCTTATGCGGGACTACTTTGGCGTCAACCCGATTTATACACCGGATATGTTTAGGCGGCGGTTCAGGATGAGCAGACAACTATTCGAACGAATAGTTGAAGAT
This sequence comes from Saussurea involucrata, assembly GCA_033807775.1. Classification (NCBI taxonomy): domain Eukaryota; kingdom Viridiplantae; phylum Streptophyta; class Magnoliopsida; order Asterales; family Asteraceae; genus Saussurea; species Saussurea involucrata. The sequence continues at coordinate 100,000,900 of CM066321.1, read as the reverse complement.
TTAGAAGTAGGGTATCCGTATTTTAGACTTCAGTTTTACGGGTTAGGCAAACAAGGTTTTTCTCCGATACAAAAGTGTACTTCCGCTATTCGGCAATTGGCGTATGGAGTAGCTGCTGACGCACTTGACGAGTACATCCGTATGGGAGAGAAAACGTCACGAGATTGTCTGTACAAATTCTGCACAGGTATTATTGAACTGTATGGTCAAAAATATTTACGCAAGCCTACTTTTATTGATATTCAGAAGTTGTACGCCGCGCATGAAGCTAAACACGGATTTCCCGGCATGCTCGGCAGCATAGACTGTACTCATTGGGCGTGGGCAAATTGTCCGAATGCATGGCGAGGTCAATTCATGAGAGGTGATCATGAGCACCCAACAATCATGCTAGAAGCAGTGGCCTCTCAAGATCTATGGATCTGGCACGCATACTTTGGTGTTGCCGGTTCCAACAACGACATCAATGTTCTCAATCAGTCGCCCATCTTCAACGATGTATATGATGGAAAAGCACCCGAGTGCCCTTTTAAGGTGAATGGAGCCACCTACAAGCACGGATATTATCTAACGGATGGGATATATCCGGAATGAGCTACTTTCGTAAAATCATTTACGTGCCCACAAGACCTTAAACGATAAAAGTTCAAGTCCGCGCAAGAATCCGCACGTAAAGATGTTGAACGAGCTTTTGGCGTGCTTAAACAACGTTGGCATATACTTCATAACCCGGCACGCGGATGGGAACCGGAAATATTGAGAAACATTATGTACGCTTGTGTCATATTACACAATATGATACTCGAAGACGAAAACCATGCTATTTGTGGTGACATGGAAAACGACTTTTTCATGAATGATATCGAAAGCCAAATCAGTGAGACACAACGCGCGACAAATGTTCGAGAAGTCATAAACCGGGACACTCATAATAACCTTCGGTCGGATTTGGTCGAACATATTTGGCGTATCCAAGTTCCCAACAATGACGACGAGTAGATTTTTAAATTTATTTTGTAATTTTTAATTTTTTAATGAATGATATGAATTTTTATTTTTATTATTTATCTTATTTTTATTTATTAAAAAATATATAAATATTTTTATTTTGTTAAATAATTAAATGTATAAATAAAAGAATTAAAATAAATGAGGTGGCAAAAGGGTTTGAGGGAATGGGGTCTTTTATATTTGTTAAATTAACAAGGACTTTAGCAATGTCACATAAATAAAACAATTTCATTTTTATTTAATTTAAGTTAATTCATTTATTAGTTTGTTTAAAAATTAATTACTGATACTTTTTTTAAAATGTAATTCATTTATTAATTTGTTTGAAACTTATTTTTTATTATTTTTATTAAAATAATCCATACTTTATTTTAAATAAATGATATTTTTAATGAAATGTTTTTTATTTAAATTACTAAAATAAAAATACATTAATATAAAAGTATCACGAAAATAAATATACAAATACTAATAGATAAACTTACACAAAATCAAAAAATTTACATAAGTAAATAAAACATAAATATTACTTTATCATTCCTTTAAAAATATTTGAATTTGTTTTTCGTACAAACTTTGTTGTGCCTGAGTCATTGTTGAAGATGAACGTGATTCATATATTCCTTAATTCGATTATATGGATGATAATCTTAGTTTTAGTATGTCTATGCCTGGAATTTCTTAAAGTCGTCTTTCTGAGTATGAGAATTATCTTCGACGTCCTACAAGGATCAGCAATAGGTCAACAAATAATAAATTGCAAACCGATTTAATTGAAGAGATGAAGTGCATTTGGATAAGAAGAAAATAATTAGTAATGTAATGTTTATTGTGTAGTTTTGTGTAATATTTGTGTTTTAATAAACAAATCATATTTAGTATCGTTGTGATATTATAAATTATTAAAATATGTAAATATAAATTATAATGTATTTGATGATGTGGTAGTGGGGACCACTTTATAAAATAGTTTGGCCTTTCATTTATATAGGAGATGTTATTGGAAAGCTGTTGTCGTACTTTAGAAAGAAGTTTGGTCTTTAATTGATGTAGATGGTCTCGGTGGGTACCCAACAATTAACGATTCCAAAAAAAATGAGCACCGAAACGGGAACCAATCACATCGTTTCCAGAACCGGCAGTTCTGAAGTTTTGGTTCCAAAGGCAGGTACCCGCTTTCGATGCTCACCTCTAGTTGTAAGAAATTCGTGTCACAAAAATTTCTGGATTACTCCAAACTAACAACACAACCTCTTGACACACCTTATTCTCTTGATTGGGTGAAAAGATGACCACAAGTTCTAGTAATCCAAACCTACATGGTGCCTATCTCAATTAGGAAACAATATAAGGAAGATACAATCAGTGACGTGCTTGACATGAATATTTGTCACATTCAATTATACTTGGTCGACCTTGGCAATATGAATATGACACCATGTATAAAGGAAGAGATAATGTGATGTTATTTCGTTGGGGTGAGCGTAAGATTTCCATGATGGTTGTTTTGAACTTTGAGAGGCATAAAGAAGAAAAATGTCAATTTTCTGATCATTGCCAAGAACATTCATCCAGATAAAAAATTCAAATCAAGACCAATATGTTCAAAGAAATTCGACATTCGCAACAAACCACAACTTTAAAAGCAAGGGCCATTCAAGGTTGTTGATACGAGTGGCTATCAAAAAGATGCAGACTGAATGCATTCTTTAGTTTCTTTGTATTTTGTATGCAAGTAAGATCATTTGTAATTTGAGAGACTAGATTCTAGAGAGAGAATATTTTGAGAGTTTATCAGAGAAGAGCGCACTGTGTAAACTTCAAATAGTGATATGACAATATGTGTTGATCTTGATTTTGTGTTCTTATCCGCATGATTTAGACTTGATTATGTGACTTGTGATCCCAGAACAAGTAATCAATCAGTGAATGAATTTAGAAAGCCATCCATATATTCAATATGCAATCACAAGTACACAATGAGAATGTAGAGAGAAAGTGCAAATGTGTGTACTAGTGTGTGTGTAATGGATGACCTAATGTAAAATCTAAGGTAAGCAACAATATATAGTTTGTAACTTAACATTTACACAAAAGGTCCCTCCACTTGGTACAACTAGGTAATTAAGGCACTAACAATCTCCCCATTTGTACCAATGTAGAGGCAAAGAGATTAAGCATCCACCGGGAACACATGCTTCTTCCGAATCCCAAAAATGATCTCGAACCTTCGCAACGCATTTCGGTACTCCTTCCGATAGGTAATGTCATTCAGGGCTTGCTTGATCAGATCCTTCTCCTTGTCTTTAAGCTTCACCTCCTCGCTTGCATCCAATCGAAGTTTGCTCTCAAGGTTGATCTGAATTATCTTGAAAGTTCCATCACTGAACTTGTTGGCTTCACATACTCTCATAAATCTTTTCTTTGAGTCTTGATTACAGTAAACAACCCCAAGCTCAGGTTTCTTGAGAACAGTATACGCGGGAATACCTAGGATGTCTAACAGACGCCTGGTTGGAGCTCTGAGGTTTACTCTGGTTTGGTGTGATTCCAAGGCCATTTGGAAATCCGTAAGGTAAGAAAATTTTAGGATATTCCGCATAAACCTCTTGACACTCTGAAATGCGGCAGACCATTCTATTTTCTTTTCAGGAGCCCGTGCCAGAATGTCATACGTACTTATGAGGTCATCAAGTTTTAGGCTTTTGTAGTCTGCTTCTGAGAAGACGTATTCGGAACCATCAGATCTTCTAACAGTGAACTGCGGGTACCAGACATTGAGAAGCTTGTTTGACTCTATCTTCAACACCTTCATAATGGCTTTATCAGATCTAACCACGTCTGTATCTAGATATTTGTTGCCCATAACGTGTAGAAATTCAATCTTTTGAAATGATGGCAAGTTCTCAACGTCGTATACCTTTTCTAAGTCGATCTTCTGGACGTCTTTAACAAACATATATTTCCTGATGCTCTCTTGATAAGGAATCAAGATCCTTACTCTTTCACATGTAGCCACATACCTTGGCTCAGCATCTATCACCTCCTGATAAAGTGCCAGTTCAGCTTCGAGGATCGGATCTCTGGTCTTGCCATCGGCAATCACTTGAACTACTGGAGCATTCGCTTGAACTACTGGAGCCTGAGGAGCAGAAATACCTGCACCCTGATCATTCGGTGGTTGCGGTTGAGTTGTATCATCTGGAGTATCATTATCAGAATCCGAAGCAATCGCAAGAGCCTCAGAAATATCAAATATGTCGTATATCTCTTCTTTGATATGTACCTTCATTGTCTCTAGCTCTTCCTCAGAGTCAATATAGATATAATCAATGATCAAAGCATCCACCATCCTTTCTTCTGTTGTTCTATTGTCAACAACCAGAGGCTTTTCAACCCTGTTATGACATCAGCTAGAACTACAGTGTCATCAACCTGGACCACATCAGTACCTGATCCACTTGCCCCTATTGTCCCCTCATTTACTGCCTTATCTGTTACCCCGACGTTTTCAGTAGCCGCAACACTTGATTCTCTAACCCTAGCTCTCTTCTCCCCCTCATGTTGATCAGGATCATCCTGATCATCATGTCTTCTTTTTCGTGAGGTCTGAGCTTGAATCCCACACTTCTCTTCTACAACCTTAAGTCTATCAGATAAGGCAGTTAATCCTGAAATCATGGCATTCGTCATGTCTTTCACGGAGTCGGTGAGATGCTAGAAGTCGGTGATGGATGGTAATCGGGTTTGAGATTCAGTTTGTTGACGGAGTAATCCAATTAGATCAACTTCTTCGGCAGTTTTAGAGTCTCCTTGGGCTAATAAACGGGCTAACAACTCGAATTGGAGTTGATGGGTAGGAACCTGGTGTAAAGGAACTAATGGTGGATGTTGTGTTTCGGTTTGAGCACTGGATGGTGCATTCTGAGGAGCAGAGGATGATTTTGCTATACCTTTACCTTTGATGGCTCTACTCACCTCGTTTGCTAATCGGTGAACAGTTTATTGCATAGCCCGATGGTGATTCCTGTAAGTAGTGTTGATCGAGGCCAAAGCTACACCCATAAGAGGAAGAGTGACGTAATGTGGGGGCGGGCCTATCATGGCAAGAACCTGTTCAATTGGTATATTGGGGAAAATGGAACTAACACCCGAACCACTTAGGTTTTCGGTTAGCATTACAGTTGTAGCAACTGAATGGTCTGTGTTCAAAGCTGGCGTGGCGTTAGCAATGACAGGACTTCCACCCGGTCCTCGTGGGGCACCAACAAATGGCGGCCGCACTCTGGGTGTTCCGGTTGGGGCACAGAATCCCTCAACTTGGTGAGATACCGACGCGCGTGGCCTAGGAAATGATGTGTGTCCGAAAGGCTCTAGACTCAACGTGTGTGGAATGACAGGCGATGGCCGGGGCAGAAGCCTACCTTGTTCAATACCGACAGACACCAATTGTGTTGCCAGTAGTATATGTGCTGAATCCCCTGTGTAAAATGAAACATCTGCAAATTGAGATTCCGATGAGTGGCTGAGAGGGGCTGTGCATTGCATGGTTGGGTCTACCATGGCTTGTTCAATACGCAACGGCGACGAACGCTCGTTGGTAGAAGATGTGGCTACCCGGCTTGTAACGGTTTGGAGAGGATCGAAAGTTAAAACTTTATCCGATCCTGTCACAGTCTCTCCCATTTTTTTTCTCACCGCCTCTCGGCTCACAATATTTTCATTTTCAACCTCATCTCCCTCTTCCCTCCTTATGTCACTGATATCGCCGGAGAGTCCGAAGTTCCAGGTGGAATCAACTTCGGAACTCTCTACAATAGGTCTCCGTCCTACATGTCATGGAATCAAGTCAGCATCAGGATCATGATCTGGATCGGAGTTGGAGTCGGAGTTTCCATCCTCATCGTTTCTAGGTTGGGTTGATGCTTCATCTTCGGATGAAGAAGCATCAGGGTCAAAATCAGGATCCTCCTCCGAATCCATTGACACGTCATCGGCGAACACTTGAATCCTAGCAGCTCCAGAGGTTGATGCCTGACCAGCAGTCCTCGCCACCCCACCCACTCTCTGTCTTAATGTTCGCCTCACCTCTCTCCGTTCAGGAACCCCATGTTCCTGAACCTGCTCAACATTGTGACCCTCACCGCCTATTGGGTTTGCACCTTGGGGAGGTTCCGCCGGTTCTGGCTGGACCACTAGTGCGTTATCTATCCTATACTGCCTAACTACCTCAGACTGCTGATCGGCAAAGGCAAGTACAGCTTCTGGTATCACAGCGATGTGAGCTAAGGCGATGTGAGCGAAGGCGATGTGCTCGGGTATCTTCAGAAAATGCATCCATTGGCTCGGGCCTTGGACTGCATTTGGGCGTCTAGGGATTTCCTGGTTGCCCTCCATAATTTGATGGATGATGATATGGAAGAAGCATTGATAGGGCACAAAGTTCCGGTTCTTGACTGGTCGTGCTTTGTCTTCGACTAGCTCTTGCAGCTCGTTCCAGAGGAGAATTGCATAATCTATGCGGTGGTTAAAGGCAAAGGCATGGAACATACGGAGAATGGCAAGGTTGCATTTGTTAAGACCAGTGTGTTTAGAGGTCATGCAACGATTGATGATGGAGCATAGGGTGTACCAGATTGGTGGTAGGTATCTTCTTTGGAATTTCGAAGAGCTTGTAAGCATAGGGTTCCGTGTGTCTTGGTATCCCAAACTACGGATATCAGCAAATAATTGTGCTTTCGGAACCATGTCTTCAAAATTAGGATTGTGAGGTAGGTCTAAGGCTCGACGAAGTCGTCGTAGGGTCAGGCGAACGTCGAAGTGATCGACTTTAGCAGAAAAATGTGGACCTCTTTGGTGTACAGGATGAAAGCGTAGTGTGTGCCATAACTGTTGCAAGTAAATAAGGGGCACAGTGACTACCTTTGTAAGCGATGTGCGGAGAGGATGGCCCTGGATGATCTCTAGTATAATGCGGTGGTCGAACGCCACGCTGAGATCTAGGTGATGGTTGTTGTCTGAGAGGGCAAGATGGAGACTTCTCGGTAGAAACTCCTCGTCTAGATCTCTGGCATTCACCGACGGATGTGACGACCGGTGCGACGGAATGACGTTGTTTTCGTCAGAAGAATGTCCGTCGTTTTGTGCCATCTGGATAATGATATAGTAGTACAGAGCTTAAAAATTTTTCGTTCAAAAAAACACTGCTCTATAAGACTTTATTTACAGGAACAAAACTAAAACATCATATATAAAGGTGTTAATAAACATATAAGACGCTTTTGAAATTTTAACAAGTTTTTTAGAACACTTTTGAGAAAATATTATATAAATAAGATGCTTGTTTTCATAGATGATTTTTTCAAATAGTATTCTTTTAAATAGCTAATATGACAATTTTTAATAAAAAGATACTAAAAAATTGTTACGACGTCAAAAAAACGTTCTATATACTTATTACAATATCTTTAGATAAGGTATTTTATATTTTTAGTAATTTAAGTTTTATAAATTAGTTTATTAAAATGCTTAAAAATACTTGACATCCTATTAATCCAATTTTATTGTAGTCCAATTAATATAATTTCAATTTTTCGAAAAAGGGTAAAAAATTGTAATAAAGTTATAGATCGAAATTCATAGCTAAGGCCCCATGGATACGTATTGCGACCCCACTTTATGAAATTGATGGAATTTAAAAGCCAATCATCCAAAGACATGCCTTAAAAAATTAGCATTATTGCCTTCTCTCTTGAAAATAAAATCAAGAAATAAATAAATGTGTTGTCTTTGTATGTGTCATTAATAATATCTTGATTCTACCATTTGATTTATCTTATGTAAAGATCATACATTATCGCTCACTGTTACTCACAAGTTGGTTACCATTTTTTTTAAAGGTCAAAAATAATATTAACAAGAAGCAAAAGCAACAAAAAGAATTCGAACGAAAGAGACTCTGCCTCAAACGAAACCAAACCAATCAAAAAGATAGACAAAAGCCCAGAACAAATTAAGGACTCGACTAAAATACCCAATAACAAAAACACATCCCAACCAACTGAAACACAACGAGAAACGCTCACAAAAATACATCAGCCTGAAAACGAAAACTATTGCACTAAAGCCAATCCCAAACAACAATTCCCGACAACAATCTCCAAATGAACTTGAACAACTTAACCATCAAGTCCACAACTGTTACACCAATTCGAAGAAAGACTATTTATGCTATGTTTAAAAAAGAATAGTTTGATTTATTCTAAATCACACTCTAGACAAATACTCATCAACTTTTGTTACGGTACGAATTTAACAATTTAAATTATCAATGGTTTTTATTTGAAGGGTATAACTTATGATTTTATAGTAAAAAAATTAATTATCTGATACAGGGAGAATTCGAAGGATTCGAGAGATAAATAGGGGTTTTAAAAATAATAATAAACGAACTCGAAAAGTTAAACGAGCCCAAAAGAGACTCGGAATTTGACGTCGGAAAAAGAGCAAACATAAAGCACCAAATATAGAGGAAGTAGCGACAAAAGATCGAGAGTCAGATCGAGCGACGAAGAGGAAAGCAGAAACGCAAGGCAGCCGCCGGCGCCAGCTGGATAGCGCCCAAGTAGCGCCAGATTCTGTTTTATTTATTGGCGCTCATTCTCGCGCTAGTTTGGCGCTACACTCCATCCCAATTCCATGTTCCACGTGACCATCTCAAAATCCATATTCCTTTGTTAGTTTCCATTATTTAATTAATAGTTATTATCTTTTAATTAGGATTACGTTTAAGTATCTTTAGTTTATATTTAAGTTAGCAATTATCTTTTATTATTTGGATTAGATATAGTTTACATAATTATCTTTTCCATAGTTTAGATTATAAATAGGATTGTTATGTTTCATTGTTAATCAGTTTATCAATTAATAAAGTTCTTTTTTTTAGAATGGATTCTCTAGTTCTTCGTGTTTTACAATTCGTAATCACGTTTATCAAAAGGGTTTAGACGCTTGTCGATCCTTCCGCAAACACCCGCTGCGTCAAGTGGTATCAGAGCAGGATTCACCTGTCTTTTCACCATCATGGCAGATCAACAACTCGCTACCAAAACAGACTTTGTTGAGTCGGATGTGGCCGTATCCACAACGCTCGCGAATCTGACAGCGGTTGTAAATAGGCTTCAACCCGAAATCGTCAACGACAATTGTCGGAGAAGAGACAGGTTTGAAGGACCGGTTAGGATTCCGTTTAATGGCAACCTTAACCGGGTCGATCCACCGAGTTCCAAATCCGAAGAGGATGAGGAAGATTCCCGAGAAAAGATCCACGTCGTGCTTCAACGAATACTCCTTTCGTCAAAGGAAGATAGTCAACACGAAGATCTTTTCCGAGCGCATTGTTCGATACACAAAAAGGTATGTAACTTAGTTATCGACAGTGGAAGTTGTGTGAACCTCGTGTCCCAGAAATTGGTCGACTACTTTGATCTACCCACGCACCCCCATGAGGCCCCGTATTCTCTTGGGTGGGTCAAGAATGGCTTTCAATTTAGGGTCACGCAAACTTGTCGGGTGCCCATATCGATCGGGAAACACAATCGAGAAGAGGTCCTATGTGATGTCCTTGACATGGACGCTTGCCACATTCTGTTGGGTCAACCGTGGCAATTCGATAATCATACAACCTACAAGAGCCAAGCCGACATCGTACTATTCCGTTGGGGCGACCAAAAGATTGCCATGAGACCCGTTGACAACTTTGAAGAAAGCACCGACAAGAAAAGCAACAACTATAATTGTAATATAAATTCGGTTTCTTCAATACTCAATCAACCGCCCGTTCCGGAAAGACCACCGGAAAAAGAGGAAGTCTTACCGAACAAAATGGAAGAAGATATCGTTACCGTTGAAACACAACACGAGACTGGTATCGATCCTAAAAAGTCGACAACAGATTTCGGAATAACCGTCAAAGAGGCCGAAGACAAGCCAATGGAAGATATTCTCGAGCCGACGAAACTGTTGGCACAAGAGGTCAAGAACGATGATCCCAAGGATGATGTTTTCGTTATTCAAGTTCCCAAGGCTTCGGTTCAAACCGATACAGTTTCCGGTAAAGTTTCTCACGTTTCTTACCCTCTCGAGTTTAATAAATTATTGCTCGTATGGAAGGAATTGCAACAACCTCCGTTGGATTTTATGGACTGGTTGAAAATTTTAAATTTCAAAGACCAAGTTGTGGATTCAAGCGGATTGATGAGACGCATGTTCTATGAACCGAGTAAAGCTACTTTTCAAGTGAACTCGAGGACGAGTTCTTTTCAAGTGAGGGTGACTGATACAGGGAGAATTCGAAGGAGTCGAGAGATAAATAGGGGTTTTAAAAATAATAATAAACGAACTCGAAAAGGTAAACGAGCCCAAAAGAGACTCGGAATTTGGCGTCGGAAAAAGAGCAAACATAAAGCACCAAATATAGAGGAAGTAGCGACAAAAGATCGAGAGTCAGATCGAACGACGAAGAGGAAAGCAGAAACGCAAGGCAGCCGCCGGTGCCAGCGACGGCGCAAGCTGGGTAGCGCCAGATTCTGTTTTGTTTATTGGCGCTCATTCTCGCGCTAGTTGGCTAGCGCCAAACTAGCGCCACACTCCATCCCAATTCCATGTTCCACGTGACCATCTCAAATCCATATTCCTTTTATCTTTATTTGTTAGTTTCCATTATTTAATTAATAGTTATTATCTTTTAATTAGGATTACGTTTAAGTATCTTTAGTTTATATTTAAGTTAGCAATTATCTTTTATTATTAGGATTAGATATAGTTTACTGTTGGGAACTGAAGATTTGCTAAGTATGGTTAGTACTGCCAGAACAACATTAGTGCTGCCAGATCAAAGTTAGTACTGCTTATGCAATGGTTACTACTGCAAGACAAAGTTAATACTGCTAGATCATTGTTAGTACTGCTGATACATTAATGCTGCTGGATCAAGTTAGTACTGCTGGATCAAGTTAGTACTGCTGGATCAAGTTAATACTGCTGGAACAAGTTAATGCTGCTGGAACAAGTTAATACTGCAAGACAAAGTTAATACTGCTGAAATGAATTAGTGCTGCTGGAGAATATTAAGACTGCTTATGCTGAATGAAGATTAATACTGCTGATGTGATAAGTTTGGGATGCGAAGATATTGGAGATACAGATGGAATAGATGAAGATATGCTTAAAGAAGATTCAGAAGATCAATTTATTTTTGATAGTTATCTTGTACTTATTGTGTATAAATAGTTGCATATAGATAGCTATTAGAGAGAGAGAAAAATTAAGAGAAATATACGTGAGATACAATTCAATTTTGTTTAGAGAGATTTAACCTCAAGGTTTAGAACCCTATTTCTAGAGAAGTAGAAGTCGTCTTGATTGAGCCTGTTCATCAAGATTGAGGTTTGGTTGTAAGCTTGTGAGTCGAATTAGTGGATACAAACAGTTGTGTGTTTTCTGATATATTGTTCTTTGATTGTGTGAATTAAAGTTCTATTCCGCAGATTCTTTAATTCTGAATTCTAAGTATTATTAGTCTTGTTAAGATTCGATCCTGACAAGTGGTATCAGAGCTTGTGTTTCTTAGAATTCTACAATCATTATGGACAACTCAGTTGAATCAAACAGTACTAACCAGAACAGAAACTCTGTTCAAGCCCTTGTTTCTCAACAAGGAATGGGATTTGATTGGAGTGATCAAGCAGAAGAGGCAATTCAGAATCATGCACTCATGGCAGAAGTCTCAGATATTCCTACTGAGGTAAAATCTAATCTCTGTTCTCAAGCTTGTATAGACACTGTTAAAAGGTATAGAGATCACAATCAGGGAATGTGTGATGACCTTAAGAGATTAGAAAAGGACAGAAAAGACTATGTAATAATTGTTGAGAAGTTTGAAGAACAGATTAGGGCTTTTCAAGCCAATGAACTTCAACACTCCTATGATACAAACTACTGGAAGTGGGAAAAGGGTGGTCTGGAGTTCCAACTGAAAGAGTCTAGGGAAGAATGTGAGAAATTAAAAGGAGAACTTGAGAAAGTAAAACTTGATGTTGAAAAGTTTTCAAAAGCTTCTAAAGTCATGGACAACATAATCAACTCTCAAATCCATAGTAAGTTGAAACCAGGCATAGGGTACAATGCCACACCCCCACCCTACAACAACAACTACATCCCTCCTAAGTCAGACCTATTAGAAACCAAGGATAGGAAGGACTTACCTGAAGGAGCCACTGAAGTAGATCCATTAGATAAAGTAGTTGTTGAGGATAAGACTGAAAAAGAAGGATCTGATGAGGAATGTGTAAGTCCATGTGTTAAGAACAATGAGATGAAAAGGACTGGAAAGGGAAAGGGAGTTCATTATACACAGACCACTGTTGTGAACTCTAATACTTGTGAACATTGTTCTTGCAAGAAATCTCAAGAGAATAAGCCCCAAAAACATGATAAAAAGAGGGGAAATCAAAGAAATTGGAATAACCAGTGGGCACAAAAGCAAGGAGTTGATCTGCAAAGGATTAACAGACCAAAACCTTGTTTTATCTGTGGCAAATTGAATCATCTTGCCAAATACTGTTATTTCAATCCTATTAACCAAAAGAAAAGTTTTCAAAGAAGTTTTCAAAAATCTTCTGGTTATAGGAAGCCTGCAAGGAATAATGTGGCTAAGAAACAAGTTAAATCCAAAAGCCACATGAGAAAACAGACTGAAAAGGAATGTGTCAATATATGGGTCCCCAAAAGCACTAATGTTAGTACTGATACCTCAGATAGTACTGCTGACAAGGATAGTGCTGCTAGAAGCAATACTACTGCCAATACTGCTGCTAGCAGTGTTAGTGCTGCTAACTCTGTTACTGCTGCTAACTCTGTTAGTGCTGCTAACTCTGTTAGTGCTGCTAACTCTGTTAAATAATCTTTTCCATAATTTAGATTATAAATAAGATTGTTATGTTTCATTGTTAATCAGTTTATCAATTAATAAAGTTCTTTTTTTTAGAGTGGATTCTCTAGTTATTCGTGTTTTACAATTCGTAATCACGTTTATCAAAAGGGTTTAGACGCTTGTCGATCCTTCCGCAAACCCCCGTTGCGTCATTATCTCTATTACTTACTACAAATATTTAGGGAAGTATCAAAGGGAGGAAACCCCCCGGGAATCCCCTCCCAAGCTCGATCCCTAATTATAATCCGAATGCATTGTAGCTCGTTTTTATTGATCTTCATCATTCGTTAACAAATATTTTATTAAACATATTGTGAGTCCCATTTGAACAAGGCAACGATTCATATATTGTAGAATATAGTAACAAGAAGATAGAATAGACAAAGTGGTGTATTATTGATGAAGAACACCTAGAGAGAGAATTGATCTCTCTCTAGTTTACACACACAAACACCTTGGCCTACATTGTGAATCACACTTGCAAACCCTAATTACACACACTTATCTATAAATACCCCTTGTTACATAGTTAAGCCCAAGCCCTTATAATATAACCCAAGCCCATATTACTATTAATACCCCTTTACAAAACTATCTTATAATTAGGACATTTTGTGTCCTAACTATCTCCCCCTATAGTTTTGTAAAGGAATCACCCGTCTCGAAAGATCTTCAGTTCTTCTCCCCCTTGATTTCTTTAGAAAACCGTAGTGATGCAATTCTTCAAATGTAGTCTAGGCTCCCCCTTGAAATAAGCTCTTACTCTTTATATTTCAACCTTGACAAATCGGATTCAATGCCTCGACCGAGTGCACGAAAAACATCTTCATAAATGTGAAAACTCTAGCTCGGACCGATAAGCTCACAAGAAAGATAACGAGCGAGTTGTTGCGTGACAAACCAAATGCATTCTCAGTCTATAACATCAAATCCGTCGATAAGCCGCGAGTTGAATAGGAATTCAGCTTAAGAGCGTGATTCGGATTTGCTCGAAAGAGGAAACATAATGAAGCATACACTATAAGGTAGGGTTTAGAAGAACTCCACAAGTAACATTGTTCATCAACTGTAGAAGAATGCTCATCCCCAAAATATCACGAATGATGAAAATCCGGAACTTCAATCTTCAAGAAATAGCTGAATGATTATAAGCACTCAAGAGTCTGAATCACAACCAAAGCACCAGGACAATGATTGCAAGCACTCACAATTCTGATTGATCAGGTCAGAAGAATGATTAAGAGCACTCAAAGGTCTAGCATCGTCAACAAAACTTCAGAATAATGATTGCAAATGCTCAAACGTCTAATCCAATTCAACAAAAGACTAAACTCCAACACCCATCTTCTGAAAATCTTGGCAAACTTGAGCTCTATTAAGCATTGACAGTTGCAATATGTATGTGACAGCCTAAATATGGGAATGATGTCACACACGCTTTATGCTAAACACCATGAACAATGCCCCCCTCCTGAGACTAAGCACGGAGGTTCCGCTTAATTGAATGGGTGATTACTTGGGCGAGGATACCATCTTGATATCTAGAAACAGTCGCAGATACACATTTTTAACCCTTTGTCGCAACACAAACCATGTCGCAACCACACCCTTGTCGCATCCCAAACCCTGTCGCAATTAACTGATGTCGCAATAAACTGATGTCGCAAAAGGTGATATCGCAACAAGAAAAATCTTGTCGTATCGCAACTGAAGGTTGCGATATGGTACTGTTCAAAATGCTGTGGATTGCGATATGGATCAAGTCGCAAGTGACCCTTGCGATATGGAACTGTTCACCTTGCGATATTGATGAATCTATGACCATTGCGATATGGTTGAATGTTTGAATGCATGTTGGTTGCGATATAGATGAACATGAAGAACACTTGCAGTTGCGACAGTTATGAAGATTCAAATAATCTTAAGTCTAATCCTAAAAAATGATCTGTTTGGGCTGAAATTTGGTACGTAGGTGCACGAGGGTATTCTGGACAACTTTAATGCTTCGAGTTTTGTCCAAAAACCAAGAGAAAAGTGTTTTTCAATCCCAAAACAGTGTGTGCAACAAAAAGTCCGAAAAA
This sequence comes from Saussurea involucrata, assembly GCA_033807775.1. Taxonomy (NCBI): domain Eukaryota; kingdom Viridiplantae; phylum Streptophyta; class Magnoliopsida; order Asterales; family Asteraceae; genus Saussurea; species Saussurea involucrata. The sequence goes on along the minus strand of CM066321.1, from coordinate 99,985,816 downwards.
ATTACTGTTTCATACCAGATTGGGCTGTAGATCGTGAATCGTTGCAGAATGACCGTATCGATGATTGATTTCTTCGATTTTGGCTCTGATACCACTTGTGAGTCCCATTTGAACAAGGCAACGATTCATATATTGTAGAATATAGTAACAAGAAGATAGAATAGACAAAGTGGTGTATTATTGATGAAGAACACCTAGAGAGAGAATGGATCTCTCTCAAGTTTACACACACAAACATCTTGGCCTACATTGTGAATCACACTTGCAAACCCTAATTACACACACTTATCTATAAATACCCTTTGTTACATAGTTAAGCCAAAGCCTTTATAACATAACTCAAGCCCATATTACTATTAATACCCCTTTACAAAACTATCTTATAATTAGGACATTTTGTGTCGTAACACATATATTGAATATTTTAATAATATAATTAATGTTAGAAATATATAGAATAATTTTTTTTAACGACAGAAAACTTTTATTACCAACCAACCACATCCAAATAATAGTTGTCGGAATTTGAACTTTTTATGTTCTATTTTAGAAACATTATAAAACATAGGCTGGAAATACTCTTAATATATAATATTTTTATTACATATTTCACTTCTATCTTGTAGAAAAAAAAGTTGTATGTTGAAAATTATAAATTCATTTATTATCACAATCACAAAAAAGATGGTATTGATTTCTGTCCATTTTAGAAATATTTCTCAATATTTCTCAATATTTCTTTTTATTTCTCAATATTCATTTTAGAAATATTTCTCAATATTCTTTTTATTGATATTTATTGGTTGATGGTATTTGATAAATAGCTAAGGAACTCTTGAACATAAACCACAAGGACAGTAGTAAGGTGAATACAAAATTAGAAGATGAAAAAATTAACTCATATTTATTTGAATATTATCATTTATATATCCAATTCTAGTCAATAAAATATTTACCATTTATGACTTGAGTGAAACTACAATAGTAAAGCCCTCAAATCACTCTTTTCCAATTAAGAGCATGTCTAACAGTTTTTTTTTTTTTTTTAAAAGTCAAAATCTTTAAGAAAACTTACATTAATCTTCAACAGATTTCTATTTTAGATAATCAAACATTGATTATAATAATAAAATATTTTCTTTATCTATTAAAATATTATTTTTTTCTCAAAATATATTACTCTAATCACCGTTTGCAACCCAGATTCTATTTTATCATCAATCTATCAAAGTTTTCTAATGGTGCTTTCATTTAGTAATAATTAACTTTTGCTGTTATTTTCATATTTAAAGAAAAACTCTTTCACTCTCACACTTTCTTCATTTTAGGAATAGTTTTGAGAAAGCCATCGAAACAAAATTATAACTCAAAATTCATATTTTCTCCGTTTTCTCTGTTTTATAAAAACTATTGGACATGCTCTAAAAAGTAATTTAGGGGTTGTTTGGAAGTTGCTGAATGGTTTAGTGCAAAATGATTAAGTGGTTGAAATGATTAAGAGGCTGTTATGATATAGTGCAAAATAAAATATGGTTGTTTGGTAATTGTTTAGAATGAAATCAGTGTGCTGAATGGTTAAGGGAGGTTTAGGATGCTAAATCATTAAAAGGGTTTTAAAAGTTAGAACCATTAAGAGACAGACATTTTTCTTGCCAAACAAAATTTACCTCTTAGCGATTTAGACGTTGGCTCTTAATTGAACCGGTAATAGATATAAACATACAATCCCTTACAATGTTTAGAAGAATATAGTAATATAATAATGTGAAATGAAGGTAGGCAATGCCACGGCTATCTATAAAAGGAACCTAGGTCTTGCCTACAATTCATGGAATCTTAAGCATCTCATTCTCCCACTCCCCCAATAGATATCCTTGATAATTTCCCCCACATTCAAATCCGAGGCTGCCTTTATACATAAAGCAACAAAAATATCATAACATATATATATATATATATATTAATATGGCTCTCCCTGAGTTACAAGTGGCAAAAACTCTACCTGATGCCTGGGACTACAAGGGTCGCCCGGCTCACCGTGCCACCACCGGTGGCTGGATCTCTGCCGCCATGATTCTAGGTCCATCCTCCACCCATATATATATATATATATATATTCTCTTATATAACTTTTATGTTTACGGTAATTATCTAAGCTGAAATATATATATATATATATATATGTATGTATGTATCATTAATTCAGGGGTGGAGGCATGTGAAAGATTTGCCACTTTGGGTATCGCTGTGAATTTGGTGACGTATTTGACCGGAACTATGCATTTTGGAAATGCAAGTTCCGCCAATGCCGTCACCAATTTCTTGGGTACCTCTTTCATGTTATGTCTTCTTGGTGGTTTCATTGCTGATACTTTTCTCGGACGGTAATTAATTATTCCTACTCCTACTTCATTTCTTAATCAACTATATATTATATAATTACTTTCTTATATGATAATTTCTATAAATATATTCCTTATTTTGTTTTATGGTGTTTATAGGTATTTGACCATTGCCATATTTGCTGCGGTTCAAGCAACTGTAAGTCATATATTTAATACTTCCTCCATATTTTTGGATCATCACATAAAAAAGGGTAAAAAAGATTACCTCAATAGTTTAAAGATATCCAATAGTAGTTAAGGGTCAAGTTCAAGGAAAAATCTTAGAAAAACGGAAAACTGAAGAACACATTGGTAGCCTTCATCCGGACGATATGTACTTTTGCATACAAGTAATTTGTAACATGCACAAGTGCATAATACACTTGTGCATTAAAAACAAAAAAAAAGCAACATAATTTCCCTGTATATACACAAGTGCATACCATCCAGATGAAAGGCAACCAGGGTGTTCTTCAGTTTTCCATTTTCTTGAGGTTTTCCCGTAAACCTAACCCTAGTAATTAATATCATAACTAATAAATAAAAGTGATTAAATTATGCCCTTAATTAATTAGTTTGAAGTTTTACTTATTTTGTAATGAACAACACAGGGTGTGACAATCTTGGCCATCTCAACCGCCATCCCCAGCCTACAACCACCAAAATGCACCCCAAACAGCAGCGATTGTGTCGCGGCTAGAGGGATCCAACTGATGGTTCTCTACCTTGCGCTCTACCTGACCGCCCTGGGGACAGGCGGACTCAAATCAAGTGTATCGGGTTTTGGGTCGGACCAATTTGATGAGTCGGACAAAGAGGAAAAGGGTCGAATGACTGCTTTCTTCAGCTGGTTCTTTTTCTTTATAAGTATCGGATCACTTGGAGCGGTTACTGTCCTAGTTTATATCCAGGACAATCTGGGACGGCGTTTGGGGTATGGGATCATTGCGTGTGCCATTGTTATCGGGTTGGTGATCTTCTTGTTGGGTACAAAAAAATACCGGTTCAAGAAACTTGTGGGTAGCCCGTTAACCCAAATAGCTTCGGTTTGCGTGGCGGCATGGAGAAATAGGCATATGAAGATCCCATCGGATCCTAACTTGTTGTACAATGTGGATGATGTTGAAATTACAGGAGGAGTTGATAGCAAAAAAACCAAGCAAAAGTTGCCCCACAGCAAGCAATTCCGGTGAGTTTCTTTTTCTTCTTTCTTTCTATCTTTTTAACTGAATTAACTGTCTACCTTTATATACTCACTTTTGTCTATAGACTTGAGATCATGTGAGATCAAGCTATTTCCGTGAGACCACAAAAATAACACTAAACTTTCATGCAAAAAAACTGTGAAGGTAAACCTTCATAGTGTTTTTTTGCGAAGGTTTGCTGTTTTTCATACTTTCACAATGAATTGCTGTGAAGGTTTAGTGTTATTTTGTGGTCTCACGAAAACATGTTGGTCTCACGTGAACCCAACCATTTGTCTATATATGCATATATAACACCACATCAAATGTCTATGTAATCTTATATAAAAAAATCTTGAATACTATCAATTTAGGTTAAACATGAAATATTTTGCCTTTAAAAATGACTTGGCACTATAATTTATTTATTCATTCATATCAATTTATATTAAATTGAATTTTTGAAGAGTCACAAGAATATCCATGTCCAATAGGAAGAAATTAATTTAAAGGATATAATTCTCTATATTTTATATCTAAAATATTAAAATATTATCATTATTATGTGAGATGCATACAAAATTGGGATTTACTATGTGTTTTTCTATGTTTCCATGATAGATTGACTCCTAGATATAATCTACACATTATCCATAGATATGTTTACAAATTGTCTTCTTTTAACCACCATTTATTTTAATTTTATTTTCTTAAATTTCTTTATTTTTAAACTTAAGAAATCAAGAAACTCATTAATAAAAAATAAACAAATAAAAAAATATGAATAAAAACCTATATATATTTACAAAGAAAACTTACAAACTATGATTTTAAGTTGGAGCTTTATAAGCACTGTTCTAAAAAACTCGCCGTACAGCTGTCATGGTGCGCCATGACACCAAGCTTTGTGTCTCACGTCACATTAAGTCCATGGTACGCCATGGCCTATAGCGCAGTTTTTGTAACGATATATTTTATTTTTCTTTACGTTTTTAATGTCTTATTTGCAAGTTTTTTAATATATAACATAATTTAACTTGCTTATTACTATTGACTTATTAAGTAATACTACAAAACATAAGTTTTTATATATAATATTATATATGAATTAGAAATTTGACGTCATAAGTCACGCCTTGAAAACGCTATGGCTTCGCGCCACGGCTTCTAAGGCTTGAGACTTGGTCTCGCAGTCACGCCACGTCTCACGCCATTTAGAACATTGTTTATAAAGAATACATGGTTATTAGTTAATAATTAGCATTAAATTTGACTTAAAAACTCAAACTTTTGATGCAAAATTTATTAAAAACTTAGAGGATTGCATTGAGGTGCATAATTGAGCATGTGAGGATGATTAAAACATCGGCTGGGGTCCCAAGTACCTTTTTTTCAATCAATAATGAAAATAATTGATCAGAATGTACTTTGAATTTCGATGTCGTCTTTGATTTGCCAGCCAAGCTTGTGGGTGCCATTTTTTGTCCATAACTCAAGCAACTAGAATAATACGCCAATCTTTTTCATAATAAATAATACCAATAATTCTCTTTCCTCTAAATATTACGAACCACTTTTTGTTTTTACATGGATCTTATTAATATTCATTTTATTTCATAAAATAAGTTAAATATTATTTAAATTTCTCTCAATAATATCAAGTCAACAAACCAGGATCGACCTTATTATATATAGTCAACAAAAAGGAAAAAGAAATTGTAGTTTAAAAAACTTTTGTAAAATAATATAAGACACCTTGCAATTATTTATTTAAAATGCACGGGAATAATAATTTATATTATATTATAAAATATTTATGAAAAACTTTTAAAAACAACTCTTAAAGCTTCATGTACCGCTATTTAATGCTAATTACTTAAAATCTCTTAAAAACAACTAATAAAGTTTTATGTACCGTTTTTAATGTTAATTACTTGATTAATACTTATCTCTAACAACCTTCAAATCTTTAATCGTGGACTCTTATTAATTAATCCTTGTCTCTAACCACTTTTAAATTCTCAAATCACGAACTCCTTAAAAAACATCGTTTTTAAACAAATTTATAAAAAAACATGACCGTTTTCTCAAAGTTAAACATTAAAATAAATTTAAACATTAAAATCGAGATATATTGCGCTGCATTACGCAGGTAGACTTCTAGTATTCTAAAAGAAGAATATAATAATTGAGATTAAGCGACCATATTAAAATAATTAATTAATTAATTATATATTTTAATTTGATCTCATAAAACAAGGACAATTATCCAAACACCCAAAAAGATTCTCTCTATTTTTTCACCTTTTCAAGGATTTTTTGGAACCGTTTTGAAATTGTCTCTCTTTCAACGTTGGCAGACAGGCATTGAAAAACAAATGATAGTACCTAGGCCAGCTTAAGTACAAACATCGATGCATTTAGTACTACCACTAACATCCATGCACTTTATCTTTTACTTGCACCGACTGCATATAAGTTTTTATACATCCCGATCCCGTTGTAGTTGGTGTACACTAGAAAAGAAGTGTCATCTTAGGGCTTGTTAATTTGGCAGTTGTTGCTGAATGGTTTGGTTCAGAATGATTAAAAACCTTTTATGATATAGTGCAAAATGAAATATGATTGCTTAGTTTTTGTTTAGAATGAAATCAAGGTGCTGAATGGTCAAGATTAACCCAATATGCTAAATCATTCAGAGGGTTTTGAAACCATCAAGAGACAAACTTTTTTTTGCCAAACAAGATTCACCTCTAAACGATTCAGAAGTTGCCTCTTAATGGAACTATTAAGAGGTAAACAACAGCCCCTTAATAAAGAAATGGAGAAACCCAAATATCCACAAATCCTTATTGGATACATTGATAAAGTTCACGAATTTAATTAATATTATGATCAATAGTGTATCATGCATTAGAGACCGTAGATTAACGTTTTGTAACATGCTTTTTCGTGCGGTCAAGATATCTCGGCCTGATTATTATTGTTATTTGATTAAAAAGATTGAATAAAGATAGAGAAGAAATACAAATCCGACCATTTAAAAAAACAAATGGCTACACGATCAAGATCATGAGGTTTGAACAATCTGTCATCAATCAATCAATCTTGATGCTAGCTACTTGTAATGTGAAAACCAAATTTTCTGTCTTGTATTCCTATCCCTTGGCCAAAGATTTGTAGATATTTACACTTTTTTTTGGCTCCTATTACTCAAACAAGAGGCTACTTTCGTCTTATGCTTGAAGACAACATCTAAAAGAGAGGTATAGAGTTAAATTCATGTATATCACGCACACTTATATACAGTACAAAACAAATAATTTTTACCCAAAAAAATATCCAAGGAAATTTTCGTTGTTGATTATCGACGGATCACCAACAAAATACCAATTAATGGTTTTGATAATGTCCGATCATGTATTTTAAAAAAATAATACATCAGGGACTGGATAATCTGTCATTGATTTAAATTTCCCACCAACGGTTACCCGTCAACTTTTGTGACGGTTTTGTGACAAATCATCCATTTAACGACAGTTTTTTTAGAAAAAGTTGTGTACGTAGAAGTCTTTCATATAATAGTTAGTCTTCTACTCTACTTCTACATAAAATTCACTAGGTTTATTTGATTTGGTTTTATAGCTCAAGATATATGGGCTAGATCCATATAGGATATTTAGGGGCTGTTTGGTTGGTTTTCCATTAAGTTCTGTGTGGATTAATTTGTCTATGTAGATTGGGAAGGTTTTTGTTGGGAGGACTTTTTAATAGATGGAAGGAACACGTTTTTTAATTGGGAGGAGCATGTTTGACTAAAAACTTGGCTTTCTGCATAAAGCTCCTCCTAGAAGCTTACTGAATAAGCCACTTTCTATATCATTATACCAAACAGTCATGTATAGCTAACCGAATAAGTTGCGAGTCCCATTAAGCTCATTAAGCTGCTAACAAACATGCTCTTAGACGTGGATATGATGCATCTGAACCATACACGAATTATCTTGTGGTGACAGCTGTGGCTTTTCTTTATTATTGTATTTCATGATTATATATTGACGGTTCTTTCTATTTTTTGCAGTTTCCTTGACAAGGCAGCCATTAAAGACACCGAAAGATCTTATGAATCAATACTTGTGGTTGATAAATGGCGTCTTTCAACCTTGACTGATGTGGAGGAAGTGAAAATGGTGTTTAGAATGCTACCAATTTGGGCTACCACAATATTATTTTGGACCGTATATGCCCAAATGACCACATTCTCAGTGTCACAAGCTACCACAATGGATAGACACATTGGAAAATCTTTCCAAATCCCCGCTGCTTCCCTCACCGTTTTCTTCGTTGGAAGCATCCTATTAACGGTTCCCATATATGACCGAATCATCGCCCCCATCGCCAAACGGTTCCTCAAACACCCACAAGGGCTAAGCCCTTTGCAGCGTGTAGGCGTTGGGTTAGTCCTATCCATATTGGCCATGATAGCAGCCGCCCTAACCGAGATCAAGCGACTAAATGTTGCTCATTCGCATGGTTTAGTAGATGATTCATCGAAGGTGGTCCCGCTTACGGTCTTTTGTTTGACCCCACAATTTATTTTAGTGGGGGCGGGTGAGGCGTTTACTTACATAGGACAACTTGATTTCTTCTTAAGAGAGTGCCCAAAAGGGATGAAAACAATGAGCACTGGATTGTTTCTAAGCACGTTATCATTAGGGTTCTTCTTTAGCTCTCTTTTAGTGACAATAGTGCACAAGATTACAGGAGAAAATAAGCCATGGATAGCGGATAACTTGAACCAGGGGAAACTTTACGACTTTTATTGGTTACTTGCGATTCTAAGTGTTTTCAACTTAGCGTTGTTTCTGATTTGTGCAAGATGGTATGTCTACAAGGAGCATAGGCTTGCGGAACAAGGAATCGAGTTGGAAGAAGAAGGCTTTGCATGCCATGCGTAAAATTGTAGTTTTTTTTTTGTTTTTGTTTGTTTAGATTTCGCTTTTGATGCAAAATTATGCTGTTTTTTCTTCCCTCCTTTGGTGTTATGCCATGTTTGGTTCTAACTTTTTTGTGAAAAATAATAAGGGACAAAAATGGAAGTGTAAAAATGGAGGCCATTTTTGTTGTTTAGATGAAAACGGGGGTTCGATCAATGAATAAATGGTTGTTCAAATCTTTTCGATCTTTGTGATTTGAGCTCAACCTAAAAGAAAGCTCGTTACCTCTGTATGATCTAGACGATGAATCACTCGCATATATAACTAAATACTTGATGATTGCTTGTATAGACGGTATAGTTGTATGCTTATCTACTATAAAAATCGACCCTATCAGTGACAGAAAATTCCGTCGCTGAAAGTGATTTTCGTCAGAAAGTCCGTCAGTGAAAGTGACGGACACATGGATTATCTTATTTATTTATTTTTAAAATAAAAATTAGTGGATTTCGTCGCTAATTAATGACAGAAACGTGTCCGTCAGTATTAGTGACGTTTAGTGACAGATAGTTTTCATGATTGTTCCGTCGCTAATCCGTGACAAATCCGTTACTAATTAGCGTTGGAACTTTTCGTCACTGATACTTTTTTTTCTAGTAGTAATTATGTTCAGATCGTCTCTTACCAGAGCAGGAGGTACTATAACTATTGATGCTTCTCAAGAATAAGTTGTAACAATAAGGATTATGGTTCAATTGGTCAATGCAAATGCATGGAGTTTGATACCAACCCATTTCTTCCCAAGTTGCATATTTTTTCGGGTAACCATTACTAGACGGACCAACTTTAACGACAGATTTATCTGTCGTAAATCCGCCGGGAAAACATGATTACCGGCGGCTTTGACAGCCAAAAAAGCCATCGCCTAAAAACATAATTTCCGAAGGATTTCCGACAGATTTGTCATTTTCCAGATATTTCCGTCGAAAATCCGTCACCAACTTTTTTCCACTTTTCTTAAATTCTTTGAGTTAACTAAACTAATAAATTACTGGGATTAATTTACCGACGGAAAATTTGATTAAATTATTTTTTAAATTTTTTATTAATAAAATAATTTAATTAAATTACCAACGATAACTCTATTGGAAATCCGTCCATAAATTAATCCACCAGAAATTTAATTATTTAAATAATTAATTTTCACTGAATTAGATTTTTAAAAAAATAATGTTACCGGTGGATTTATACGCCAGTGATCCGTCGACAATTCTAGATTTTATATTAAAAGAATAATTGAAAATTGAAGACTAATATTTATTTTATTCGAATATTTGTATACAAATACACATTTATATATTTAATACATATTGAATGAACAAGATATAAATAAATTACACAATTCTTCAAATGGAATGTCGATTTCTGTTTTTACAAAGATCTCATAAAATTGTCCCATTAAGTAATAACATATAGTTCACAAACATTCCATTGGCGTATCTGACTCTCCCTAGAGCCGCCAACCCATTTCGGAGTCATGCTGTCATGTCACAAGCATTCCATGGTGTGGACGGCTCACACAGAGCCAGTCACTCATTTCGGGGTCGTTCCTCCCTTTAAGTGTGACGCATTTCATTGACTTATCATTATCCCAATTATGTACCATTAGTACAAATTAAAACAACTAAAAACTCTTAACACGCGATAAATATAATAAACCAAAATCATTTAGCATGCACACATACCCATAATCTCCTTAACATGTAATCATAAAAGCGAGAACATGTAAATGAAAACACATCATCATGCGTAACATACATCACCATATAGTCATACATGTAAAAATAGTTTTCATACATATGTATACATCTCAGTGAAATCTCATGAATACGCACCTGATTGTGTAGGTTGCCTAGTTGTTGTCCCTGAATGATAACCTACAATTTATTAACCAGATAGCCAATTAATGTAGCACCCCGAATTTTCAGCAAAGTCAACATCTGGTGTTTGTGGACTGCTTAAGGCATAAGTCGGACGTCCGTGTTCAAACGGAAGTCCGCGTGGTTCCGCAGAAGCAACAGGGACTTGGGGTTTCCAGTTGGGTTAAGGTCGGACGTCCGCGTAGGTCTCCGTCCGGACGTCCGCATGAGGTCTGGCAGATTTTTATGTTTTTTACCTTCCAACTTTCCCTCTTCTCTCTCATATCCTTTACAAACCAGACCAGATCTGATCTCTCCCTCTCCCCACTCGATTTTCCCTCCCCAAAACCCTTAACTCCTCCATTTTCTCTCTTCCATCTCCATTTTCTTCAAGAATACCAAAGTGGGTTGATGAATCAAGCTTCTAAGGTTTCAAGACTTCAAGATCTTCATCTTCTTCATCATTGTCCACCATTGTTGAGCTAACTTGGGGTTTTCTTCAAATACCCATTTGTGAGTTCATCTTCACTTCCCAAACCTTTATTTTGGTAACCTCAGAGATATTTTGTGGGTGGATTCAAGTTGTAGTAAGGTAATCTTCTCTTCTCTTCATCAATGGAAATTAGGGTTTTGGTATAAGTTGAGATTTTGATGTGAAAATGTTTGGGGAATGATTCTTTATGGTTGGAACTTATGGATCAAGGTTTTTTGGAAGATTTGGGCTTGAAGGTTCGTGTTTCTTCAAAGGAGCTTACGTTTGGGAAAATCTAGATTTAGCCTAAATCTAGCAAGGTGAGTTCAAGTTGCTTTGTGAAAACGTTGTACATGCCAAAAAAATGTTTATTTTAACGTGTTTATGTGTTTTATATGAAATTATCAATTGTTGAGTTATTTGGTGAATTTTGATTATTTGAAGTATTTAACATTATAAACATTGTAGAATACCCATCTTTGGGATTTTGGGTAATTTGATAAATGAATCATAAATGGAAATGTGTTAATGAATTATTGCATAAATGGAAGTTATTTGGTAAAAATGCATTTTGGTGTTTGTTGGAAATATGAATAGTTTGTGTTATAGTACACTTTGAAAATACGATAGTGTGAGTCATTAGATTTTGGTCATTCCCGACCTTACGAATATTTTGGAAATAGTAAACCTTTTGGTTTTGAAGAAAAGATATATTTTGAGTATTTCGATGAGTTAATCTTAGGCATTGATATATTTTAACGATTTATCTTACGAGTATAAATCTTTTGGTATAAATGCACCTTGATGGGTGTTTTGGAAAAATGATTTGTATTAAGCTAAAGTTGTGTGGAGTCATTTACGTTTATGGAGCATGTTTCGCATACACGTGGGGTATTTACGTTTTATTTCATTTTATGACTTTTAACAAATGGTCTTTTGATCAGTTGAGTTTGTGGATCGGTATTTGATTATGTTGGATTTTGGGGGACATTTGTCCAGTTTCGATAGCTCAACGTAGAGCTTGGTCATAATTAATAATTATTGAGAATTACATGTTTTGAATGCGCTAGTTCATTCGTTTGGAGTCCTGTAATGTTTTGACCTTAGTTGCTATGGATCCATAGGCACTTGAGTTTTTACGTTCAATGGTGAGACGCTAGTTTCTCCCATTGTAGCACGGAGTAGACATCGATGGTAAGCAGGGGCGGACCTCAAGGGAGGCTATTAGGGGCCCTGGCCCCTAGGCTTTTTTTGTGTGCAAGCATTGAATTTTTTTTTGGTAGTATAAAATTTAAAGACTTTTCTTTTGGGCCTCCCCACACCCTGAGTCCAGTCCAATTAACAGGAAAAAAATGTGTGAGCAAGGTTGCAAGCGGACAAGTGAGAAGCAGAGTAGAAGAGTAGTGGGAAATTCTAAAACCAAATCAGAAGGTGCACAATCTAAAAAGTTGAAAATTTTGAATTCTTCCTCTTTCACAACATGCAGGGACAAGGAAGTTTAAACAAAATTAAACAAGAAAATTTAATTCAAATTTGTTTGACTTTGTAATTGCTTCTCAACAAAAGAAAAAACAAACAGTACCAACAATCAAGGGCAAAATTCGAGAGTAAATAAGTCGAAAAGAGCAACCCATGCCTCCTCGTTGTTGATCGTCGTCCTCCTTTCTCGTGATCGGGAGTCGCCCTTGCTAATTGGTCAGTTGTCTCACTCAACTTCTCCCTCTCTTGCACTCTAAGTCTATCAGGTTTTGTGCTCATTCTCCCAAACCCTAACTCAAAAATCAAACTTTGTAGATTTGTTGATTTGCCCTAAATTTTATAGTTGGCTATTTTCTTGATTTATGGGATAAAGAGAGAAAAGTAGGTGTAAACCTCTTAAAAAAATCATGGGGAAGAGAAAGACTTTATTAGGAATTGGAAACTATAAAAAAATATTGGGAAGGAGAAAGATATGTCACTCCGAGATGGGTTTCTTGGGCCTTTTTTTTTTAAGAAATCAACTTATTAAATAAAAAAACAGTCTCTTACTATTTAACTTTTAGTTTTTAAAATGCTATTGTCATTTGTCAATCCCTTATTTGCTTCATTACTTGTTTGAAATAGTTTGATTAGGCATTAGCTATACATGATAAATTTGATTGTGAAATTGTGAATTTAGGCATTAGCTATTCATGATAAGTTTGATTGTGAAATTGTGAATTTGATTATAGTTTTTGCCCTAAATTTGATATTAGTCATAGCCTTAAATCTGATTTCATTGAGTTGTTTATATAATTTATTTATTTGTATTGAGTTTTTATATTAGTCTTTACCCAAAAAAAACCAAAATTTAATCTAGAAATCAACCAAAAAATCGAAAATCTCTTGAAATCAATAGAGAAAACCCAAAAAAAATCTCTCGAATCAACACAAAGAAACCAAAAAAACCCATTGAATAAAACTTAAAAAAAATTCCTCAAAATCAACCAAAAAACTGAAATAAAATCTCTCGAAATCAACCAAAAACTTAAAAAGTCCCCAAAGAAGGAATTCGGCTAAAAACACATCGACAATAATTTCTTAAGCTTTTCGTTTGTGCACCCGCTCAAAATCAACAAATTGTTCTTACAAGATACGTTTGAATGACAAATTAGTTTTACAAGGTCCGGCCCCTGCGGTTTACAAGCCTGTGTTCCGCCCCTGATGATAAGGTGTAAGACTAATGTGCTAATATATTGATTCGGGTATTATGCCAATGATGGGACGCTAGTTTTCCACATTGAGGCACAATTAGGCATCGACGGTATGGTATAAGTCCTACGTGCTATTACGTTCTTGGATGTCGGCATTTCATGGGTGTGTGTTTTAAGTGGCCACACTCAGTATCCAATACTGAAATCTCAATAACATCGGTAAGTGACCTAACTTTGTGTGTCCGTCACATTCGATGGAACCGGGTCTCCCCCGTCATCGAAATGTGTTGTTTTAGGTAATTGTCTTTATCCATGTTTTCGGTGACGTTTTATATTTGTATGGATTGTTTTCCACAATATATGAGTTATGGGTTATGCTTCATCCGTGTTTGGATGTTTTGAATAATAGCGATTTATTCATGATTTAAATCATTTTGGAAATCAAATACTATTACACTTTTCAAGTAAGTTTTGAGTTGAGTCCATTATGAGAATCGTTTTTACATTAAAGCTTTCATCACGGGATTTGTGTGCGTTGGAAAAATAAGTGATTTGCATCTAAAGTAAATTCTTTTGAACTCATGATTTAAATTGCAGCTCTCTCGTTTTACGAATTATATAACCATGATAAAACTCTTGAACTCACTAGGCGTTAGCCTAACCTTTTTATTTGTCAGCATGTGCAACAGGTTCCGGTTGAGATGTAGTTAGTGACACTGTGAAGAGTGGAGAGCTAGTTGGGTGCTCAAGAAGTATATAGCTTGGTGAAGTCTTCCGCATTTGGGAAATAGCTACTTGATTTTGGGGTTGAGTAACACCCGACCTTTTGTAGTCTTGGCGAATGACTTAGGTTTGATTGTTGAAAGTTTAATGTTTTATCTTGAGGTAATTCCAAGAATGGCTTGTAGAAGGAATATAATCTTTAAGTGGTTAATTTATTGAAAATTTTATTTAGTTGCTCTTTCCAATTTTGAGGGTGTTACAAGTTGGTATCAGAGCATAAGTTTGTGAGAATTAGGTGTTAATTTTTGGATACCTAGACTCAAACTAGCGTTCTTTAAGTAAATGAGAGCGAAATTGCACCATTAGGCACTCTAAGATAGGATATTTGAAAGTTGTTGGAGTCACTAGAAACGTGAAGTCACGTCAAGAGTAGCAAGGATGATCATGTACGGTACGTTCATAATTGCATCTGGCTAGTGTTATGGTGAACCTACCAGTTACATGAGAGTACTTGAACGACTCTAGCGTGATGACCATTGGGGTAGTGAAGGAGTTCTAAGTGAGTAGTCGTTAGAAGAGGGTGACGATTTTAGCATTTGTCATTTGGAGTGGCGGTAAGCATGGTGATTGCATTAAATGGACCGTTCGGGTCAAAATTGATGGTTGGATTGGAGCCTTAGGCTTATTGAATTGACCTTGATTCGAGGAGAAAATTGTAAGGTTAGTCGATGTGACTTTCAGTTTTGCGTTAAGATGTTTGAGCATCCGGATGACGATAGTGTGACCGGAGGAATTTGGAGGAGTGTGGTTTGAGGCGTTGAGTGCCGACTAAATTCATGCACAAAAATTATTTTTTAAATAAATTGCATCAGTTGTTTCTTGTGTTTCAAATCCTCATGTGGATTGTGTTACAAAATCTCAGAAAACGTTTAGCACACACAAGATTTTAAATCATGGTTTTGAACATGCATGAAATTATTTTATTGCGGGAGTTGCAAACTCTGTCGGGACTTGCTTTATTTTGTTGTTGTCCAACGTTACTTTCGGATACGGTGATATCCATATTTTAATGTTGTTTAAGATGTTGGACAAGTAACTACGGCTTATGACTTTAACATTGGATCTCCTCCGCATATGTTAAGGTTTGGACGGAAAGTTATCTTCCATTATGTCTATGTCAAGCTTTATTGGAAAATTTATTTAACGCGAGTTTTGTCGAACAATGTTGTTTATATGGTATTACAACAAAAAGGGAATTTTCGGAATTTTGACATTTGAAGTCCTGATTTTGTTTTATGCGATTCGATTTCTGGAGGCGAAAGGTTTGGCGTCATTGGGTTGATTTGAGGCCATTGAGCCCATAGAGTTTTACGGAGTTTCGTTTTACGACGTTTTGTATCGTGTGAGTGCAATTTTGTAATGTACATACTTTAAATTATTATGTGTGTTAATTTTGGATTATATTGGCCATTTTGTCTCATGCGGGTTTTGTTGAGAAATATTATTTTATACAGTAAGGCGACCAAAATGAATGTTTTTGGAACTTTGGTGTCGCATATTTTCTCTTTTGAAGATTTGTGTTAGCACATTTCGTTGCAACTTGTTCAATGTACGGATTGATTTATACATGGCGTGAGTAATGCATTAAAGAACATTCTGATAGTATTTCTTAACAATTTGCTTTATGCGCTTTCGGTTAATTGATTATTTTATTATCCTTTCACGCAAATGCATGGTATTGATCTAGGGGTATGCATAACTGCATAGCCACTAACCCTCGACACTTTGATAATTGAATCGTGAAAGAAAATGTTTTATCAATTTATTGCACTAGTACAGGTCATTTGGTCAAAGTATGTCTTAGTGTTGTGGGGATCATGCATGGTTTACAATACGGTACGTTTTGAAAACACGAATGTGTGAGTCGTTGAACTTTGGTCAATTTTGGTTTGACGAACATTTTGGAAAATGGTAAACCTTTTTGGTTCGGAGAAGATGTGTATTTTGGGTATTTTAATGAGTAAATTTTTAAACATTGACATTTTAACGTTTTATATTACAAGTGTAAAACTTTTGGTGTAAATGCACCGTGATGGAGATTTTGGACAATTGTTTGTCTTAACCTAGAGTGAGTGGAACTATTTATATTTTTTAACATTAATGCGCATTGTTGGTGCGATTCGAAATTTGAAGTCGATTTAAACCCTTTTTGGTATCAACCAATTACAAGCACTTATTTCCTCCTAAGTTTTGGGAAAACACATTAATGTGTGTGAGTCTTGTCAAGGATGTTTTACTCATGTGTCATTATACGACTAAATGAGAAAATTTTGAAATTTGATTTAAATAATTTTATCTGTTGAAATTTTATTATGAACTATCTGATGTATGTTATTTCATTTCAAAAAACTATTAGGAGAGTGTTACCAGTTTTCATGCATATTATGATTTGAGATTCTGTCACAATATTTTAGCCGATATCTTCAAAGAATGGAAGCATGTTATTTTGGCTCTAAACTTGAAACCACCGCAAATCATTTTATATTTTAAACAAAGTGTATTTATGGACCGTTTCACCGTTTTTTGTGAAATAAACTGACGTGTGCGAACTTTGTTGGTGAATTTTGTTCAATGTCATTATATGGTTAAAAAGGAATTTTTGGAGTCGGATGTTGTTTAAACTCTTTTTGAAGTAGGTACAAACCTTTTTGTTGCACACTATTTAAAGTAGGAAATCATTTTACGTACATGGCATAAATAAATCCATGCTAGGACCGTAGCGGTTCATTTCAAATAAGTTGTCTAGTATGCTTTTGAGTTTTGTTAATAACTTAAATTCTGATAAAATAGTTTTCAATATGATTTTCATATGTGGGACAAGTGTGCCCATTTTTGCACAACTACCGAAGAGATAGTAGTAGATTTTGTGCGTACAATTAAATTGATATGAAAACCTTTGTGTTGAAAATCTCTATAAAAGTTTTCGATTGGCATATTTGTTAAGTATTTCACATGAAAACCTTAAACTCATTAGAACCTTGGAAAGGTTAAGTAACCCCAGTTGAAAGTAAGTGTGTGTGGAACTTCGACAGTGGAAGGCTGGGTATTTTAACGCGTGTTGGTACCGTAGGCCAAGTAGTGCTGTTTGTAGAGTCGACGTATTTTTATAACTGGAAGGTTAGACTCGTGGCATTTCCTGTTAATGTTGGTGGTAACCGTCTTGTTGGAAACTTTGTTTTGGGTCTTGGTCAATTTTCGCATAAAGGACGTGTAGGACCTTATGGACACCATATTGGTAACCTCGGTTTTATGGGAATGCTCGGCGAACGGAACTCGTGTGTGGAGTTCTGTTAGAGTTCAAAACTTGGTGGTATGAGTACGCGTCAACTTTTGGGTTTGAGGTCATGAACCGTTAGTGTATTTGGAGTGTTGTAGTCCAATCTTAAGGGACGATCGTATCGTTTGTAGCGATTTTAAGAAGTTCAGATTGTAATAAGTGGAATTTAGTAGGACAACCTTCCTTGATTGGTGAAAGAATCTGCCGATTGGACGATTGGTACTTAGATGTAATTTGGAGTTGTGTAATTGATGGGTCAGTGATGACCGTCGGTGTTGGAGTTTAAGGGAATTCGTTAGGAGTAAATGTCAGTTCAATAGCGAGAACATTTGGGATTCAGAGGTTTTGATTGATTTCGGAAGTGATTAAACCTTGGACTGGTTTGGAGAGAAAGTTTAAGAACATGTAGATGTGGATTAATTGGGAGTTCGAATCTGACATTGAGGAAGTATGGAATACCTAAGGTTGGGAGACGACCGGAGTCGTCTGGTTGGGAGTTACTCCAGTAGATGGAGCGTTCACCCGGACATATGTATAATGTACCTAAGAGGTCATTGTTGGTAAGGGTTTGCTTGAAGTTGTGTCTGCGTGGGGGAATTTGGATGTCAGTTGGGAGCTAATGGAACATGGAAGGTGTTGAGTTGGTTAGCCTTTGGTTGTAAGGGACCTAGATTTCGAGGACGAAATCATTCTAAGGTTGGGAGGATTGTAACACTCCGAATTTTCAGCAAAGTCAACATCTGGTGCTTGCGGACGTCCGCTTAAGGCATAAGCCGGACATCCGTGTTCAGACAGAAGTCTGCGTGGTTCCGCGGAAGCAGCAGGGACTTGGGGTTAAGGCCGGACGTCCGCGTAGGTCTCCGTCCGGACGCCCGCATGAGGTCTGGCAGATTTTTATGCTTTTTACCTTCCAACTTTCCCTCTTCTCTCTCCTATTCTTTACAAACCAGACCAGATCTGATCTCTCCCTCTCCCCTTTCGATTTTCCCTCCCCAAAACCCTTAACTCCTCTATTTTCTCTCTTCCATCACCATTTTCTTCAAGCATACCAAAGTGGGTTGATGAATCAAGCTTCTAAGGTTTAAAGACTTCAAGAACTTCATCTTCTTCATCATTGTCCACCATTGTTGAGCTAACTTGGAGTTTTCTTCAAATACCCATTTGTGAGTTCATCTTCACTTCCTAAACCTTTATTTTGGTAACCTCAGAGATGTTTTGTGGGTGGATTCAAGTTGTAGTTGTTAATGCCAAAAATCGTCCAGAAGGATAACTTAAGGTTTATTGTGGAGCTTAACAACTAAAGATAGAAATCGTTCGACAAAGCTATGCGACTAAGACAAAAAAATGTCAATGAGACGCAAGGAATTTTGGTGACGCAGGAAAAACCTAAACGAGGAAAAAACCCGCGGACGACTATGGATGTCGTCGATGCACTATGGTCGCCAAACAGGGGCGATGTCCTTATGTTTCAGGTGTCGAGAGTATAATGATTACAATACAAATGAATGAAAGACTTTAGATGTAAAGTAAACAAGTGTATCGAATGTGAAAAAAATGTGATATGCGTAAAAACTAGGCGTCGTGTGTCGTCTGTTCGAGAGAATGATTCTTCGTTCGAGAGCTTTTAGTACGTTGTAGATGTTCTCGAGAGTTTAGTTGTGCGCAAAATGATATTGAGCCTTTATATATATAGCCTTCGAGTGCTTTAATGATCCTCATGAATGTCAGAGTAACGATCGTAACGGTCTTTGAGAGTTAATGCTCGTGATTACCCTTGTCGGTTATGTCCGTTGGCCATTAATGGTGATGATCCTGCATTTAAACATAAAAATCATAACAGTTGTCATATGTTAGTCGGTCGAGGTCGTAAGGCTTCTTACGACGGTCGAGTGTCGTGAGTAACTTTCTGGTCGTGGTCGAGACTGGTGAAATTTTACCCAAACAGTTTGCCCCCAAAATATAAAATGCAAAGGCAATTTCAAAATTTGAATTTTTAATTTTTGTCAGAAGAAAATCTTTTAAAATCCTCGTCTAAAGGAATGTCGAGAGACGTGACACGTGTCGAAAGTCGTTAGTTTGAGAACTGAATCGGTTCGATCCTAACTAAAGGGGGAGTCGAAAAGGGGATAAGATCGTAACGTCATGCTGACGCCCGATTATGCCTAACAGCTGTAACTGGCAGGTGTCGACGATCCGTCGAGCCTTCGAAAAGGCATTGACACGTGTCGATTATCGAGTGATTCGACCTGACACGATCGTTTACATAAATAGAGACCCTCAGTGGATCTTTTCCAGTTTACGATTTCTGAGAGCTTTAGAGCGAGATTTCTTCCATCGATCATTGTTTTCTTTTAGCGAATCGTTTCCGAACCTGCAAAATCTTGATTAGACTTAGAGTTTTTGAGGTTTTAGAGCACCTATATAAGGTACGATTTCTCATCCTTTGTATGCGTCGTAAGTCTATTGCGAGAAAACCTAGGAAACACTGGGATATTTGGGGGTTTTCAGACCGACAAATTTGGTTAACAGGTTTAGCGATGTCGACCGAACCCAAGAGTACCATTCGAGATCAAGATGATCTCGACGACCTTAGGAGTTTATCAAAAATCCCTGCGGGGATTACATTTAGTAAGGTCGGTCAGATTCGACCGGAGATGTGTCCTGCTGGGTACGTCATGATATACGAGTACCCATTTAAGATAGGTTTTGAGTGGCCCTATTCTCCTCTGGCCAAGGCGTTTGTTAATGCCAAAAATCGCACCAAAGGGACAACTTAAGGTCGATGTGGACTTAATCAACTAAAGAAAGGATCTTTCGACGAGACGTGCGACGAGGGAAAAAATAAACGAGACAAGGGATTTGATGACGCAGGAAAAACCTCAATCGAGGAAAAAACCTGCGGACGACAAGGGGTGTCGTCGCTGCACTATGGTCGCCAATCAGGGGCGACGTCCTTGGTACTGGCGTCGGTCGTACGATGATTACAATACAAATGAAGGAAATTGCTTCGAAATGTAAAGTACAAGTGTTTGAAGTGTAAAACAGGTGTTTGTCGTGTGTGAATACAAAATGTGAACTTCTGGTCGAGGGCTGTTGTCGTACATCGAGAACGATACTTGAGCTTTTCTTCGAGTGTTCTTGAGTTCGCTGTAAGGTTCTGGATTTCGGTACTCGATCTCCAGAGTTTGAATGTTCTTTGCTATGAGTTTGGATGATTTTTTCTGCTGTTTAGTAATATTCGCTGATGATCGCTGATGTGTGTTGGATGTTCCCTGATGTCCCTTGAAATGAGGCTTTATCTTGTCTTTTATAGTCTTCGCGTCATTAATTAGCTCCATTAACGATTTGATCAACGGCTACAACGGCTGGAAACGGTCGCCGAAGTGATTATCCATAATGCTCTTTGTCCGTTACGGCTGCTTTCTGTTAATGGCTTTGACTCCTGCATTAAATACTTAACAAATGTAACAGACAAGGTTAACGTTAGCTTTGGTCGAAGGTGCAATGATCTTACGCGATGTCGTACGGGACGGGCGATGCTATGGTCGAGCGTCATGGGAGACATACGACTTACCTTTTACGACGGACGACGGATGTTTTCTGGGTTCTTGTCGAGACCTTATCTTAATACAAGATTTGGATTATAACGTGCGTCTTACCTGCTCTGGTCGTGGTCGTACGACGTGATTTTTTGCCCAAACAGTTTGCCCCCAAAATTTGAAAATTGAATGTCAAATTTAAGTTTTAAATTTTGTCAGTCAGCTGCATAGGAAATAAGACAAGAGTTAGAAATTACCTCAATCGCCCTAGAACTAGACTGGTCCGCTTCTAACTGAATGAGAAGTCGGAAGAGGAACGAGGTCGTGACGTCATGCTGACGTACGATGATGCTTACCAGCTGTCGAGGACAAGTGTCGACGATCCTTGTTGTCATACGAAAGGACGGGGATGCGCGGCGGTTATCCAGGGATTCGATCCAACCCTGTTTTTCGGTCTAAATAGGGATTTTGACGGATTATTTCCTTATTTCGCCCTTGAAGAGTTTGTGCTGTGATTTCCTTGCCATTTTTTGTCTGATATCTTCCGAACTTGTGAAAATCTCTGACTTGGTTAGGTTTCTTCGAGGGTTAGCGCGCCGATAAGTAAGGTACGATTTCTCTGACTTCTGCAATTTTTTTTAGAAATGTCGAGGGATCCTGAGAGTGTTATTCAAGAGTCATCGGACCTCCGGGACTTTAGAAAGTTAGCGAAAATTCATGCGTGGGTCGAATTGATCCGTCCAAGCCAGATCCGATCAAACGAGTGTCCCGAGGGGTACATCGTAATCTATGAATACCCTTTTAAGATAGGTTTCGAATGGTCTTTTTCTCCTCTGGCCAAGGCGTTTATGTTAGAGTTTGACTTGGCACTAAGTCAGTTGATGCCCCAGTTCTGGCGAGTCGTACGAGTGATCGAGCGTGCTACTAAGAAATGGGATTCTCCCATGAATGTACATGACCTCCTCTCGGCTTATCAAGCCAAGATGGACGGATGTCATCGATGTAGTTTACATTCTAGATTCAAGGGCGATCGCGTCTTGGTCTTAGGAACGGGTGTGAACGACCGTGGGTGGAAGTCTCGATATGTTTTCGTGCGTAAGTTGTCCCTTGACTCTGAGAGTGAGTGGATTAGGACGAGCCGGAATACGTCGGGTGAACCTCGTTATTTCATCTGGCGTGTGCTGTAGATGATTTACATATGTTTTTTAACTTGTTTTTTGTATGTTGACAGCCATAAAATTTCAGGTCGTGAAGCCAAACGCTAACTCTCAAGCGAAGATCAATTCGTTTTTAGAATTTAGCGTCGCCGAGAGGTCTTTCGTCGTGCGACACTCGGCGGATGACGACGATTTAGAATCTTCGGGAGAGAATCAGGGGGAGAAGTGTGAAGAGAAAGGAAGAGAAGATAAGTCGAGAGGAAGGAGAGGGATGACGGGTAAGTTTTACTTTCCTTTTCTTCCTATGTTACCTCGAGTCTTTTTCCTTTGCGTGCTTTATGACATTCCTTTTTTCCAGGAGAGTCTCAACCTAGAGTGTTGAAGGTTTCTGCTAAGAGAGCAGCTGAGCTGGAGTGTGCTCATCAGGGCAGGGAGAGGAGGCTAAAAGCCATGTCTGCTGGCCCTGAAATTCCGAAGAAGACGAGGACGACGACTCCGAGGGAGTCGTCGGCTGGGGTTAATGACTCGTCGAGAGTCGCTTCACCTGAGAAGGTAGGGGTCGGATCACCTAAGAAGGTGATTGCAGCGACACCCATTAATTCTGCGCCTCCGACGGAAACGGTGAAGTCCCCGTCTGCCGCGTCGAATCCTTTGTCAACTGACAAGGGCAAGGATCACTCGACGGGAGGGGAGAAGGTCACGACGGTCAACTTTTCACTGCCATCGGACTTTATGACAGGTGATGTCCTAGACGGGACGAACATGTTCCCTCACGTGGATAAATTCCTGCTTCCATCTTTCACGGAGCGTTTTGAGGGGTTTCCTATCGAGGAGACGGGTGCCCATGTAGCCGGCTTGTCGTCCATGGTAAGTCTTTCTTTCAAGACTTAGTTTGTCTAGGCCCAGACTTCGTTTTCGTTGTCGTTGTCGTTGTCCACTGATGATGTCTGTTTTCTATGTTTTCGCAGGCACATCAGGCTTCCTTGGCCTCGCGAAGTGGAACGGCGAAGGTGAAAGATCTCTTGTCTGCTGCACGTGAAAGAGAGAAAGCGGCGCTGGACAGAGCGAGTGCGTCTATAAGTCGTGCTGAGGATTTTTCGAAGTGGCTTGACGATGCTTTACAACATTTGAAGATCGTTCATCTTGCCAAGGAAGATCTTAGTCATCGTCTGACGCAATCCTTGTCCATGACTGCTGAACAAAGGGAGGAGATGGAAAAAACTAAGGAATCCTTGGTCGCTGTTTCAAAAGAGGCTGAGGATTATAAATCCAAGGTAGAGAGTTTGGAGAAAGAAGTGCAAGCTGCAAAGGACGAGGGTAAGTCGGTTTTTGCCATAGCTCGTCTGACTGCTCGGGCGGCGATCATGCGACGACATTTACTGGGGAAAGACCCTTTTGCTTCGGCGAGGGAGGAGCTGTACATCTATCTGAATGGTGTTGGGACTGAGAGGGATCTTGACTCGGACGATGAGAAGGATGTTGAGGAGGAGGTGGCAGGCGAAATCCTTCAGGACGGGACTTCGGGCATGAATGCGACGGATACTCCTCCTTTAATTTAAGAATTTTATCTTGTTTGCTTTGCTGCTCGATCGTTGGTGGTCGAGCGCGTACCTGACGATCTTTTTTAAATGCACTTTTTGTTTGAACTTGTGCTTTATTCAAATCCTATTGGTTATGAATTTGATCATAAAATACATACGAAATCATGCGACTAAGGTATTCATTGTAATACGATGGTAAGAACGTAAAACAAATATAAAAACACGCGATTAAAGCATCCATTCAGTGTATGAAAGTTAAGAAACTTAGGGGTGAAGTCGTTTAGACTCTGTGATCATACGACCAGATCGTACAGTGAGTTTGTGTCGTATGCCCCTGTGGAGAAATGATCAAGTTAGAGACCTGATCGTTTATGTCGTTCGACCTTGCGATATTAAAGTCATATAGTAGACTTAGTGACTACTGTCGTGCGATTCTGCGATAATCTGTCGTGCGATTCTGCGATAAAACGATGTTGGGGATTGGTCGTTGGCTTACCAACGACCCTCCGATGCTTAAGTCAGTAAACGTTTTGTAAGAAAAAATCGTATGAGAAAGAGCTAGAAAGAGCTAGAGAACGTACCATTTCAGACTCTCTCTATTTGCCCCCTGTCATTTATTACCGTATCCTTTTTGGGAGGAAAAGATAGGTTTTAAATGACAGAATGACACGGAGAAATATTGTCTTGCGGTCGGCTATGGTGTCGTGCGACGAGGCACCATAGTAGATTTATCCCTGTGGAAAAGATATTAATTTAGGGATAGAAGAACGAACCTGTCGAGAGCTTGATCTTGCAACTTCAGTTTATTTTCCCGGCTTCAAGGTAGACTTGTAGCATTCACGAGCGACTCCTGGATTCCCCATGGCGTAGGGAATTTCAATTGACAACTTTTGCATGCTCGGGAGTCGACGGTCGATGGCCATTAGCTGGAACAGCGACATCGTCGATGATGTCCTTGAGATTTCCTTTCGGGAAATGATATGCTAGTTCCTTCTTCAATGCGATACAGTCGTCTGTCGCATGACCATGATCGGCATGGAAGTCGCACCACTTTGATTTGTCTTTCTTAGCATCGTCCATGTCGGACTTCTTTGGCCATCGAATGGTCGCTTGTGAACTTTTCAGAGCTTCGACTAGGTCCTTTGTAGATCCTTTGAATCTGTAAGAGGATATCTTGGGGTACTGAGTGAACTTAGTCGCGGTCTTGGCCTCTGCTTTCGTCTTGAAACGAACGTTTGAAATTTGGCGCGCTGGCTCTACCCTGGAAATAGCCTTTGTCTTGAACTCTGGCTTTCTGACGCCTAACGACTTTTTGTCGTCAGTGTGCTTGCGACGAAAGGCGGCATCATCCTCGACCCTCATATATGCTAAGGTTCGAGCTCGGACGTCTTCGAAAGTCTCTGGGGGGTACTTGGTCAGATCGATATATAGACCTGAACTATCGTCTAGACCACGCTTATAAGCTTCGATCGCAGTTTTGATGTCACAATTGCGGATACTGATCATTTCGGCATTGAATCTATTGAAATAATTTCGAATAGACTCATTGGTCTTCTGTACGACATAATACAGATCACTAGTATGCTTTTCCATCTTGCGACTGCTGGCGAATTGTCGAGAGAAATGGTTGACTAATTCGGCGAACGACCCGATTGATTTGGGTTTGAGATTGATCAGCTACTGGAGAGCTGGACTAGTGAGAGTTGCCCCGAAACTTTTGCACATGCATACTTCCTGTTACATGTGTGGAATCAAGATTGTCCACATGAGCTGCTTATACTGCGCGACATGCTCGGTTGGATCGATCACACCAAAATATTTGGGAGTGAAGGCAGGAATGTTATACTTCTTTGGGACCTCGACGGTGGCGATCTCGTCGATGAAGGGCGACGCCTGATACCCCGAGCGAGGCTCGACGTCGACAGGCACGGCTGCCCCAGGCAACTTGGCGAGCAAGGACAGGACGCGCTCATTTTGGTCTTCTAACATCTTTAAACGCTGGGCGATGGGATCGTTAAGATCAGGATTTGCCCCTGTCGAGGGATTGGTCCCTGGGCTAGTTCCATTACCATGCGACGAACCATTGGTGTCCCCGTTGAACGGAACAAAATATGGCTGCGACTCATGTTGGAATTGCTGTGGTCCATTCTGAAATGACTGTGGTCCCTGCTGAAATGGCTGCGATCTCTGCTGGAAAGATTGCGATCCTTGCTGGAAAGGTTGCGGACCACTTTGGAACGGCTGGGAAAATGGCTGGGATCCATTCTGAAACGGCTGGGATCCATTGTTCAAGGGTGGTGGTCAGATGTGCTGAGGAGGGACTGTCCCAAACTGAGGATTTGGGTTGAACGACCCTGGCTGTTGATTCTGCATGAACGGGCCTGGATGCTGATTCTGCGCGGATGAACCTGGATTCGGGACAAATGGTCTAGGGCCATTCTGGTCGAACAATCTTGGAATTGGGTTCTGCACGAACGGCCTAGGACCATTTTGAGGCCCAAGAGGATTTCTTAACCGCGCGATCTCCTCAGCTGCTCTGCGATTCTGCTCTGCCATTGCATTGAGTTGATTCCTGGCGACTTCGAGCTCCTGATACATCTGAGCAATAGCTTGCTGCGGATTTCCAGGGGCTGCCATTGTTCCTGTAATAGAGAGCAGAAAAAAACTCCAAGAAACTGTTAGTAGGGTGCACGTTCGTCGAGGATTTTCTCTAGATGAGGTCCCACGGATGGCGCCAAACTGTTAATGCCAAAAATCGCACCAAAGGGACAACTTAAGGTCGATGTGGACTTAATCAACTAAAGAAATGATCTTTCGACGAGACGTGCGACGAGGGAAAAAATAAACGAGACAAGGGATTTGATGACGCAGGAAAAACCTCAATCGAGGAAAAAACCTGCGGACGACAACGGGTGTCGTCGCTGCACTATGGTCGCCAATCAGGGGCGACGTCCTTGGTACTGGCGTCGGTCGTACGATGATTATAATACAAATGAAGGAAATTGCTTCGAAATGTAAAGTACAAGTGTTTGAAGTGTAAAACAGGTGTTTGTCGTGTGTGAATACAAAATGTGAACTTCTGGTCGAGGGCTGTTGTCGTGCATCGAGAACGATACTTGAGTTTTTCTTCGAGTGTTCTTGAGTTCGCTGTAAGGTTCTGGCTTTCGGTACTCGATCTCCAGAGTTTGAATGTTCTTTGCTATGAGTTTGGATGATTTTCTCTACTGTTTAGTAATATTCGCTGATGATCGCTGATGTGTGTTGGATGTTCCCTGATGTCCCTTGAAATGAGGCTTTAGCTTGTCTTTTATAGTCTTCGCGTCATTAATTAGCTCCATTAATGATTTGATCAACGGCTACAACGGCTGGAAACGGTCGCCGGAGTGATTATCCATAATGCTCTTCGTCCGTTACGGCTGCTTGCTGTTAATGGCTTTGACTCCTGCATTAAATACTTAACAAACGTAACAGACAAGGTTAATGTTAGCTTTGGTCGAAGGTGCAATGATCTTACGCGATGTTCGTACGGGACGGGCGATGCTATGGTCGAGCGTCATGGGAGACGTACGACTTACCTTTTACGACGGACGACGGATGTTTTCTGGGTTCTTGTCGAGACCTTATCTTAATACAAGATTTGGATTATAATGTGGGTCTTACCTGCTATGGTCGTGGTCGTACGACGTGATTTTTTGCCCAAACAACGTTCATGTGCGAGTTTGACCTCTCGCCGGGGCAGCTGATGCCCCAATTTTGGCGCGTTATCCAGGTCATCGAGCGACTTACCAAAAATTGGGAGTCGCCGATGAACGTGAAGGACCTGTTGACGGCTTACCAGGTCAAGATGGACGGGTACCGTCGCTATAGCCTATTCTCGAAACACAAGGGCGATCGTACCTTGGTTCTGAAAACTGCGGTCAACGACCGCAAATGGAAGACCAGGTACGCATTCGTGCGGGTAGCGACGCTGGACCCCGACAACGACTGGATTAGGTCTAGCTGGAACATGACGGGTGAGTTTTTAGCTTTGGTCGAACATTTCTTATTACCTTTATTGCTTTGTTTCTCAACTAATCTTCCCTCTTATGTGCCTCCAGACATTAAATTCGAGGACGTGAAGCCCAACGACGACTCCAAGGATAAGATCGAAAAGTTTCTGGAGATCAGCGCTGACGACCGATCGTTCGTCACACGACATTTAGTAGACGAGGACGAGGATCTGGTGTATTTGGGAGAGAATCGAGGGAGTCGAGAGGAAGAGGAGGAAGAAGAAGAAGAGGAAGAAGAGAAAGAGGAGTCGAGAGAAGAAGAAGAGGTAGAGATGACTGGTAAGTGTCCTTTACTCTGCTCGACTTATTCTTTCCATTATTTCAGTCGTTTAATCGTTCTTCCTTTCTTGTTTTACAGGAGAATCCCAGGCGAAGGTGGCGTCTGCAGCTGCTAAGAGAGAAGCTCAAGCTGAGCTTGCTCGTAAGGGCAGAGAAAAGAGGAAAGTGACCTCGACCACCAGGTCGGGTGTTTTGAAGAAAACGAGGATGACGCTCACGAGGGAACCATCATCAAAGACTGACGACTCGTCGAGAGTCGTTACGCCTGAGAAGGCGACGGTATCGGTCGCATCACCGATGAAGACGAAGACGTCTTCTGGTGCGATTGATGCGACACCTTTAAGTTCTGCGCCACCGGCGAAAATGACTATGTCTCCTACTATCACGTCGACCCGTTCGTCAGCCGACAAGGGCAAGGGTCACGCGACGAGGGAGGCTGAGGTTATGATGGTCAACTTTATGTTGCCGTCAAACTTCATGGCGGATAATGTCCTAGACGGGACGACGTTGTTTCCTCATCTGGGGAAATATCAGCTCCCCTCTTTCAGGGAGCGCTTCCGGGGAGTCTCGGTCGAGGAGACGGCATCCCATGTTGCCGGACTGGCGTTTATGGTAAGTCTTTTTTTTCAAGACTTGTTTATCTTTTGTCGTTTAAAACTTTGTCGAGTGTTCACTAACTTGTGTCTTATGTTTTTCAGGCGTTCCAGTCCTCTCTGGCTCTGTACGCCGAAACGACGATGATAGAAGGTCTGGTGTCCTCTGCTCTCGAAAGAAAGAATGCGGCACTGGACAGGGAGAAGTCGGCTTTGGCGCGCATCGAGGACCTGTTGATACGACTCGACGACGCCCAGAACGAGTCTGAGGCCGTCGGTCGTGCAAGGGACGGGGCGAACTACCGTCTGAAGCAGTCCATGTCCTTGATCGCCGAACAAAGGGCGGAGCTAGACAAGACTAAGGAATCCTTGGCTATGAGTGAAAAAGAAGCCGAGGAGTCCAAGTCCAAGGTGGCGAAGCTGGCAGGGGAGGTGAGAGAGCTAAAGTACGAGGCGACGTCTGTCTTTGCTCTTGCTCTACTGACCGCGTGGGCGGCGATCATGAGGCAACATCTGTCGGGGAAGAATCCCATTGCCTCGGCGTCGAAGGAGCTTGACTTCTACCTAAGGGACGTCGAATCCGAAAGAGACCTCGACTCGGATGATGAGAAGGAGGTTGAGGAGGAGATCGAAGAGGGTTCCAAGGGCGAAGCCTCTGGCAAGGACGCGACTGACGATCCTCCTCAGACTTAGAAAATTTTAGTTTTTTGTTTTTCATCATTCGACCGTTGGTGGTCGAGTCGTTTTGATGTAATCGATTTTTTGGCGAATGAAAGATATTTTTCTTATGCATTACTTTGTCTTAGACATTTGTACAATATCACCAAATAAACGTTCATTATATAAAAATGAACATCATGACACGCTACATAGGCATTCATTATAATACATCAATTCTTTTAAGTTAAAACGCGGACTGTAAGGTCGTGAGACCTTTAAGTCATGTAAAGCAAACATAGGTACATGCGACTTAGGCACTTATCAAAACGTGAAATTTTTTCTAAGTTAAAAAACTTAGATTGCGGGGTCGTTGGACTTTATGATCGCACAATTAAATCGTGCGACGAACTTGAGTCGTATGTTCCTGCAATTGTTCAATCAAGTCGTTCAATAGACCTGACTGCTAATGTCGTGCGATCCTGCGAAAGTGTACTGAAGTCGTACGATAGACTTAGTTACTTATGTCGTGCGATCCTGCGATAAAACAAGGTCAGAGGTTGGTCGTTGGCTAGCCAACGACCCTCCGATGCTTAAGTCAGTAATCGCCATGATGAATAAAAGATCGTATGAAAGAAGGAAAAAGACTTAGAAGAAATACCTTTTCAGATGTGTTGCATTCCAGCTACGGGGGACATCTCGATTGTCGAGGGTTTGGAGCCGATAGGCACCTTTACCCACGACTTCTGAGATACGATAAGGACCTTCCCACTTGGTGGAAAGCTTACCTGCATTGAGCTCTTGAGTGCTCTGGAACACTCGTCGAAGGACGTAGTCGCCTTCTTGAAAGACTTTAGCTTTGACATTCTTGTTGAAATATCGCTCGACCGCTTGCTTTTGCAACGCCATTCTGATCAATGTTGATTCTCTAAGTTCCTCAAGGGCATCGAGGTCATAACTTAAATCAACCAGGTTATGGTCGACGGAAGTATTCCTCGAGGTTGGAAGTTGGACCTCGACCGGCAAGACTGTTTTGCAACCATAGACCAAAGAGAAAGGAGTTTATCTTGTGGACGTGCGAGGCGTCGTGCGATTCGCCCACATGACCGAAGGGAGTTCTTCGACCCATTTTCCTTTTGCAGCTTTTAACCTTTTCTTGATCGAAGCAATAATGGTTTTATTGCTCGACTCAGCAAGTCCGTTTTCCTGGGGATACCTGGGTGTCGAGGTCGTCAGCTTGATATTGCGATCTTCACAGAACTGTCGAGTCTTGTTGCTTATGAACTGGGATCCATTGTCGCAGACAATTTCGGATGGGATCCCAAACCATCATATGATGTTAGTCTGGATAAAAGAGACGACTTCCTTGTCCCGAACTTGGGAAAAGGCAGCTGCTTTTACCCACTTAGAAAAATAATCCGTAAGTACGAGGAGAAATACCTTTTGCCCTAGGGCAGTTGGTAGCTTGCCGACAATGTCCATCCCCCATCCATGAAGGGCCATGGGATCAACGTCGAGTGTAAAGGTTCAGAAGGTTTATGGGACGTACCTGAATGTCGTTGGCAGGGATCACAATTATGGACATACCTGATGGCGTCTTGTCGCAGCGTTGGCCAAAAATAGCCTTGTCGAGAGATACGATTGGCCAAACTACGACCTCCTTAGTGGTTGCCACACTCTCCATCGTGCATCTCTTGAAGGATCTTCGGAACTTGACTTTTGCTGATGACGCATCGCAGGTTTAATCCTGTCAAGGATCGTCGATAATGTCTATCTCCGATCACGACATACCTGGATGCTTTGAATCTGATCTTCCGAGCTTCCATCTTGTCTTCTAGGAGTTGGTCATGCATAAGGAAATTTCGGATGTCGCACGACCAATCATCTTCTTGGTCTTCGATCTGGACGACATCGTGATTTTCGATGGACGACGTCGCCAGATGGATCATAGGAATGCTATTGAATATTGGTTTGACAAGAACAGACCCAAGGTTTGCTAAGTCGTCGGCTTGAGTGTTCTGGTCCCTTGGAATCTGTTCAATAGAAAATGATTTGAACTTTTCAGATTTTTCTTTTGCTACCTTCAGGTACGCTGTCATTTTTGAATCTTTAGCTGCGAATTCTCCATTCATCTGGTTCACGACCAGGAGAGAATCGCTTTTGACATGTAGCGTGGTTTCCCCTGAGTCGTGGGCCATATTCATTCCCACGATCAGGGCTTCGTACTCAGCTTCGTTGTTGGTGGTTTTGAAGTCGCATCGCACGGAATACACCATCTTGCCCCCTGTGGAGACTTTAAGACGACGCCTAGTCCTGAACCCCTAGTGTTGGATGAACCATCGAAATATAGAGTCTAGGGTACGTCGTCGTGAGTCGCCACAGTAGACACTTCGAATTCTGCTTCTTTTTCCAGCTCAGGGCTGAAATCAGCAATGAAATCTGCCAAAGCTTGCTATTTGATCGCGGTCCTGGGTTTGAAATCTATGTCGTAACTGCTGAGATATATGCTCCATTTTGCGAGACAACCCGTCAATTCAGGTTTCCTCAAGACAGACTTAAGAGGAAAGTTAGTCACGACAGTAATAGGATGCGATTCAAAATAGTGTCGCAGCTTCTTTGCGGCTGTAACTAGCGCCAAAAGCAATTTTTCCATAGAGGAATACCTGGTTTCGGCGTCCAAGAGAGATTTACTTACGTAGTAGATCGGCAGTTGCTGCTTTTCATCTTCTCGTCTCAAGACGGACTTACTGCATTAGGACTAACAGCTAAATATAGCTGCAAGGCCTCATGATCGTGAGGCTTTGACAGCAAAGGAGGCGACGTCATGTATTCCTTTAGTTTTTGCAGTGCTTGCTCATGATCGTCGGTCCAGTCGAAGCCTTTATTTTTCCTGAGGACATTACAAAATAGATGACATCTATCTGAGGATCGAGAGATAAACCTGTTCAGAGCTGCCACCCCACCAGTGAGTTGATAGGCGGGTTTACACCCCACTAAATCTAACCGCAAGTGTACGGGTCGAAATCAAGTAATAGTACAAAAGTACGAGTATCGAACATAGGGAACTAGGAACTAAGTATCACAATGACTATAAGATCTATTAACTGAACGGTCGCAAATTTGAGTGGTTGGTATGACTTAATTAATTGCATGTAAACATATCACAAACGGGACAGTAAACAACGTAGGAAACTTTGATAGAGAAAACAGTTGAGGGTTGGAAATCCTAAGGTTTTCACATACGAACAATTGACTTCAAACAAGTACCAATTATTCCCCTTAATGAATACCCAGTCTTTAAAATCACCGTTGTTCTCTTTCGAGCAACAACGGGTTTTATTTTGAACGCACAAGTTTTATCTCTCGATCTCAACTCATGAAACTCAAAACACATTAAAAGCAAGATTTAACGGGACTAAGTGTTAGGGTCGTTTTATGTTGATTTAAAGTTCAGGGTTTAAATTGTAATTCTTTATTTTGAGCTCTATTAGTGAACGGGCCGTGGGCTTGTTAACCACGGGCCCGCCATATATATAGATAGCTTAGCCTTAGAAAATAGGCTAGTTGTCTCATTTGCTTTCCTACACTTTCATTGTAATTATCTCTAATATTGAAAGCTTAATCAGAGATGACCAGTTGAAATCGTTACTCTATTGTTTTATCTGTTTGATTTCATAATCGTTGCACGGATCTGGAACTAACAATTGGTATCAGAGCAGACGGACAGAATTGATTCAAAGCCTCTCTATTGATTTCTGGTAAGTTTTTGACTTTTCACGTCTGTCATATTCTTAAAATTTCAAAACTTTGATTCTGGTAAAATTGATTGATTTCGTTGATTGGGTTGTGTTACTATCGTTGTTATTGTTCATTCTGCAAATTTTCACATCCTAATTCGACTATTTGAGTGGGTAATTAAGCAAATCAAATTCAAAAGTTTTGAGTGTGTTCTTCATTAAAAATCAAAATTTTACCATCAAAACTTGTTGTTTTTGCTTTAAAATCGATTGGGTTAGTGTTATTTTTTTGTTTGGTAGTGTTTCTAATCTTTTAGGAACATTTTTGAGCAACCCTAATCGAGTTTCAATCGATTTGGAAAAGTCAGCCGCAGAGTCCGGATAACACAGCCACAGAGTCCGGACAAGTCAACACTGTCCGGGCGTTTGTGTTATTCCATCCGGATTCGTCATCTATCCGGGTACGTCAAATCTTTCCGGGTAAGTCACTTAAACTCAAATCTTTCCGGGTACATTAGTTCCGGAAACCCAAAGTTTCCGGTAACCAAGTTTATCCGGTAAGCATTTTATCCGGAATCTCTTGTCACCCGGTAAGAATCGCATCCGGAAACCCACATCACCCGGTAAGTATTGTGTTTATTTTTCATTCGGAAACTAAATTCATCCGGAAACCTACTGTATCCGGTAACCTTGTTTTTTCCGGATTCCTTATCCGGAAACCACCCGGATTCCATAATAGCGGGACCCCCGTGCTAAGTCGCAGGAGGGGGACATTTAAGTATCCTTGATACTGTTCCACTTTGAATCAATCACCTCGTCTGACGATCACTCCGTTGCAACCAAAGATGTCTTCACGCGACGCTTCTGCTATCGGCACCACGTCTACAGCCGCTGAAGAATCAAGTCAGGTATGCGAATCTAGCCAACAAGATTTCTTCAATAAAATGCAATCACTTGTTGAACAGGCAGATTCCTTTAAGGCCACCACTAAAGAACAAAAGCTTGAGATTAGTTCACTAACCGGAAAGCTAGATGTTCAAACGCGAACAACATAAAAATATAAGTCTGAAAATACTATTTTAAAGGAGAAATGCAAAATTCTTTCAATAGCACCTAAAGACTTAAGGGCCAAATTATCTGATCTTCAGTCTCAGTTTGATCAGTGCATGAATGAGAAAGAAGCACTTGTTTATCAATGTTCCTCTCTTCAAATTCAGCACAAGGAGTTTGTTGCCAAAATTCTTGATCTTGAAACCAAACTCCACAAAAGGGGTCAAACTGATCAAACCATCTTTCTGAATAAACCCAAGGAGTTCACTTATTTTAACAAAGAGTGGGGAATTGGATATGATAACCCACACTATTTGAAAAAGGGAAGATACCAAACTCCTACTTTGTATGATTTTGCATGTTTTGGGTTAGACAAAGAGTATCCGGAATATGACATTCAATGGACTGGTCCTCTTGAACCCGAAAAGGAAGAGGAAACCGAGGAATATAAGCGCGCACACAAACGAGGGATCCAACTTCCGTTTTGGTATGAACCTTTGAACTATTCCTATCAAAAGAACAAAAAGTATCTCTCAACTGACTACTTCGACCCTTACAAGGTTGCTAAGCCCAAGGATTCCTCTAAAAAGGATGAGGACCAAGCACCCGCAACCAAGACTGAGACGGACGAGTTTAAACTCTATGTTCCCCCTCTCATCTTGGAAGCAAAGATTGTCGAGTTGGAGGAGTCACTTGAGAAAGAAAGGTCTGTTTTCCAAAACGAAAAGAAAGCACTAATCTCTGAGATTGAGAAACTCAATTCTGACAAACTTGAGAATCTACAACCGGTCAAAACCGTGGTTGTGTCTGATGAAGGACAGGAAATCCTTCGGGAAGAAATCACAAAACTCACATCAAAGCTGGCTGCCTTGGCAACATATACGATGCATGAGTATACGAAAAATGGTCAGCTCCAAGAGCAACTTGACCAACTCAAATCTGAGAAGCAGATTTCTCCTGAGTCTTCGTCGAATTCATCTGAGACGTCTTCGTGTAAAGCTTTTATTGGTAAAATATCTATCACACAAGACGGTAACGATTCTCAAGATGAGTGTGTTAAAAGGAATTTAAACTCTGATTTTTTCCTAGCTTCCGCACCAATTTCCCCAAAGCACACAACCGAAAGCACAGCGTGTTCCTCGCCTTCCTCACCTGATCCAAGTCCTGAAATTCCGGAGATTGATTTTTCTGAATACATGAACTCCGAAGGTAATTCTGAAGGAGAGTTCGAGTCGTTCCCTTTCGACAAACCTCTCCCGAGTCATACTGATTTTCTGTCACAAGTAGTAAATCGACCGGTCAATTTTCTAAAAGGTGATAGTTCTCAATAAAAGACTCCGGCTGTGATTAAGATTTCCAAAAATGCTTCAAATTCTCAAAAACAATCACAGCCGAAGCAAAAGACCTGTTAACCACCTGCTAAGATTCCTGTTTCCTCAAAGGTCACTGACCGCACTGTCCCTGTTGTTTCGGATAACACTGGTCGCGCTAAACAAACAAAACCAAAGTGGCCTGCCAAGGAATATGTGGAGGATGTTGCATCAAAGTCGTTCAATACTGTTTTTCACCCTAGATTGAACAAAAACGACTGTGCTTGGAATCATAGGAGTAATTTTGTTAAAAGAGATGTTAATTTTACGATGAAAATTTACTCCATTCAGCAATTGATTCAATTGTCGCATGATTGTTTGTGTTGTTCTAGTTGTGGTTGGAATGACTTTGATGATATCAATAACAATGATTGGTTTGGGTCATATCACATGTATAATCATACACCCAAACGCAAACCCCGTAATAACAAGAGAAAATATCATAAACAACGGGGTTCTCAAACAGAGGTTAAACCACAGCGGGAGACCAAACCCATTCCAAAACGGGAGTCTCCCACTGAGGTTAGACCGGCACTCAAGTGGCAACCAGCTACAAAACCTGTTCCTCCAAAAGGTGTAAATTCTATACCTAAGAGGCAACATGTGCCAAAACCAGTTACTCCAAACGGTGTACAATCTGCACCTAAGGGGAAGTCTGAGTCAAAGCAAGTTCCTCCTCGAGGTGCCAAACCTAACCCTCCGGGACCCAGGCAAATCTGGGTACCCAAGGTCCGCTAATTTTGTTTTGCAGGACGGTCATGTGTGGTACTTAGACTCTGGATGCTCCACACACATGACCGGAAGGAGGGAGCTGCTCACGATCTACAAGGAAAAATATTACGAAGACGTGAGGTTTGTCTGTACCTGTGCTTTCACGAGCTGCTCATGTGTTTAGGGGGAGCATGATCAGCTATCAGGTATGTTACTCCACTGTTAAGGGGGAGCGTCACACACAATTTTTTTAAAATACTGAAAAGTTTTGTTATGTGTGTGGATACTCCCGTGTGCACTTCAATCTACGTGCACATTCTGAGGGGGAGCATGTCATCTAATGCTCATCATTTGAGGGGGAGCGACACAAGTTTTTCTTTAAATGTCTAAAAGTTTTTGTGTGTCGGACTCTCCATTGCACAATATTTGCAATATTCGAGGGGGAGCAAAGCCATCCCTATGCTCAGCTTGAGGGGGAGCGAGAGAAAGTTTTGCCCAATTCCTAAGGTAATTTTGTTGTTGTCAAAGTGTCCGGAATCCTCTGTCAACCGGAAACATAGTTGTCCGGTTTGCCCATTTTGTCCGGAAACTGTCATGACATCCGGTAAGCTTTGTTGTCCGGATACCATATGCTGTCCGGAAAGTCTTATGTTTCCAAATTTTGTCCGGACACCCCTATTTATCAGCATTGTACCTGTTTTGTCACTGCCAGTGCTCAATCTGTCTCAGATTGATCCATTTACAGTAAAGGTACGCACCAGAACTTGTTTATCCGTGTTGTTTACTAACTTTGGGTCTTTTACAGATATTCCATGGCGGATCAACAACCTCAACAAAATCCGAGGGGAAGCGTCACACTGTTTTTCTTAAAAGTCTAAATAATTTTTCCTTGTGTCGATGTCTCCCAAGTAAATAACACTCTCACTCCGAGGGGGAGCAAGTCAATCCCCATGTATGTTTTGAGGGGGAGCAGGATAATATCCGTGCTATGCATATGCCTGAAGCCCTTACCTGTGATAGCATATAGACGAGAGTTAGGGAATCCCATGGTCCAGCCAGCGCCGGAGGGACCTTCCCCGGGACATAGAACATGTTAGAAGGAGGGAGTTAAGGTCGAAAGCGAACCAAGAAAGATTGAGCCATAAAGATAACGAGGCTCCTGAGCGAACCCAACCACATATCACCCGGGTAGCCACATCTGCTATCCTGTCTCATGAGTTGGGACAGGGTATTGAAGAAGCCTCCGTGGACCCAGCGGAGCAATTGCACGACCCCCTTATCCACTCATCCGTCTCTCAAAAGACGGATGTTTCAATTTCCCACGGGGATATAGCACAACTTCCACCGGTCTCTCATTCGGAGAGTGCTGGTGTTGAAATAAGCGGCCAGCAGCCCCCGGTCGCGACTTCTTTCAGTGCACAGTTGGGACTAGAGCCACTTGATATTACACTTCCTTCGGCTAGGACACAAGAAGGGGAACACCATATCGAGATTCTTTGTGACTCGGTCGGAACGTCTGTAGTGTCTCCGTCAGGCGGAACACGAGGATCGGACGGAAATCCTACCACAGCTACCGACATGCCAACTGTGAACGTAGGTGGCTCTGCCTCTCAGGTAGACGCCTCAACGGGTAATCTAAGTGATCCCGGAGTTATCTTACACGACTGTGTGTCACCAGGGTCCCTGGACAGCACCCTTAAGGCTGTCCGCGAGGCAATGGAGCAGCACGTTGCCTCCCAGATCGACACCGTTAAGCGCCTAATCAAAGGTAAAGATAAGATCGTCGACGTTGAAACCGCACCTACACCTCCATCGGCTCCTACTCAGCCTACCTACTCGGTGGACACCCTCAAGACGATGCTTCTAGCCCAGCTGCTCCAACAATCTGAAACCGACGCCTCAACTGAAGCAAACCTGATATCCGTTCTGAAATCCCAGGTCACTGCTCCTTCATCATCCATTACCACTCGTTTAGACGCCATTGACTCGACTCTCAAGGACTACAACCAAGCGCTCACAACGCTGTCCGAGAGAGTCCGCTCACTCGAAGATACCTGCAAGAGTCAAGCAGGCGGTCTGAAGCGCAAGCACGATGACCAGGATGATCCTGATCACCGTGAGGGGGAGAAACGACTAAGACCTACCGAGACCGCCCCTATCCTCACAGAATCTACAACTGTGGTTCATCTGGAACCAGCAACTGCGGAAACAACAACAGAAGCACCTGAAGCCGAATTGCCATTAGCCGACATGGTAATAGATATGGATATATCAGATGATGAAGACCCAACGGTTGAAAAGCCTGAGGGTTCAACACAGGAACTGGTTGACTTTGATTCATCAGACAGACCGCTATTGGATATGATAGATCCAGACTGTGAAGACAACCCGGAGACCGAAGATGCATGGTATGAAAAAGCCGCCAGTGCCGTAAATCTCCAGTTAAATTTGGTTTTCCCTACTGATGAAGACGATAACATCGACTATGATCAGTTCCTGATCCAGAATTTTTATGGTACTTCTTCCGTTCACTACCCACTGGAACTTCAACAAGACCTGAAACTACTACTGCCAATATTCCGACAACTCCTCTGCAAACGACAGCTTCTGATCTTCCTCCCCCTCCTCAGCAACAAATCCGTTGGTAGAAGATCATGGTACTTATCCCTTATCTGGAGCAATCTTTGAAGAAGTTTTTCGTCCACAAGCTTCGCCCGATCGAGCCGACCTGTTGCCTTGGTATTTACAACCTCAACCCCGAATACCAACGGCGTTATATCAGCGCAATGCAGCGGTGTCTTCCAGTCAGCCAAGTCAGAACCAAGCATCAAATCACAGAGGTACTTAACATCCATTCAAAATGCATCATGAAAATCGTCTACCCAGTATTCACTGTCCGACGTGAAGATGGGAATGAATGGAAATTCTCTGAAGCCGACTTCCAGCACCTCCGACCGTTCGACTTCCTGGCTATTCTGAAAGACCTTCGTACAAGAACCATCCGACCGCTTGAAGTTACAAAGGCGCTCGAAGCTGTTCGTCGATACCTGGTCCGTACAATTATGATGTCATATCTAACGGATTTTCAAATGGCTATCGAGAACAGGGCAAAGAAGGTAAATTTGATAAGGCCGAATCTGAATGCTCCTGAATTGAAGATGTATCCCGAGAACTCTCTGCTTCTAGAGCCTGAATTTGGGATAGTCTACAACAACGAACAGAACGAAAAGAAGTTTCTGCGTTTCAGTCAGGTAGACAGATTCTGCGACGGCACACTCCTCAAAGTTCGAGATGCTCTTCGAAAGATCATTACACACGAGTCTGAAAATCCAAGGTACTCATATGTTCCGAATCCGAATGAAACAACTGCTCGGAATGCCTTGGAATTGGTTGAAGATCTCATCGACTACTGCCGTGCTATCAGATGGTTCGAGATTCACTTCGCCCTTTGCAAAAGATATGTCTACAACTGGCGAGAGCTAGAGCGCGAACTCGAACTTCAAATCAAAGGGGGAGATTGTTAGGGTCGTTTTATGTTGATTTAAAGTTCAGGGTTTAAATTGTAATTCTTTATTTTGAGCTCTATTAGTGAACGGGCCGTGGGCTTGTTAACCACGGGCCCGCCATATATATAGATAGC
This sequence comes from Saussurea involucrata, assembly GCA_033807775.1. Taxonomy (NCBI): domain Eukaryota; kingdom Viridiplantae; phylum Streptophyta; class Magnoliopsida; order Asterales; family Asteraceae; genus Saussurea; species Saussurea involucrata. Next base: position 99,945,865 of record CM066321.1, on the reverse strand, counting down.
TTAGCCTTAGAAAATAGGCTAGTTGTCTCATTTGCTTTCCTACACTTTCATTGTAATTCTCTCTAATATTGAAAGCTTAATCAGAGATGACCAGTTGAAATCGTTACTCTATTGTTTTATCTGTTTGATTTCATAATCGTTGCACGGATCTGGAACTAACACTAAGGCTTACTTGGTATATCTCTATCCAATTTCTCACATTAGGCATGCAATTTCTAGTTCTAAGTAACAACTAATTCTCTCGAACTTAATTGAAAACAACAAAACAATTGGAAGTTGGCCAAACTCACAAAAGCATTAAAAACCAAATCACATGCTTCATTAAATTAGGAAAACTGATGAATGTCTCAAATCATCTGTTCATATGCTAAACCAAATTCAATCCAACCCCCAACAACTAAAGATTAGTTCATGTTGGTGGTGGATACAAACACAAGAGAAAGAAGAGAAACTGTTAGGGTCGTTTTATGTTGATTTAAAGTTCAGGGTTTAAATTGTAATTCTTTATTTTGAGCCTTATTAGTGAACGGGCCGTGGGCTTGTTAACCACGGGCCCGCCATATAAATAGATAGCTTAGCCTTAGAAAATAGGCTAGTTGTCTCATTTGCTTTCCTACACTTTCATTGTAATTCTCTCTAATATTGAAAGCTTAATCAGAGATGACCAGTTGAAATCGTTACTCTATTGTTTTATCTGTTTGATTTCATAATCGTTGCACGGATCTGAGACTAACAATTGGTATCAGAGCAGACGGACAGATTTGATTTAAAACCTCTCTATTGATTTCTGGTAAGATTTTGACTTTTCACGTATGTGTTCATCTTGGAAAATCAAAATCTTGATTCTGGTAAAATTGTTCGATTCTGCTTATTGGGTTGTGTTAGTATTATTGTTATTGTTGATGTAACGACCCAAAACACTTAACATGGAATATAAGTCCAAAAAGCCCATAAGGGTCCCAATTTACATCACAATACTAGATAACATACTCAAAGCTTAAAGTTCCCAAACGACTACAACCGAGATGTTTAAACTAACAACAGCTGGATCATGACGGTCTCTATTCTCGCACATCCGCCTTAAGCCTTCTCTTTCCCTTTGAACGAAGCACCTAAGCCTCCCTTTCCTGAAAATGGTTTTTAAGTTTTGAAAGCGAGGGTTAGACCATAAGGTCTAGTGAATTCCCTCCTAAAAACGCGACCACAAAACATTTTAAGAAAGCACGTTTCCTTGCAAACAGCACGTAACAAGTTTGAGCTCAAACATGGGTGTACACAGTGGCATGGAACAATAACACCTTACAAAGCCAGGCACGGCAACTCGACACCTTACAAAGCCAGGCACGACAACTCGACACCTTACAAAGCCAGGCACGACAACTCGACACCTTACAAAGCCAGGCACGACAACTCGGGGGTCCTCCACTGTGCAACCCGACTCTACCACAGGCATAAACATTAAAACATGTTTTAAAACTTACTCGAGGATAATCCTCCTTCCACTTGTAAGATAACACTTTTCATGCATGAGAAGACATAAATTCATGATGATCAAGTAAACTCATTTTCAGTCATATCAATTCTTCGCAATTCATTTTAAAAGATAGAAATAATGCATAAGGGAACTCACCTGGTATTCGGCTATACGACACTCTAATCGGAGCTCACTTAAACACCAAACGATCACCTGAATTGGGGTTAACAAAGGAAGTATTAGACTCCCCAATTATACTCTAAAACATTCCCCATAGTGTCTTAAGACAAACCCCTAAACCACGCATCGAATCCAAGCCCGAACGACCAACGAAGCAGAAACGAGAATTTCCCAACAGAGACTTACGCGGTTTGCTACGCGGTTTGCAAACCGCGTGAAAAGCCGCGTAACTCTCTGGTCGAGCATTCTCAGTTCTGCATCCCAGGGTCAGCTCGAAAACCCACTTAACTCCTCCAAAAATGATTCCAATCGATTGATAACTTCCCAAAACAAACTCTAAAACTATTTATACATTAAGGAAACAATCCTCATTACTTAAATCAATCAATTCCTCAATCAACCATCATGAACTACTCTTTTGAAAACACAAATCCTTTCTAAAAATGAATCAACTTAAGAACCTCCATTGGAAAGGTGGAATAACACCACGAGTTCACAAACTCCTCAAGGGAATCATCCAACACACCCTTCCAATTGGTTTTGTCTTAAAATACTTGAAGAAGAAGAGAAATCAATAAGAATCATACATCTAAACTCCATTTCCAAGAGAAATCAAAGAGATGAAGATGAAGGTATACCTTGGTAGCAATTTCCTTCAATCCCTCACTAAACCACCTTCTCCAAACCTTCCATTGTGGATTTCTTGAGCTCCTTCTCCCTTCTTGAACTCTCCAGCCGACAAATGAGGACCAAATAGGGTTTTAGGAGAGTTTTAACTTAGCTAGCTTTTTTTTTCACAACCCAGCCACATAATTTTGAGTTTTTCTCAAAAGAGCCCCAGAATTTCTTATTTCTGCACTAATACCACAAGAGTTGAAATATGGGGTGTTACAGTTGATTCTGCAAATTTTCATAACCTAATTCGTCCATTTGAGTGGTTAATTAAGCGAATCAAATTCAAAAGTTTTGAGTGTGTTCTTCATCAAAAATTCAAATTTTTACTATCAAAACTTGTTGTTTTTGCTTTAAAATCCATTGGGTTAGTGTTATTTTTGTGTTTGGAAGTGTTTCTAATCATTCAGGAACACTTTTGTGCAACCCTAATCGAGTTTCAATCGAGTTTGAAAAGTCAGCCGCAGTTCCCGGACACTCCACATGTTTTCAGATAATTGCGCATCCTTTCCGGGTACATCCAACAATCCGGGTAAGTCCAACAATCCGGGTAAGTTCAGCATTCCTGGTAAGTCACTAAAACTCCATTCTTTCCTGGTAAATCAGTTCCGGAAACCCAAAGTTCCCGGTAACCAATCTTTCCGGATATTCAATCATCCGGAAAGTGTTTCATTCAGTAACCAATACCATCTGGAAAGCATTTTCTCCGGACACCTCGTTTACCCGGTAAGTTTTTCGTATCTTTAATTTCATCCAAAAACTCCTTCAGTTCCGGTAAGTTACCCGGTAAGCTCAGTTTTCCGGATTCCTTATCCGGAAACCACCCGGACACATAATCCGGGACCCCCGTGCTAAGTCGCAGGAGGGGGACATTTAAGTATCCTTGATACTGTTCCACTTTGAATCGAACCATCGTCCAACGATCACTCCGTTGCAACCAAAGATGTCTTCACGCGACGCTTCTGCTATCGGCACCACGTCTACAGCCGCTGAAGAATCAAGTCAGGTATGTGAATCTAGCCAACAAGATTTCTTGAATCAAATGCAATCACTTGTTGAACAGGCAAATTCCTTTAAGGCCACCACTAAAGAACAAAAGCTTGAGATTAGATTACTAACCGAAAAGCTAGATGTTCAAACGCGAATAACAGAAAAATATAAGTCTGAAAATGCTATTTTAAAGGAGAAATGCAAAAATCTTTCAATATCACCTAAAGAATTAAGGCCAAATTATCTGATCTTCAGTCTCAGTTTGATCAGTGCTTGAATGAGAAAGAATAAATTGTTTATCAATGTTCCTCTCTTTAGATTCAGCACAAGGAGTTTGTTGCTAAAATTCTTGATCTAGAAACCAAACTCTACAAAAGGGGTCAAACTGATCAAACCATCTTTTTGAATAAACCCAAAGAGTTCACGTACTTTAACACAGAATGTGGTATCGGATATGATAACCCACATTATTTGAAAAAGGGAAGATGGTATACACCAACTTTGTATGATTTTGCTTGTCTTGGTTTAGATAAAAAGTATCCGGAATATGCAATTCAATGGACTGGTCCTCTTGAACCTGGAAAGGAAGAGGAAACCGAGGAATATAAGCGCACACACAAACGAGGAATACAACTTCCGTTTTGTTATGAACCTTTAAATTATTCCTATCTAAAGAATAAAAAGTATCTCTCAAATGACTACTTCGACCCTTACAAGGTTGCTACGCCCAAGGATTCCTCCAAAAAGGATAAGGTCCAAGTAACCGCAACCAAGACTGAGACGGATGAGTTTAAACTCTATGTTCCCCCTCTCATCTTGGAAGCAAAGATTGTCGAGTTGGAGGAGTCGTTTGAGAAAGAAAGGTCTGTTTTTCAAAACGAAAAGAAAGCGCTAATCTCTGAGATTGAGAAACTCAATTCTGAGAAACTTGAGAATCCACAACTGGTCAAAACCGAAACTGTGTCGAATGAGGGACAGGAGATCCTTCGGTTTGAAATCAATCGACTCATGTCACAACTGTCCGCTTTGGCAACAGAAGTGATGCAAGAGAAAGTGAGTAAAGGTAAACTCCAAGAGCAGTTTGACCAACTCCAATCTGAAAAGAAGATTTCACCCGAACTTTCCTCTGGCTCATCGGACACATCTTCGTGTAAAGCTTTCTTAGGAAAAAAAATTTCAACACTAGACGATCAAGATTCTCAAGATGAGTGTGTTAAAAGGAATTTAAACTCTGATTTTTTCCTAGCTTCCGCACCGAATTCCCCAAAGCACACTGACACTAAGTGTTCCTCCCCTTCCTCACCTAATCCAAGTCCTGCAATTCCGGAGATAAATTTTTCTGAATACATGAACTCTGAAGGTAACTCTGATGGAGAGTTTGAGTCGTTCCCTTTCGACAAACCTCTCCCGAGTCACACTGATTTTTTGTCTCCAGTAGTCAATCGTCTGGTCAATTTTTTAAAGGGTACTTGTTCCAACACCAAGGCCCCAGCCGTGATTAAGATTACTGAATCTAAACCTGTTTCTCATAACAAATCACAGCCGAGGCAAAAGACCGAGCGATTGCCTGTTAAAAATCCTGTTTTTTCAAAAGTCACTGATCGTTCTGTCCCTAAGAATGGTCGCGCAAAACAAGAAAAACCCAAGTGGCTAAACAAGAAACCTGTCAAGGATGCAGCATCAAAGTCCTTCCCCACTGCTTTTAATTCTAGAAAACACAAAGACAATTGTGCTTGGAATCATTGGAATCGTTTTGAAGTTTCTTATCCGATTGAACTTAATTCAGTTCATCAATTGATTCAGTTATCGCGTGATTGCTTATGTTGTTCTAGATGTGGTTGGAATGATTTTGATGAAATTCACATTAATGATTGGTTTGGGTCATATCATATGTGTAATCTATTTCCCAAACGCAAACCCCGTAATAACCAGCAAAGACACTATCAAAAACGGGGTTACCAATCAGCGGTTAAACCACAGTGGGAGACCAAACCCATTCCTAAACGGGTTGCTCCTACTGAGGTTAAACCAGCACCCAAGAGGCAACCTGCTACAAAAACTGTTCCTCCTAAGGGTGTAAATTCAACGCCTAAGAGGCAACATGTGCCAAAAACAGTTCCCACAAACGGTGTAAAACCTACACCTAAGGGGAAAGCTGTGTCATAGCAAGTTCCTCAAAGAGGTGCCAAACCTAACCCTCCCGGACCCAGGCAAATCTGGGTACCGAAGGTCAGCTAAACTTGTTTTGCAGGACGATCATGTGTGATACTCAGACTATGGATGCTCCACACACATGACCGGAAGGAGGGAGCTGCTCACGATTTACAAGGAACAATATTGCGAAGACGTGAGGTTTGTCTATACCTGTGGTTTCACGACTGCTCATGTGTTTAGGGGGAGCATGATCAGCAATCAGGTAAGTACACTCTACTGTTAAGGGGGAGCGTCACACACAATTTTTTTTTTAAATGCTGAAAAGTTTTGTTATGTGTGTGGATACTCCCGTGTGCACTTCACTCTACGCGCACATTCTGAGGGGGAGCCTGTCATCTAATGCTCATCATTTGATGGGGAGAGACACAAGTTTTTCTTTAAAGGTCAAAAGTTTTTTTGTGTCGGCTCTCCATTACACAACTCTGCATCATCCGAGGGGGAGCAAGTTTCTCCCCAAGCTCAGTTTGAGGGGGAGCGAGAGAAAGTTCTGTGATCATCCTAAGGTATTTTTTTAACAAAGTGATGGTGAAAACAAGTTTTCAATTGAAATTTCAAAGTGTCCGGACAAGTTACCGGATACCCATTAATCCGGATAGCTATCCGGACCGTATGAGTATCCGGGTAGACCACCGGATAGCTTGGTCATTACTTAAGGGATCCGGGCTCTTTCACATTCACTCATCCGAAATCCTTTTTGTCCGGATACCATTTGTCCGAAATCCTTGGGTTTGTCTGGTAAGTTCTGTAATTCAACATCCTGTCCGGACACCCCTGTGTTTAACTGTCCAGTACCTGGTTCATCACTTCCTGTCCTCAATCTGTATCAGATTGAGCCACTTAATGCAAAGGTACGCACCGGACCGCAGAACGGACCTAGACCATTCGTTCAGAATCCTGGTCCAGGATCGTTCGGTCAGAATCCAGGGTCCGTTCCATTCATTCAGAATCCGGGATCAGGTCCATTCGTTCAGAACCCGGGATCAGGATCGTTCGGTCAGAATCAGCAGCCTGGCCCCTTCATGCAGAATCAGCAGCTGGGGTCGTTCATCCCAAATCCCCAGTTCGGGCCAATCCCTTCTCAGCATTTGAGACCACCACCCATGAACAATGGGTCCCAGCCATATTTCGTCCCTTTCAATGGGGATGCCAATGGCCCGTCGTACGGAAATGGCACCAGTTTGGGGGTTGACCCATTGACAGGCGCGAATTCCGATCCTAATTACCCCGTCGCTCATCGATTGAAGATGTTGGAGGATCAGAATGAGCGTGTCCTATCTTTGCTCGCAAAGCTTCCGGGGGCGGCCGCGCCGGTCGACGTCGAGCCTCGCTCAGGGTATCAGGCGTCGCCTTTCGTCGACAAGATTGCGACCGTTGATGTCCCGAAGAAGTACAATGACAATGCTTTGAATACACCGATAGACGTGTGATAATTAAACCTTAACGCAAGTATACATCGAGATCTAATGTCGTCTTTCAAGTAATAAAATGGTAAAATACCAGATATCGTTCCCACAGAGATTGGAGTAAAAGTGCAATAAAAGTCTAGTAAAAGAAATGGTTTCCAAGGATCAGTTCGAATATTAATATTTGTTTGTTGGTGTTTGGAATTATCACAAATTATATAAAAATTAATAAAGGATAGCTAGGGTGTAAGATGTTGGGGTGAGATTTAAACAAAACTTCCAGCAGACCAATGCTGTGGAAATGCTACAGCATTGTGTCTTTCAACACTTAAGTTCACCATCTACTTTTCAGGTTGCCCTCTCGGGTTTTCTGCCATTCACTACTGATCTAGCAGCCACTCGACCCATCTCTGGTGTCATGTGTCAGAACCATCGATAGCAAAAGGAGTCCTTCCAAGTATATGGATAAACAAATCTCTTTGTTAAAAATCACTCTCTCGAGCCGATTCCCATATCAGTTAAGTTGACATGTTCTAAGTGGGTCATCTCTGACTCGCACTCTACAATATTACCATCAAAACAGATGATCAACTTATCGGGCAAAATCAACCAGAAAGAACAGAGGTGACAAATCTCTTTGTCAGTAGCTCTCTCAAGCTTACTTTCTTTGTCATTCGAATTGACGTGCATATCAATGGTTCATCTCTGATACCATGGCACTTTAACACTTTCAAAGTGATCAACCGTCCTGAAGTAACTTGATATTTTATAAAACTTAACATGAAATGGCGAACATCATTATTTGTGGGTCATCTCTGATAATTGTTGTGCCTTTGACTCTCCATTCCATCTTCACCTTTTTGAAGATTGGAACTTCTTCAGGTTTGGAAGTATTAACTTTAGGCACATTTGTTTTGTTATCTGATTTATCAAGCAGAGGATTATAGAAGAGATTTGTTGAACGAATCTGATCTTTTGAGAAATCAGTTGATCTATTAAATTGTTTAGAAGAAATGTTTTTAAAACTTGAACTTGAAGCAGTTTTGAAAGAGCATTCAGAATCATTTGTATTAACAAATGGAGTTTGAAAGATAGAATTATGACTGGTCTGCTTTGAGACATCAAATTTAAAAATGACGTCTTCAAGTTCTTTGACTTTGTTTATCAAAACATTTTTCTCTTTAGAAATTAGATCAAATTTCTTTTGGAGATCAGATTTTATCAATTGATCCTTCATAATGTCAGCTGATAAACCAGATAATCTTTTGGTAAGATTAAGAATCGTATCTTCAAAATATTCGCGTTCCGATTCAAAATCTTTTTCCAAAAACTTTCTTTTATCAGTAATCTCTTTGAAAATTTCCATATTTTTCTTTTTAAGGGTTTTACTTTCCTTTTCAAATAGATTTTTCTTTTCCGTGAAATCTTTCCTTTCTTTTTCCAAAATCTTTTCTAGTTCAGAGATTTTCACGGAAAGTTCAGAACTTTTGATCTCAAATGATTTTCGTTCAGTGTCAAAAATAGCTCTTTCTTTTTCGAGCTTCTCTTTTTCAAAAAATAAAACTTTCTCAAAGTCAGAAACTTGTTTTGAAAGTTTTATACAATTAAGTTCAATTACTTCCTTTTCTTTAAGAATCTTCTCTTTCTTGTCTTCAATGCTCTTCAGATCAACATTTTCTTTTTGAAGAGTTGTTACTTTCTCTTGAAGTTTCTCGATTTGATCGTGCAGGCTTGAGTTGTCTTTGTCTTTCTTTGTTTCAAGACCTGCAATATATACTTCAAGATCAGTAATTCTTTTAGTAAGTTTAGCATTTGAAGAAGAAAAGTCTAAAATCTGTCTCTTTAGATCAACATTTTCTTCCTCCAATGCTTTTATACTCCCTTGAAGCTCCTTTATGTTATCTTGATGAGTTGTGATCTCAGGTGACTTATTTTTCTCTTGAGTAACTTCAAGCACTACAGTCTTGTCATTCAAATCTTTCAGTTCGGATTCAAGAGAAGAGACTTTGTCTTCTAATAAAGCTTTCTGAGACATGAGCTTTGTATTTTTCCTTGCATCTTCATCAGAATGTCTTATGTATCTATGAAGAAAACCTTCAAGACGCTTGATCTCATCTTTAGCTTCAGAAAGAGTCCATTTTCTCTCTTTTCCTAACTGACTCCATATTCTCCCACTTAAATCCTGTATGTCAGACATCTTGATAAAATCCTGAAAAAATTTAACAAAAAAATTAGATGAAAAATTACCAAAAACCTAGAACTTTAAATATTGCTAGAAATTTATCGTTCAGAAGATCAAGCAGAAAGTCTATGAAAATACACTATACAAAAAAAATTATATTAAAATTTTTCTTGAAAAGCTCTTACAGTGTATGAAATACACTATAGAAAAAATTTCGGAATAAAATTTTTTCTCAAATCACAAGATTTCGGATGTATAAGGATTCGAAATCAATGAATTCGAATGAAGTTGGATCCGAAATCAATGAATTCGGATGTATAAGGATTCGAAATCAATGAATTCGGATGTATAAGGATTCGAAATCAATGAATTCGAATGAAGTTGGATCCGAAATCAATGAATTCGGATGTAGAAGGATTCGAATTCAATGAATTCTTATGCAGAAGGATTCGAATTCAATCAATTCGAATGCAGAAGGGTTCGAATTCAATCAATTTGGATGCAGAAGGATTCGAATTCAAGACTTGTAAAAATTAAGAACACTCCGAATTGTCCTAAATCAAGTAGAAAATCCCTTGAATGGTCCGAATTCCGTATGAATGATCCGAATTCACCAAGAACAATCCGAATTCTTCACTTTGAACACGAAAATCACTGATTCTGCCATAACTCTTTCAATTCTTGATCAAATGAGATGAAACATATATCGATTTGTTCGTAATCAAAATCCGCACACTTTTCTTGTTGATCACAACTCGCAATTCGATCGATTTAAACGAATTATGATCCAAAACAGTGAACTGTGGGTTTTCGAACAAAAATCCAAGAATCGATCAAATAAGATGAATCTGTGCAGTAAATGATGATGATCCAAGAATTAAATGTGTTCAGGAATCAAATCCGAGTTCAGTGATGCCAAGAAATGATCCAAAAAATCAAAATCTAGAAAAAAAATTCATGTCTTAATGATAAGTGATAAGATGAACAGTAACAAGTGAAGGATCCAAATTCTTCAAATCAGTGTAAAAAATCTTCAATTTGGTCTTTGATCTGCTTGAATCATCTGTTTAGCTCTGATACCAAATGAGAAACCAGTTTCTATTAGGTAATCATCAAATCATCCATTGATCTTGAACATAATAGAGATTTACATAAGAATGATGCACTTTCTCTCTCTAGAATGCTCTCACTTCTCTCTCCAGAATATTACAATTAAGATCACTAATCAATTGCTTTCTTTTGTCTCTCTTGAGACTTACTTAACATCTAAGCTAACTAATCCTATTTATACCTAGGATTACAAAGCATTAAATCTAATCTACTTTGACTTTTCAATTAAAGCTACTTTGACTTTGACTATCTTTGACTTTAACAATAAATCTTGAATACAATAATGCTCTAACAATTGAAAAGTCTTTGTCTTTCTCTTTAGGAGCTAATGATTTGAAGATGATTTGCTTTCCAAAACTTTAGGGGGAGAATGTTAGGACACTGAAGTTGTCCTTTATAATAGAAAGTTTTGTAAAGCAATAGCTGTGTTAAAGGGCTTATGCTTAATTGTTGTAACAAGATGATGAAGAACATTATTGAAAAAGAAATCTAACCTAGAGAGAACACAAAGTGATTAGAGATCTACATCTTGTATTAATGAAATCACTTCTTACAAACTACAAGTAAAGACCTATTTATAGTCTTCATCACTTGCTACAACAATTAAGCATAAGCCCTTTAACACAGCTATTGCTTTACAAAACTTTCTATTATAAAGGACAACTTCAGTGTCCTAACATTATTGAGAAACGATGCCCACTTTTCATTGTGTTTAAAACCTCACCCTTTAATCTCACACCCAAGCTATTTAAATCTAGCTACTCATACTGAAATGTAAAAGACAGGAAATATAAATTACATAAATGAAAGACATAAAGTAAAGACTTAAATGTAAATGACTTGAATGTAAAGTGCAATAATATAAAAGATTATGAATTATTGCAGCAATGCTTGAACAATCCTGCAGCAACTCATAAGTTGTATGAATATCAAGAACAAGATGAAGAACAAGATGAATAACATAAACTAAACTTGCATAAAATTAAAGATGATTCTGGAATTCAGCTATGTGAACTGATCTCCCAAGTTGTCTACTTCAAAATGAAAACATAACTCTCCTATTTATACTAATAGAGGAGAAGGTAACATACTAACTTTACTATTCTAACACTATTCAATTAGGTACAAAATACTATAGCACCCATGCCTCCAATGTTGATCTTTTAGAGTTTGCAAAATTTCACCAGGCATTGATTTAATTTCTTCTAGAAGATGGCTGAGTCATAGTCCCAAAAATCAGCAACAAAAAGTCTTCTAGAAGTTGATTCTTCATTCCAAACGTCCAGTCTTCAATGGTGTAGCATTGGGCAGGGCTGCACTATAATAAACAAAATAAGCATTCTTAAAACAGTAAATGACAGGTAAATCATAGTCTTAGCTCCATTAAACAAAGGGTGAAAATAAGTAAGAAAAAGGACTCAAATGTTGGGATACAATAGCAAAATCTAACTAAAAAGATAAGAAAAAGATACAATATGCATTAAATAAATAATGCATATCACACCCTCAAATTTAAAGTGTTGTTTGTCCCCAAACAACTAAAAGACCTAAAAAAGAAATTGACTCAATTTTGAAATTTCTTGCAAGAAATTGGCATTAAGTGCCCACATCATGTACATCATATCCCATGAACTAGATAGCCTTTCATAAATCCTTTATCATTCATTTTAACCCAAAGTGTGTGTGTGTGTGTGTGTGTGTGTGTGTGTGTCATAGGCTAGCACCAATCTTCCCTTTGTTAGACTCAAACACATCCTACATTTAAAGTCAATAGGGCTTTTTAGGGTTTCTCTTTGGCATACCTTTTCTCACCAAGCCTTTTCTCTCAACAATTTTTTTTTAAAATTTGGCACTTTGTGCTCTTTTCTTGTTGGATTTTTGTACCTTGCCCCTATGGGGCATTTTTGGTATCTTTTCCTCATGCATATCAGTTTAGAGCTTTGCTCTTTTGGTTGATCTTTTCGTGCTTTTTAAGGTGTAACCTTACCACCCTCAAATTTGCTTTACAATGTCCTCATTGTAACATTGAAGTGTATAGGTGTTTAAAGGCTACAAGTGGCTTTTTACATGTGAGAAGAAGGCCTAAATCATCCTCTAAATGTGTTTGGGATGTGTGAGTCAAATTCGGTCCCAAGAAGAGAGTGGCTAGTTCTAACATGAACACACAACTTAGGTAAACTTTTGACTACAAAGAATTATTAGGGCTATGAAATCATAAAACATAATATAACCAATGTGTTACCTTGCAAGAGAAAATAAACCTAAAAAAATATGATAACATTATCCCAGACTCAAAATAAAAATAAAACTAAAAATGGAGGCTAAGGAAGATGATTTGAACCTGCCCTACTCCTTAGGAGTAGGCTGTGAATCAAGTGGTTGGAATGAATGTTGCAACACAAGAATCCGCATTTTCTTCTTTTAGCAAGATGTTCTTCTTTTTCAAGAACCGGATCTCTTGTTGACAACTTATTGTGGCATGGTGGAATTTGTTGGAGCACATCAGTATGCTCCTCAGCCCAAACGGTTCTCACCGACTTAAGTTGGTGTTTCTCTTTCCACTTATGCTTGTACACGTTTCTCATCACGTGTTTCTCTATTTGATCATGGCACAAGATTTTAATGGAACAGATGGGGGAACAGGTCATCCCCCAAAGATTTTTCCACACCACCTCACCAATAATAGAATTTGATTTTATGAAGATTCCCGAGTCCATGGATTGATCATCACGTCCCTTTTCAGAAACAACTTGAATATTTTTTGCACAACATTGATGCGCGAATGCTGCAGCATCCGCAACAATATGTTTTCCTGCGTAGATTCAAAATAGGGGTTAATGACAATCTTGGCATTGTGTTGCACCTCTTCACTATTTTGAAGTGAAGATGGATTGCTTAAATGCTCAGGTTCTTCCTCATAACTTTCCATCTCTTGACTATTTTCCAAAGTATCGACCTCATCCTCATCCTTACCAATACACTCAAAATTTTCAATCTCACTTGGTATAGGAATTTGGTTTTGTCTATTGATCACTTCAACATAAGTTGTGATGTTGGTAACAGATGTTTTTATACTTTGTGTGAAATCATTCATCATAATTTTAAGAGATTCAAAGTTTTCAACTTGTTCTAAAGAGGTTGTAGGGGGTAAAAATGAGTTGTTAAAGTCATCCCCTTGAAAACTCTCAGAAAAAGCAACTTGTTCCTCCCAAGATTGGTCAAAATTATTTGCGTAAGTGTTACTCCAATCTTGGTATGGAGGTGTTGGTGATGTAAACGTGCCATGATTTTGATTATTTAAAAACAAATTAGGATGATCCTCCCATTATTGAGTATAACCATTGAAGTGTGAGGTATCCCAATTACTATCTCCCATGAAATAATTGGATTCGGGGTTCGAAGGACAATAATATGTGAAATGATTTCCGCCATAGAAGTCACAGAAAACCGTTTCATATGGCCCAAACGAATATCCCATTGAATCCATATTCACAGAAAGATAAACTCAAAGATTTATTACTCGTGCACACATGGAGACGTATGACAAGCAACAAAGGTGATAGAAAAATCAAATCTTTTAAAATACTTTTATAGACTTTTAGCGTGCCAACAACGGCGCCAAAAACTTGACAGTGCTTTGAATACACCGATAGACGTGTGATAATTAAACCTCAACGCAAGTATACATCAAGATCTAATGTCGTCTTTCAAGTAATAAAATGGTAAAATACCAGATATCGTTCCCACAGAGATTGGAGTAAAAGTGCAATAAAAGTCTAGTAAAAGAAATGGTTTCCAAGGATCAGTTCGAAGATTAATATTTGTTTGTTGGTGTTTGGAATTATCACAGATTATATAACAATTAATAAAGGATAGCTAGGGTGTAAGATGTTGGGGTGAGATTTAAACAAAACTTCCAGCAGACCAATGCTGTGGAAATGCTACAGCATTGTGTCTTTCAACACTTAAGTTCACCATCTACTTTTCAGGTTGCCCTCTCGGGTTTTCTGCCATTCACTACTGATCTAGCAGCCACTCGACCCATCTCTGGTGTCATGTGTCAGAACTATCGATAACAAAAGGAGTCCTTCCATGTATATGGATAAACAAATCTCTTTGTTAAAAATCACTCTCTCGAGCCGATTCCCATATCAGTTAAGTTGACATGTTCTAAGTGGGTCATCTCTGACTCGCACTCTACAATATTACCATCAAAACAGATGATCAACTTATCAGGCAAAATCAACCAGAAAGAACAGAGGTGACAAATCTCTTTGTCAGTAGCTCTCTCAACCAAACACATGCATTTGATTTCATTTGATTGAAAAATCTGTTAAATTTAATTAATTTGAATTTCTTTTGTAAAGTTTTCAAATGATCAAATATTAGTAGTTTTAAAGTGTAGTTCAATGAATTTTATCTTCCTTGTATCAATTCTTTTAAATCTGTGCTAAAATTTCAAATACTGTTCATTAATGAAATATATGCATATTTTCAGGGGGAGAATACAACATGCTCCAGAATTCTTATTTTGAGGGGGAGCAAGGTTATTCTTTAAGGAGGATATTGTTAGTGATAATCAGAGACGCGACTAAAATTGAAGAAGGTTTTCGATGATCATGATGCTCACTTTCATCGAAAAAGGGGGAGAAATGTTTATTTCAATGTCATGTCAAAGAGCTTTCAAGAAGATTTCGTCTCAAGATAGTAAAAGGGGGAGAGTTCTTCTTCAAGGGTTTAAGAAAAATCGATTGATCATCCTGTGATCTCTTTTTCTTAAACGTGTGCTACATTGTGAATACCATTACTGAAGCAAGAATTTCTCAAATCGAAGAAAGAAAAGGGGGAGAATTCTTCAAGAGTTTAGGAAAAATCGATTGATCATCTTGGTTTCTCAAGAAGATCTATTTTTCTTAGATTTGCGCTACATTGTATCAAAATGCCTTGTGTGAAGAAACAAATTCTACATATCAAAGAAAGAAAATCTCCGTCTGAAGATTTTGTGACGATTTGACTTTGACAAGCCTTGATAAAGACCGAAGTTTTGAAGATTCAAGAAGCCGAAGACTGCTGTTCTCAAATGTTTAAATCTTGAATCCAAGGGGGAGATTGTTAGGTCTAAATATGTCTTCAAGATTTAATACTATTGTCAAAGTCAAAGTCAATTATTTAGTCCTTAGGTATAAATAGCTTTTGTTTAGTCTAATCATGTAACAATTGAGAGAACAATTAGGGCATAACTCATATCTTGTAAACTTAGAGAGCCGACTTAATCAGATTACATTTTCTCTCTCTACTCTCTCTCTCTAGATCTTGTATGGATTTCATGGTTGTTTGATTGATTTGGGATTAACAATTGGTATCAGAGCAAGTGATCGAGTGTTTTTACTGCAGGGATTTCACAAATTCATCTAACAAATTTGTGGATTTGAAGAAAAATCGATCGAGTTTCTTGAAGTTCTTCAAGAAAATCTATTTTTCTTGATTTTTTACAAGTTTGTGTGAATTTGGATTAGATTTTGTGATCGCTGGATTCGGTTTTGAAAGGAGAACTTATTTGATTCAAGAATCAAGGGCCAATTTCGATGATTTAAACATCATTTTGAGGATCTATGAGATTTTGTTACTGTGCGATTGTTTCGATCTGTTTGAACAAATTGCTCGATTTCTGTGTTTTTCCTGCAAAATTACCTTACAAGTTTGTGTTAGAAACAACATTTCGATCAAATTTGAAGAATATGGAAGTGTAATTCTGCAAATTGAGAGATTTTGATCGACTTTTGTCACTTTGCGCCAGATCCACAGTTTGCGCCAGTTCATCTTTGCTTTTGAATTTTTCTGCCAAGTCTACTTTGCGCCACCAACGGGTAGCGCAAACCTTGCTTTGCGCCATCAACGTATTGCGAGAACCTCACTTTGCGCCATTGTCTCTTAGCGCAAACCTCACTTTGCGCCAGTCACTACTTTGCGCCACTAACGTCTAGCGCAAACCTTACTTTGCGCCACTAACGTCTAGCGCAAACCTCACTTTGCGCCATTCACTTCTAGCGCAAACCAGACTTTACGTTTCTGAACTTTGCTTCTGTTCACTGTTCACTGTTCACTACTGTTCATCATGAATCTTCAAGCAAGTTTGTATAGGAATGATATTCAGATGTCTCTTGGAACAGATACCAGACCACCGGTATTAATCAATGAAAATGAATTTTCACAATGGCAAGACAGGTTTATTGATTTTATCGAGAGACAACCAAATGGGGATAACATGATGTTAGCTTTCACGGAAGGTCCTTTTGTGCAACCTTACAAAGTAATTCCCGCAACAGCAACTGTGCCTGCTTCAAGAGAATTAAAAAGAGTCGAAGAATACACTGCTGAAGAAGCAATGAAAGCTAAAGCAGACAAAGAAGCAAAGTCGAATCTTATCCTTGCTCTTCCAAACCACATTTACAATCGCATTGACTGTTTCAAATACAACCCGATGCTAATGTGGACTCATTTGGAGAAAATTATGCTTGGATCGGCAGTTGCTACTCAGTTAAGACAGAATCGATTCATGAACAATTTTGAGAGTTTTAAGGCAAAGGAAGGGGAATCGTTGAAGAGTGTATTTGATCGGTTTTGGGGAGTTATTAATGATCTTCTAAAAATAAAAGTTACAAAGACCGAATTGGAAGCTAATCTGAAGTTTCTTAATGCTCTTCAACCTGAATGGAGCAAACCGTGTCATAGGATGAGAAATCATGTAAGAATCTCAACTATGCAAATTCAAGAGCTATATGAAATTTTGATGACGGATGAAGATAGGGTAAAAGAAAAGAAAGAGAAGTTGGATAAAAAGAACAAAGTCACAAGTGTGGATCCAATTGCTTTGATTGCTAGTCAGTTGGCAGAAAAGAGTCTATTAGAGAATGCTTATGATGGACAGACTGAAGATGATGGTGAAGAACTACAACAAGCTATGATTCTTTTGACCAAGCACTTTCAAAAGAAGTACTTCAACAGGCCAGGGTCAAATAATCTGAGAATCTCATCTGGTTCAAGAAGGGTTGATTCTGATGCTAGTGGTTCAAAGGCATTTGAACAAAAGTTTGAAGGTCCAAAACCCATGGAAACCAAGAAGGTGGAAGGAAAGAAAGCTGAAGTTTGCTTCAACTGTGGAAAACCCGGTCATTTCTCCCGAGACTGTAGAGTGAAAGTTGTAAGGGATGCAGCCTACTACAAGAAGAAATTAGAATTGGCTGAAAAGAAGGAAACTGGTGCAGTTATGTTAGCGGAAGAAGAATACTGGCTAGATCACTCTGATAATGAAGCGGAAAACATGTGCTTTATTGGTGATGATGCCAGTGATGATGAGGAGAATGACAATGCAAGCTCAACTGATGATTCTGAGGTACCGTCTACTTTTGATTATGAATTTATTGTGAATCAGATGAACATCATGACTACTGCCATTCATGAACTTCGCACAAAACTGCTTTCTAAAAAGGAAAAGAATAATATTCACTCAAAATCTATTGAAAAATTACAAATTTGCCTTGAAGATGAAAAGAAAATTTTAGAAGATACAAAAGGTAAATTTGTAAAGAAAATAGAAGAATTGGAAGAATTAAACAGATCTTATCTTGAATCTTGGAAATCAATGACCGATATGAGAGACAATCTTTCTAAACAAATAACTGTTTTAGAAGAAAAAATTTATTTGAGAGGTCAAACCGAACAAACGGTTTATTTAAACAAACCAAGGAGTTACACATCTATTAAAGAAAAATGGGGACTTGGATTTGAAAATCCACATTTTTTAGAAGAAGCTAAAACACAAGTTCCTACTCTTTATGAATTTGAGTTTTTAACTCTTGCCAAATATGCTCCTCATTTTAAAATTAAATGGACAAATGATGATGAGACTTTAAAATTGGAAGAAGAGAAAAGAAGTCTTACAACAAAGATGCAACTTCCATTTGTATACACTCGAGAAAATGAAAAGTACAACATCAAATCTCAAAATTCTAGAAAATTAAGACTTTCTAGAAAATTTTCAAATTTCACAAAGTCCGAAAAAGCTTCATTACCAAACGATTATTTTGATAGTTACGCTATTAATACTAATAAAAAGAATGTACCTCAAATATCTTATGATACTAAAAGATACATTCCACCATTAGTATTAGAGTGTAAAATTTTAGATCTTGAAGCTAAATTGGAAGAACAAAATATATTGTTTGAATTTGAAAAGGACATAATTTCTACCTTCATGACTTTAAGTTTTGAAGAAGAAATAAAATTTCAACAAGATATTTTTGAAAAATATAAAAATGTTGTACAATCTGATTCCGAGAAAGATATAATTTGACGATTCTAACGAAAGCTCTTCTTCTGATGATAAAATTGATTCTGATTTTGACTGTTCTGAAAAAGAAAAGGAGAGTAACTCTGAGAAAAGTCTAAATGAAAAAGTTTCAAAGTTTGATTTCTTACACAAAGTAATGTCTTCTAATTCAGATGTTGAAATAGAGAAAATTGATGATTCTTTTACTATAAATGCAAATTTGTACAAAAAGAATCATAGAAAAAGGAGAAGGTCAAAGAAATCTAAGAAACAAGATTCAAAATCTGGAACTGATTCTGATGCTTCTTCTTCTAATTTCTCAGATAGGTTTGTGAAGAAAAGACCAAGACAAGTGTGGAAACTCAAGCAGTTGTCTCCAAATACTTCAACAGATGAGAAGAGTAGCATAGTCAACAACCCTTGTTCAATTAGTTCATTTGCTGAAAATAAAGAGAATTGTAAAAACTCTTTTAGATATTCAATAAAGCAAATGTTTCGAATTGCCAATGGTGGTTTAAGTTGCTCTTCATGTTGTAGTTCTGGTGGTGATGTTTATTCATCTGATACATATAAAATTCATAATCCGATGTTTGATTCAAATGCATTTTATAAACACAAAAGTTTTTCAAAGAAAAGAAAACATCATGTGTTTGATAGGAAGTCTTTTGGAACTAACAAGAAGGGACCCACAACTAGATGGGTACCTAAATCTCCTTGATGTGTTTCTTCTTGCAGCCATGTCATTTGTGGTATCTGGATTCTGGATGCACCAAACATATGACTGGCAATAAGACTTTATTATCTAACTTTAAAGAAAAGGATTGTGGAAGAGTCAAATTTGGAAATTGCGCGACATCTCCAATTCTCGGTTACGGAGACTTAGTTCAAGGGAATATCACAGTGAAGAGAGTGGGTTATGTTGAAGGTCTAAGCCACAATTTGTTCAGTATAGGGCAATTTTGCGATAAGGATCTGGAAGTCAGTTTTAAATCAACAAGGGTTGATGTTAAAAATAATGACGGAAAAGATTTACTTGTTGGGAAAAGAAGATCCAATCTTTATACCATAGATCTCTCAACAGTAAATTCTCCTTCTGATATCTGTCTAGTGACAAAGGCGACCACAAAACAAAGCTGGCTGTGGCATAGAAGACTGGCTCATCTCAACTTTAATTACATGGACAGGTTAGCCAAGAATGAACTTGTTCGAGGTCTCCCGTCACTCAGATTCGAGAAAGATCATCTCTGTCATGACTGTGAGAAGGGAAAAATGAAGAAAGCTTCTCATAAACCGAAAGCTGAATTTTGCACAAAAGATATTCTGGATCTCTTGCATGTAGATTTGTGTGGGCCGATGAAAACAAGAAGTATTGGAAAGAAGAGGTATGTCCTAGTGATTGTTGATGATTATTCACGTTATACTTGGGTGAAGTTCCTCAAATCAAAGGATGAAACTTCCGACCATCTCATCAATCTCATTAAGACTGTTCAGACTAACAAACAAAAGGCAGTGAAGGTTATCAGATCCGACAATGGAACGGAATTCAAAAACAGCACTTTACAAGCGTTCTATGAAACAAATGGGATCACTCAACAATTTTCTGCCTCAAGAACACCTGAACAAAACGGAGTGGTGGAGAGACGCAATCGAACTTTGGTCGAAGTGGCTCGCACTATGCTCGCATACTCAGGTCTTCCTCTATCTCATTGGGCCGAAGCAGTTTCTACGACATGTCACACACAAAACAGATCAATCATTCATCGGAGATTTAACAAGACACCATATGAGCTTATGAATGGCATCAAACCAAATGTTTCATATTTCCGAGCTTTTGGGTGTAAATGTTTTGTGCTAAACGATCGAGAAAATCTGAATAAATTCAGTCCGAAAGCAGATGAGGGAATCTTCCTTGGGTATGCTCTTTCTTCAGCAGGTTACAGAGTATATTTGACTTCAGCTAAAAAGGTGGTGGAGAGCGTCAATGTCAAATTTGATGAATCCGAAGAAATGGTTTCGGACAACATAAGATCCGCTCCTGCTATGTCAGGAGTGTTAGCTTCTGGACAAATCAGTTCAGAACCTGTTTTTCAACCGACAAATCAGGATCCTACTCTGTCTCCTAATACTCTTACTGATCTTGATTTTTTATTTGAACATTTCTACAATGACTTACCTTCTACTAACACCAATGTTCTACCTATTGTGTCTAATCAGGTAAATACAAACGCATCTACCTCAAATTCCGCTGCACAAAACTCTGATAACGATGCAGTTCATGGTACATTTGAACCTGTGATACAAGAAGTAGTTTCGGATTTAGAAGTGCCACCTGTGACTGACGAAACGAATTCGTCACAAATTCTTGAAACGTCCGGAGATGTTCAATCTAATGAAAGAGAAACAGTGGATCCGGTGTCATTCAACAACCAGTTCATCAATCTGAATCAAACGATGTTGTTGAGATATCTCCTCCGATTCCTGAAGTGGTACATGTGTCCTCTAGTGAATCTGATATACCAGAACCCCCTCCTCAAGTACTTGAAATGATTCAATAAACTGTTGATCCACTTCCTCATACAACCAAGTGGACAAAAGCTCATCCGATTCACCAAATCATTGGTGATCCATCCGCTAATTTCAGCACGAGATCCAAGTCTGCATCACCGAATGAATGCTTATTTGCTTGCTTCTTAAGCAACATTGAACCAACCAAGGTTTCTGAAGCTTTGAATGATCCAGACTGGGTTATTGCGATTGCAAGAGGAACTGAATGAATTCGAAGCATTGAAGGTGTGGAGATTAGTGCCTAGGCCTCCAGGAAAAAGCGTAATCGGCACTAAGTGGATTTTCAAGAACAAAAAGGACAAGGATGGAATAATTGTGAGAAACAAAGCTCGTTTAGTGGCGAAGGGTTATCGACAGCAAGAAGGAATAGATTATGATGAAACGTACGCACCGGTAGCAAGACTAGAAGCCATCAGAATGTTTCTCGCCTTTGCAGCTTTTCGCGACTTTACTGTATATCAGAAGGATGTAAAGACAGCTTTTCTGAATGGGGTACTAAAGGAAGAAGTATATGTATCTCAACCAGAAGGGTTTGTTAACAAAGCTAAACCTGATTACGTGTTTCGTCTCGATAAAGCTTTATATGGTTTGAAACAAGCACCGCGTGCATGGTACGATGAATTGTCAACCTTTCTGCTAAAATCCGGATTCGTTAAGGGAGCCATTGACACAACTCTTTTCATCCGACGTGAAGAACACGATATCTGCTTAGTTTAAATTTATGTAGATGATATTATTTTTGGTGCGACTAACAAAACTTTATATACTTGGTTTTCTGATCTTATGGCTTCCAGGTTTAAGATGAGCATGATGGGGGAAATTAATTTTTTCCTCGGACTTCAAGTGAAGCAGTTGCCTGATGGAATCTTCATCAATCAGTCAAAGTACGTTTTTGATATTTTGAAGAAATTCAAAATGGATAAATGTACTACCATAGGCACTCCAATGGCTCATGGTGCGAAAGTTAGTCTGGATCCATATGGAAAGGACTTTGATGTCAGAACCTATCGAGGCATGATCGGATCACTAATGTATCTCACAGCTAGTCGGCCGGACATAATGTTTTCTACATGTTTGTGCGCCAGATTCCAGGCACATCCAAAGGAATCTCATTTTATGGCTGTCAAACGCATTTTCAGATATCTGAAAGGAACCCCATACTTAGGATTGTGGTATCCAAAGGGTTCGGATTACAAGCTGTGTGCTTATTCTGATGCTGATTATGGAGGTAGTCAACTGGATCGGAAAAGTACTTCTGGTCATGTACAATTTCTGGGAGATCGGCTAATAAGTTGGGCTTCAAAGAAACAAAACTGTGTGTCTATTTCAACTGCTGAAGCGGAGTATGTCGCTGCAGCAAGTTGTTGTTCTCAAGTGTTATGGATGAAGACACAATTGCAAGATTATGGGTTGCTGTATAAAACAACTCCAATCTATTGTGACAGCAAATCTGCAATAGCCGTCTCAGTGAATCCTGTTCAGCATACTAAAACAAAGCACATCGACATGCGATATCACTTCATAAAAGATCATGTGGAAAAAGGTACTATTGAATTATATTTTGTACCTACTGACTATCAACATGCTGATATTTTCACCAAGGCATTGGATGAAAAGTGTTTCACTTTCCGTTTATCAAAACTCGGCATGTTGAATTTGAAAGCTTGAACCCTCACAAATTTAATTCAATGAAGTGAAAATTCTTTCAATTTTCATTCAATGAATAAAATGTGTGTCAAGGGTGTTTTTACAAGTTTTTTGTTATATCTGAGTTAGATTTGTTTCAACTTTCACTTCTGATATAAATCGAAAGGTCAGCAACACATGAATGAAATTATGCTGAATGCTCGAAATTGTGCAAATCTGGACTTATATAGAATACAATGCTCAAAAAGCCTTTTTGTCAGAATGATGGATGGAAACGAAAATATGGGGGAAGCACTATGTTGTAGAACCTAGCGATTGAGATGCTCAATGTTTTTAATTCCAATCATTTAGTTTGAAAGTTTGTACCTGTGGCCTTTCTGGTTTGGGAGATTAAGTCCTAAGGGGTGCTCGACACCTAGTCCCTAAGGCCAACTGGTCTGGGATCGGCTGACCCAAATCCTGCTATAGAACCAGATAGAAAGTCATGTTCTACTGGTACAAATGGGTTTAAGATATATCGATGTGGCCTTTCTGGTTTGGGAAAGTAAGTTCCAAGGGGTGCTCGACACCTAGCCCCTAAGACCAACTGGTCTGGGATTGGCTGACCCAAATCCTGCTATAGAACCAGTTAGAAAGTCATGTTTAACGGTGTATCTTATTCTTACTAAACTTTGTGATTAAAGATGCCAATGAGCACAAAATCAAAAGATGCCAATGAGAACAAAAGAAAAGATGTCAATGAGCACACATCTCTTGATACTTGGAGAAAATACAAAGTCGCGATAAACCCGTATATTTGTGAAAATTCTGATTTTGGACAAATAGTGTGAGTAAGAGCAAAGTATTCTTATATGTTTTAGAAATACATATGATTGAAGCTGATCATATTTCGCATGCTAGCACACCAAATAGATTTAATAAAGAGGCTGAAACTGAACATTTTTTAACTTGATATGCAATGATGACTTGTATTTAAATCCAAAAACATGCATTCAAGTTCATTTGTTTGAAAAATCTGTCAGATTTCACTAAGTTGAATTTCTTTTGTTTGGTGTTCAAATAATCTATAGTTAGTAGTTACAGTATATAATTTGATGTATTTTTTTTCTATTACTGATTTTCATGTGTGATTTCATTCTGTGTTTTTGTGAAGTATTGCTTATTTTTAGGGGGAGAAAAGTACTGAGTTCAGTGTTTGAGGGGGAGCAAGGTATGATGAGTTGTGATTTTCTATGTTCACAGTTCTGAGATTTTGTGATATTCACAGGAATTGAAATTCAAAAGAATCAAGAACTCAAATGAGATAAATCTTCCAGGTATGTACTTCTGAAGCTTTTTGTCTGGCAAACTCTCCAAATGCAAAATCTTTCTTAAAACATCTATCGCATTTGTGTAGGGGGAGCAAAAATGAGATTTTCAAAGTAAATTTTAATTTTTTTTTTGGGGCCTATATAGTTACAAATTTTGAATTCATATTCTTATGTTTGCCTCCACCATCTCAAACGACCTCAGTTCTGATTTCATCTTTCTGCTTTGCGATTAGTCTGAGATCATCGACTCCACTCTCATTTTATTTCTCTGTGTATTAACGACATCAGATGTGTATCCATGCTTAGATCGTTGTGTATCTACTAGTTTCATTTTGGGATGTTTGCAATTGGAATAGTACTCAAATTGATTTCGATTTCTAGGGTTTTATTGATTTCGATTGGTAACATCTAAGTATCTGATAAATGTTTTCGTTTGAATTCCTTTATCTTGCTCTTTCGATTTCTAATCTGATGAATGTTAGGGATTCTCGATTTTTCTTTCAATTTTTTGATCTGATGAATGTTGGGGATTTGGTTGATATTTGCGTCTTGGTCGTCTAAAGGATCTCTCAGGTTTTGCTAAGTCATCTTTGCGCCACCCGTTGGTAGCGCAAAGTGAGCTTTGCGCCACCCATTGGTTGCGCAAAGTGAGCTTTGCGCCACCCGTTGGTAGCGCAAACCCATCTTTGCGCCACCTGTTGGTAGCGCAAACCAGACTTGAGCAATTTTCTGATTTATCTAAGGTTTCATTTGTTTTTGTGATTCATTCGTTGTTCTTATTGAGGATCTTTTATACTTCATTTCAGGTGTATTCATGGCTTCTGATGAAGATTTTGATTCTCAAGTTCGAGAAGATGAAAATACGGTTCAAGAACATCTCGAGGCACCATCTGATAATGCCTCTCGTGACAATCCTTTACCATCCATGTTATCTTCAGGAGCTGATCCATCCGCTCGTCGTGATACTCCAAATGCTGTCTTTCCAAGTATGATGTATCTCCTACCGTATAAACCTAATAATCACTATGTTAATCTTGATAAAATCAGGACTAATCCAGTGATTGGGTCGATTCTACGAGGGCATCCAATTTCCTATGCTCTGGGAGGACGCACGGATATTCCTGAAGTATATCTACAACAAGTATGGCACTACATTGTCAAGAATGAGAGCGCAATTCCTCATTGTTTTCATATCCAGATTGATCAGTATGAAACGGAGTTGTTTTATAGAAGACTAAGGCTGATCCTCAGACTTCCTGAAGCGAATTCTAGACCGGGTCGCACATCCTTTGATTCATTTCCATCTGAAGGAGATGTTCTTGCTGGAATTCGTGCATTGGGCTATGTTGGTGATCTCACTCAAGTAAGCCAGTTTGAGAAGTACAAACTACCACTCGTGTGGTATGCTCTGTTCTCTGTTCTAAACATATGCCTGACTTCCAAACATTCTGGTACTGACAATGCCAGTTTACGTTTTATTCGTTTATTCCATGCGATCATTTACGATTTGCATGTCGATTTCACTATCATTTTCTGGCAAGAATTATCGGATCGAGTTAATGACAAGGAAACTCTCAAGAAGCGCAAGTTCATTCCTTATATAAGGTTCTTGGAACTTATTGTTTGGAGCATGTTCAGGAGTAACAAAGAGATTCCTCGAAGAAATGATTGGCCCCTAGCCATAGACTTTGAGATGTCGTACATTCAAAAGCAGAAGAGGAGTTTTGATTATTCAATGCCCATTCCTCCGGATCTTATTCTCAGATATGCAGATCTAACTGATGATGATGTCATTTCGTACTGTGAAGATAATAACATTCAAATTCCAGTAGCGGAGGAAGGAAATGAAGAGACATCTAGTAGTTCTTCGTCTTCAGTTGGTGACGATAGTGAAGATGGTGATGGTGGTTCAGATAGTGATGGTGGTTCAGATAGTGAAGATGGTGATGGTGGTTCAGATAGTGATGGTGGTTCAGATAGTGATGATGGTGATGATGGTGATGATGATATTGTTGGTGATGATTTTAATAATGACAATCTTCAAGTAGATAACACAGTGCAAGTTTCAGAAGTAAGAGAAACAGCAGTGCGAGATTCAGATGCGCGAGAATGATAACGCCACTTTTTGGCGTTATTTTCGGTACTCAAACCAATGAGATTGGCTTGTGTTCAAGTAAAAAGGCGGGTATTTTATGGTTTATCTACTGGAATGTGCAGGTTCTTTGACAGGTAGTAATATTCGAGAAAAGAAGCTAAAAATAGCCCAAAAAGAGCCAAAACGAAGCCCAACGGAAGCCCAAAATCCAAGCCCAAGACCCGCGAACGAACCAGGACCCGAACCGCGAACCAAACCCGACCCAGAAGTGCATCTGAAAGACGCGCGGTTTTCCATGTGATTTGCAAGTCGCGTGGAAGGTCGCGGGGCCCCCTGTTTTGCGATTTTCAGCTTTTAAATCCGATTTTTAGGTCACTTTTCGGTATCGAACTTTGGAGAGACGACGGTGGGCAGTTCAGGAGCAAATTTCAGAGACCATTCTCGCCGTTTGGAGCGAAGATAGAGGATAGATCGAGGAGTAAGACACGACGCATAGCGGATTAAAGCCGGGAGAAGGGAGTTCTTCATAGTTTTCGCCATTACATCTTTTACGTTTACCATGTTTGCATTCATTGTTTACTTTTCTTCTCCTGCGTTTTTGTCCCCCAACATCATGAAATAACTTTAAGATGTTGGGGGTTGGATTGCATTAGGTTTGTAAGCATGTGAACAGATGACGAATGATTTTATCAGTTTTTCCTTAATTAATGAAGTATGCAATTTTGCTCTTAACGCTTATGTGAATTTGGCCAATTTGCATTCGAATTGTTTATTAGTAATTAAGTTCGAGAGAATTGATTGCTATTTAGAATTAGGAATTGCATGTCTAAGACGATAAATCGGTGATAGAGATATACCGAGTAAGTCTTAGTCCTTAATTGAACCGTTAGGCTGAGATCGAGAGATAAAACTTAACCGTTTAACATAAATCTGACGCTTAATGTATTTTGAAATCCATAGGTTGAGGTCGAAAGACAAAACTTATCCTTTTTAAAATAAAACCCGTTGTTGCTCGAAAGAGAACAACGGTGATTTTGAAGATTGGATTCATTAATGGGAATTAACTGGTAATTGTTGTGAATCAGATGTTTGCATGTGAAAACCTAAGTATGTCCAACCCTCAACTATTTTCTCTATCTAAAGTCTCCAAAGCTGTTTACTGTTTCGTTTGCGCTTTCTTTAGTTCTTGCAATCGATTAGTTTTAAACCAACCATCTTCCAATATTCGACAGTTCAGTTAATAGAGCCTGTAGTAATTGTGATACTTAGTTCCTAGTTCCCGTGGATTCGATACTCGTACTTACCGTACGTTATTACTTGATTTCGACACCGTACACTTGCGGCTAGATTTAGGGGGGTGATACCCTCCCTATCAAGTTTTTGGCGCCGTTGTCGGGGAACTAGTTGTAGCTAATAGCACTACCATCTATAAGCATTATTAGATTGGACATTTTTTATTTTCGTTATTTTATTTTATCCCTTTCAATTTCTGGATTGCTAAGCTTGTTTATTTTCTCTTTAGGTGCTAGTGGTTTATGCCAAAGGAAACCCGAGGGAAAGGAATCGAGCCGATCGATCCGGAAATAGAGAGAACTGCACGTCGCCTACGAAGAGAATCAAAAGCCAAGAAACAGTTAAATATGGGTGACGAGAGACCACCTCGCAACAATCCACCACCACCACCTCCGGAAAGGGTACCTATGCGGTCTTTTGCCAATCCAAATGTGGCAGCCGCACGTATAGGGATCCAACCTCCCACTACCGGGGCCAATTACTTCGAGATCAAGCCGAGTACCATAGTCATGGTACAACAGAACCAATTTGGGGGATCATCGACTGAAGAACCCCATGCGCATCTACGAGCATTCGAACGAATCTGCAACACCTTCAAAATCAATGGGGTGAATGAAGATGCGATCAAGCTGCGGTTGTTCAGCTTTTCACTCAAAGGAAGAGCTGAAATATGGATAGAGAGCCTACCGTCGGATCAGATTACTACATGGGTAGACTTGAAAGCCGCATTCCTTCAAAAGTTCTTTCCACCGGGAAGAACCGCCCAACTAATGGCGGACATCACACACTTTGCCCAATGGGACCAGGAACCACTTTACGAGGCATGGGAGCGATACAAAGACATGTTGAAGAAGTGTCCACATCACGGGTTACATGGCTGGGTGATAATCCAAACGTTCTTTGGAGGCCTTCACCCACAATTCAAGAATG
This sequence comes from Saussurea involucrata, assembly GCA_033807775.1. Taxonomy (NCBI): domain Eukaryota; kingdom Viridiplantae; phylum Streptophyta; class Magnoliopsida; order Asterales; family Asteraceae; genus Saussurea; species Saussurea involucrata. Next base: position 99,917,471 of record CM066321.1, on the reverse strand, counting down.
ATATCACGGCTGCGGCGGGTGGAGCGTTAATGGAAAAGACATATGAAGAAGTCGTCGCATTAATCGAGAATCTAGCCGAACATAGCTTCTCTACTCCAAGATCAGTTGTTAGAAGAGTCGCTAGTGTCCAAGAGTCGGATGAACTTAAAGAGATAAAAGCCCAACTAGCAGCAATTACGAGCCATCTGAAAGGAGGCAGTCCTCAAGAGCCTGAACAAGTCCAGTTTATGCAAAACTGGAACCATAAACCAAGGAACGATCCTTTCTCGAATACTTATAATGAGGGGTGGAAGAAGCATCCGAATTTGTCATGGAGTCAACCCGGTCAACCATCGCAAGGTAATAATTTTAAGTTTACCAATTCTCCCAATGCTAACAATGTGTACCGTCCCCCAGGTTTTAACCAAAGGAACGAAGGGCAATCCGAGGAGAAGAAGCCGGGGTTAGAAGACATGATGATGAAGTTCATGGCAAAGATGGACAGCACCGTTGAAGGTTTGGCAAGCACGGTGAGTACAGTCAAGGCGGCTACTGATCAAAACACCGCCTCCATCAAGATCTTGGAAAGGCAAGTGGGGCAAATTTCTGAAGCCCTACAAACCCGACCTCCCGGAACATTCCCGAGCATGACTGAAAAGAAAAACCGGGAGGAATGTAATGCCATTTACCTGAGAAGTGGCAAAGAGCTGATAGTGGAACCTACACGAGAACCGTCATCAAAAGGAACCGAGCCCAAGGAGAAAGAGGTCGAGATCTTTGACATGGATAACCCGGAGGATGAAGAGAGCGAGAAGAGGGAAGAGAAGAAGCATGAGCAACCACTGGTTAAGCCGGAAATTCCAAGAGTGCCATACCCGGATAGACTGAAAGCGAATAAGGATGATGTTAATTTCTCGAAATTTATTGATGTATTTAAAAAACTAACTATTAACATCCCTTTTGCAGATGCCTTAGCACAAATGCCCTCTTACATGAAGTTCATGAAAGTGATCTTATCCAAGAAGAGGGCAATCGACCACCAGTCTACAGTTGCACTTACTGAGGAGTGCAGCGCGATCATTCGGAACAAGCTTCCCCCGAAGCTTAAAGATCCAGGGAGTTTTTCTATCCCTATTCAAATTGGGAAGTTTTCTTTTAATAAAGTGTTATGTGATTTAGGAGCGAGTATTAACTTAATGCCTCTCTCTATTTTCAGGAAACTCGGACTGGGTGAAGTGAGCCCAACGTACATGACGTTGAAGCTCGCGGATAGATCGATCGTATACCCGTATGGAGTGATTGAAGACGTGCTGATCAAAGTTGGAAAGTTCTACTTTCCAGTGGACTTCGTGGTGCTGGACATCGACGAAGATATAGAAGTCCCATTGATCTTGGGAAGTTCCTTCCTAGCCACAAGCCGAGCGCTGATCGACATGGAGGCAGGCGAGATGACACTCCGGGTTGGTGGTGAGAGAAATGTGTTCAAGATGTTCGAGAGGGTGAGAGGTAGCGATAAGGAAGGGCATAAATCCGGAATTGGTAATGGAAGACCGAATGAGGAAGAATCTGCGGAGAATCGCAAGTGTGGGCGAGGCGAGTCCGCGGATACCGAGCCAAGCTGAGATCCACATAGTCGTGCCACGACTTTAAATACGGTGCTGGGTGGGAGGCAACCCACCGAGGTTAGTTTCTTTTAATTTCCTGTTTTTGAGTGTGTTCTTATTTACGAAAAATAAAAAAAATAGCTGAAACAGGGACTTACGCGGTTTGTGCCGCGGCTTACAAGCCGCGTGCCAAACCACGGGACCCTCTGTTTGTTTTCGAAACAGTGAGTTACGCGGTCTTTCCGCGCGGCTTCCTGTTCTCGCGCAGTGTGTTCCTTTTTTTCCTGCTTTGTGTGTTTTCTTCCGTCTTTTGTTTTGTTTTGTTGTTCTCCTTCTTCCCCGATGCTCCCCAATCGTGATCACTTCAAGTCTTTTAAGAGGATCCGTTTTATCCGGGCAAACAGGTATGTTCTAAACCTTGTATGTAACGAGTGTGTACGATGCTTTTTTTCCTTAACAGTGAACGAGATGCAACAAACCTAAGTTTCACTCAGGTTTGGGGTGCCTCATTGTTAACATCTACACACTCAACTTGTTATCCCTGTGCAAACCTCGGTTTCACCGAGGTTTGGGTTGGCTTTTGATAACTCTATTTTTAGAGTTATTATTTTCCACTTTATTTTGTCAATTTTAGCCATTTCACTTCTAAAAACCCCCATTCTTGGTATGATTTACGAAAACGAGCAAAAGGAGTGAACCATGGTCTTTAATAAATTATTTGGGGAAGTTTTGGGTGTTTTCACGATTTTTCATCCGCAGTGACGTATACAGTGCCCACTCCGGTTCCCCACTCTTCGAGCTGGTCAAAAAGAAATCAAAAAGAAACTTTTAGTTGGGATCTAATTTTCTGGAGGAGGAAGGTTCAATGACAGAGAAGCTGAGATTTGGCTGTTACAAGTGTTCCTCAAGGCTTCACATCATGATTGTACCTTTGTACTTGCAAAAGTTGACTTCTAATGGACCATTGGGTAAAAAGGGCTATACATGGAGGATTGAAGTATTATCCTTTGAGCTGATTTCTTCATCTCCCTGCAGTCCTTGCACCTTGGAAAACCCTTTTTGTGTAAAGACCAACACCTTGTTCTTAGTATAAAAAGGAGTGTTGGGTCTCATTTATTACATCCATCTATCTTGCAATTTATCTAGCATTTCCTTAAGTTGTAAGCTTTCATTTACTGCAGTAACTTAGCATTTAATTTCAGTAATTTATTTTCTGTTGTAGTTCGAAATACACAGTGCAGGGACGACTTCTCGTTCCCCACTGTGAGCAGTTAATGCAAATCACTTTCAGTTTTATTATGTGCAATTCTTCATCTTTTGTTTTCTTTACTTCGGAAATGTTAGGCTAAACATCCTTTGGGATGTAGGAAGGAGAAGTACCTGGATTTTATCAAAAATGCTTGAGTAATCTTTATACTTAGAATATTTGTTGTTTTGGTCTTTCATTCTCGATATTTACCCAAGGATGCGAACAAGCTGATCACTTGCAAGGATCTAAAGTCTAGTTCTTAACTTAGAAATAAGTAGAGCGCAGTGACACGAGCTTGAATGATGCTAGGGGATTCGAAAGAATTCTTTTGACACTTACGAAAGTGAGGTCGGCACAGTGAGCTAATCTCTGCCCACTGGAGTAGTAGGCAAGCTAATTTGTGTATTAAAAACACTTAGAGTATTTGTCTCTACACATTCCATCGAGGCCTGAAAAGGTCCATTTAGAGATTACCATTGACAAAACAACAAGTACTAAGAGTATGGGATTTTTATCTAACGGTGTGAGTATTTTGTAACCGGGCTTTTCTAGCGAAAATGTCCACCACGAATACGAGGATCACTCTAAGGACCGAGTATTTGAGATAAATTTTAGGGAAAATCCAACCTACATTCCTCCTTTTTAGCATTTAGTAAATCGTTTCAAGTAGCTATTTTACCAAACCAAACCAAAGTATTATTTTCCTCTCTAGTTGAAACTTGTAAAAGGAGCTCATGAGAACCGTATTGTCTTGATTGTCCAGTCTCTGTGGATTCGATTCTGGTATTTTACCAACTATTACTTGCTGTGACGATCATAGTGGACAGTGTACACTTGCACTTCCCACTGTGGACAGTTTGCAACCCACTGCGATTAAAACACACATTTCGCACGTACCAAGTTTTTGGCGCCGTTGCCGGGGACTGGCGTGATTTTAAATCTCAAGACATTAGTTTTTGTTCGAGCCCGAGTAACTAGTTTTTCTAAGCTGTTCGTATTGTATGCCACGGCGACAACTCGAACATTTGGTTCCAATAGATCTCGAAATAGAAAAAACGTTGCGAAAAACACGAAGAAGCAAGAAAACAAATCGACAACCTCCTGTGATCCCCACTGTGAACATGGCTGCAGTACCGCCACCTATAGTGGAGACCACAATCACGATTGCCGATAACAAAGATCGAAAAATACGGGACTATGCTACTTCCGGAGTTGGTGATTTAAGCTCCGGAATTTTGAGACCCAATATTGTTGCAACGCATTTTGAACTCAAACCGGTGATGTTTCAAATGATCCAAGCCATGGGTCAATTTGGAGGATCGCCATCTGAGGATCCGCACTCGCACTTAAAATCTTTTTTAGAAATGACCGATTCCTTTCAATTGCAAGGTGTTAGTGATGAGGCATTAAGACTAAGGCTTTTCCCTTTTTCATTAAGGGACAAAGCAAAATCTTGGCTGAACGCACATGCACCTCACTCGATAACCACTTGGCAAGAACTTGCCGATAGATTTTTGCAAAAATACTTTCCTCCAACAAGGAATGTTAGATTTCGAAATGATATAATTTTATTTAGGCAAGAGGAAGATGAGGCTGTTTCGGATGCATGGGAACGATTTAAAGATTTACTTCGAAAGTGCCCACATCATGGCATCCCACATTGCATCCAATTGGAGACCTTTTACAATGGTCTTTCCAATGCAGCCAAAATCATCTTAGATGCAACAGCCGGTGGAACATTTACGAGTATGACTTACAACGAAGGATATCAAATCTTAGAAAAAGTGTCCAACAACAATACCGAATGGTCAAATCCGAGAGCACCCATGTCTAAGACCAACACCATAGATTCCGAAGCACTCAAAACCATGAATGCACAATTAGTGGCCTTGACAAAAATCGTTTTAAATCAAAATCGAGGCCAAGTCAATTCCGCAACCCATCTCGCTGATAACTGCTCCCTTTGTGGAGAGGAGCATGTTTTCGACTATTGTCCAGCAAACCCCGAATCTGTTAATGTCATAGGGACCAACCAAAGGAACAACCCTTATTCGCAGACTTATAATCCAGGTTGGAGAAATCATCCGAATTTCTCTTGGTCCGGTAATCAAGGACTCCAACCCCAAGGACCGAGTCACATCCAGCAAAGACCATACAATCCCCCGGGATTTCAGCAACATCACAGTGGGCAATCCCCACATCACAGTGGGCAGTCCCCACAACCATACCAACCACGATCCAACCAACCAGCTGAGGCTCAACAATCGATCGAGTCGATTCTCAAAGGTTTTATGAATCAAACCCAAGCAGCCATTAGGAATATAGAGACCCAAGTAGGACAGCTAGCCGTTGAAGTTAAGAATAGACCACCAGGAACGTTACCGAGTGATACCGAGCAAGCTAGAGTGATAGGAAAAGGACCAGAACATGTCAAGTCCATAACTTTAAGGAGTGGAAAGGATCTGAAAAATATCATTTTTGAATCTGATGATTCGCCTCAAAAACCCACTGTGAGCACCACAGTGGGCACTCCTCAAGTCACTGTGATCCCCACAGTGGGGACCGACATCCCTGACCTTCCCACTTTTGGACCTGTCCCAAAGACTACTGTTCCAAAGCCAATACCACAGCAAACTCAGATTGACCCACGAAACATTCCATTTCCTCAAAGAATGAAGCCTAAAAATGTCGATGTTCAGTTTAAAAAATTCTTAGACATTTTTAAGCAACTTCACATTAACATACCCTTGGTAGAAGCTCTCGAGCAGATGCCAAGCTATGTTAAATTCTTAAAAGATATTTTGAACAAAAAGAGGAAGTTGGGTGAATTTGAAACTGTGGCTTTGACCGAAGAATGTAGTGCCCTCCTAACAAGCAAGATTCCACCTAAGTTGAAAGACCCGGGTAGTTTCACCATTCCATGCATTATAGGAGGACAAGAAGTAGGCCAAGCACTCTGTGATTTAGGAGCTAGTGTCAACTTGATGCCTTTGTCCATTTTTAACAAGTTAGGGATTGGAGAGGCTAGACCCACAACCGTGATATTACAACTAGCCGACCGATCCATTGCCTACCCCAAGGGAAAAATAGAAGACGTTTTGGTCCAAGTGGATAAATTTATCTTCCCCGCCGATTTTCTTGTTTTAGATTATGAGGCCGATAAAGAAATCCCAATCATCTTAGGACGTCCGTTTCTTGCAACCGGACGTACTTTGATCGATGTGCACAAAGGAGAACTCACGATGCGAGTTAATGACCAAGAGGTAACTTTTAATGTTTTCAAATCTCTCAAATATATAGACACCGAAGATTGTTTTGCCTTAAGTTCGATTTATGAAACCCACAATTTTGGCAATTTGCCCACAGTGGGGAGTACAGTTCCCACAGTGGGGATTGACAGTGAGCACTCTGAATCAGAGAGTAATGACACTTTTAAGGATGAGTGTAATGAAATGGTTGCAGCTTTTGAACCTCTGGACTTCAAAGATAGAGATGTTCAATCCCCTTCAATAGAACAACCTCCCGAGTTAGAGCTTAAACCATTGCCTTCCCATTTAAAGTATGCTTATCTCGCTAAGGATAATAAACTTCCCGTCATTATCTCTTCCAAACTTAGTGAGAAACAAGAACAACTTCTGATTGATTTGTTGATAAAGCATAAGGGAGCAATTGGTTGGACCATAGCGGACATTCGAGGGATTAGCCCCTCTTTATGTCAACATAAGATTAACTTGGAGAGTGACCACCCGGGGAAAGTCCAACCCCAAAGAAGGTTGAACCCCATCATGAAGGAGGTAGTTAAGAAAGAAGTCTTGAAATGGTTAGATGCCGGTATTATCTATCCCATTGCCAGTAGTAGTTGGGTGAGCCCCGTTCAATGTGTCCCTAAAAAGGGAGGAACAACAGTGGTCAGAAATGAAAAGAACGAACTCATTCCAACTAGGACTGTTACGGGATGGAGAATATGCATGGACTATAGGCAACTGAATCTAGCAACAAAGAAAGACCATTTCCCGTTACCTTTTATTGATCAAATGCTTGATAGATTAGCGGGAAAGGAATTTTATTGTTTTCTAGATGGATACTCCGGATATAACCAAATCCACATCGCACCCGAAGACCAAGAAAAGACCACCTTTACTTGTCCATATGGTACTTTTGCATTCCGGAGAATGCCTTTTGGTTTATGTAATGCTCCCGCTACTTTTCAACGCTGTATGATGGCCATTTTTACTGATATGATAGAAGATACCATAGAAGTTTTTATGGACGATTTTTCTGTGATCGGCACATCATTTGATAACTGTTTGAGGAATCTAGAAAAAAGTTTGGTGAGATGTGAAACCCACGACCTTATTCTAAATTGGGAAAAATGTCATTTCATGGTCGAAGAGGGCATCGTTTTGGGTCATCTTGTGTCGAAAAAGGGTTTGGAAGTTGATAAAGCAAAACTAGAAGTAATCTCCCAACTTCCCGAGCCCACAACGGTAAAAGGCATTCGCAGTTTTTTAGGTCACGCAGGTTTCTATAGGAGGTTCATAAAAGATTTTTCCAAAATAACTAAACCCCTATGTAACCTGCTGCAACATGAAAGAGAGTTTGTTTTTACCAAAGAATGTAGAAACGCATTTGAAATAATCAAAAATGCCTTAGTTACTGCACCCATAGTAACCACCCCTGACTGGTCACTCCCATTTGAAGTCATGTGTGACGCCAGCGATTGGGCTATAGGTGCAGTACTAGGCCAACGAAAAGATAAGATTTTTCATCCAATATACTATGCAAGCAAGACTTTGATCGAGGCTCAAATCAACTACACTGTAACCGAAAAAGAACTACTTGCAGTAGTTTTTGCTTTTGATCGTTTCAGGTCTTACTTAATTGGAGCAAAGGTCATAGTACACACCGATCACGCAACCATCAAATATTTGATCAACAAGGCTGACTCTAAACCGAGGTTGATCAGATGGGTGCTGTTGCTGCAGGAATTTGACCTCCAGATCGTCGACAGAAAAGGAACGAGCAATCAGGTTGCCGATCATCTGTCCAGGCTCGAGAAGACAGTGGGCACTGTTGACCCCACTCCTGACCCCACTCCGGTAAAAGAAACTTTTCCCGATGAACAATTATTATCTGCGCAACATCATAATGAAACTCCTTGGTATGCTGATATTGCAAACTTTTTAGCAAGTGGACTTAAGCCCCACGGGATGAGTGGACAACCATTCAAGAAATTTTTACACGACACACGACAATACGTTTGGGACGATCCCTTCTTGTACAAGATAGGGGCGGACCAAATATTGAGGCGTTGTGTCCATGGGAGTGAACAACATCAAATACTCCATGGTTGTCACACATCCCACTACGGTGGCCACTTCGGTGGAAACCGTACCGCAGCAAAATTTTTGCAAAGTGGATTCTTTTGGCCCACTGTTTTTAAAGACTCATTTGAATTCGTGAAAAATTGTGAGCAATGTCAACGTACGGGGAATATATCGCAAAGAAATGAAATGCCTCTTAACAACATTCTAGAGGTCGAACTTTTTGATGTATGGGGGATAGATTTTATGGGACCTTTTCCAAATTCCAACAATAACTTTTACATCTTGGTTGCGGTAGATTATGTTTCAAAATGGGTAGAAGCCATTGCTTGTCACTCCAATGATGCTAACACTGTGGTGAAGTTCTTACACAAAAATATATTCACTCGCTTCGGAACACCACGAGCATTAATTAGTGACGAAGGCACCCATTTTGTAAACAAAGTCATGGCCTCGGTTCTTGCTAAATATGATATTCATCATAGAGTGGCCACCGCATACCACCCACAAACCAATGGGTTGGCCGAGCTTTCAAATCGTGAGATCAAGGGAATTTTGGAAAAAGTTGTTAAGCCACACCGTAAAGATTGGTCAATCAAACTCGATGATGCTCTTTGGGCCTATCGAACAGCCTATAAAACTCCTCTGGGAATGTCTCCATTCAAATTAGTTTTTGGCAAAGCTTGCCATTTACCGATTGAATTAGAGCACAAGGCGTTCTGGGCCCTTAAAGAGCTTAACATGAGTGAGGATGCCGCGGGAATCAAAAGGAGTCTGCAAATACATGAGCTAGAGGAGTTGCGATATCACTCCTATGAGAATGCAAAGTTGTACAAGGAAAAGACCAAGATGTGGCACGATCGTCGAATCAACCATAGGGAGTTCATGGAAGGACAACAGGTACTATTGTTCAATTCCCGTCTCAAACTCTTTCCAGGTAAACTTAAATCAAGATGGACGGGACCATACACCATTGTCAAGGTGAGTCCTTTCGGAACAGTGGAGTTGAAATCCCCACAATCGGGTCAAACCTTTAAAGTCAATGGGCAAAGGGTAAAGCATTTTTTGCATGAAAGTGCCCACATCCCTGCCCACTCTCCACCTCGCTATGGTTAGAGAAATTCACCACTGTTTGTAAATAATTTATTTCAGTATTGTTGTCTTTTTTTTATCTTTAGTATTTTTAATTCTGCATGGTAGTTTATTTCGATGTGTGTAGGAGCATTTTAGCACTTTTTGGAACAAAGAGGTTCGTAGTGGGCAAGGATTGGTCACTGCGCTCCTCACTCTCGGTCTGGCATAGGAAAAGACGGTTTGGGAGGGACCCACGGCTGACGCACATCATGCTTTTCTTACAAACATCAACTTTTCCTGCCACTTGTCAAAAGCCCACCTATTCCCAAGATAAACCATCATTATCTTTTTCTCTCTCTACTAACCGTCCCCAATCAACTCAAAAACCATCACCCTCAAATCAGATTTTTACTTTAACTTCCCTAAACACACCAAGTTTCTTCATCTTCTCCATTTCTCTCTCAAAGAAAACCCACAAACCTAAAACCCTTCCTAAAACCCTTGAAAAAAAAATGGCAAGAAGCAAAAGAATGAACACCAACCCCGATGCGCTCACACGTGCGGCCGTCCGCCGCAGGACCGCCGAGGAACAACCACCGGAAGCCGTCACCAATGACCTGAACGAACCGCCACCGGTCTCCGGCGAAAACCCGATCATCTCCGGTGCGGCCGACGAGGGTTCTTCAAAGCACGAAAGCCCAAAAGCTACTTCATCATCGCAAGTCTCAGACAACAGTATCACCCATTTCGAGACCGAGACACTTCTAGCCGAAGAAGAAGAGAGGCGGTTAGCAGAGGAGTTCAAACAGAAAATGGAAGCCATTAGAAAAAGAAAGGAAGAGGTCGAGAGGAGGCGTCGAGAGGAAGAAGAAAGAATCAGAAAGGAAGAAGAGGAAAAGCGAATGGAAGAAGAAAGGTTGAAGGCTGAGAAGGAAAGGATTTTTGAGAAAGAAAGGAAAAGGGCTGAGGCAGAAATTTTTGCTGAAGAAGTGGAATTTCAGAGGAAGGTTGATGATGACTATCAGGAACAATACCGCAAGCTTGGGGATAGTGTTGAAAGAGAGACAGTGAGGAAGACTGCCCACAGTGGGGAGAACCTAATTCTGCGGGCCACAAGAAGGAAATGAGTGGTCACCCGGTCTGCGGTGACCAAAGCTCTGAAACAACCGACAAAAAGGCCGGCAAAACAACCGTCAAAGAAAGGTACAAGTCTTCAGCCCTCTTTAAGTTCATCTTCTGTTGAGATTGATGTTGGGGATGACCAAGTTCAAACCAAAAACCCACATCAATCCACAGTGGGCACTGCGCATGCCCCCAGTGGGGTGCCCAGGCAGTTCACCACTCTGGAGGTGGCTGCCCACTATGAGTGCATTGCTACACAGAAACTGAAGTTAGAGAGGGGTTTCGACCCTGAGTTTGTTGAGGCCAACCCATTTGTTAAGAATAGGATTGTAGCGCAAGACTGGTCGATTTTGGCTGAAGCCAATCGACGCGCGAATGCCTCGTTAGTGCGTGAATTTTACGCCGAGGCCTCTCAAGCAAAGGATCCCACTGTGGTAGTTCGGGGTAAGCAAGTAAGCTATACTCCAGGAGCGATTAACCGGGTATTAGGAAGAAGGAGCCCGGCTGTGTGTGAGTTTGCCCAGTTTTTAAAGAAAATGACCCCGACGGACGAGGATCTTGTCTTGCGCGAAATAGCAGTCGAGGGGAAGCCGTGGAATAAAGACGGCCAGAGAAGGTGCCTAAATGCTAGCTCCCTCACTACCGAGGCCGCTGTTTGGTTTTAATTTCTCCGGGCCTCTGTGTCCCCAACATCGCACGATACCACATTGTCTATGCATAAATGTGCTTTGTTGTACTGCCTCCTCACTGGACGAAAAATCAACGTCGGAATTGTTATGCATGCGGCCATAGATCAAGCTCGAAACAGAAAGAAGGTAGTCTTGCCCCTTCCTTGCCTCGTTACGTTACTAATGATAGACGCAGGTGTACCCTCGGCGGTGGAGGATCAGTGGTTTGACTCCACGAGCAACATCAGCGCACAAACCATCCGCAAGATGGGAAGGTACGTCGCCACTCCTCCAGCTGAACAAACAGAAGATATCCCCACAATGGGGACTGTTCACCCCACTGTGACCATTGCTGAGGAGCATGTTGTGAGAACGCCGCGTACACCACTCCATTCAACCGAGGCCGGATCATCAAGCAACCAAATGGGAGAGATTTTGGCAGCTTTGAAGAAGCTCACATACAGGATCGAGTTGCTAGAAAGTGAGCAGCGATATCAGAACCGGGCCACACAGAAATTTTGGATGTATACAAGAGAACGGGATGAGGTGACGGGCCTGATGATGAAAGAGGCCAACCCAATGCTAGCTGCTCAGCTCCCAGATTTTCCTGAGGATATTTGCCCAACCAATGCCAGTGATGACGAGTTTGAAGAGGATGACGCCGCCAGTTCACCAGATGCCACCCCGACCCGTTGAATGGTTTGTTAAAACTTTGGTTCCACTCTTTTGCTCTCAAAAACAATTTTAAATTTCGGTTTGTTTTATATTTTGTGCCTTTGGCTAGGCTTTTGACACTTTGCTAAATTCTTATTTTGGTTCGTAATGCATGAAATCCTATCGCTCGGTAGGTACTTTTGGGTACTAACGTATTTGTTGTTTGAATGCTTGTTTGATCTCGTTCCATTTCAAGGTACAACTTTCGGCTTTCAACTTAAAAAGGTCCCTTTTGTAAGTACGAATCTCAACTTGATACCATGAAATGATATAGGCCATTTTTCGCATCCAAACACGATCCTTTTTGTACCCCCAAACCACCACCTTTGTTCATTAATTCAATGTCACAGTGGGGACACTGTGAGATTTTAAGTTTGAGGTGGGAACTTCCAGAGTGACCTCCAGTTTGCTCACAGTGAGGACACTGTGAAGTCCAAGTTTGAGGTGGGTAAGCCGTACCCCCCTCCCAAAAAAAAAAAAAAAGAGAAAACACAAAAATACAAAAACAGAAGAAAATCGGAGTAGCACTAACAAAATTGATGGTGTGCCTTTTCTGGACCATCAAAGTGCTCACTCCCAGAAAACGATGGTGTGCCTATTCTGGACCATCAGAATACCCACCCTCACAAAAATAGCCATACTCATTATACCCAAATAAAGCCTGAAAGTGTACGTTCTTATCATAGCAAAATACTAAACACCCACTTCTTGAAATAAAAATCTCAAAGCGAGATCTTCGATCCATGTTTGGAAATTCTTGTCAAAACCCTTGGGAAAAGATTCAAAGCCATAAACCCTTCAAACCCAAGAAAGCCCTATTGATCAAAAGGTAAACAAGGGAAAGGTTTCGGCAAACACAAAAGTGAAATTTTCAAGTTTCGAACCGAAGGAAGTATCGGAGGAAGGAGATCAAACGCTCATTCAAGTCAAGAAGTATGTAAGTCCCTCAAAGTTTCAAATGCATTGTTTTTCATTTTATTTCTTTCTTTTTATTACTTGGGGACAAGTAATGATTTAAGTTTGAGGTTGTGATAACTCTATTTTTAGAGTTATTATTTTCCACTTTATTTTGTCAATTTTAGCCATTTCACTTCTAAAAACCCCCATTCTTGGTATGATTTACGAAAACGAGCAAAAGGAGTGAACCATGGTCTTTAATAAATTATTTGGGGAAGTTTTGGGTGTTTTCACGATTTTTCATCCGCAGTGACGTATACAGTGCCCACTCCGGTTCCCCACTCTTCGAGCTGGTCAAAAAGAAATCAAAAAGAAACTTTTAGTTGGGATCTAATTTTCTGGAGGAGGAAGGTTCAATGACAGAGAAGCTGAGATTTGGCTGTTACAAGTGTTCCTCAAGGCTTCACATCATGATTGTACCTTTGTACTTGCAAAAGTTGACTTCTAATGGACCATTGGGTAAAAAGGGCTATACATGGAGGATTGAAGTATTATCCTTTGAGCTGATTTCTGCATCTCCCTGCAGTCCTTGCACCTTGGAAAACCCTTTTTGTGTAAAGACCAACACCTTCTTCTTAGTATAAAAAGGAGTGTTGGGTCTCATTTATTACATCCATCTATCTTGCAATTTATCTAGCATTTCCTTAAGTTGTAAGCTTTCATTTACTGCAGTAACTTAGCATTTAATTTCAGTAATTTATTTTCTGTTGTAGTTCGAAATACACAGTGCAGGGACGACTTCTCGTTCCCCACTGTGAGCAGTTAATGCAAATCACTTTCAGTTTTATTATGTGCAATTCTTCATCTTTTGTTTTCTTTACTTCGGAAATGTTAGGCTAAACATCCTTTGGGATGTAGGAAGGAGAAGTACCTGGATTTTATCAAAAATGCTTGAGTAATCTTTATACTTAGAATATTTGTTGTTTTGGTCTTTCATTCTCGATATTTACCCAAGGATGCGAACAAGCTGATCACTTGCAAGGATCTAAAGTCTAGTTCTTAACTTAGAAATAAGTAGAGCGCAGTGACACGAGCTTGAATGATGCTAGGGGATTCGAAAGAATTCTTTTGACACTTACGAAAGTGAGGTCGGCACAGTGAGCTAATCTCTGCCCACTGGAGTAGTAGGCAAGCTAATTTGTGTATTAAAAACACTTAGAGTATTTGTCTCTACACATTCCATCGAGGCCTGAAAAGGTCCATTTAGAGATTACCATTGACAAAACAACAAGTACTAAGAGTATGGGATTTTTATCTAACGGTGTGAGTATTTTGTAACCGGGCTTTTCTAGCGAAAATGTCCACCACGAATACGAGGATCACTCTAAGGACCGAGTATTTGAGATAAATTTTAGGGAAAATCCAACCTACATTCCTCCTTTTTAGCATTTAGTAAATCGTTTCAAGTAGCTATTTTACCAAACCAAACCAAAGTATTATTTTCCTCTCTAGTTGAAACTTGTAAAAGAAGCTCATGAGAACCGTATTGTCTTGATTGTCCAGTCTCTGTGGATTCGATTCTGGTATTTTACCAACTATTACTTGCTGTGACGATCATAGTGGACAGTGTACACTTGCACTTCCCACTGTGGACAGTTTGCAACCCACTGCGATTAAAACACACATTTCGCACGTACCAGCTTTGTTTGACAAACCTAGGCCAAGGCCTAGGTTTGGGGTGGCCATGTTTTGAAAATGCTAGAATAGCTCTTTGATGCTTGTGCTTAATGTTATGTCTGCCTGTCTGTTACCTGTAATAACCGCACAACGATACTTGTTTTCGTATCGCCTACGCCGACACCTGCACATTGGGGACAATGTGTGGGTAAGGTTTGGGGTTGCCCAATCGGGCCCACGTTATGCACGTAGATTTCCTGCACTTCTGAGTACCTAGACCACTTTAGCTAAATTTTTTGTTTTTGAATGATTGAGACCAACCATTGTAGGAAGAATCTTGGGATAGTGACGTGACCATTAGGGAAGGACCGGGAAAGGACATAACTAGGGACATTAGTGGAGACCACCCATTAGTGAGATTCGAGCCTAAAAGACGTTCTTTCAATTCGAGGGATTCATACACGAAAATCGTATACACTTTTTCGAGTTCCTTGTCATGAATATAGAATGATCTCGCTATATTATTGCATTGAGTAGCAAAGACAACCATCGGGATGTTAGGAAGGGGTATAGTAGACCGAATCGTGCGGACCTTAAGAGATGATTCCAGGCATTGTGTGTGTTTAACCCTGTTTTTAGCTATCGTACCCTTTTCACCCATTTGTGTGTAACCATAGCCCTTTTGTAGCCAAACACTCACCTTGTTCATTTCTAAACCCACCGTTAAACCCGAGCCAAAAAAACCTCAGCCAACCTTATCCGAATGTGTGTCAATCTGAGCGGTAATGAACTAAAAAAGCTAGAGCGGAAAAGAAGGAAATCAGGCCAGTCAAGAAAATAAATAGAAAAGAGGGCCAATGCAGCCTCAATGCAAATAAAGAGGACCAATGAAGTCCTAAAAAAAACAGTTAGTTAGATTTTACTTACAGCAGAAAATAAGAGAGTCAAAGTGACTCCAATAGTGACAAAAGGGCCAAGTGATAGGTTAGAACGTGAAGAAAGTTCAAAACCGTTAATGTTGACACACCGAGGATCTTTGTTACCGTTTACCTTTCATTTCTTAGCCACGTTACAACCCGTGTAAAGACCTGGATGATCTTCTGGAAAACGTGATTACGGTATGCGACCACCTCTTACCAATATTCCCCGTCGTGCTACTTGATTCCTTTTTGAGCTCAAATTTTAGACATTAGTGCGTCTTTCATTAGAGTTGTCATGTAATATTTGAATATTCTTGTACATAACCTCTTATACATGACAACATGTGCGATAACCTAGGTTCGAGCAAATTGAGAGAATCCTGTGAGGTAGGGTCGAGGCGAAGTGTTTTCCTTAGTATGTCTGGACCTAGAACAACCTTAGTGCAATCGGAGCAGTCACGAGTTCAACTTACAATGGAAGGTCATAGATCAAACGGAATAGGAATAAGGAGAGAGTGAGATAGGCATTCACGGGTATGGGAAATCACCAGTGCACTACATGGTACCGATAGGGCGTTGTGCAGTTATTACAATTCTCTGATATGTGCTTTTATTCTATTTTTATCACTAATTTGCTTGGGGACAAGCAACGCTCGGTTTGGGGTTGTTGATAACGCCACTTTTTGGCGTTATTTTCGGTACTCAAACCAATGAGATTGGCTTGTGTTCAAGTAAAAAGGCAGGTATTTTATGGTTTATCTAGTGGAATGTGCAGGTTCTTTGACAGGTAGTCATATTCGAGAAAAAGAAGCTAAAAAGAGCCCAAAAAGAGACAAAACAAAGCCCAACGGAAGCCCAAAATCCAAGCCCAAGACCCGCGAACGAACCAGGACCCGAACCGCGAACCAAACCCGACCCAGAAGAGCATCTGAAAGACGCGCGGTTTTCCACGCGACTTGCAAGTCGCATGGAAGGTCGCGGGGCCCTCTGTTTTGCGATTTTCAGCTTTTAAATCCGATTTTTAGGTCACTTTTCGGTATCGAACTTTGGAGAGACGACGGTGGGCAGTTCAGGGGCGAATTTCAGAGACCATTCTCGCCGTTTGGAGCGAAGATAGAGGATAGATTGAGGAGTAAGACACAACGCATAGCGGATTAAAGCCGGGAGAAGGGAGTTCTTCATAGTTTTCGCCATTACATCTTTTACGTTTACCATGTTTGCATTCATTGTTTACTTTTCTTCTCCTGCGTTTTTGTCCCCCAACATCATGAACTAACTTTAAGATGTTGGGGGTTGGATTGCATTAGGTTTGTAAGCATGTGAACAGATGACGAATGATTTTATCAGTTTTTCCTTAATTAATGAAGTATGCAATTTTGCTCTTAACGCTTATGTGAATTTGGCCAATTTGCATTCGAATTGTTTATTAGTAATTAAGTTCGAGAGAATTGATTGCTATTTAGAATTAGGAATTGCATGCCTAAGACGATAAATCGGTGATAGAGATATACCGAGTAAGTCTTAGTCCTTAATTGAACCGTTAGGCTGAGATCGAGAGATAAAACTTAACCGTTTAACATAAATCTGACGCTTAATGTATTTTGAAATCCATAGGTTGAGGTCGAAAGACAAAACTTATCCTTTTTAAAATAAAACCCGTTGTTGCTCGAAAGAGAACAACGGTGATTTTGAAGATTGGATTCATTAATGGGAATTAACTGGTAATTGTTGTGAATCAGATGTTTGCATGTGAAAACCTAAGGATGTCCAACCCTCAACTATTTTCTCTATTTGAAGTCTCCAAAGCTGTTTACTGTTTCGTTTGCGCTTTCTTTAGTTCTTGCAATTGATTAGTTTTAAACCAACCATCTTCCAATATTCGACAGTTCAGTTAATAGAGCCTGTAGTAATTGTGATACTTAGTTCCTAGTTCCCGTGGATTCGATACTCGTACTTACCGTACGTTATTACTTGATTTCGACACCGTACACTTGCGGATAGATTTAGGGGGGTGATACCCTCCCTATCAGAGAATCAGATGTGTTAGAAACAGTTGTGCTACAAACAAGTGTGTTAGAGCGTTCTGAGAACATCTCTCCAGAAGTTTCATTCTCTATAAATATTGCTGATAGTGCTGAAACGGCTCCTATTGACTCAAGAGTAGACAACATTCTTGTAGACGAGGTAGAGCTTCGAGATGCGACTGCTTCTGCTATGGGTTTACAAGAGTTGCGTTCAGGGGTAGATTCTATTGATGCAAACACTGATACTATTCCATCTTCTGTAAACATGCCTCTCACTTAGTTTTTGGAAAAGATGACTGCACATGTGGAGGCAACGAAGAATAAAGAAATAAACCGAATCAAAGATTTATTTAAAGGAAAGGGAATGATGTCCGAAGCAGATGTTCAAGTCAATCCATTTGCTATTCCATTCAGACGTCCATCCAGGATTGTCATCAGAGAACCTTCAAGTCAGATTCCTTCGTCATCACCACAACAGCCTAGCATTACTGTTTTGCGTCAACAATCGACTCCTGAAACTGTTCAGATTCATTCAGGTAGATCTATTCAAGATATTCCGGTGACTGAGCTATCTGACATGCTGTATGCTCGACTTCTATCCATGTCTCCTCCGGAACATCAAGACAGTGACTTATTGTCGTTGTTGCGTAACTTCCAACCAACTCCAACTCCAGCACCAGTTCCAGCACCAGTTCCACATTCTGTTCCAGATGCGCGTGTAACAACACTTATTACTGATTTTAATTCCTTTCGATCTGAGGTTCGGGATGATTTCAAGGAAATTCAAAAGGACATGAAGTTAATAACCGATGCTTTTTCTATGCTTTCAGAAAGAATGGAAAAGCATAATCAGACTTGCCAATCTGAAGCAGGTCCTTCTAATAAGAGAACACATGACCGTGATGACTCAGATCATCAAGGCCATGAGGGGGAGAATGCAAAAAGACAAAGAACCGAAGGAGCCTCAGATGTGTCAAATGTTGAAGTTCAAGGAATGGTTGTCGGTAGTTCGGAAAGAGTCGAAGATGTAACTCCGGAAGATTTGGTTGATCATATGCTTAATGAAGTTGATTTAAATGCAATGGCGTCGGCCATCATTTTTGAAGAATCCAGAGTTGAAAGCAATTTACAGTTAGTTGTTTATGTTGATCCGAATTCTGCTCCAGTGACTGTTGAAATTCCAGAAGGATCAACTGAACAAGAAACAGAAGGATTTGAAGATATGAGAAACTTCTTTTCTGAGTCTGTGGAGATAGATTCCGATGATGATTTGCACGCGAGATTTGAAAAGTTTTGGAAGATAAAGGAAGAAGAACAAGATGACATCATTGTAATTTCAGATTCTGAAGTTGATGTTGAGTTAGACGAAAAAGACTTAGAGTTGGTAAATCTGTTATATGGTGAATCTCCTGTTCATGAGTCACAAACTCTTGAATCACCATCTACTCAGTCTCCTGTACAACATGATGAAACTCCAGTTGTATCTCGTGAATCAGAAGCTCCTGTTCAACAAACTCCAATGTCTAAAACTCCAGTCGTATCTGCTCCAACTACCACTGCTCCTTCAAGCATTTTTGAAAGTGGTGAGTCTTCTAAATCTCAAATTGAAGTTCCTGAGGTGAATGTGAATATTCCTCCAAGTATATTGGAACCAGGTCCTTCTTTGACTGCACAGCAACGAATGCAAAGACTCGAGGAAAATTTTCAGAGTGTCAGAATGAGATCTGCTTTTCTTGAAGACTCTGAACGTGGCATCTTTGTAAAGAAGAAGAAGAGGGTGAGTTTAAGTGCTATTCTTGGAATTGAGAAAGAGACACCCAAATTCATATATGAGTACGTGAATTTTATCAAGTGTCAACGCAAAGGGAAGTTCTTTGTTTACTCAAAGCACAAGATTGTCACTATTCGCAAGGTTGAAATGGTGAGATTTATCAGTTACTGGTATCCAGTCTTCTACGTTCAACGTCAAGACTGTGTGACATATCAGTTTTCAAAAGAAGATTTTAATGATCTCTCAATTGATGATTTCGAGGTTCTTTATCATTATTTTAGAGATTTAACCATTCGAAATGATGATATTTTAAGAGCTTTGGATGCGGTCAAACGTTTCATATGCCGTCAAGTCAGATTTTATCGGTGTTTTGATTTTCAACTTGCAGTTGAAAGCTTTCAACCAGTTGTTAATGTGACAAGACCAAACAGAGATCTACCCAATATTTCTGAATATCCACTTTGCACTGTTTTGGAGAATCCTTATGGGGTTGTGTTGGATCACCAAGGATTTGAAATTGACTCACCGATGTTTTCCCTAAAACTCCTACTTAGAATATTTTAGTTCAGTTCTTTGAATGACTTGTACAAGATAGCAAATGTTCGGTGAAGTCGAAGATCAACCGAAACCAAGCTTGAAGACTCTCTACTTGTGGAAAATAGAAGACTCTCGGCAACTTTCAAACAAGTCATCACCACCGAAATCCCTTGACATTTCGGTGGCCTTCTCACCACCGATGACCCTTTCGGTGCTCCTCTCACCACCGAAATATACATGTAATTTCGGTGGTCCTCTCACCACCGAAATATACTTGTAATTTCGGTGGTCCTCTCACCACCGAAACATGCTCGTAATTTCGGTGGACTAGTTACCACCGAAACCTGCTTGCAACTTCGGTGGACTAGTCTTCTTTCCACCGAAGACTTGTCAAATCTCGGTGGAAACCACTTCGGTACTAAAGGCTCAAGACAGAAGATCATTTATTATGGGACAATATCCTCCAGCAGAGAAAAGTGACAGTTTGTCTTTTTATCCACCTTCAGTTAAGGTCCCTATTATCTGCTCAAGCTACTCTATCTGCACCTAGTGAAAAGTGACAAGGACTTCACAGTTCTCCTGAAGTCAACATTATCAGCATATGTGAAGATGACAAGTGTCCCAAGCATTTAATGCTTGGGCACTCCTTGGCACTATAAAAGGAGAAGTGCTCTTCATGCAATTCTGACGCTTTCAAGAAATTCTCTCAGTGCAAGAAACCTTCTTTTAAGCCTTAAAACTCAATAGCTTTGCTCTTAGTGTTCTTAGTTGTTTTGTTGTATACTTTGTGTAAGATTGTTAGAATAGTTTATCTGTTCTTTTCCGCAACAATCTTAAGTTTTCTGTGTGTAATTCTTTTGAAAGTTTTTCAAATATAAGAATTAAAATTGTGAAATTTTTGTGTATTGTATTCAACCCCCCCCCCCCCCCTTCTACAATACTTGTTAAGCCATCTGGGACTAACAAGTGGTATCAGAGCAGAAAGTTTAATTCCATAAACTTGATCTGCGATGGCTGCCTCTTCTTCTTCTACTGTTGAAAACTCTTTTCAAAATAACTTCTCTGAAAACGGCTCTATTTCAAAACCTCCTAAGTTCAATCCCAACAACTTCTCTTTGTGGAAAAGCCGCATGATGCTATTCATGGAAGGAGTGGATACTAGATATCCAACCATTCTCAACGAGGGACCCATTATCCCCAGAGTTTGGGCTCGCTATGACACGCAGAGGCCAGGCAAAGAGACCTTTGAAAAGGAAATCTCAAGTGATTCTGATGAGGAAAAATCCAGTGCTACTGGTCGGTATATTCTCAAAAATCCTAAAAAGTATACTGATGAGGAGAAACGTCTAGTTACTCTTGACTCCAAGGTAAGAGCTATTATTGCTCTCTCTCTTCCTGATGAGGTCTACCACTCTTTGGTGAACTTTGAAACTGCCAAAGAAATGTGGACCACTCTATGTGTTCTGTACGAAGGTACAGAGGAAGTCAAGAAATGCAAAAAGATTGGTCTTATCAGAAAGTATGAACTATTTTCTTTTGAAAAAGGAGAATCTCTTCCTAGCTTCTATAACCGCTTCAACTCTCTTTTAAATGATCTTAAGTTGTTGGGCAGAGTCTATGATAATGAGGAAGTCTTGTGCAAGTTCATGGATTGTCTCCCAGATTTTTGGGAAAATATATGTACTTGCATCAAAACTACCAAGGACCTTGAGTTCATGCCCTTAACCGTGTTATATGGTACTCTTTTCAACTTTGAGCAAACCAAGCTTCAACGGAAATCTTTCATCAAGGAAATAAAGAGCTCCTCTATAGCTCTTGTTAGTGAAAGTTCCAAGAATTCCCAAAATCTTCCTAGAATCACCTATCCTTCATCTGACTCTGACAATGACAGCCAAACAAATGTAACCCACCAAACGGAAGCATATCTTAGTGATGCTGATGATGAAGGTGAGGATATCATGGTTGAACAGTTGTCGGATGAGATGGCAATGATGGCCGGTTCTAAACACAAGTTTCGTCCCTTC